>OZ001657.1:24364198-24973254 GCA_963924145.1 Pyrausta purpuralis
AAGCCACTTATGGCAAAGTAAGTTGATGATTGAATGAGTTCACCAAGAAAATGCTCTTTCACTTTGATTATGAAGTGGTATACGCCATACTCCGCCACATGGGCTCAAAGCAGATAGGCGTAGATGTTTTTTCAAGGCAAGTAACCAACCATGCTGACAGATGTTATGAAACCGCTCATAGGGCTTCTTCTAATACCAACCGATATTAGCCAGGACCAAGAGCATACGTGAGGAGAGACCAATGCCCAGTGGATTTTAACACGATAACTGTACTTTGATTATGAATATATTTGTCACTATGGTAGTACTAAAACATATAATATTTTACGGATAAACAATGGTTCGTCTTGATTAACCTTAAATGGTTTATCCAAGAAACCGCCTTCAAAAAACTTAAAAGCTTAAAAAGCTTTTAAGTTTTTTGAAGGCGGTTTCTTGCGGTAAGGTATTATTCATCTATTTAGAAGAAACAAATTCTTTTGAAGACGGTGTATGATGTGTGTAGTAGTGTGTTGGTGTACGTAAGCTAAATATCATGCACAGACTCCAAAAGAATTTGTTTCTAATAAATAAATAAATAGACGACAATTGCAAAATTTTAAGCTTTTAGGTCAGATTTTTGAAAGCGGTTTATTTTTTTAACAATTTGTTTATTTTATCATTTTTAGTCAAAACTCATATCTCAAAAACTACTGGACCGATTTTGATAAATTACACTGTACCTTAAATTGAACTTTACCTAAAAGATTAAACTAAAAGAAAACTTCGAGAAATCTTGAGACAAATAAACAAACATAGAGATACAAACATACATACACTTACAAGATTATACAAACGTGTTAGGAATCCCTAATAGATTAATATACTGAAATTTTGTCTATATCTGACGATATCACAAACAAACTTAGGTCAAATTGATTACCTCTTTTTTGGAGTCGGTAAAAACGAGGGCAATCTGGCCTCACCATTAAAAAACACAGACGGCAACTGTACAACTTAGATTAGGCCTTCTACTCAGTAATAGGAACAAACGTGTTAGGAATCCCTTATAGATTAATATACTATTTTTTTTACTATTTTTGACGTTATCACATACATAC
Source organism: Pyrausta purpuralis (assembly GCA_963924145.1). Classification (NCBI taxonomy): domain Eukaryota; kingdom Metazoa; phylum Arthropoda; class Insecta; order Lepidoptera; family Crambidae; genus Pyrausta; species Pyrausta purpuralis. The sequence goes on from OZ001657.1 coordinate 24,365,299, forward strand.
ATAGTCCAAAGGTCGAATTTATAACCTCCTTTTTTTGAGTCGGTAAAAACGAGGGCAATTTGGCCTCACCATTACAAAAGACAGACGGCACCTGTACAACTTAGATTAGGCCTTCTACTCAGTAACACGAAGGCCGAACTTTTGTATCCAGCCATCGCTTTCACTTGAATTATCGTCGTAGCAAGAGTAACAAGGACAGCCATGGCAAAAGTTGCGAAGATAGTTTTATTATACAGAACCTCTGACACGCGATCTATTCCGAAATAGACAGCCTATAGATCTAAGACATGCTACGAATGGGAACGTAGCAATATTTTACATTGGATTTGCTAAAGCGATAAATCGAGGTTTTTGACAGGATCCGCATGATTATATGAACGCATGTAGAATATAGTTAAATTTGGTATAATATGTAGCTCTTCAAGATTGTTTGAAAAATTAAAAAGAATTATTACGAAGAAAAATTTACGGGAAAACAGTAATATTGCTCTTAGCTATAAGACTATCTTAAGTTGTCAGTAGGTATAAATTTAGGTAGGCTTTTTTAGAACAGTTTTTACAGTTTTCTATACGATATCAGCGTGCAACAAACATTTTTGGTTCATCTTTTGTTTCGGTAGTTGATCAAAATCATGATACTATGTTCATTATAAATGATAAAGTATTAGACCTCCGTGGTGTAGTGGCTAAACAAGCTGGTTACAAGGCGTCGCCACTCCGAGGTCCCGGGTTCGATTCCAGGTCGATCAATATAGAAATCAAAATTTTCTATATTGTATAGTTTGGGTCTGGGTGTTGTGGTACCACCGTTGTGTCTGATTTCCATAACACAAGTGCATTAGCTACTTACTTTGGGATCAGAGCAATGTATGTGATTGGTGTCCAATATTTCTAGCATTACTTTGCTTTTATTTCTAGCATTACGCTTCAGACCACTATAACACCTGGTGAATAAATAAACCTTTTTTGTTAAGTCGATTTTTTTCGGTCGATAGCTTTTTAGTTTTGCTTCAAAATGAAAGGATAAATATCACGCAAATTTATTAGCAATAACTAGGTACAATCAGGAAAAAAAACCTCACTCGTACTCATAATCGAGCTTATTATGGTAATTAATTAAAAAATTAAACCGCCTTAATAAATTTTGAAAGGTTACAAATTGTAAGAGACAATAAGATTTTACAGACAAGAAAGAACATTGATGTAACCAATAGGGTAAGGTGTTGTAGTAAGTAAAGTATATGATCTTTATGGCGTGATTGATTCTGAAGTTACTCATTGATTAAAAGCACAATTTACAGATTTTTTTGTTATTTATTTTAAAAATCATGCACAAAATATAAAATTGTACATATGGCGAACCTAATGCCAAAAGCATTCTTTACCAGTCCACCATAGTTCAGAAAGAAGAAAAAAAAGTAACCACCGCCTGGTGCAAGTAAAGTTATAGAGGCAAGAAAAGAGAATAGCGATAAAGATGACTATTATGCGATGATAAATAAATAAATATATCCCTTGGACATTCCCACACATCGCCATCTAGTCCCAAAGTAAGCTACTCAAAGCTTGTGTTATGGGTGCCAGACAACGGAAATAATACTTAAATACTTTTTTTTTTGTTAATACATACATGATATACATAGAAAACACCCAGACTAATACAAACAGACATGTTAATGCACACAAATGTTTGATCGAACCCGCAACCCGCTGCGTCGTAGGCGATTTCTTGACCACTACACCAGACAGGTCGTCGATGATACTCATACACACACTGCTTATTACTTAATACGAATGTAAAAAAAAAAAATGTTTTTATTATATAAACATACACATCATTTAAATATACATAATATGGTACACATAGAGAAATTTATGTCAGTGAGACGGGTCAGTGAGTTCATTTCTGAAGTGTTCGAAATGCTCTCTTGAAAGTAAATTTCGAGGTAGATGTTTGGACACGTTTTGAAAGCCCATTCCTAAGTCGAATAGCTGTGAGAGTAAAGGAATTGGATATAAAGCCAGAAGTATGACGGGGAGTGAAAAGCAGAGATTTGTAACATTTTTGCTTACAGATCACACACGAACTAAAAGATAATATATCTCTGCAAGAAATATCTGTGAATTATGTTTAAAAAGCCATAGTTTTAAAAAAAAAATCGATATTATTTTCCAGGAAACGAGTAAACAGCTACCACAAAATTTAACGGCATTACGATTCAAGACAGATTAAGCTTCAAAGTGATTTTATAATTAAGATGATTGGAAAACAACGAAACCAACATTAAGGTTACAAGTTTGTTGAATGCATGGTCCGCCTGTGGAAATATTATTTAATATTGAATTACTAAACTTTATTTATTATTGAAACTATCATTTCAAAATTTGACGACCTCCGTGGTCGAGTGGCTAGCACGCTGGTTTCAAGCTTCGCCATCTCATGAGGTTCCGGGTTCGATTCCCGGTCGGGTCAATGTAGAAAACGATCTTTTCTAGATCGTCTCGGGTCTGGGTGTTGTGGTACCACCGTTGTGTCTGATTTCCATAACACAAGTGCATTGGCTACTTACTTTGGGATCAGAGCAATGTATGTGATTGGTGTCCAATATAAAAAAAAACAAATATAGTTTAGCAATTTTATACTAAATAATATTCCCACAGGCGTACCATTTTACCACTTTACGGATTTATGGTTGGATAATTTCACCAGCATGAGATCCTATTCTTTCGAAGACCCGGGCAACGTCACATACTGCGAGATCTCAAGACACAGTAAGCTTTTTCTATATTAATGAGTGATGGTAGTTTTATTATTGATAACTTTGTAATGACAAATAACACCTTAGTCTTGCGTGTGTCCACGGATGCTGTAAAGCATTCGACACGTAAGGCATATAGTTTTAATAAAATGTGTGCGAAACGAATCCGTAAAGTCCTTCATTTTAATGAGTAGTATTTACGTAAGCTTCAGAACCAATATTATACTAGTATGTTAATTATTAATAATAATTTGTTGTTAATAATTTGTAAGGTAAATTAATCCAAAGCGAAAATTTTCCATGTAGCTTCCTAGCGAATGATTTATTATCACATAGTAAGTAAAAGAGTATATTCAATTCAGTCCAGTATTATAATAATTTATTATATTTTTAATGGAAATTAATCACGGTATTTCCTTTAACAACATCACACTTAACCCGTTATCAAAAAGCAAATAAACTGTTAACCTCCTATTTGCATTATTACCCCACAATTAGTTCCCAGACAATTATTGTCAACGGTAATCGTTTACTGAAAATACAACTCCATTATACAGCTCCCATTAGGTTGGTCTTTGATTAAAATAAAAAATAAATAAAGTCACCTCAAATTCACTTACATGAGAGCCTCAAAGAATCCTGATCACAATCACAGCACAGAAACACACACTTACACAGCACAAGCACAGTTTACGAATCCATATTACGTTCCTTTTTTCGTGAGACGATCGACGCGGTGCGTACGTGGTGACGGCTGAGGCGAAACTGCGGTGAAAAGCCGCCGTGGCGCTAGTGTGCACACCCGGCCGCGGAGCGCTGAAGTTGGGAAGATATAGAATCGCATTTCGTTTCTGTTATTAGATATTTGGTTGATAATTAAAGTTTCTTTTATTATTATATAATTGTTGTTGTGATAATTTGGGGTGGGGCTTGTTTGTGGTTGCTTTAATTACTTTTGTATTCGATTTTAGAGCGTCTTCTGGCATTGAAATACGCATGTTCAATTCATCTTTCAGCTAGGTATCCTGTTATAAAAACCATGCATAACGTTTGCTTTTGCGTTTTAAGTACTGATATTTAACAATAAAAATTTACTTGAACATTTCAAAACGTTTCCATTTAACATAAGTACCATTTAAATCACTACAAAATTGCATCCCGCTGTCTGTATGTAATACATATTACCTACACACAAGTTTAAAATCACCATTTTAATAAATCTTTAAAACTACGCAAAGGCTTTTTTTTTTAAAAAAAATGTTATTAGTGAATCAAGAGGAAGGTTTATATGTATAATACATGCATAATATACGAGAACAATAGGTTTCTAAGTGCAGTCGTAAATAATAATAAAAAAAAAGCTTACAATACAAACGCTGGCTGAACCTCACGAGATGGATCTAAATAATGTACTACAGTATTGCACACTTTGAAAAGGTCTTCTTGCGGGCACTTCATCAGAAAGAGCTATCCGTCTTGACTCACTGACATAATTTCATTTCATATGTACCATCATTATGACGTATATGTACTATGTGCTTGTATATCTATAGAATGTGTATGAATATGGTATGTATGTAATAAGTAGTATGTATGTTTACTATCATTATGTAATTGCCACATTGTAGATATCTTTTAATTTGTAGTTATTAACGTCACACTCTTACTTTTGACCCTTTATTGATTTCTTCGCGCCACCAGTATTTTCTTTGTAAAGACCTATGGTTGACTGGTAGCGAATGCTAGCTTGTTCGAGCATGAAGTTTAAAAATACAATAAAATTAAATTAGTTTGCTGTGGTATACATTGTGTACATGTGTCTATCTATTAGGGATAACCCACAATCTCCATTTTTTATTACTTACTTTTTACAAGAAAAAATGGCTTATTAACGACCGTTAGCCATGCGTTTCTAAGTTTGTTTTACAATAGCACAAACAAAAAGTACACTTGTACAAAAAGCCTAGCCAAAGTGTACTGATATTCATTAAAAAGATTAGCTGCCCTAAGGCCTTCTAAATTCTTCATCAAAAGTAATGGTAAACACTCGTTACCAGTGGTTGAGTATTAAAGACTGTGTGTTTTGAAAAAAAACAACCTTAACCAATGGTCATTAAAATAGCCATTCCGATATTTGGTTGATGTAGTTTTTCTTCAAGAAAGTGGAGCACTTTCTCTTTTAGAGTTCGGTAGCTGAATGGCAAAAAACAGAATGGCAAGAAACAGCCTTATAGATTCGACAAGTCTGTCTGTCCGTCCGTATGTCTCAACCACTTATTCTGTAAAAGCATCACATTGTTCAAATTTAGTAGAAAGATGTATTCTGTTTACCGCTTTACGATTCTTATACAAAAAAATAAAATATAATGTTATTTATAGGGGAGTTCACATACATGAAACTTAAACTGTTTTTTTTTTGTCAAACCTATGTGTGGTCTATGGATAGGTCCTTTAAAATTACATCGAGGTTTTTCAAACCATTTTCCTGTAAAGTCTAACGTTGGATAGATAGACGCATTCGAAGTGGTAAAATGGGCATTCCACCCCTCTAACTTCTATCTAAACTAAGCGAGTGTAAATTTTGAAAAAAATATATGTTGTAGATCTTAATAAACTATTTCAACGAGAATTGGTTTAGCATTAATAGCACATTTTCAAGAACCGCAATTATAACTATGTTCTTCATACAAGCACTATGAAAAATAAAGTTATATTTGCTGTCAACAAAATATTGTGGTATTTTAGCTAAGTGGAAGTAAGTGTATTCCCTAATTCAGTTAAAATTGGCACGGAACCCTTAGTGCGCGAATCCTACTCGCACTTGGCGGGTTTTGTCTGGATAAATGCTTTAATTTACTTTACTGCATGAAATTCTTAATCACGCACTCATAAAAGCTCTTCACACCAGAAACATTTTACGTCAAGTATCAAGACAAGTCAATAAAGTTACTTTGTACTAACTTGAGCTTCTAGCACTTTCGTTGAAGTTACAAGATCAAATTTGTGCAGCAGTTTACATTCACAATGTTACACTTATCACAAATTATTAATGTATTATTGAAAGCTGATTTTACCGACTTAAAAAAAGGAGGTGGTCAATGCAATGTGTATGTGATATCGTTGGCATTGGATAATTTTTGAGTGTGTTGATCAAGTAAGCCTTCCAAAGACGTGTGCGGATTTCGTAAGTGTACGTATTTTTGTTCACGGATTGATGATTCTTTTTTAATTCAATTAGGTATATTTCAACTAAGGTTACAACGTTAGTTTTATCAAAAGGGGGGTAATAACTAAAATACATAATATGAAAATAAAAAATAACCGCCTTCAAAAAACTGACTTAAAAGCACGATTTTGAATTATATTTATGACCGCCATTTTTTTTTTGAAGTCGGTGCATGATCTTTTAAGCTTGCGTACGTCAACAGTCTACGCCCATCATGCAACATCTCCAAATGAATTTGTTCCTCCTAAATATTTGGAAAATGCCATATTCTAATCTGTTTAAAATTTCTTTACGTGTTTTATAAATTATTTTTTGACTTATTGAAACAAATCGGATAAGGTTGAGGGAGGCAATTCTCGTGCAATTTGTACACAAAAAAATGTTCACGGATCAAATTTTCTTCGTCGAAGAAAAAATAGTTATTGATTTCTCAGAGTCACGATTTTTATGTATTTAGATTATGTTTGTGCAAAGTTTTTTAAGTGTAGATAGTTTACTTGATTTTGCAGGTAAAACGGTTAAATTCGCAATGAAATTACCACACGAAAAAAGTTCGATTGCCGCGAATATCGGCCTCAAGGTCAGTTCAAGGTTAACTTCTATTTTAAGCTGTACACATATAAACAGTTTTTTAGGGTGTTTTTTTAACTATTTTTTGACTAGTTGAGATAAATAAGGTAAGCTTAAGGTCAAGTGGATAGAGTTTTTCAACTTTTTTGAATGCGTTAAGTCAAAAAGTCAATACCAAATAGAGGTAGTGGTGATTATACGAGGTTTGATTTCTATATTTGACGTTAGAGGCCTGTTTCACAATGTCTTAATAAGTTCTTGATAAGTCCGGTTTCGTGATTGATAGTTGTTAAGTCAAGTAATGGTTAAGTCGTTATCCATTGGTAAAATAATTGGTTGTATATGAATAAAGTATTCATATAATAAGTATACCTAGTCTTGTCATAAATATTGTCACATAGTTTTTTTTTTAATGCAATAAATATTTATTACTTTTACAGTGTGTTAGTTTTATACATAAATATAAAACAATTTAAAAAAGCTTTTTCAAAGTGGTCTCTAAGGGGCTTAACTACCTTCTCAAGTATGGTATCTTTATCCAGATACACTTGTGCCGATGTTTTCATACCTTTTTCACAAAAATATGGCTTAGTCACTCCTTCATAGCTAACACCCCACCAAACTATCACTGAAGTCGGGTAATGCCCACGTTGCACTCTGCCGACTAATTGGGAAGCTTCCTTAGAGGTTTGAGCATAAATACGGTCATTTTGTTTGTTAAAATGTTGCTCAATTGTAAAGATTTTCTCATCCGTAAACAAAATTTTTCTGTGACCTCCCTTTGCGTACCGCTTCAGTAGTTTTTTCGATTTTACCACCCCATTCTTTATTGAATTATCAGTTAAAAAATGACCAGTTCGTCTCGTATAGGCTGCAAGTCCTAAATACGTGACATGGTTCTGGGTGCTACCTTCAACTCCCGAGATAAAATCTTTTGCTTTCGGACAGGATTTCTGCGAATTCTTTCCTCTGCTGATTTGACCACCTTTTTCGTACGAACACTACGTGGACGGCCAGATCTTTTTCTGTCACAAACAGAGGAGGTCTTATTTTTCCTATTGATAGCCGGTACACAAACATTTGACTAATACCAAGCATATGGAGAGTTTTAAGAATTGCATTTGGCTCCATACAAACTTTGTGTAATGCAATCACAGCGATTCGGTTCTCTTTATCACCCCACTCCATTTTAAATAACGCAAAATATTATAAAATGTATTGGCGCCCAAATTAGAAAACACAACGAGCACTCGTATAAAAATGACAGATTCCAAATTCAAATGTAATATCTTTCTTATTTTTAATTGTAACAGTATTTATGGCCAGACTGTGTATATTATTTTTTAATTATAATTGCCACATTGTAGGTACCTTTTAATTTGTAGTTATTAACATCACGCTTTTTTTTTTGCCTCTTTAATACTTTCTTCGCGCCGCTTGTATTTTCTCTGTTAAGACCTGTGGTTGACTGGTAGATAATGCTTTTAGCATTACGTCCGCCATATGTACCGTTTGTTTGTGCATGAAGTTTAAACAGTAACAGTTTCAGTCAATTTATTAAGTTAACTTGAAGTCTGAAATTTCATGCCTATAAAACTCGCTGAAAATTGTATTTTACTGTCGCATTGCCGTTATAAAATAAATTGCTTCGATGAATAATTATCCGCCTATATCGGATTACACATACATATAATATGTGACATTGAATAAAATAAAATGGAATAAAACTGGTTCTGAAATTTTCGAATGGAATTTCAGGATAAACGTGGTGAAATGAAACTTTCTCATCAATGTAATATCATGTGAGAAACTGATACGTGAACTGTGTACGTGAACTTACGTGACATCACGTGGTAAACTGTGATGCTGATGCAATTTTTTTTTCTAAATTGTGCCCTACAAGGAGTATACACAAGTGGCAAATGATTTGTTAAAACTATTAAAAAAATCATCCATACTATCCATATAGGCATGTTAAATAAGTATCGTTACATCTTGAAGAGGGAATTTCAAGGAACACGATTTTTGGCTTTGTAACTTAGTTTGGACTAGTAAGGAGGTCAACATATCAAAAGTTCCAGCGTATCCCTTGAGCCTCCTTGGGGGGAGAGGGAGTGTTTGAAGTAATGTTTTGGGTTTTTCGGTTAATTACCGGAAAACCTACGTTTTAGCGACATGAGACCTTTTTTTTCGTTTATTTGGTACACCAACAGGTTACATGCAAGCATTGACATAAAAATATAATAAAAATTAAAAGTTGCATCTAGGTTGCAACCCAATTATAGGTGCACACAACATTGATTAAAAAACGTCAGACTTGGTTAAAAGTTTTAAACTAGTTACATAACATAAAATAAAATTTAACAAAGAAAAGAAAAAAAAACACAATAACAATTTAAACTAGCTGTGTCATTGAAAGAATGACTCGACTCTATGTTTGAATTTTGATCCAGACTCATAGAAAATATCGAGATCAAATTCGCCATTTATGCTATTGTAAGATTTTAACATTCGCGGTAACAGTGCATTTTTTCCAAGGTTAGTGTTGGATCGAGGCACTACAAAAGTGTTCGTGAGCTTCCTCCGGGAGTTAAGCCTTGGTACAGCATATTTAATGTTCTGCAGAATATTTTGAGTATCACACCTTAAAAAAATGAAAGCTTAAAAAATTACGGAGTTCAACTTGTGGCAAATAAGTAATATTATAATAATAATATTATCAATATTTGACAAGTTTTAAACCGACAGGTTATTAATTCGACATGTATTTATGTGTGTAATCTTTGGAATTGGATAATATTTGAGTAGGTTTGATGATCTATTAGGGCCTTCAAATACGAGGGCTAGATTTCAGTAGTGTATGTTTGTTTGATATTAGTATATTTGTAAATATTTTTCATATCTCCGATATGGTGTAGTAAATGAGGATTTTTCTTTTTTCGTTCATTAAATTATTTTAATTCAGAAAATCGGGTTAGTAATTTTTGAGATACATATGTATAAATCGAAGTTCTATGGAATAAACAATATGATGTTTAAACTTTAAATCTGGGCCTCTATTTTTGAATCACTCGCTAAAATATGGCGTATGATAATTGTTCGAAAACTAATATAAAATCTACGATTATCACGCGAATTATTGACGTAAGTACTTACAAAATTCAGATATATTTTTGCAAATCCCTCCCATGCGGATTTCAACTGATTTTCATTCGCCATCTTGACGCGAGTGATTCAATTCGAACTCCGCTCTCCACCTAGGAGACTCGAAATCAATTGGTTTTTCCTAAACAGAAGACAAAGGTGTTATAGTAGCCTTTTCAAATATGGTTTTATGAAGGTCACCATTTGGATAACATCATGTAATTGAAATAATAGCTGACTTCAAATTACAAAATAAAACTGCCTTCAAGAAAATATCTTAAAAGCTCAAAATAACGTATTTACCCTCTGTTTAGGAGAATAATTTGTTAAGCCGATAAGAAAGATGTTCTCTGTTCGACATGTATGTTTTATACATATGTTTGTCCCCGAATATCTCGCATTTGGCTGGACCGATTTTTATGCGGTCTCCACTTAAGTATTTTTTACACTGGAAGATGATTATAGTAACTATTTTAGTTCAATCAAGAATATTCTGGTATGCCTTCCATGGGTGGCCCATTTAGTGAACGGCGAGTCACCGTCTGCCGTAATTATCGAGATGAGGCATTTGATATGGCAGGCATCCCGTTGTCTCATCAATATCCCCGCAACCGGTCCAGCAATTCCCTCACCATAGTCCCGGCATAGTCTCCATATTATCTGCAATAGTCCTTGCACCTAGCGGGTGCTGGCTTTGGCTGTATCTCCTCAATAGTGCAGGCAAAGATAGTACCGGTCAGATGCACATATCCGAACACATTATGGTATCTCAAAGGGGCCTGTTGGATCTATATCCCCAGGTAAGCTTTCCAAAAGGACCGGTTCCGGCCGGGGTTCCCTCTATCTGGCAGAATCTTTTTGTTCCGAAAGTCACTTGGCATAACACACTTGGCATAATTTTCTTTAGTCGAATATTATTCAGGCAGAATTTTCTGTTAGCATAATTATTGTTTGGTCGAATATTTATATGCCTGAATTTACAATGGCATACTTTTAAGATAGCAGAAATTTATAAGGCATAATTACCTTTGGCAAAATTTTACTTTGCATACTTTCGCTAAGCATAATGTTTATTTGGCATAATTTGACTAGGCATACTATGAAGAAAGCAGAATTTCCTTTAGAATAATTTCACTACGCATATTGCTATTTCTTTTAAATAGTATTTTACCCTAAAATTTATTTATAAAAGTCATTAAGTTGTGGTACAAAGTAAGTGACAGAAACGAATCGGTGCAAAACCGACTCCACGCAGTCTTGTTTGCCCCACCCCTAGAGTGTAATTCAAAATCGCGTAGGCGCGGAGGGGCGAGGCAGCCCGCGAGCTGAGGAGCAGGTGGTTTGAAAGCCTGCCGCCGCGGCTGAGGCTGGCCGGCGAAGCCGGCCAGCAAGCCGAAGCTGCGGTGGTGAGCGAAAACCATCTGCGACGATAAGCTCGCGTGGGACTGCCGGAGCCCCGCAGCGCCGGAGCCGTGACAGAAACGATGCATGTTGCATGCTTGCATGCTGCTTTGCTTGCTTGCTTGCTGCATGCTTGCTTGCTTGCTGCATGCTTTTCTTGCTTGCTTGCATGCTGATTGCTTGCTTGCATGCTGCATGTTTGATTTGCCATGCATGTTGTATGTTAGTATTGCTGAGATAAAACTACTTGGGATACACAGAGAAATTAAGGTTTATAGGAGAATATTAAATATGCCAAAAGACGATTTGGACTGTGAATTTTCTGCGATAGGATGATTCTGCCTATTAATGACTATATATATGAATTGTATGCCACAAGATGATTCTATCTGTGAACTTTCTGCGTTAGGATGTTTCTGCTTTAAGACTATTATGGATATTAAATTTCTGCCTAAAGATGATTCTAGCTTACACGCTTATGCGTTTTGAACGTCTGATAAATGAGTGAATGTTAATTGATGTTCTGCGAAAGGAAGTTTATGCTATTTGATGATATGCTAAATAAAATTATGACAATAAAAATTATGCGAAACAAGGTAGACCCTTCCGGCCGTGATGCAGGCCGCAGGAGTGATACAATAATAATAATTAATACAAAACGAACGATACAATAATAATAGTCTCAAAATGGTGAATCAATTTGTCGTATGAGGAAACAGAAAAACTAATAGAAACCATTTCATAAACTCAATACAACACACACACACGCGCGCACACACACAACACACACACACACACACACACACACACACACACACACACACACACACACACAGGTGTAGAATAAGTCTGCATGCTATAGTAATTAAATATGTATAAAACGTTACTTGCCCTGGAAAGAAAGCTGGCGCTTATGGCACAGGATTTTCCTAATTTAAGTGCCGGCTGCACACTGTTAATTTGGATTCTAGTACTATATCTTCTTACTAAATTGTTATAGCAAATGTTGTATAAATAAAGTAAAGTAAACTTAAAAACCAATCACATACGTTATTTTAGGCCTATCGTTCAGTTTTATGAAGGCTAGGCGGTTGCTTTTCCAAAATTATTTATATGGACACAATATTTGAATTATTTATAGGTTAGTGCATATTTGTCAATGGTAAAACATGTCCTTATACTGATGATACTTTCTTCTGAAATTCAAAACTTTGTCACCTCAACCTTGTCACCACACACTCAAAGATCACCGAACTTCATAAATAAAGTTATTTACTCGATTTATCCGAGAATCGAATTACACTCGATCCACTCGCGCCATTCTTATTTGCCATCTATCACTCCGATATCCAATTTCAGTAAAACTGGACCCAATTTGTAATGAAAGCGAAATATCTGGACAGACGGGATGATTGACGCCTTTTAATAGTGGAGTCAAGGATTATTTTCGCGTAGTTTTTTGCACCTTATTTGATTACTAGCGGTCTTTCCCGGGTACATTTCGAAAAACATGCACCTATTTTCATGGTATGCACGGTCAAGGTCTGTGCCGCCTAACCTTGCATGATGAAAATCTAATGAAGACCACACAAAAATAAGAGTCACTTCAATCATATCGGCGTGGTGCTAGCGATTTTGGTCCTTAAGGACTTGGATAGAACATCGACCATAGCGGCTAGTGCAAGTGCGTCGTGCTTGCATTAGTATATGTGATAACCTAAACCTAAACTCTCTAGCTTTATACTTCAGGTACCTATCAAAAAATAGTACCTAATAGACGGCTTGCCATCAAATAAGTATATCCTGCTTGTAGGTACTTATTATTGACATAAATAATAACCCATTGACTAGGCTGCCAATGGTTGTTGATTATTTAATTATTGATATTATGACTGATATGTATATTGCAACAGCACTCTTTCTTTTCCAGTTTCGAAGTCCTCTAGGCTTTGGCTATTCTGAAAATCTTGAGCTATACCGCGAGTTAAAATCTTACAGCGCCACCTAGCACATCGAGACGCTATAAACTGTTAGGGCGTGCGCTGTTGCATTAAATTCAGTTTTGCTATAATATTATTCTCATGTACCTAACTTTGCAATGGTATGTCCGATTTAAATACTTTCAAAAGTTATTTACAGGTACTAATATAGCTTTGAATTCAACATAAGTTACTTGGATAACGATTAATACTGACATACGAAATCTGTGGCTTACTTTGTACCAGCGCTATTGATATTGCATATTTGAACTTATTAAAAGGGTAAGTGCAGTGCACCCTCACATTAGAGCGATAGCAGCGCGACAGCAGCACCGTCGCTCTAATGTGAAGGGCTTACTGCTGTCACTTACGTATGAAATTATCAGCAGCGCGGCTGTCGCGCGACCGTCGCGCTACTAAAGTGGCCTAAGTGTGAAAGCGCTGGTGACAAAACTGTAAAAGTTAGACATGTCCTCTATAAAACTGTAGTACATACTTTGCTCTATTGGCAATAGTTTAGGCAGCGTTCGCAATATAAAAAAAAAAAAAAACATTTCACACCTTCGGATACATTATAAAAATTTTCATACGGATTTGGATCATATTATAATAATAATAAAATAATTTATTGCAGGCATAAAAAAACCCATATATTAATTTATAAATTACACAATAAAAATTCGTATAAAGTTATACAGCCAATGTTCATCACAGATACTTCACAATTCAAATGGTGTTTTTTTAATTTGGTTCGTTAGTTTCTGAGCGATAGCAGACCTCTCCTTTTGTAGCAAATTTAAAACGCGCGGCCGCAGTCGCGGGGTACCGCTATAATGTGATATACTTTTGACATCTGGATTCTTTTCCACAGTATAATACGACATTGTAGATTTGACAGGATTTTTACAGGTTTAGAATATTTTTAACACTCACAGTGTCATATTTTATATTCATAAAGATGAAATAAGAAACACGCAATGACGTATCCATAAAAGACCACAAATTTCGGCACGGTAGCTCAACTGATAGAGCGTTTGGCCCGGTCAACCAAGAGGTTGCTGGTTCAAGTCCCGCCCGTGCGCAAATTTTTGGTCTTATTTCATCTTTATGAATATAAAATATGACACTGTGAGTGGTAAAAGCATTCTAAACCATTAGATAGCGAAGCGTCATCCATTTCCAGGTTGAATTTAGTCTGTAAAGAATAACTGCTTGGGCCCACTGTTGCGTAAACATATGGCTAGATGGCGCTAAAAGCGTAACGCAATGACGTATCTATAAGAGACTACAAATTTCTCAAGGTCGGACTGACGGCACGGTAGCTCAAATGGTAGCGTTTGGCCCGGTCAGCCAAGAGGTCGTTGGTTCAGGTCCCGCCCGTGCGCAAATTTTTGGTTTCTTATTTCATCTTTATGAATAGGATTTTTACCATACTGCCTTTGGTGCAGCATTGATTTGCCGTATAATAATACCATAAAATTAATATTCCCGTCGGAAGAGAAGGACAAGTAAAGCTGTCAAATGAAACCGATTTAAGATGTCAGTGACTAACTGAAGTAAGTAACATTTGTAGCTTAAAATGAGATAACCTTTCATTCAGGTGATTTATACTAATCTTCCTAAGTTAAACATATTAGTTTACCACATGATAAATAGTCAATACAAAATATTAACATGCAGTTCTAGCGTAAAACTAAATATTATTTCTTTATACAAAATATTCGTAGATATGCATTACCTGTATTATTTCGTCTTTACTTTTTATGAAAATTAACGTTTATAGAATAGAATAATCAATGTGCGTATTTTAAATTTGATGCGCATTGGTTAATATAAGTCGTATATTAAGAGGCTTCTATTTAGACTAATTTACTTGTCAAATGATAATTTGTTGGGGTTATTTCGCTGTAAAGACCAACAATCAATCACCGATCAAGTCACCATGTTTCAGGAGAACTATTTCTTCAAAATATATACAATCTCACTTAATTTAAATAAAAGACAAATAAAAGAAATTTTCAGCGAGCCTTCATGGGTTTCCAAAGTGACTGACAGCTGCCAAAAACGGTTCTGCTACATTACATCTCGCATCTATTTTTATCACACAGTTTGCTACTAGTGACACCTCGCTCTTGTCGTTCTATTCCAAAGGGATAACAATTTTATGAATAATACAGTTCAATCATTTGTTCTGTTAGGCGAGTTTGTTAATTCCTATTTCAAAAGCGAGTATAAAAAATAGCAGAACCGATAAAAGCGAGGACCAATATCATCTCTCATATAGTTACGCGCGTGTAGGCCTTTATTTGGTTTAATCCCAGGTTATGAAATAAATGTTTTGTCATAAACTTAATTTTTATAGTCAGTTAGCGCTAAAGGTCTGCAAAGACCGCACGCCTCATGGCATTTAGGCGATTTATTGAATGTAGAGATCGCTGAATCGCAGTCAATGCAGTCCGCTTGTGATTGGTCGCTGTGAAAAACTGTGGGGAAGGCCTATGTTCTGCAGTGGAAATCCTTTGACTAATAATGAGGTGCTGATAGCCTTAGGTTTCTTTATTTTTTCAGTAGGTGCCATTTTTAGGGTTCCGTAGCCGAATGGCAAAAAACGGAACCCTTATAGTTTCGTCAAGTCTGTCTGTCTGCCTGTCCGTCCGTGTCCGGCCGTATGATACAGACATTTTATTCTCTAACTATGAGCATTACACTATTGATATTTGGTAGGAAGATGTATCCTGTTAACCGCTTTACGATTCTTGTACAAAAAATAAAATGATGATATTTGAGGGGGGGCTCCAATACTTGAAACTTAAACGAAAAAAAATGCTTGTGGTGTGTCAATGGAAAGGTTTTTCAAAATGACCTAAAGTGGTAAATCCCCCCCCCCCCCCTCTAACTTCTAAACTAAGTGAGTACTGTTCTTTTGAAAAAATAATAATAATGTAGATTAGTAGTTTTTGAGATATAGCACATTGTCAACAACATAACTTTGTTCTTCATACAAACACTATTAAAAACAAAGTTATATTTACTGTCAACTAAATAGTGTGTATTTTAGCTAAGTGGAAGTAAGTGGATTCCTTACTTCAGTTAAAGTTGGCACTGAAACCTCACAGGACCTTCAGTGCGCAAGTCTGACTCGCTTTTGGCTGGACGTGCCTTGACTGATAATGAGGTGCATAAAGCATTAGGTTTCTTTATTTTTTTCAGTAGGTACCATTTTACGGGTTCCGTAGCCGAATGGCAAAAAACGGAACTCTTATAGTTTCGTCATGTCTGTCTGTCTGTTCATCCGCATGTCACAGCCACTTTATTCTGAAACTATATTTTTTGTACAGTTGAAACTTAGTAGGTAAATGGATCATGACTGCTTTACGATTGTCATACAAAAAAAGATATTGAAAGCAAGTGGAAGTAAGTGGATCTCTTATTCAGTTAAAGTTGGCACGGAAACCTTAGTGTGCAAGTCCACTCGCACTTGGCCGGTTTATCTATTTCGTTAATGTTTAAAGTTTCAGTTTCATTTTAATTAAATAATGAATGTTATTTTCCTAAAATATATTTTATATGCCATAATTGTGACGAATTTTTTTCAAATATCCAACCAAATGTACCGCGTTTTCATGAAAATAAATGAATCCGAACTTTTCTTTTACGTACTTTTACTTGAATAGGTAGCAAAAAATTTTGACTATTACAATAACAGTTTAGTTATAA
This sequence comes from Pyrausta purpuralis, assembly GCA_963924145.1. Taxonomy (NCBI): domain Eukaryota; kingdom Metazoa; phylum Arthropoda; class Insecta; order Lepidoptera; family Crambidae; genus Pyrausta; species Pyrausta purpuralis. The sequence continues at coordinate 24,382,095 of OZ001657.1, forward strand.
CACGTGTTTTTTGGACCGTCACAATCAGGACAAAATTCGTTCGAAACGATATAACTCGAAAACTATTGAAATGCGCTGAACATACATGGGGGGTCAATTCGATAACCCTTGGTGCATTCTAACATCAGACATCCGCTGGTACATCCTTCTTAGAACACCTTGTAGGTCCCAAAACTGAATTATGCAACTCAAGAGTTTCTCTCAACTTCAACTAAAATATTACCTTACGTCAGGCATCTAGATCATCTGTTACTCGCATGCAGGTTAGATCCAATCTTTTTACCTCAACGTTCAGTGCTTTAAAAAGGCCTTTCTTTTTCCTGAGTAACCGCGATACCGTAAAAACTTTACGGTTGGACCAACAGCTGTCTGTTTTACTACCTAGGGATAGAAGGGACTAGGGAAGGGAGAAAAGGGGGAAGGGGGTGAATAAATCAGTCAAAAGGGAACAAGACTTGTTAGGGCAGGTTCGAACCTTGGTCTGATTTGGACTGTAATTTATGTTCTGTTTACAAGTTTCTTTGTACTCTGTATTAATACTAATGATTTCTGTTTTTTTTTTTTAAAAGAATCCGGTCATACTGGCACGAATTGCACCTTATAGAAAGTGATTATGCAACCGACATTATCGACTTTGCACTTTTCTTGAATTCGTCCAATGAAAGTGTTTAGAAAACAATTCAGACAGCAGTGAACTTCATAACTAAGCCGTACGTACGCAGAATTGTAGAGGAGAATCGATTTGTGTTGCTGGTTTATATATTTTACAATACAAATAAGGGTGGAAATCGTACTTGCGTTTTAGGTAAGAATAATAAGAAGGATAGAGAGTGTCACATAATGTCATGTTTCATACAATATGATAGCTTTTACGTTGCGATTGCATTCAAGATCTTACCGTGATATTATTCGAACCTACTATACTTTTTATTCATCGTTTAGCATTTTCAGACCAGTTTCGACCAGTTTCGGTACAATTGATACCGAAATTAGGTCTAAAAATGCAAAACGCTTTCAAAAGGCACCACAAAACATCTTTATATTCATTCGAAAAGATAATTGACCCTTTAAAAGAAGGTAATATGTAATTATAGGTATGTGTGTACGAATAAAGTCCCTTACTACCCTTGGATTACGTCATCGTGTATATAAGAATGAGCAGATAAGGCTAAAACTCATGTTTTTCATAACTATGAATGTTTACGCAGCATTTTTTTTACACTTTTTTGATAACCATAGCTAGGTGACAGACAACGTAGTTGGTTACTTACAGGGTGAATTTGAAAACATTCGCAATATTTTAAGTTAAGGATCTACTCATGGTATATATATAGTCCCTTCTACTGATTAAAATTAAAATCAATGAAATTGACGAAACCTAGCAAACTTATAAAGTATCACTTCGATTTCCGAGATCCGTTTAGGGGGAGTAATTTTTTGGATACTTTAATATTATTCGTCAATTTTAGGAAATCAAACTGTAATTTATTAGTTTAGTTTGAAACAAAAATAAGTGCTAAAATGTCTAATATGATTTTTATTGGTTTTAACAACTGATATTTTATAATTCATTTTAACTTTAATATGTGGAAAGGATTATGAAGAATGGGTAGGTTCTTTGTTTATAATATTGCCAATGTTTCAAAGTCACCCCTGTTAGGAAGGTTTAGTAGATTTGATTTTCTCAGGAAAATAAAACACCCACATCCGACTAAAATAGGAATGAAGTCATACTCGAGACCTTTATTGTATCACAAAAATATTAATGTCAAACTCAATTTGTGAAACGAACCGAATCGTGTCATAATAACCGTCGAAACCCACGTATTTTTCCAATAGAAACGCTTTCCTTATTATTAGTAACAACGTATTCTTTTTAGATCTTATTTTGAATTCACTATAATGTAATACGAGTAGTATACAAAAAAATATTAACCGTTCACATTCATTTTCAAAATAATAGCTTTCTTTTAATTCCATAACATTTTTTATAGATTTTATCCGTCATTAGAATGATACCATTCTAATACTTTAAACCATGTCTCTATAAATAAGAAACTTAAAATTAAAATATGTTTAAGTAGTTGTAGGTCTTCCACGCGGCTTGCTCGCGCAGTTATTGGATTTTCCTTACTTATTCTCATTCTCATTTTTAAACCTTGAGGATTTGGACGATCATAACTATTCAACTATGTATATTTTCAATCACTTTGCGCTAATTTAAATCTCTTTTTTTACATTAAACAAAATTGCCACAGCCAATGGCAATGCCAATTGCAATCCAATTAACATGGCACGGGGTCTGCAATGACGCGACTTTGTACTGGTATCTGCACATACCACGCGTGTGAACATGCCTTAGATAAAACCAACCACTTCATACGTTATAACTAGGCTAAATTATTTTCAAAAGAACTTCGGTTCCTTCCTTGTACGCTACGCGAAGCTATAGAAACAAGAAAACATCCAAATTTCAACAGAGAAGATGGTTGGATAGTTCCACCAGCATAGAATCCGGTGCTAACGAAGGCACAAGCCAGACCACTTACTGCAAGATCACAAGACATAGTTCATTCTGCGTGGATAGGAACGTTAATTAATATTAATGAGTGAAGGTAGTATATTTATTTCAAAACTCCGTAAATGAAAAATAAAATCTAGTCTACCCGTGACCACAAACACTGTTAAGTATTTAAAACGTCGAGATATATAATTTAATAAATATTGTCGAAAATTTCCGTAAAATAGTGTTTCATTCGATATATTTAGATGGTCAGTTAAAAATTTGCTTTCCAAACTTTCCGTATTCGCAATTCCGCTACATAAAAAAACATAAACCAACTGCCACCGTATACGAGATGCAATTTCTCAGAACAACCTTTAGCTTAGCATAACTTCAAAGCAATTTTGGAATTGCAATTCAAACTGAAGTTCCGATACCCAACAGTTGGTGTTTCTCACTAAATTCCCCTTTCTCGAGTTTCTGCTTTTTCGTTGATATAACCGCTAAAGATCCTTTCAAACTGGCTTTTATAATCCCTCTAATGATTCACGTTAAGCTGCTCCAGATATGTTTAAAAACTCTAGGAGCGGAGCAAAAACTTAAAGTTGCCATAAATAAGGTGGATACAGTAGTACTACTGATCAGAGCGCAGTTTGATGAGTGCAAGAATGACAAAGCAAGCCGAAGTCAAATGTCTACCCAGATGATTCCAGACGCGAGTACAGAACCACTAAAATGGCCAAAGCCTATCAGATTCAGGTTCTTTTAGAGTTCGTACCTTGATATTAAGTTACCCATTCAATGAAGACAAAATCGTCATAATTTTAAGGGCGTATTCATTGTTTGTTGCGATTTTAGCTTACGTCGAGAAATGATAGCTATAATATGAAAAAAAGTACCTTAAGTGATTATTTTTTCCATCGGCCAGCACTTTATTATTTTGTACAAAAATTTCAAACTTATACATTGCATCTGTAAAAAGCAACTGTGTCAGATAAGGAATCAAACCCTGTATCTAACGCTATCCGGGCAGATGATTTAAACTTAAATGAATGCTTGGCCGATTATTGAGCACTGTTTTCATCATTACTAAAAAATATCGTCTTGATGTTAAGTGTGTATATTATAACATGAATCTTTTATTTTTTGACTGGGTTCAAATTACTTATTTCATTCAACGATGCTTTATAATACAAAATTTACACAGTTTAAATTAATTGACCAGTGGACGGTACTAATGTACAGGCCTTAATTATTAAGTCCTGCTAAAGGAGACAGAATGTAAATGATAGATTGGCGTTCAACAGGTTTAATTGTTAGCTTTGACGCAAAATAAGACCCTATTTTCTCAATTAAATTGTAGTTAAATTATACCAGAGTACACGGTCGTAATGTCAAATAGTTAAGAATCTCCAAACTGGAAATTTTAAGGCGCTAATGAGTTTTCTTGTCATCAGATTTATATCATCGAGAGATCTAGCCATCTCTCGATGATAAAAATCTGATTAAACTTATGGAAATAATTTTAAGACTTTTTAAAAGTATTATATTGGAGGGTAATTGCTTTTCACTTTCGTAAATAATTAACAGTAAAACAATATTGATTCGTTCCTTATGTAAATTAAGGACTGCGTTATGTTAATAAATAAGTATCCCAATTATTCAAAAGGTAATTAACGCATTTAACAATATTGACTTACGCACCATTTTAGGGTTCCGTAGCCGAATGGCAAAAACGGAACCCTTATAGTTTCGTCAAGTCTGTCTATCTGTCCGCATGTCACAGCCACTTTATTCTGTAACTATAAGCATTACACTGTAGAAATTTGATATGTAGATCTTAACAAACACTTTTAAAGAAAATTGGTTTAAACAACAATAATAAAACGTACAAACACTATGAAAAACAAAGTTATATTTGCTGTCAACAAAATATTGTGGTATACTGGCTTAGTGGAAGTGAGTGGATCCTTAATTCAGATAAAGTTGGTACGGAACCCTCAGTAAGCGAGTCCGACTCGCTCTTAGCTAGTTTTTTCTTTACCTTTGGTTTTCCACCATCATGGAAAAAAATGTTCCTAAAGTTAATCCAACGCCATCTAGTGAGAACTAAAAAGTGATGGCAGAAAACTTCTAATTAAATAACAGGAGTAGTACCTGTTTTGCTATTTAACATATGCAGACTTACCGTTCAATGCTGCGCTGTGGCTTCGCTTTATCCCTCTTTGCTTTTAAATAAAACTAGCTCTAGCTCTCTGCTTTGCTCGTCCGCTTCATAATCCAATTTGTACCAAGCAATCCGTTATATTTTATTTGCTTGCTCACTTTTACTGGGTATTATGTTCTTTTTCTGTGATTTTCTGTTTGGAGAGACGTAATATAATTCTGCTTTAACTGACTTAGTTAGCTTATGTCCAAAGGGCGTGAGTTGTAAAGTTTATAATTGGGTCAAGTTTTTATTTAACTAAAGGGACAATAAGACTTGTTTTAAGGTCTATGAATAATTAGTTAATGATAAGAGATTAAAAATGTTGATGTCAATATTAAATAACACTTATTAATAGGAGTTTACATTACATTATATTAAAGCCTCCACGCAATCAAGGCTACGGCCGACGGCGGCCGCGTTAACGAAAAAATGGAAAAAAAAACCGGCTAAGTGCGAGTCGGACTCGCGCACTGAGGGTTCCGTGCCAACTTTACCTAATTTAGGAATCCACTTACTTCCTCTTATTCAAAATATCTCAATATTTTGTTGACAGCAAATATAACTTTGTTTTTTATAGTGTTTGTATGAAGAACAAAGTTTTGTTTGCGATTGTTGAACATGTGCTTTACTAAAACGTCCCCGTCAAAATCGTTTTTGTTATTCGTAACACAAGGACGAAAATTCCTTCCAAACCACGACAGTTGGTGTGTTTTCTGGTGCATATTTATCTATATTTGCTTATTTTTTGGTTTTTCTGTTTAGAAATTAGAGTAGCCCGGAGTTTGGAAGTTGGCGGTGTTTCATCCCCGTGCCACGGTGCGCACGTAAAGCCGTTGATTCTGCGCCTGATCCCTTCACTTCACTTCCCGGTCACATTGCTGTCCCATCGGGCTATGAGAGTGAAAGGATTAGTGAGTGCACCTGTGTTTGCGCACACACTTGTGCACTTTAATATATCCCGCGCAGTCGGTTAGTCGTTGTTACTGGCCATTGTAGTCGAAATCAGCTAGGGGGACTACTATTTGTTGAAGTTAAGCTGTGTGGTTAGCAAAGATTTAAACTCACTTTAATATATTCAGTTGGCTAGCAATACAACCACTGAAATATGTCACATTTTCAAACCACGTTTTAGTACAAACTATCAATAATTTATCTTTAATGGATTTACTTCTGCGGGCCTAAGATGCGCGCCTATTTGTCATTTATCGATAAAATTCAAACATCTTTTTTATCATTTAAAAAAGGTTTTTAGTTATTTTGTTGTATTTATTTGTTTAAAAAAGCAAAAAGGATTGATATACAAGTGAAAAATATGTGTCAAAACATGGTGTTTAGGAAATAAAATTATTTTATCGACGCGATAAACGGTATTGGGGCGTGCATGCTAGGCTTACTGACCAACATTTTCTGAAGATAAATGAGTGCTTCAGAATGGTGGTTTGTTTAGAGTCGAAACTAGTACATCTTTTACATTTTAAGCCACCCTAGTACAAACCACCTCCATTAAATTTCTCGACGGGCCAACCTAACAACAGAACAATCGTTTCTAAAGTTTGAAACACTAATTAATGCAGGATAAAGTTATAATAGCCCTCTATTAGATATGCCGTTAAAAGTGGCGGTTGAGAAATTGTTGAGAAATTTCGAGGCATTAAGGGAAGACAACGCGTCTTAAATGATTATTACTTAAGCAGTTTAAGGATGGTGTCCTTGGCCCGCTTTGTTACAAGGTTGATTTAAACTTCACGTTTTAGAGGCATGTCATTGAAGGATATTTTTTTTCTTGAGATTATAGAAATTCAGTGAAAACTAAAAACAGAGCGCTCCACTACATAAATTATTAATGTTCCTTTGACTTAATTTCTTATACATATATGTCACCGTAATATTTTGATATACGTGTTTCATTCGCGCAAATTGTGAACAAGCTCGATATGGTTTAGAATTTACGCCTTTATTGGTACCTACACGTCAACCTTACACGAAAGTTATAGTTATATATAGTTTATTCTTCACTTACCCTGACCCACCACTTTACCCAGTAAATCGTCATTTCAGTTTACGTTATAATGTATGAAGTTCGTTATAGTTCACAAAAATCGTCAGATTACAATTAAACAGTTTTGAAACCGTTAGGTTGTTATTACGCCGTTTATACTATATTTATTTACAATTTATTGCACAACCATAATTTGTACAAAAAGTGGTCTTAACGCCATGTGGCGTTCTATACCTGTCATGCCTTTGGGCTAAGGAGAAACGATGAAAAATCACGCTAGCGTCCATGCAAGAGCCTATAATAGTAATAATGAAAGACTTTCGGCCTTACCACAAAAAAATAAACAAGGTTTGAACTACTGTTTAAATGTTATGCGGCTAAAGTGTAATGTATGTCACCCTTATGTCATTTGACTTGATTGATGTTGTTTTTAAACTAGCCGTATCATATTTAAACAGTTGTCCAAACCTAGTTTAATTATTTGTGGTAAGGCAGTTTATTTCTCTACAGTAATAAAACGTGACAGCGCATAGTTATCTCTCTTTCACACTTACAGGCCTTTCGGGAAGGCAGAGAATTGCACCAGTGTAGTGTCGATATTAATACTCAATTGTTAAATTCTCTTATAAAAGATTTGGAATGAATAACCGGCAAAAAAAGACTTTTACTAAAATAAAAAATATGATTTTCTGGAACGACGCAGGCATTCGGCACGGCACGGCTCACTTTCTAACGCTTAGATGATTTATCGCCACAGAGGAAGCGTGTCTTTAATATTACTACAGAATAAAACGAGTTAAGGGTGTCGCTATCGAAATATGCCTAATGACCTGTTAAAAAGGCATAAAAAGTCATAAGAGTCATTTATTTATGCAAATAGGCCCACTTTTACATGTCCCAATATAAACCCTTCCACGTGTTACGTCATCAAAATAAGCACTTACCAACGAATAATTCAAGAATAGCTCGCTCGTGTCTTTGGTCTAAGGGTCTTCAATCTAGAACTTTTCTGCTCCACCGGCCATCGCTATGTGCTCTGCCCATTTCCACTTCAGCTTACTGATTCTTAGGTTCTTCTCATTTCTGATTCGATCAGCAAAGCCCTCTATCTCGCTGACTGTGTGATTTTGAGCTTCTTTATAAGGCCCATAGTAAGAGACCATGTTTCAGATCCCTATGTCATCACTAGTAATACACACTGTTAGTAGACTTCCGTTTTCAGATATTAAGGTAATTGAGACGAAAATACACTCTTACGCAACTTCCCAGCCGAGTCAGATTCCAAACCGAGAGAATCAAATGATGTGACTGAAACTTGCTATTCATCCTGAACATGTATTGCACAAGCACAGGTGTCTAATCTAATCCACATTTCAATACAAACAAGGATGTTAAATCAAAACCGCGATTCTATTTTCTTCAAAGCTCGTGAATACTCTGTTGTCTGTGAACACTGGTTAAAGTACTCGCAGCGTGCGTTTTAAGTTACGGAATTTTGGTTATCACGAGAAACAAGAAGCTTATAGTGTGGATGAGGGTAGTAAGTGGTTGTTGTGTGAGGTAACAAGATATTTATCTTGGAACTAATGTCTTTGAGTTGTGATAAGATTTTAATTTTGGAAATGGCTGTGTTTCTTTAGCAATCTGATGTAAAGGGTGAAAATATCAAGGGTGGGTACAATTCCCGTACTTATTTATCATTTTTTTTAACTCATAAAGATGAAATAAGAAACCAAAAATTTGCGCACGGACGGGACTCGAACCAGCAACTTCTTGGCTAACCGGGCCAAACGTTTTACCAATTGAGCTACCGTGCTGTCGGTCTGACCTTGCGAAATTTGTGGTCATTTATGGATACGTCATGACTTGTGACGTTTAGCGCCATCTACCCGTCTGTTTTATTGTTCGCGGCAAGTGTGAGCATTGGGTAGTCAACATGAGCTGAATTGATTTTTTTAACAGAATTTTACACAGGACTTTGATCCAACTTAAAAACGGACTTTTTCAGTAAAAAAGCAACTTTTTTAGAATCATGGGCCATGCTATAACCAAATAGACTCTTCAAAAATCCGATGGGCTATAAGAACCAAGTTGATAAGTTTCCTGGCGGGTAGTTTTGAAACACCTTGTTTATTTGAGGTTAGAAGTCAAATCAGATCCTATACCATGTCCTCAATATATCACAACTAAGCTCGGTTTTATAATCCTGCCCTAAAACTTGAACTCGAGGTCAATTGGCGTTAGTGTCTCCCTACGGAGTCGTTCGGTAGTTCACAGGTAATTTGGGGAGACCCAGGTTAAAGCAGTTGGTCACTTCACCGAACTACATAGGACGAACCTTTGTGTTATCTTTCAATATCTTTTAAAAAATAATAACGATAGGCTATGTAAAAAAAAAGTTTTTACGTTTGAAGAGTAATGAACCTTCACATCGTTAGTGCAACAACGCATTCGCACGCGGCAAGCGAATTTCACATATGCATATATCTTGCTCTAACAAAGCTAGACACCTCCCCATAATCGTCGTCCGGAATTGGTTATACAGGGAAGAAAATTCTTAATGTTTTATCTAGCGCTTATTTTTTATGTTAATCACGTGATTGTTGTATTCTTATTGGTATCGATCAGCAACGTCGCTGATGCGGTTTGATATGGCCGATTTGAGCAGGCATACAGTTATCACTGCTCTCAGACTGCGCTCCGGACACATTCCATTAAACAACTTTGGTTTTCTAATGAAAAAAGTTGAATCGCCTAACTGCACAGAATGTGGTGTTATAGAAGACGTAGTTCATGTGATAATGGAGTGTGTCAGGAATCAGGCTGAGAGAAATGAATTATTATTTGTTTCTCAAGTTCTATTTGGGTGGTGTAATAGCACTTTGGCGTTCCCTTTATCCGGGATGGCAAAAATGCTATATAGACTAGTACAATCTGCTGTTAGTCGTAGATAATTTCATCAATTTTCGACTATACGAGGGTGACATTCAAAGGACTAGCTAGTAGGTTCTCACGTATCTTTTTGCAAATTACATCAAGGTATGTTTTTTTTAAGTTGCTACTTAAAATTAGTACGAAGGTTACGAATATTTATTTAATAATTTCTATGGCAGCGGATGCTTTCAACTACAATACAAATTATGTTAAATACTTGAAATGGTAAGAAAAGTGATTCTAAAAGCTTTATACGCAGTAAAATTTGACTAGTAATCAACATTCTATAATAAAATTCCTATTGAAATTAAGTGTAGATATTCTCATAAGGTTTTCAGTAAATGTTAGAAATGTTTGCTTTACAAATATCAGTTATTGCTGATGTGCGTGTGATGCGGAGCCAATTAGTGAACGCGTACCTTAAAAGCAATAAATTGTCTTTTATGCGGCGCTAACTAAATCTAGCATGTTAGTCGTAATGTTTGGTGTTCTGAGCCTGCTGATAAATTACTAGTGAAAAGGGTTTGACTTGTTGTTTGATTTTGTTCAAGTTGAAATTTCGTTGGTTTTAGAGTTGTAGTAGCATTTTACTATTAAATGACACACTTTACTTTTATAAAAAATATATATTTAAATCATCAAAGATTGACAAAAAATAATAGTGTAATAACTCGTCCACTCTTGGACTTCGGACTCATGGACTCGTAAAATCGGGGGGACTTGTGAGTCGGTATCTTTTAATTTTTCAATTTTTTTCCGACTACAAAAAAATGGGGTAGTGACCAATTCAACCCGTATGTGATTAGTATCGACAGAATTTAATAAATTGTTGGTGTATGTATGTTTGTTTATTTGTTTGTTTGTCTCAAGATACCTTGAAAACGAGAAGCCATAGCAAGATATTTTTTTTAGTTTAACCCGTTATTTTCACTGTTAATGTACAGTGTTAGTTACATAGCTTTTGAGATTTGAGTAATAATTAAGAATCATGACATACAAATGCAATTGAAAATAAATGCGTTATTTTAAACTTTTAGTTAGTTTTATAAAGGTGGCTAAATTTTTATTTTATAGTTATGGTGACTTCTTGGGATTGTTAAATTCTGACGTATTTGGTACAGTCACAATATATTTTAATTCTTAATGGCTTTAAGAACTATAATATATTTGGTAGCTGGCTGTACCAAAATGTCAGTCTTTGTACCGTTGCCATGAGGTTTTACGGTTTTATTCGTAAGCGACGACGTAAAAAAAGTCTATTGACAATTACACACGCCTCTAGCGGTCACGGACAGAACTAAAATTTTCCATACAAAAGTGACTTCGTCGTTATCGAGTAAAACCATAAAATTATTATCCCTTTAGAATAGAACGACAAAAGCGAGATGTCACTAGCAGCAAACTGTGTGATAAAAAGAGATGGGTAGCAGAACCATTTTTGTCAGATGTCAAACAGTTGACCGCCCTGCAGAAGCTTGCTGAAAATTACGTGCATTTGATTTTTTTATATTTAACGCTTAAACACCCGAGCGGTTGCAGGCAACCGCATAACAATAGAATATCTATTGTGTCTCGTTCACATATGGTTGAGGGATTAAAAGTGAAATTGTGTATATTTTGGAGAAATAATGCGTCTGAAACATGGTGACTTGATCGGTGATTGATTATTATGCATTACAGCGGCATAACCCCAACAAATAATCGTTTAACAGGTAGATTAGTCCAAATCGAAGCCTCTTAATATACGACTTATATTTACCAATGCGCTTCAAATTTAAAGTACGCAGTTTGATTATTCTATTCTACAAACGGTAATTTACCTAAAAAATAACGACAGAATAACACAGGGAATGTATATCGACGAATATTTTGTATAATGAAATAATATTTAGTATTACACTAGAGCCGCACGTTCAATATTTTGTGTCGACTGTTTATCATGCAGTAAACTACTATATTTAACTTAGGAACATTGTTATAAATCACCTGATCGAATGGTTATCTCATTTAAAGCTACAAATGTTACTTTCTTATGTTAGTTACTGACATCTTAAATCGGTTTCGTTTGACAGCTTTTACTTGTCCTTCTGTTCCGATAGGAATATTAATTTTATGAGTAAAACCGTAGTCGCTAGCGAGTAAACGGTACTGAGATTTAACTGTCCATGAGTTGACGAATGACTCGAATGGAATGGTGGGGCGCTTTCGTAGATTGTAATTAATCTTGACATACCTTTCAACTAAAATACTTTCTTTCAAAATAAGATAAACACAAAAGTCCCTAACTGCATAGGTAATTCATCGTTTCGCACTCAAAACTTTTTAAATCAAATAGTAAATGAATTTTATTCAGTCATACTATTTTAAATATCACACATATAAAAAGTCTATATGCAATCCTTTTCTCAATGACAATAAATAACATGATATCTGTTCAGCGTGAAATATGGATTTTATTGAATTTATGTATGTTTATTTAAAAAGTATGTATGTAAAGTGTATGTAGTTCATTCATTTCGTTAGTTTTTTTTTTGTTATTTTACGCCGCCTCAACTGTTTCTGCCTCACCCAATGGTGGACTGGTAGAGAATGCTTTAAAGCAGAAAGTCCGCCATTTGTACTTCATTTTGCTTCTGCAGTAAAGAATATATAAATAAATAAATAAAAAATCAAGATTAAAGATGGACCAACAAGATGTACAGACGACCTCTGTAAAGATCGCAGGATCAAACTGGATGCAGACCGCTCGTGATCAGTCACTGTGGAAAGCCATGGGGGACGCCTATGTTCAGAAGTGGATGTCATGTCATTTTAAGATACCTATCTATAGACACCCCACAGGCATAGGCTTGACTAAATTATTATTTTTCAGTTTTAGTTTCATGTATGGGAGCCCTTAAACATTATATTTTTTTATTTTTTGTATGAGAATAGTAAAGCGGTTAACAGTATACATCTTCCTTTCAAATTTCAACAGTATGATGCTTATAGTTATAGAATAAAGTGGCTGTGACATACGGACGGACAGACATATAGACAGACAGACAGACTTGACGAAACTATAAGGGTTCCGTTTTTTGCCATTCGGCTATGCAACCCTAAAAAGGAATAAATATTTCATTTAAATATAGCATTTGCATATTTTTCATCCGCGAAAAACGCTTATATTCCAACTCTTTTAACTTAATAAGTAATATTTTATCTACAGCATTAATTTCATTTGTAAACGTGTGAATTTTACTCAAAGCTTTTTAGTATGAAGGTTTCTTCCAATTAGTCTTCCTTATGGACCAAATTTCGTCGGAATTCTTGGAAACCCTCTTGTAATCAAAACATCTTTTCATCATCATATCATTACCTCCAGGAAGTTTGCATTATTCAATATGTTTAACTTTATTACAGATTTAGTGATAAAATATTATATTTCCTCGTAATTACTTCTGAGAACCCAAAGGATCGGTTAATAAAATAATCGGACTTCCAAGGTTGAGACAAACATATTGAGAAAAGATATTAAAAGGGTATTTATTGTATATCAAATGTTTAATTTTATTTAAAGGTATTTAACGTTATCTTTTTTTTAATATGACTAGCAAAGTAAACCAGTATCAAAGAATATTAATTAAAGCTTTGGTACGACTGTTTTTTGCACTGGAGATTATGGCTATCGGACGTATTTTTAATAGGAAATGTTCTATAAAGTTTTTGCTCGGATTTTAAAGCTTAGTAGAACCGAACCGCATACCTGAGGCTGTGGCAAAGAACATAGATTATTCACGAACGATATCTAAATATATTCATCATTGATTTACTCTACAAGCAAAAATATATGCCTATGTGTTGGATAGTATATTTATCGAGGAAGGTAGCCTATAAAATATTTCGCTGCAACGGGAGAAGAGGGAGCAAACTTAAAATACCTGGACGAAGTCGCGGGGGACCGCTAGTGTATAAATAAAATAAACATCATGTGTTTTGGAATACGCTCACAGACACGGATAAGAAACATTAGACCCATTATAAGGAGAACATTAAATAAAATTAAACGATTTAGTAAAATACAAGTATGTACCATTTCTCTGAAAGCCCTCTGTCTAGAATAAAGCCGTCGTCACACGAGACAGCCGGACGCTGATGCATAGATTACATTGTAGTCACAGTGTATAAGCCGCTTTACGCTAGTTTGAAAATTGTATTACGCCATGTGGCTTTGCAGAATCGCCGTGTTGCTTTGCCGAAACCTTGCAGTCTAAGCGAGCTTTGTTAGAAAAAAAAAGAAAATGTGAAAACAATATTATTGGTACCACAAATAAACCAAAATGTATGTAAGCAATAAAAAAAACGAGTTCAAAACCAAAATGCACTAAAAAATCTTTTAATTTACTTTTTTTTTAAAAAATAAGAACTCCATTTTCGGCGAACAATTCTTTTTTGAGTCGGTGCCAATGCTTTGGCTATTTCAAGCATCATCTATCAGGGCACCGACTCTAAAAAGAAATAGTTCGGCTAAAATTGAGTGTATTTTAAGACTTTTTAGTTCATTTTGGATTTGAAGTCGTTTAATCGGTTTTTACATTTTTTTAAAGTTAATTAATTTTATTTACCAATTTTTAGTGAATACAGGAGGGGTTGAACCTTTTGACTCTGTCCTTATAAGCTACAAATAACATATTTTAAGTTCAAATATCAGCTCAGCTCCACACACTGTCGACTATCAGACGCAACAACATGTTTTCATTAACATTCTAGTACAAAAACACTAAACATGCCCTTTAAATTCGAGGTTTTTCCTCGATTGTACCAAGTTCCCATTATCAGGTCCCTAATTAACAACAATGGGACCAACTAGAAGGTACCTATGACCTTTAGGTAGGCGAAAAATATGTTCCTATCGGTCGACAGATGACTGAGATATGAGGTACAAAGATACAAAAGAGACATATTTATATATATAAGAGACATATTATTGATTACCTCCTCCTTTTTTGAAGTCAGTTAAAAAACTAAATGTTTTTTACCACGAATAGAACTAAATTTCTATAAGCATAAAGCCTGAAAATTCGTACAACGTTTTCAATATCTTATTGCGACTATTGACAGACAGATACAAACGCGGTGGGGGGATTTTCATAAAAATAAACGTAATCTCATCACATCAATCATAGCAGAAACTTTACCACTCTCCACTCAGAGACTTCTGAGTAATCCAGATCATAATCAATTATGTTGACACGAGGGCAACAACACCTGCAAATTTAATTTATCAGGTATGAAGTTCAATAAGATGGACGGGCTTTTATTTCTTATCAAGAATAAGGCAGGCTAAACAATATTGTATTTATTTATATCAAAAAATACTATGATGCACTCTCATAGAGATCATTACCATCAATTATTGTTAAGATTAAGGCTGTTTTAGGTTAGATTCGAACAAACATAAGAATAATTTTGTTTCTCTGTTTTATTACACTCAAAAAACTCAAAGTCGTTTTTTCGACGTAAAAGTTTAAGGGCTGAATTTTCAAAAGTCAGATAAGAAATATTCATCGAACAAAATACAATACGGCTAATTTGAAAACGTCACTTAATTGTCAGTAATCATAGGTACCTGTAGTTTGATACGTTTTATTTGACCATTGAAAAATCGGCTCTAACACGAATTACTAAATATCGCATAATGGAACGAATGATTGAACTGTATTATTATCCGGCAATACTGCACCAAAGCAGTATAGTGTGGCAGTAAAAATCCTGTCAATAAAACAATATCATATTATACCGCGGGACAGTATCGAGCTGTCAAAAGTTTGAATGTGAAATAACATTCTGACATAATGAGATAAATCATATGGTAAGTAGACATCATTACGTTATACTTTAATTATTATATTTTACACAACAGGGTGGGTATAAGACCGTTTGCACACTTCGACTTTTAGCAGCAATGCACTCGAGATTCAGCATCGATGCAGTCGCAAAATGTTAACCTTTACATACTTGCGCTAATTTTAGCATCGATACAGTCACAATGTTAACGCGCGTTATAGTATCGATGATGTATGAACTGTGTATTGGTGACTGCAATCATACTAACAAGCGTGAGCATCGATGCAGTCGCGTTTCTACATCGTTACTGACACGCGAAAGCATTGACGCAAAATGAAATCTGTTCATTGCGTGAGCCGCAATGTGTCGTGTCGAGTCTCAAGTCTTAGAGTTTTTTTAATATTTATTTAAAAAAAAATAAGTTTAACATTTATTTGAGTTGGGTCAAATTTACGCTTAAACGCTCTATCCTGTACTTTCTGTTCCATCATAAGTCTGTAATGCATCATACTAAAAAACTTTGATTTTAGCACCCTTGATCGTTTTTTTTTTGTGTTTCCTTCGTCAGTATTGTGTCATGTGTGGGTACTGTAGAGGTTTCAAGCTACTCGTAAAACCTCTACGTCTCGTTCGTTCGACTCTTCGTATTTTGAATGTAAAAAAACTTAGAGGTTTTTCATATCGATTGTCAGTCAAACCTTCGCGTGTGCTATAATATTTTTTTCAACACACTTGCTCAAAATGACGTTTTTATTCCACCGATTTTTGGCACATAATCATAGATATTAAACACGCGTGCTTTTTCTGTATATTATTGCACTAGTGCCTTTTGTTTATTAACCCGACCAATTTACATTTGTACCCTAGTACCAAGTAGTAAGTAAGAAGATGAAGTGATATAATTTAGTCGGATTATAACTTACAGAACAAACAGTATTTATGCGAAAAATAACAGTATGTACATATTGATTTCAATAAATGGTAAATCCAGCTTTATTACTAAAAATAACTCAAATTCGTTTAAAATTTTCTTTTATTTGTGTTTTAAATAACGAATTATTACATTTTTAATCTTGGCTGTTGGCCGATCTAGTTCGCGCCTTAACCTTGCGCGCGCATCAGTTTCGCGGCAAAAAAAAAAAACAACGCTTCATTTTTCGTAAGTAGTTGGCGGCTGTGGTGTGACGAAGTTTGGATTAATGGCAAGTGTGTTGAAAGACGTCGTATGAAACACGTGTGCCTGTGACCATTATGGCATTACGGCTTTCTTATGGCGCACTCGCTTTCGCTCGTGCGCACACAATATCGCCTTGTATAGAATGGTCAACTTAGCACACTTGTATCATAATGTACTATTATATATTCAAGAATCTTGTGAAGTATAATTAAGTATTGATTAATAACATAACAGAATAGGAGATTGACTTAAACAAAGTTAAGTGGTTTTATTGTTTATATATTTACGTAGGAAATTATTACAGATCGTGACACAAATTCACATTAATATCTCCGAAATCACAGCGACGCTACGCTTCCTCACAGTACCGTAGCTACGAGTATAAAGACAAGTTAAATAAATGAAAGGTTTTTATATGCAATTAAGGTTCCATAATATATAACAAAATATGGGTAAAAACTGCATTACAATATTCATAAGCAGTAAGAGACTAGTAATGTAACTCAGGCAATATTTGTTACAAAAGCTTTTAGTCTGAATAGGATTATAACGTCGGCGAAATATAATTAAGTGTATTAAATCACCCAATAACAGAATGTATTCGCAATTTTAAAATAAAATTTTATTTTTAACTACAAATCGAATGACTAAATAAATCATTCAGATTATTGTTATGCTTGACCCCTCCAAACTACTTCATGTATGCCTGTTTTAAGTTAGGGTTCGCCAATCCTCTTGGTGTTCTTCTAGATCAGTGTTTCCCAAACATTTTTCTGCCATGGCCCGGTTAATTTCATTTATTTATTTATCTAAACTTTATTGCACTGTAAGTTAGACAATTGGCGGACTTAATGCCTAATGGCATTCTCTACCAGTCAACCAACTGGTAATGCAGACAGTTTAATCAGTGGCAGAATATTAATAATAAGTGAGAAGAGTGGTACAAAAAAAGAAGTAAAATGCACTACTCCTAACATAAAAGTACATACCACTATTACACAAATATATAATAGGATACATAAGCAAAATACTAATAAACATACATAAAATACATATATTTTTACTGGAAATTCGATCACTTTGCAAAAAAAAACACGCAATATTGAAGCGTGTGTTTCAGTTTTTTTGTACATAGATATGCCACCGTAAAATTTTAAAAAAAATACGTAATTACAATCTTTTTTTTTTAATTCGTCGATTTATTGTGAGCTGTACCGAATTTCATACATTCTAACGTAAATTGAAATGACGAATCTCTATGCAAAGTGATGGGTCAAGGTACGTGAAGGATAAATAGGGTGAGTGAAACAAATCCCCGTTTATCTGTTTATCTCTTGTGTAAAGTTGACATGTAACTACCCAAAAAAGTATACATGTGAAACCCTGTCGAGCTTGTTTACAATAAATCGTCAAATTACAATTTAAAGGATTTAAATCCATTAAATCATAATCTTGCTGTTCTAACAATATGACGGTGACAATATCATTTGTGACAATTATTACAACATAATAATGAAATCTAGCAAATATACAAGATCTGTGAGTTAGCAGATATAATGAAGTGTACAGTGTTGAATGCTACTTCTTCTTTATTGGTAACGCAAGTAGATGATGAAAGCCTGTGTAAGTATAAAAATAAGAATAAAGTAAGAGTTTTACTAAATATTGGTCACTTTTTTATAGTACTTACATCAGTTAATTAAAAAAACCTCATTGTCATCTTAGCTTATTGTAACTAGGCGAACGATTAATCCTCCCAATTCAATTTTCAGCCAGCACCTAGAACCGTCAAGACCGTCAAACAAGATGCGGTCTTTCCATTTACCTGGAATCATTTTAAGTGCGGACTCTATAGACAAACGCAGTATATGAAATGGCATTACTGTGCGACAAGGATCTTCTGGCTGATAGAAGACATTGACAGGGGGCCGCTAGCATTCAATCAGGATACCCAACGCAAAAATCTCCTTTTATTTAAGGAGTTTAGGAAACACTATATATCGTATATTTTTTTCCCAACCGTGGCAAAGTCAAAGAGCATATACTGCTTTAAATGAGTACTATGAATGAGTATGAGTATAATGTTCCACTGATTTCAAGGACAATAATTCTTAAAACAATATAATTTTTAAAAAAAGTAAAAAGCGACTTTAAAACCAAAATGCACTAAAAAGTCTTAAATAAACTCGTGACCATTGAAAAGAAAGGAATCCATTCTAGGCAAACAATTTATTTTTGGAGTCGGTGCTATGATAGTTGATGCTTGATGGTCAATGTGATAGCACAAGAAATTGTTCGCCTAAAACGGATTCCTTCCCTTTCAATGGTTAAGAGTATATTTACGACTTTTTAGTGCATTTTGGTTTTGAAGTCGGTTTTTACTTTTTTTAATCCTACACTAGATCTGACAACCGCATTTTTGAAGATGACAACGTTAGTTCCGATTTTTGCCTAAAGATCCATGTCGCACTGTTAAACCCTTCAAACGTCATTTGGGGTCTAAAAAGGCCTCATGAGACTCAATCAGCAGTCACTTTTGCGACCATAAAAGGCGTCTCATAAAATTCAATTCACGCGTTAGCAAAGCGTAGAACAAAAAATTCAAAGGTAAAAACTGGTAAATCGTGTGCGATATTACCCATAAATCAACGATTATCCTTTCGGGGACGGGGAAGGTTGAGCTTAGGGCCACGAAAAAGGGAGGAGAATTATTGGGGATTAGTTAACTGAGTATTTAAAATGTGAAACAATTATCTCGAAGTTGTATACAATTCAGTTGCAAATTAATGGCATTATTTCATGCAAAGAAAAAACATACTATGCTGAACCTAGATAATTGGGCAATTGATAGTAATTATTACACGAAGGAAACTCATCCACTGAATTTCTGTACCATTAAAATAAATCTATTTATATCATTATACTAGCGGTCCTCCACAACTGCTTCCGAGCGTTTTGAGATTGCTCCCTCCCCTTCTGTTGCAGCATCATGTTTTATAGCCTTGTCTTTTTCGATACATAAGTTATCCAACGCAAAAATATTTTTTCAGTACGCTCATGTAGTTCCTGAGATCAACGGGTTCAAACAAAGTCTTCAGCTTTATAATATAAGTATGGACAAAAGCTAAGGAAATTTGCACAAGAAAATTTTCAAATTTGTGCTTGGTTACTAGCTAAATAGTCTTTACATTTCGTCATAGCTTCAAAGCTTTGACTGAAGTCGTATAAGTTGGTCAAAGATTTCAAGACTTACATTGAAAGACAACTCTTCAAATTAAATAAGACGTCTTACAAAGAGAAATTCACATTGAAATCGCTGGTTTTGTGGCCTCTAACCAACATTAATGTTTGGCACGGTGGACGCATACGAATCTAAAAAAACAGGCGATAATAAGTTTTATTTTTCTTTATGTGTTGTGACGGGCTTGTACCGCTTATGTATGGTTAATAAATCGACCTTTAGGCTTAACGCGAGGTTTTATTTATGTAAGTGAAATAAAAGGTTATAAGACCTGAAAATTTAAACGCATGCTTAACTCTTTGGGTAACTAAGATGAGATTTGTTTGACGTATTTCAAGCAGTTCAATATTTTTAGGTTCGTACCGAACTTCGACCTCTCAATATCAACTTAAATTTAAGTATAGAGCAACCCACAAGTACGGAATACAAAGTGTACAAAGAAACTTACTTATATAATATTAAATATGTATATCGTATATAATATTACATATGAAGACCTCCGTGGTGTAGTGGCTAAGCACGCTGATTTCAAGGCGTCTCCACTCCGAGGTATCGGGTTCGATTCCCGGTTGGGTCAATATAGAAATAAAAATTTCCTATATTGTCTCGGGTCTGGGTGTTGTGGTACCACCGTTGTGTCTGATTTACATAACACAAGTGCATTAGCTACTTACTTTGGAATCAGAACAATGTATGTGATTGGTGTCCAATATTTATTTATTTATTATCGCCCCATACTATACGCTGCGCTCGGTCTAAGTCAGCAAAAGGGCCTACCCAGCATTCACAGTAGCGCGGGCGCACTGCAGAGTCGCACAGTATTTGGAACAAGACATCATTATTTTCTCAATCACACGGTATATGGATAAAGCTGTTAAGCTGCCTACACAATAATATAAAACACTTTTATTAAGATTACTGATTAATCCCTCAAGCGTATGTGAATGAGACACAATAGATATTCTATTGTTGTGCGGTTGCCTGCAACCGCTCGGGTGTTGAGGCGTAGGCTTTTGCAATTATTTTATATCCTAAAAAATAAAAATACAAAGTCCGGTGAGACCACAGGCTTAGGACCGACGGATTTTTAACCTGTCGCCACACTGATTGGCGCGAAAAATTCAAACGCGATTGCAAACCTTAGCTTCCGCACAAGCGTGTGGCGCTGGGCCCGTTCATTTCGGACAAACAGTTTTCGCTTAAAATTGAATCTAGTGAAACACACAATTGTATGGCAGAGTTCTGAAAGGGATAAGAGACATTGCTGTGTTGTAAATGATATTCCCACATAGGTAGGTATTATAAGTTATTGATAGGTCAGGTTTTTTGTATGTAAGAAAGGTTTCATGATAACGTCAAAATCTTCGGAACATATTTTACAATCAAACTTACACTTACGTTAGTAAAAAGTTGAAACAAATCAAGAACGACCTTTTCATAGAGTTTTATCTTCAAAGACTCGATCTCAGTGGTTCATTCGTCCGTCCGTTAATGTTTAAACAGAATCAATAACACTTATAGTTATCTTATCCAGTATTGCACTTCACGGCTGATTGCTCAAGTTCTGATTAGATAAGTTCATTGCAAGTTCGACAGGTCGCTGATTGGGTGGACCCAGGTAATTTGCGTCTGAGATTGGTTGTAACTCTTTTGATTGGATGCAAATTCAACGTTTCACTAGGCTAGGTTTTCCGGGTAATATATTTATTTATGTGAAAATAAGTTTTCAAGGATTTTATAACTTAGAGGCTATAAATAAAATCCTTGAAAACTTATTAGTAGACCTACTTGTCTACATGTGACCATAGACAATCTTTAAAAAGGAAAATTGTTTATTACTACACAGCTCAATAAATTGAACTGATATTTTGAAACGAGTTTGAGCATGAAAAGAAAAAAAAACAGCTTGCACATAGCATAGCTATTATATTGGAAATTGCATAAAAAACAATAGCAACTTTTTTCTGTCTTCATAAAACTCGTATTTCTAATTCGTCAGAAACGTTAAAATTTTTGCAAACATAGCCTGTTCTGCGAAAGACAAATTGCACAAACGGAATATTGTTTTGACAGGCTCGTTAGTTAGTGTACGATATGCTCAGACCACTTTATCCATAAGTAACACAGCTTTTAATCCGTCTTCAAAAAGGAGGGTTATCACTGGTGGTAATATTCCTCCTTGTCAAAAAATGTCACAGCCTCCTGTGGACAAAAATTTCTTATGTCTAAAGAAACCATCGAACCGCCTCAAAAGAGCAAAACCAGTTAAGATGTATAGGTACGTAATTAATTATAAATAGAAAGTTCAATATTGTGTTCAGACTAAAAAATATATATTATGAGATTGTTTACTCGTTTTAAACACTATAGAATTTTCAATTTACTGAAATGCCATTTGTTTTTCAAATCTATTAGAAATCATCCAAGTCTTATAAATCAGAGGTTGTGAGGTGACATTATCGTAAAAAGTTAAAGGACGAAAAATGCGGAGTCTGAGTTGAAAATAAGTCTGTGACGATGTGAGTGCCAGTGACAAATGACGATGAGCCCAAGTAGGTTCAAATGTATTGAAAACGGTTTCACAGTTTTGTCGTGGTGGTTCTATTATTTTTATAAGCTTTGATGTTTTTTGTTATCATCTGAAAGTATACTGTTTTTACACAAATTCAATTTACTTCAATATGAATCTAATAAAATTATCTTTTACTAGCGGTCCCCCGCGACTTCGTCCGCGCGTTTTGAGTTTGCTCCCTCCCCTCCCGTCGCAGCGTCATGTTTTATATCCTAAAGCCTTTCTCGATAAATAAGCTACCCAACACAGAAATATTTTTTCAAATCGGTCAAGCAGTTCCTGAGATAAGCGCGTTTAGCTTTATAATATATTAGCGCAAGCGCACGTTGTACTTAAGCTGCGAACATTATTTTGGCGCGGAGTTATGTTAAAAATGTGATAGCTCCTAAGATATTTATTGAAATCAAATGATATAAAGGGCAACTTGGTTCTAAATGAAATGCTCGTGATGAAGAATGTATTTATTTTGTTAAGAATAAATACCTGTGTGTATAATACACCTCTAAAAATAATGCATTATATTTTTACAAATTTATTAACATAAAAAAGGTTGTAGTAAGTCAACTATAAAAGATAGACATATGCTGTCGCGGATTTTATTATAGAACTCTTAATGCTGAACAATCTTGTCATACATAATTTTTGTGTAACTTAAGCGGTTTCCGCAGCGTATGCAGCGGAAGCTCTCAAAAGGAATATCTTTCTCCCGATTTCGCAACATTTTTCATTGCTGCTGTGGTTTTGTGAGTCGTATCTTTATGTTATATAGCCTAAAGCCTTCCTCGATAAATGGACTATCCAACGTAAAAATAATTTTTCAAATCGGGCCAGTAGTTTTTGAGATTAGCGCGTTCAAACAAACAAACAAACAAACAAACTCTTCAGCTTTATAATATTAGTATAGATAAAAAAAGTTAAAACCGATTTTAAAAACGAACAAAACTCTTCTTGATGCTTGAGATGTTCAATGCGTTGGTACCGACTCCAAAAACAACTCTTTCGCCTAAAATTGTGTCTCTTCTTTAAAAAATCAAGAGTTCAATTAAGACCCTTTGCACGTCGCGACTTTTTGTAGCGATTCAGTCGCGTTGTAGGAGCTGTAGAAGCATATTTGAAGCAAAATGACGCAGTGTGTAAGGGGTCTTAGATTTATTAGAACATTTTGTTTTTGAAGTCGGTTTTTACTTTTTTATATAAAAATTAATTAAATTTGTAAATTATTGGTAATTTATAGAAGAGGGGAGTGGGGTATTGCACCTTTTGACTATGTTCTTTAATAGCCACAAAGTACCTTACATAAGTTTTGGGGACATAAACACTGAACTCCTAAGCACTACTATCAGCTTAGCTCTACAAATTACAGTTAGTCGTTGACGGTTTCCCTCGATTACACCAAGAACCCATCGTCAGATCCCAACTTGGCAACAATGGAGCCAACGAGAAGGTCAACCTAGAACAGATTTAATTGAGCATCGATGCAGTCTCGCGTTAGCATCGATGCAGTCGTGAAGATACATAATTTGTAAATTTTCAACTTCTGCAACGCGCCTGCATCGATGCTTAAAGCAGTGCAGTGTGTAAAAGTTGACATTTTGCGACTGCATCGATGCTGCATCGCGACTGCATCGATGTTAGTTAAACCTAAGACGTACACACTGCTACTAGAAGTAGCAGTGTAGTAGCAGTGTGTATATATTTTTTCCTGATTTTGATATTTTATTAATTAAGTTTAAGATTAAACAAAAATAAAGGATTGGGCATCGAAATGAGAAAGGCGAAGCCGATGATAGATAACTTTTAAAATTCACAGGGCACTATTTTAATAAATTATGTTTTATTTGTGAGAATAACGTAGATAACTTTAAAATTATACAGGGTTTTGTTTTAAAAAATGATGTATAATTTCTTAACGAAAAATATTACAATTGAAATTTGATATTGTACTGATTCTATAATGCTTACAAAGACTTCGCCTCCAAAATGACATGCTCGTGATATATGATTTCATACCCACTCAGTGTAATTGTAAACTAATCTAGGTTTACAACTGCATGCAAGGCGATCTCCTGAGGCAGTAATTACGGATTCAATCTTAGTACAAACCGCTCTAATGTGAATCTGGGGCCAGTGAACTGTCGAACATCGAATGGTCTTGGTATTACTGCTAAGATTATATCGGTTTACTGCCTCGATGGCGCAGCTGTAAGTGTTCACATCCGAGTGAGGTTTCATGGAAATGAAAGAAGCAATGATATTGTATTTAGAAGCAGATGACGCCTCGCGAACTAAAAGAGAACACAAATATGGCACTGTCTGATTAATGGATGTCAATGGATTGACATCTATCACATCAGACATCAGATTCGGAACAGAGTTTTAATAGAGTAGCTTTCTTAATATATTTTTAAAGTATGTAGGTACATTACAATAGACTCGTTGGCCTAATTTTAAAATTGAGTTCACACTTTAGCTCGGTAGTATATTTATCAATAAAAACATTTTACTTTCAAATTATTTCAAATTTTAAATATTGAATAATTATCTAAAAATGCAATTTAAATATATCACGTGAAACGCCATGGCGCCAATATCAGAGACACGTTCACTGCTAGGCATTCACGATCACGTGACCACATGTATATTTTATACAAATTAAATTAATTAAAATATTTACAGTCCTTATTTTAATAAATAAAGAAATATTTATTAATACTCCATAGCCATCTGGCATCATGTAAACAGGATGATTCCTTCAAATGACACGCTAATAGTGAGCGTACATATTTTTTTTACAATCGTGAGGATTATCCCTCACAGATGTGTTTATCAACAGTCTTTTGTTATACTTTTGATAACGCGAGTGCCGGTGACCTTTTGATCCCTGAGCGTCTACACTGTTACTTTAAAAAAATTGAAGGTGTAATTCATAGTTATCTAACAGACATATTAACATACATTTCCATAGACATATTTGTTAGTAAGTTAAAAAAAGTTTAGGCAAATCGCTTGGAGATAGCAGGTGGATTTTTAATAACACAGAGGTGGTAACAAGATCACGCAGTTCATTTGGACAGTGATCGAAGTGCAGCCTATAAAAACACATGCAACCGGTAATCAATTGCTGGTAACGACATTTCACCAATCCTAATGATTAAGATATAGGGCCCTGATGAGTAACCGAGCCTAAATTATACTATAAAAAGTCACTGAAAACACAAATTTACCCTATGTAAATGCGGCTACATAGTGCGGCTATTGTATGGCACAATAACATTTACTTATCTTTCATCAAGCAATGTAAACAATTCAAAAAGATAGGGTAATTTTATTACAATAGTATACATTCGATGTCCATGTATAAATATATTTTTGTTACTGTAATGACGAATAAGTATGTTTCAGCAATACAACGAAATTGAATGGCCAGTAGCTTCGGAAAGTTGGGCGGGACTGATTGAGATGAATATATATAGGTAATTCACCCAGAGAGTTGTTTTTACTACGTTTAGAGAAGATTTGCCGTAAAATGTGTCGAAAATCATTATGAATATAAAACCATTTGTATCAGTTGAGGACAAGTGGCGTCAATACCTGGTGCATGAGATTTATATATGGTGTCAGTTCCATACGCAAAAAATTAAGTCTAAACCATAATATTATTATATTATACAGGGTGAAATTTTAATCAGTGACCAAATTTTAAGTGAAGACTCCACTGATGAATATGAACAACTTTTGCAATTGGAGCAATATTGAAATCGACAAAAAAAAATTGCTGTTCCATACATTTTGACCGCGAGCTTTTGTATGGGACAGCTGATTTTTTTTTCTCGATTTCACTATTGCTCCCGTAGTAAAAGTTGTTTATATTCATCAGTGGAGTCTTCACAAAAAAATTTGGTCAGTGATTAAAATTTCACCCTGTAACTGTATTTGACGACGCGTTTGGTTAGAGCTCCTGACTATTACGCCAGCCGTCGCGGGTTCGAATCCCGCAAGGGGCAAATGTTTGTGTGATGAGCTCGCACATTTTTATCTGAGTCATGGATGTTGATATATTCATTCAAGTATTTATGGGAGACGCCCCCGTCATAATCGTTTTCTTGTATTCGTAACACAAAGAAGAAAAATCTTTACTTCAAAACCATGACTATTGGTGTGTTGTCTGGCGCAAATTTATTTATTTATTTATATTATATCATATCATATTCAGATATAAATTTGTATTTTAGTATTTGCATTCTCAGTGTAATTGCCAAGATTTGTGTATACAAATTATTCTTTGCTTTCATGTACAGTGGCCAGCACATCAAGTTATCCACTTTTGTTGCAAAATAGCCCTTATTACAACTGAATAAGATACCGCAGTTCATAAAGATGAAATAAGAAACCAAAAATTTGCGCACGGGCGGGACTTGAACCAGCAACCTTTTGGCAAACCGGGCCAAACGCTCTTACCAATTGAGCTACCGTGCTGTTAGTCCGACCCTGCGATATTTGTGGTTTCTTATGAAAACGTCAATGGCGTGACGCTTAGCGCCATCTAGCCGTCTGTTTACGAAACAGATGGCCCAAGCAGTTATTCTTTACAGAATAAATTCAACTTGGAAATTGATGTCGCTTCGCTATCTAATGCTTTAGAATGTTTTTAACACTCACAGTGTCATATTTTATATTCATAAAGATGAAATAAGAAACCAAAAAAGGTTGCTGGTTCAAGTCCCGCCCGTGCGCAAATTTTTGGTTTCTTATTTCATCTTTATGAATATAAAATATGACACTGTGAGTGTTAAAAACATTCTAAAGCATAAGATACCGCAGTGTTTACCTTGACGTGCAGTTGTCTGTACATTACTGTATCTGTTTCTTTTAGGGAGTTTGAGATGTTATCTTTAGAAATGACATCAATTTATCCACGTAGGGACTATTGAAAATAATATGATAGTATTGAATTGGTACTATCATTGTACTATAATGGTAGGTATGGTATTTAATGATATTTTTATTGCTTTCATAAATGTATTTACTCGTACTAATAACGCTTCATATTGTATTATAAATAATATCAGTTTTCAAAGGCATTTTTTTGTGGACAATGTAATATTTTAAGAATAAAAGTAACCAATTAACTGCACCAGTTATCAACAAACAAAATACAGTTATCTTGAAACCCTTTTTTCCCATAGAAGATCCAAAGCTTATCAAAAATATGACATTGTGAGTGTTAAAAAACATTCTAAAAGTAAAAATAATATTGCTGGTAAAGAGAGCATTGCACTTTTATTTCAAATTATTTGCCGCTCTAGCGAATACAAAGTTTTGAGCTGTATGTAGATTGAGTCTTCTTTAATCTATCTTCATCCAATTTTATACGGGTTCTTTGAATGTGAACTGGAATCACAGGTAATATCATATGTAGATACTTACAGTGCAACATTCTCAGATCAGAGAAAGGACTCCATTATTATTTCTAAGGCCACATTAGATGAACACATAGCTCTGATCTGAGGATGAACATCATCATAATTTCAAAGCGTCGTTCTGGTTGAATTATTTAAATTTATTTTTTTATTATTATCGATAGCACACGTATAGACAACGATCAAATAAGTATAAAGTACTTTTTAACCGACTTCAAGAAAGAGGTTTTCAATATGTTACCTCATATCACAGTAATTTTTTAACCGATTTGAAACTTATTTTCGCCTGAAGGCTGTACCTCTTAGGTGGTCCAATTGTTACCATTTTAAGTGGCTAAAAAAACTTTTCATTTCCTTAAAAAGTTTTTTTTAATATTAAAGTGGGTTATTATAAAAAAGGACGATGACTTTGACCGTTCTTAAGTACCTTAACCCTTTATCATCATCATTATCAGCCAAAGAACGTCCACTGCTAAACATAGGGCTGTCCCACGGTTTTCCACAGCGACCGATCACAAGCGTTCTGCATCCAGTTTGATCTCGCGATCTTTACAAGGTCGTCTGTCCATCGTAGGATGTCCTACGCTGCGTCTTTGGTCTAAGAGTCTGAATCTTAAACTTTTCTGCCCCAATGGCCATTAGTTCTTCTCGCTATGTGACCTACCCATTACCACTTGAGCATACTGATCCTCAGGGCTTTGTCCGTTACCTTAGTTGTCGTTACCCTTTTGAAAAGAATATTCCTAGCAAACCGAACCTTATCATTCTCGTGTGGTAATAACTAATGGAAACATTGTAAGCCCCGCAAAAACTGTTTGTTCGCGAATGGCAACAGATGCTCATGTTTATGCTTCTGATTACATTACACCTTCGGAGGCGGTACCAGACGTTTGACACACCTGGATACAGACAGATTATATTATTGGTTGAGTGAAAATGCTTTTTTTTTATTAGAAAAATATAGAAATGGCTTATGATGGCTCAATAGCCAATGATGGAGTAAAACTATACAAGGTGTTTTAAAAAAACTCGTTTAGAATGACATGAGTTCGGAATTGGTAATTTATCACTTTTATTCTAGGAATAAAGGTTCAAATCCTAGAAACGAAGGTCTAATAACAATATTTTTCAACTCCTCATACTAAATCAGTCACGTGACCTATTTGTTATCTATGGACAGTCGATTTTATATGGCATTTTTGACTCATGATTCCAGAGTAAAGTTGTTCAGTTACTGATTCTTGTAGCTCATTCTTAGCGGGTAGTTTTGAAACACCTTGTTTACAACTTGAATTAAAAAATTACCAATTTTTAAGAAATATTTTTTTTTCCCTGCGCTGGCCCTCACGGCGTATAGGGAGCGTCCCCCGGGTGGCGGATGGGGGAGCGGTCGGTAGCATTGCTACTTGGCTAAGTCCGATGGACTCGCTGACCAAAGTAGGGTGTGGCCCTCCAGCAATATGGGGGTTGTGCGACGGGCTGACGACCCTTCCACGGAAAAAAAAACTATGTTACGAAACCGACTAGAGAAAGAAGACAACGAGCCGATCCCAAACTTAACGAACACTGGCGAGGAACAATGGACACCCGATTAGCCACATGGAATGTGCGGAGTCTCTACAGACCAGGGACAGTATACAAGGTTATTAACGAAATGCAGACCTACGGCATAGGGATAGCTGCGTTGCAAGAAGTAAGATGGCCAGGCCAAGGAGAATGCAACATCGACAACAAAGCTACCTTATTCTACAGCGGCTCAGACTTTGGACACCATGTGTATGGTACTGGATTTTTGATCAGGAATGAGCTCTTGGGATGTGTTATCCGTTTTGACGCAGTCTCGGACAGAATCTGTGTAATGCGTTTCAAGAGCGAGTTCTCTCACGTGTCCATAATAAACGCATATGCCCCTACGGAATTGGCTAGTGATGTGGAGAAAGACCAGTTTTATGATGATTTGGAATCAACTTATGACCGGATAAGCAATTACGACGTCAAAATACTTCTAGGGGATTTTAATGCGCAAATCGGGAGAGAACAAGCGTTTGTGCCTACAATTGGTCTACACAGTAAACATACCGTGTCCAACGACAATGGGTTAAGATTGGTCACCTTTGCGGCTTCAAAATCACTCGTGATCAAGAGCACTATGTATCCCCGGAAGGACATTTATAAGGGTACATGGAAGTCTCCGGATGGTAGAACGGTCAATCAAATCGACCATGTCCTCATCATGACCATTACATATTGTGACCATTACATGCAAAGAATTAAACTAAAAATGAAGATCAATTCCAAGAAAAGAGCAAAGCTACACAGAGAAGACATCATCGATACGGAAAACTTAAAAGATCCAGTAACTCGATCGTAATTCCAATTAGAGATTGGCAAAAGATTTCATGGACTTCAAGTTGATGAAATGGATGTGGAAGCTCTTTGGGACACCATGAAGAATACAATAAAAGAAGTGGGCCTAAAGATCATAGGGAAAAAGAAACGGAAAAGGAAGAGAAGGTGGTGGACAGAAGAATGTGAGAAGATTGTGGAAGATACCAGGAAGTACCGCATTCTTGCAGAACAAAGTCCACAGTGGAAGCAGCAATACAACGACCTTAGACTGAAGTCGAAGAAAATCATACGGAAAGCGAAAAGGAAACAGCTGGAAGACATCATAGCTGAGATGCAGACCTTGATAAGATCTAATGAATCACGCAAGTTTTACCAAGAAATACGAGCAGTAAAGAAAGGCTGCGGGCAATCTAGTGACAGATTCAGATGATTTAAAGAGCAGATGGCGCGAATATTTCCAGGGCTTACTAAATTGTCCGGAGCCGGAGCAACCCGTCACTTCCGTATCCGGGATAAATGTTGATATGGAAGTACCAGAAGAAGACCCATTATCGTTTGAAGAGGTTAGGAAAGCAATAATGAGGCTCAAAAATAATAAGGCACCCGGCATTGACAGTTTGCACGCCGAGATCTGGAAATACGGAGGAGGTGCTGTCCAGTCAACTCTGTACGAATTGCTTTGCAAAATTTGGACGGCTGAAAAACAGCCCGGCGAATGGAACATTGGAGTCATATGCCCTGTTCATAAAAAGAATTGTAGGAAGACATGTTCCAACTACCGAGGTATCGCTCTCCTTCCGACAGCTTATAAGGTACTGTCGTATGTGCTTCTGGATAGACTCGAACCGTACGCGGAAAAAATCATAGGAGACTATCAGTGTGGATTCCGGCATAACCGTAGCACCGTGGACCAAATCTTCCTTCTAAAGCAACTGATGGAGAAGAAATGGGAATATGCGCAGAGCATCCACTCGCTGTTTGTCGACTTCAGTAAGGCCTACGACAGTATCGATAGAGAATCACTGTACAACATACTTGACAGCTTTGGCATCCCACAAAAGCTAATAACGCTACTTAAGGTTGCGACAAGAGTAAGCAAGATGCGCGTCAGGGTTGGGGGTGAATTGACGGAGGAGTTCGATGTGGTAACGGGACTTAAACAAGGAGATGCTTTGTCTCCAATGCTCTTCAACCTGGCTCTAGAATATGTCATCCGGAAAGTTATGTCTCTGGACATAGGTGTACGACTAAACGGACAACATAGGCATCCAGAGTTGGACTCAAAATAAATCAGGAGAAGACGGAATATCTCCACATGAAGCGTTATAAAAACACAAGGCAACAGCGCGAACATCTGCGATGTGGAGATATTATTTTTAAAGGAGCCGCAAAATTTAAGTACTTGGGGTGTACCATTACCGACACAAACACAAGGGAAGAGGAGATAGATACCCGTATACAGAATGCCTTGCGATGTACAACTGCCCTTCACAAGGTGCTGGTGTCAAAGCTTCTTAGCAGGAGAACCAAGATACGGATATACAAAACTGTCATAAGACCGATCTTGATGTACGGCAGTGAGGTTTGGACGCTAACCCTTAAGGAAGAAGAAAAGCTTTTAGTGGCGGAGAGGAAGATCATGAGGAAGATTCTGGGTCCAACTCAGAGAGAAGATGGCAGCTGGAGGGTCCGGAAAAACCAAGAGATCGAGGAGCTGGTTGCCGAACCTAACATCTTGGGAGAAGCCAAAGCCCAGAGACTCCGTTGGATGGGCCATCTCGAAAGAATGGGGGAAGATCGTAGCGCCAAAGCAATGTATCTTGGAATACCTCGTGGCCGCCGCCCCGTCGGCCGGCCCAGATACCGCTGGAAGGACGCCGTCCTATCAGATCTGCAGGAGCTACAAGTTGCAGACTGGCAAGAGGCGGCGCAAGACCGGATCAGATGGCGTTCTCTTGTGTCGGAGGCCAAGACACACTTTGGGTCGCTGCGCCAAAGGAGTAAGTAAGTAAGTAAGAAATATTTTTAAAACCTTTTCTAAACTGCTGATGTTTTTTTAGAACATAACAGCAGTTTTAAAAATGACAACACAATTTTATGATTACAAGAAAGAAGATAAGTAAGACAGCATAAACAAGGATTGGATTCATCTATTGCAATGACTTGGTTTTTATTACTTCAATAACGCCGTAAGTCCACCGTTGCATTCGCATGCGGAACGTGGCACGTTACATTGGCATAGACTATGTCTCACTCTAACATAGCTAACTACGATAGTCGCATCTCGGCATCGTTAAGCCTCATCGCATTCGATAGCGAATAGGTTGGTATACTGACGGCAAATGTACGTTTGCTATGGTAGGGGCTAGCCAAAATCCTTACAGTCAATAGGCACCTTGTGTGATCTTCTTACGCTGGGCTCAAAGATAATCAAACATATATATGTCACATGTGTAGCGATATAGCTTACGTAAGTTTCCTAAACATAGACTGGAATACTCTGGACACTTTAGATACTCAAATGAGGGAAAAAATACAATAAAAAATAAATAACATTTCGAATTGTTTTATTTTGGTTGTTTATTTTTATTTTATTTGAAACGCACGCACTCTTATTCCCTGGGAACGGGGTCGGGCCTTAGTTTGGGATGCAACTTGTGTCGATACTCTGGCCCCCTCCCATCTCAGAGAATCAGCCCTTAAAGCTGGAGCAGCAGCGGAGTTGGCTGAAAACGCCAAGCGTCGCAAGTACGTCTCACTTGCAAGTGATTATGTGTTTGCGCCGTTTGGTGTTGAAACATTTGCCGTGTGGACCCTCTGCTAAATTGCTGTTTGGTAAAATTGCGCCAAAATTAAATTCTGTCACAGCCAATAATAAAGCTGGCTAGTTCCTTGCTCAAAGGATTAGCATAGCTATTCAACGCGGCAACGCAGCCAGCATCATAGCCTCCTTGCCTCAAGGAAATGGTTTCGTTTTTGAATAGGTAGACTTTAAGTTATTTTTTTATGCAGCATGTCTTAGTTTTATTTTTTCGTGTTTGTTATGAATAAAGTATTTTAAAAACTTTATTGCACAAATAAAAATGTACAAAAGGTAGACTTATATTATTCTCTATTCTATTATTATTAGCATTCGACGACCCGTCTGGTGTAGTGGTCGAGACGACCCGTCTGGTGTAGTGGTCGAGAAATCGCCTACTACGCAGCGGGTGCGGGTTCGATCCCCGCACAATACAAACATTTGTGTGCATGAACATGTCTGTTTGTATTGGTCTGGGTGTTTTCTATGTATATCATGTATGTATTTACAAAAAAAAAAAAGTATTTAAGTATTATATCCGTTGTCTGGCACCCATAACACAAGCTTTGAGTAGCTTACTTTGGGGCTAGATGGCGATGTGTGGAAATGTCCAAAGGATATTTATTATTATTATTATTATCATTATAATAGAATTCTCTCCGAATCATACCTTTAGATCATGAAGAGAGATTGTTTGATTGTTATTGTGCTTTAAAAATAAAAATAAATATATGATTAAAAAAAATGCAGCTGAAATCATGGTAAGACTTAAAATAAGGTACCGAGAGACTATTATTTTTTAATGATAATATAAAATAAATATTTGACAATATCACATACATTGCTCCGATCCCAAGCTAAGTAGCTAAAGCACTTGTGTTATGGAAGTTGGAAACAACGGTGCACAACACCCAGACCAGAGAAAATATAGAAAAGATCGTTTTCTAAATTGACCCGACCGGGAATTGATCTCGGAACCTCACGAGATGGCGAGGCTTGAAACCAGCGTGCTAGCCACTCGACCACGGAGGTCGTCAAATTATTAACATTGCGTAATGCTTTATACTATCATTTAAATACGCGTTTAAAACTTTACCCTGCTTAATTCAATTCAATTCATTTTATTTATTACATATAACTTAGCTACATACCCAATGGTTATTAAAAAAGCCATTCCCACATGTTTAAGGTTTAGTACTGGCTAAGTTTTTTTCTTCAATACACACACAAACGTATATTTCAACCGCTGGTAATGACATTTAACCATAATAGTGGGCCTTAGTCTTTAAAAGATCACAGTCTTGTACGGTATTGATTTGCCATCGTTTTAGATTTAACATGGAAAATAAGTCATTCTTAAAGAGCATGGAGCTCATGAGGTGCTCATAGCGCAGAGATAGCAGCGCTTTGGTAGTAATACCAAAGTGAAACAACCTGCGCGGTCGCGTTTGGATGGGTGACTATTCTGACCATATAAAAGACGTACATCACGAGCATCTCTGTGCTTCGGAAGGCACGTTAAGCCGTTGGTCGCGGCTAATATCGGTTGATATTAGTCGTTTAGCCTAGTCAGCGGCCTTATGGGCGGCTTGATAACATCTGATGCAGAGTAATCGCTAGCCTTGCAAACACCCCTCAACAAACCCGCACTGAGTCCGCGTGGTGGAGTATGGTTTGAACTATCTCATAGTTGAGGTAAGGCCTTTTCCCAGCAGTGGGATGTTACAGGCTAACTTTACTGTTTTATGGAGCTCTACCAAATATCTTCAATAACATAAATAACATTTTGAAACATGAATCCAATGAAACACCTCGCTGAAATCTGATCAGCCTTTCAGCTTAAAACGTTATTTATCTCGCAATACAGTTGAATTGGAAGTAAAGCGATGATCCTGTAGGAATTGTTCGGTAACGAGAGGCGATTACCTTGATAGCTTGCAGTCGGCTGAGAGGCCGCGTTTATCACGAAGATAGATGGCTTTGGTACTTGTGGTAGCTTAAAGTTATAACACCAGCCCAATTTTTGCGAGAATCCGTTTTTTTCTGACTTAAAAAAATATGGTGATATCTCGACAAATTTCCAGCCATGTAGCATTTAGTAGTGAGAAAAAAGAAACAAAAGAAGAATTTTAAATATATACTTTCAGAGTCGGTGCATGGTACAGAATTCTACGTACATCATGCACCCACTTGAAAATAATTTGTTTCTCCTAAATAGAAGACAAATACATTATTTTAAGCTTTAGATTCAGTTTTTTAAAAGTCGGTCAGTTTATAAAATATATATTTTAAAAGTTTATTACCCATATCTCAAAATCTACTGGAACGATTTTGATGAAATTTACACTATACACTAAGTTGGAATATGACTAATAAAACTTAAAAAACATCTCGCTGTGACTTTTCATTTTAGAAAAATCTGTAGACAAACATGCAAATATACATACGCTTACGAAATTATGCACACGTGTTTGAAAGCCCTACTCGATCAAGATACTCAGATTTTTTTAAATGAAAATAGCTGATCATAAAAAAGTAATTAGCATTGGGCTGTGGCATAACAAAGTGTGGAAAATTTAAAATACAAGTCTGATGATTATTGGACATTTATAGCCGTTATAATACCGAAGGATTGATAGGCAATTACTTACTTTCTTTTGACTTTACTATTTTTCAAGTTTTAAATACAATTACATTTGATAGATATAGTAATCGAGATTAGTTCATCAAGACCACAATATTTATGTACCTTCACAATGTATTTCTTACTTCTTTCGATACAATTTGACATTGTGTGGGTGTTACTTTTAACATTTACAGGATGTTGTTTACATCAGTGACGCCCGACTCAGTCTTGTTTTAGAATAAGCATTACTCATCATACCTGAGTTAGATGTCACTGACCAAAACAACATCCTGTATTTACCCAAAAGATTGCAACAAATAATGTACAAAAATCACTTCAGTATTTAGTAACTTTAGCAAAATAACTTGACTCAAAGATTTATGGGCCAATTCCGCATTGTTATGGAAATAAAAGCAGGGCTCGCCACTTCGTTACCGAACTTAGTATGTCAGACGGGCCATAGAGGTTCAAGTCTACCAATATTTTAACGCCAGTTATGAGATACGGTGGCGCGAGCAAATTTAATTTTGGCGGCGTGATGTAATGTCCTTATTTTGGCGGTTTTATTAAAGGTGAGGTGTATAAAATGAGTGGATACTGTTAACGACAAAATTTAAATTGATTCCCTAGGTTTTATCTGTGTTAAGCACGTAAATCCTCCAAATTCTAAGGCAGTTTCTTTTAAGGGTTTACAATGTAAAAAAATAGGTCGGTTAATACAAAATGATAATAAACTAAATAATAAGTACTTTATAACATAAATTGCACCTGTAAAAAGCAACAGTGCCAGACAAGAAATCGAACCCTGCGTCTTATGCTATACGGGCGCATGCCTATATCACTCAGTCACTGACACATTGGCAATGTTGAATTTTGCAAGTGCTTTCTTTAACGCGTAGGCTACGTGACGTCATCAATGTTGCGAGATTGCTCTCTATATACATATGGTAATGTAGATGCGCCCGAATAGCGTACGACACAGAGATCGATTACTTGTATAACACAGTTGCTATTTACATGTGCAATTTAGTTTGTATAATGTAAAAAACACTATAAAAACAAATAAAAAAAATGTAAATTGGCCTACCCCATCTTAACTGATTGTTAAATATTTGTAAAAGTATTTCCTCCGGATGTGAGAGATCAATCTTGCAACATTATTGACGTTAGGTAGCCTACGCGTTAAAGAAAGCGAAAAATTTTACAGGCTTGCCAAGTTTGTTCGCCGAGTGGTATAGGATACGAATACCGTAAGACACAGGGTTTGATTCCTTATCTGATACAGTTGTTTTTTATAAGTGCAATTTATATCATTAAGTGTGTATAGTGACACAACATTAATAAAACAAAAAAAAAACATAAGTACGTCCATCAGCCAGCATCCATCCAGTCAGCACCCTTCTATTGTTTCCTAACAAACACATATAATTAAATGTCACACCAAAACCAGTGTCGAGCCTCAACCTGACACTAATTAAAATTAAAAAGGCCTCACACCTGAGCGCTCTTGTTTATTCATAGACATTCCATAGAGTGAATGGGCGTATGTGTCGAGCGTATATTGGACGCGGGTGTATTCAGCCAGTGAGATTGGCGGCGTGAATAGGGGCTGCATTCTAGGAGTGGGGCTATAGAAACCGATGTTTTTTTTTTCTTTAATAGTTTAGGTATACAGGGTTGAACAAAATTAACTGCATACCTTCTTAGTGGTTATTCTGTAATACAACAACTTTTTTGATAGGACCAACAATTAAATCACAAAAAATATTTAATTAATATAAAGTGGTGTCAAAAGAACTTCGGTTCGTTCCACGTACGCTACGCGAAGCTATAGAAATAAGAAAACATCAAAATTTCAACAGAGAAGATGGTTGGAAAAGTCCACCAGCATGGGATCCAGTGCTAACAAGGACCTAAGCTAAACAACTTACTGCAAGATCACAAGACACAGTAAGCTCTTCCTGCGTGGATAGGAACGTTTATTAATATTATTGAGTGACGGTAGTATAATTTTTCAAAACTATGTAAATGACAAATAACATCTAAGTCTACCCGTGACCACCAACGCTGTAAAGTGTTCGAAACATCCGGATAAAATTTCATAAACTCGCGAAAAGTAAACCCATAAAAATGTGTTTCATTTTGATGAGTAATATTCGCGTAAACTTCAAAAACAAGTAAAAAAATTTTGACTTCCCCATACAAACTAGCATCAGATCGGCACTCTAGCATGGAAAAGTGAAATATATATTTTTAAGTGGTCCACTTAACATTTTATAAAACATTCATCTTTTTGAATATAAAATGTTAAATGTGTTGTACATTTATCATTTTATATTCAAAAAGATGAATGAAACCCAAAAGGACTCGAACTAGCAACTTTTTGGTTAACCGGGCCAAACGCTCTACCTATTGAGCTACCGTGCTTTTGGTCCAACCTGGCGAAATATTTTGTGGTCTCTTATGGATACGGCATTACGCATGCCGTTTAGCGCCATCTGCCCGTCTGTTTACGGAACAGTCTAAACTCTAAACCATTAGATAGCGAAGCGTAATCAATTTCCAAGTTGAATTTATTCAGTACCTAATGAATAACTACTTGGCCCACTGTTCCATAAACAGACGGGTATGGCGCTAGATATGCTGATGATGCTGCTGCTGTAGGAGTAGTTCCCATCGTCCTTGTAAAGTGTGTAAGATTATGGCAAGTAGCTCTCTCCACCTGTTCATTTAGCGTCACTCTTCTGGCTTCATGTCCAATTCATTTACCTTCACAGCCATTCGACTTTGGAATGGCCTCCCAAAGACAGTACAAACATCCACCTCCAAATTCTCTTTCAACAAGGCCCTTCGGGCACTTTACAAGGAAGAGATATCAAACTTGTCTCACCGACCTCTTTTTTTTTTCTCATATTTGTACCATTTATTATTATTATGTGTCTGTACTATGCAATGATATTGTATTAGCTAGGAGTCTAAGCTCGGCTGCCTTTGCAGTTAGAAAAATAAGGTATCTGACTGATGTTGAAACGGCGAGGCTTGTGTATTTTAGTTACTTCCACAGTATTATGTCTTACGGTCTTCTCTTGTGGGGTTCTGCTGCAGACATACTTATTTTGCAGAAAAGAGCCATTTGTGCTATTTACGAGTATAAACTTAGTCTTCGTGACTCCCTGAGAGAAGTCTTTAAGAAAATCAACATATTAACTGTGGCTTCTCAATACATTTTTGATAATATTATGTACGTCCGTAAAAATTTAGATAATTTCATGAAGAAGAGCGACATTCACTCATATAACACAAGAAATAAACACAAGCTTGTCGTTCCTAACTTCAGATTAGTTAAAACTAGTAATTCGTTCATGGGAAATTGTATAAAATTCTTTAATAATATACCACACAATCTTGTCGAATTGCCGATTGATAAATTTAAGAAACACGTTAAAAACACGCTTATGTCTAAAGGCTATTATAAGGTTCAAGACTACCTGAACGACACGAATGTGTGGTCTGTCCAGCCTGCACCGACTGATGAACTTACCTTTGATGATTTTGATTTTAAGGCAGCTAGTGGTGACTGAGTTTGTTCCGGCGTTTCTTCTCAGCACTTGCCTAATTGTCTGTGTTCTGTCTCGAAGCGCTGGTAGGGCCCAAAATACATGATTCGGCCCCTTCAGGGCACATTTATTTTTATTTTATTTTTCACTGTACATTTGACGTTCATAAGTGGCATATTGTGTCCTAAATTGAATAAATATTTTGAATTATGAATTTTTTGAATTAAGACATAGATCACCGTGAGAGCCTAAAAAATGGCTCAGCTAAACAACACCTCACTTCAAACCGGGGTCATAATTTTGACTTAGTCTGTTCTTGATGGCGTCAGTGTGTCCTTTAGAACTGCAAAAATACCTAACTAAATAAAAATAAAAACAGTCCGAATATCATATTTTCGTTAAGTAAATTGTATTTAATGATGCCTATCATTCATGATTGAAGTATTTTCAATAAAATTAGTGAGTTTTGTTTCTTAGCCAACCCACGGACTAACATGGTCGATATTCTAAGACAGTGCTATACATGGAGTAGTTTGGTACTATATTTTTTAATAATAATTTAACGACCGTCACAGTGTGGTGGTTTACGTTCCGGACTACAAAGATAAGCAGTCGCGGGTTCAAATCCCGCCCGCAGGACCCTAACAAATATTTCTATGGAAATGTATGTTAATATGTCTGTTATATAACTATAAATTACACCTTCATTTTTTTAAAGTAACAGCGTAGACGCTCACGGATCAAAAGGTCACCGGCACTCGCGTTAACATAAGTATAACAAAGGACTGTTGATAAACACATCTGTGAAGGATGATCCTCACGATTGTAGAAAAAAATATGTACGCTCACTATTAGCGTGTTATTTGAAGGAATCATCCTGTTTACATGTTGCCAGATGGCTATGGTGTATTAATAAATATTTCTTTATTTATTAAAATAAGGACTGTAAATAATTTAAATTGTAAAAAATATACATGTGGTCACGTGATCGTGAATGCCTAGCAGTGAACGTGACTGTGATATTGGCGTCATGGCGTTTCCCGTGATACATTTAAATTGCATTTATTAGACAATTATTCAATATTTTTAATGTTAAATAGTTTGAAAATAAAATGTTTTTGTTGATTAATATACCACCAAGCTAAAGTGTGAACTCAATCTTAAAATAAGGCCAACGGGTCTATTGTAATGTACCTACATACTTTAAAAAATATATTAGGAAGCTACTCTATTAAGACTCTGTTCCGATTCTGATGTCTGATGTGATAGATATCAATCGGGTTCCCTCTATCTGGCAGAATCTTTTTGCTCCGAAAGTCACTTGGCATAACACACTTGGCATAATTTTCTTTAGTCGAATATTATTCAGGCAGAATTTTCTGTTAGCATAATTTTTGTTTGGTCGAATATTTATATGCCCGAATTTACAATGGCATACTTTTAAGATAGCAGAAATTTATAACGCATAATTACCTTTGGCAAAATTTTACTTTGCATACTTTCGCTAAGCATAATGTTTATTAAGTACGATGTTTATCTGGCATAAGTTGACTAGGCATACTATGAAGAAAGCAGAATTTTCGTTAGAATTTTACTACGCATATTGCTATTTCTTTTAAATAGTATTTTACCCTAAAATTGAATTAAAAAGTCATTAAAATGTGGTACAAAAGTTAGTGACAGAAACGAATCGGTGCAAAACCGACTCCACGCAGTCTTGTTTGCCGCACCCCTAGAGTATAATTCAAAATCGCGTAGGTGCGGAGGGGCGAGGCGAGCGAAAACCATCTGCGACGATAAGCTCGCGTGGGACTGCCGGAGCCCCGCAGCGCCGGAGCCGTGACAGAAACCATGCATGTTGCATGCAAGCTGTTGCTTGCTTACATGCTGTTGCTTGCTTGCATGCTGCATGCTTGCTTGCATGCTGCATGCTTGCTTGCTTGCTTGCTTGCTGCATGCTTTGCTTGGTTACTTGCATGCTGAATGCTTGCTTGCATGCTGCATGTTTGATTTGCCATGCATGTTGTATGTTAGTATTGCTGAGATATAACTACTTGGGATACACAGAGAAATTAAGGTTAATAGGAGAATATTAAATATGAAAAATATGCCAAAAGGCGATTCGGACTGTGAACTTTCTGCGATAGAATGATTCAGCCTATTAATGACTATATATACGAATTGTATGCCACAAGACGATTATATCCGTGAACTTTCTGCGTTAGGATGATTCTGCTTTAAGACTATTATGGATATTAAATTTCTGCCTAAAGATGATTCTAGCTTACACGATTATGCGTTTTGAACGTCTGATAAATGAGTGAATGCCAATTGATGTTCTGCAAAAGGAAGTTTATGCTATTTGATGATATGCCAAATAAAATTATGAGAATAAAAAATCTGCGAAACAAGGTAGACCCTTCTATCACTTTTTCGCGACGCCAGCATTTTTTTATATAGAACTATTATGGTTTACTGGTAGGGTATAGAATGCTTTTAGCATTAAGTGCGCCATGTGTACCTTGTTTGTGCATGAAGTGTTTTAAATAAATAAAAAATAAAATAAGTAAATGGTTATCGGGAGGCTTAAATTGATAAACATTTATCCAAAGCTTTTCTGAAAAGTTCGCCTAGCTTTGACTTTTTTCATATTTTTTAACTGACTTCTGTGATCTCCAATCAATAGTAGTAATTTATTTACAGATGCGATTGCCCATATTCTTAAACTAGCATCTGCGATTGACTTTAATAATTGATGTTGCGACACAAGCAGTATAATAATATCAAGTGATTGAAACTGACGAAATTAACCGGGCGTGATTAATAATAAAAAACAATATATCATTCATGATTTCAGTTTTAACTATGTACCTTTCAGTGATAATGGGACCGTCATCTTAGTAAGAGAGTGTAAGGCTTAATTGTTGACCGATATTTTTTTTAAAGCTCGCTTATTTCCTAGCCCAA
Organism: Pyrausta purpuralis; assembly: GCA_963924145.1. Classification (NCBI taxonomy): domain Eukaryota; kingdom Metazoa; phylum Arthropoda; class Insecta; order Lepidoptera; family Crambidae; genus Pyrausta; species Pyrausta purpuralis. The sequence continues at coordinate 24,424,275 of OZ001657.1, forward strand.
TCCTAAGGAGGGTGTATACTACGGTTGTACTTCAGTATATTAGAGCGATCCATGGTATTTAGGCTCTAGCATCTTCGACAAAGAGCCATTTATTTATAGCTGTCTACGGTTACGGCCAAGTAAATTATTTGTTTTTAAAAAAAGAGCTTACATTAGGGCGGATAAAAAAAGAAAAAAAAACAGTAGTATATTTAGATTGCAGACTAGCTGGTTTACGAAAATAAAAATAAAAACCTTGCGAATTTTTATTTGAAACCGTTTGACCACAGCAAAACTCCTGAATAAATATGATAATGATTAAGATATTATTAAGTTCGTATTAGCAAAACACTAGAAAAATGAAATTGTCTATTTATAAATTTTACTAAATAAATAAAAAATGCACAGTAACCCAGACCCTACCTCGTTACGAGCATATTTCATTACGTGATGTGTTTTTTTTGAAGTGCTTTCCACTCTGGGTTTAAATTATTAACAACTAAGCATGACACCATTTTACATCTATAAGACTCGCTAAGCATTCTCACACACTCTCCAAGCATCAAGCTATCAAGAAAAAAACAGAAGGGACGGTTATAATACGAGTAAGGCTGAAATCAAACTGTGTAAAAGAGCATTCATAGGGGGTTGCACAAATCAAAACCCTGTACTATAAGATATTAAGGCCCAAAGTCATTGATAGAAATGGTTCAGTTTCGTTACTAGTGGTTGAATATTTACGATTCTATGTGTTTTGATGCAAAAATACCTTCAACGAATATCAGAATGGCTTTTTTAATGACGAACTCTAGTGTAGTGGCTAAACACGCAGGGTTTAAAGGCGTCGCCGCTCCGAGGTCCGGGTTCAATTCCCTGTCGGGTCAATATAGAAATAAAAAAAACTATAAATTGTCTCGGATCTGGGTGTTGTGGTACCCCCGTTGTGTCTCATTTCCATAGCACAAGTGCATTAGCTACTCACTTTGAGATCAGAGCAATGTATGTGATTGGTTTCCAATATTAATTTATTTATATTTAATGACTATGGTTATGGTTTTATTAAATTTGGACTTAAACACACATCACATGATACAGTAATCAATAACTCTGTGTTTAAATTTTGGTACAACTCACACTTAATCTGTTTACCCAACTATTTATTCCCTTTGTGTAATACATTTCGCACCCGAAAATCTCATCCACATTTTAATAAAGGCGTCGCCGAAACGCGTTTAAACAAGTAGGTATAAAACACTCTTGAATCTCTCTGGTACGTGACATGTGTACTCATCTCAATCTCACGCATATATCCGAATACGTCGCTTTACTAATCACCCATTGACAAGTTTGGTTAACAAAAAGATCGCGTAAGCTTTGTCAAGCCAGCGATGTGCGTGGTAAAGGCGGCAAGCCGAAACCTTGTATAAAAGATAAACAGAATAGAGTAGTTATTACGTCCGCAAGCTAAAAGTGCTGAGTCTTACGAACGTGCTTAGAATAACAATAAAGTTACGCGACAACATTAATACCGTGTTACTAAGCCCGCAAGGACAGGGGTTGATAAAACACTGCATAAATAACAATACTAAGACAAAGGTGCTGCGGGAAAAAACGTTTTTCTTATAAGATGGAATAAGAAACCAAAAACTTCGCACGGGTGGGACTCGAACCTGTAATTATTGGCAAACCGGGCCGAGAAGATAACGTCTTATTAGAAAACAAAATAAAACACTGATGTCAAAAACATTCTAAACCATCGCCTTCGTTTTGATTTGCATGGTATGGAAGTTGATTGCGCAACCAGAATTGTACTAAGATTTTATTATCTATCAGCAAATGATGTTGGAATATTATTTATTTTTACTTATTTACGTTTGCCGTTTCTTGTTGCCCTCCTATAATCACTTAAAATGAAAAAAAAAATAACTTCTTGGTAGATATTAGGAAAACGGACACGGACGGGGCGCACAAGTGAAACGCTTGCTGGCGGTAAGCACACTGGTTTATTAGCACCGCATCGTTGGACGCGGGGCGTAGCCATCCTTTATACATAACACTCCTCCCTCTAGTTCGTATCTTAATTAAGAACTTAAATTATAATACTTAAAGAACCTCTTAAAGTCTATCCTTGGGCGATTCCGTAACAATCTACTAGAGTCCTGCTCTTGAACCCGAACGTCCCTATTCAGGTCGACTGCCTCATGGAATTCTTCATCCGGGTCTGAGTCTGGTGCTGTGGCATTGTCTACTGTTATATCTGGAACGCCAGGTTTGTCAATACTAGAATCATCTCTCACGCTTTCTTCCAATAGAGGTGACGTTGCTGGAACATAGAACTCAGCCCTCCTCCCTCTGGCTAAGCCACTATCCGGTGAGTAGTCCAGATCGGACCGAGTTGTTACCGTTGGCGACCCGGAGTCTAATACCGACGATATCGGCGGCTGGCGCTGAAGCAGTGACTTGGGCGGCGGGGAAGTCTGAAGCGGCGACTGCGACTGGGGCGGCGGCGGAGACTGGGGCGGCGGCGAAGGCTGGGGCGGCGGCGGAGACTGGGGCGTCTCAGATGATGGACCCGGACCAGGTAAGTCAGTATTATTAGTTCCTATTACTATATTGTTACGGATGCCCTTATCAAGAACTAATTGATTCTTGTGTCTTTTAAAACAGTCTGAACTGTTTGAATCTTTTACCATATAAGTAACATTTCCCAATCTTTTCATAATTGTTCCCTTACACCATTTATAAATATTTTTGTTAACGAATTTTTTAAATAGAACATTATCATCTGTACTAAATCTTGTAGTTTTATTACATCCATTTAATTTAGTTTGCGAACACTGTTTATTTAACACGCGATTATAAACGGTTGGCGGTGATGAGAGTGATGACGGCTTCGGATCGATTAGGTCTAATCTAGATCTTAATTTGTGACCAAAAACCATTTCCGCCGGCGACAAACCTGTGGTGGTATGGACCGAATTTCTATAATCCATAAGGTACCGGAGTAAATGTAATTTTAACTCTTTTGAAGTACAATTAGATAAAAGACAAGATTGAATTACCTTTTTAACCACTTTTACAAAACTCTCAACCTGGCCATTACTAGCCGGGTGATACACTGGAGAAGTAATGTGAGATATGCCATTAGATGAACAAAATTGTTCAAACTCATGAGAGCAGAAAGCTGTACCATTATCACTCGCCAACGTTTTCGGTATTCCGAATCTCGACATATAATCGCACATTTTTTTCTATGACCGCGCTGGATGAAGTCGATTGATTCATGTTATAAACTTCCACCCACTTACTATGTGCGTCAACAACCACTAAATATACGCAGCCTTTAATTGGACCCAAGAAATCAATGTGAATACGCTGGAAAACGCCAGTAGGGTACTCCCAGCACGAGAGGGGTGCGCGGGGGGGGGGGGGGTGACGGACGCAATTGCACACACACATCACATGAGCTTATCATTCTTTCCAACGCTTGATCTATGCCTGGAAACCAAAACCTTGACCTCGCTTCGGCTTTAGTTTTCACAATGCCTAGATGAGAAGAATGAAGTTCCTTTAAAATTGTATCGTGTAAACTCTCCGGTATGACCACTTTGTGCCCTCTCATAATACAACCACTTTCTAGAGATAATTGATTTCTACACAAATAAAAGGGCTTTAATCTTACATCAGCAATTTTAGGTGGCCACCCATTTAAAATAAAAGTTGCTACACGACTTAGAACCATATCATTGTTTGTCGCTTCCCGTACATTACATAAAGTTACCGGCATCGTTCCATCCACAACAAAACAAACGTAGGTCGCGCGGTCGCATGTCATCTCGCTCTCGCCGCAACGTTCAGGTTCAGTGCACGCGCACGCGGTATGGCGGGATTCAGGCGGCCCGGTCGGCTCAGGCAAGCTCGCGCGAGATAAATAATCTGCATTATTATCGCCACTACGTATGTACTCAATTTTGTAAATATATCCGCTGAGGAACAATGCATAACGTTGAAGTCGATTTGCCGATACCTCGGGAATACCATTACAAGGTCCGAAAATAGATATTAACGGCTTATGATCAGTGCGTAATATAAACGGTTCGGACCTTCCGTATAGGTATTGGTGAAAGCGCCGTACGCCATAAATTATAGCAGTTGCCTCTTTTTCTATTTGTGCATATCTTTTTTCTGCGGGGTTTAAGGTTCGTGACGAAAATGATATAGGCCTTTCAACATTATCAGCATCAACCTGTGATAATATAGCCCCTAGCCCGCTTGGTGACGCATCTACGGTCAAAATAATTTTTGCGTTGGGATTAAAATGAGCTAGGGTCTGTTCTGAGGTGAGCAGGTCTTTTATAGTTTGAAAAGCAAGGTCCTGTTCTTGAGTCCAATTCCATTTACAACCCTTTTTTAAAAGGTCATATAATGGTCTGAGAACAGAAGATGCGTTAGGTACGAAATTTCTGTAGTAGTTAACTAGACCCAGAAAAGATTGTAACTGACTAACATTTGATGGAATAGGTGCATCAGTCATTGCTTTTACCTTTTCGGGTGCTTTTTTAATTCCATCTTTCGAGACAATGCTACCCAAGTAACTGATCTCGTTCTTAAAAAAAAACACATTTTTCTTTTTGAAGGGTGAACCCACAGTCCTCTAAACGTTTAAATACTGCGTTTAATCTATCGAAGTGCGATTTTTCATCAAAACTAAAAATGCAGACGTCGTCAAGCATGCACAGGACCCCTTCCAGCCCCGAGAGCTCATTTTCCATTACTCGCTGGAAAATTGCGGGCGCGCTGGCTAACCCGAACACTAGACGCGTATATCTGTACAAACCGCGATGAGTATTGATACATGTTAGCGCTCGTGACTCATTATCCAATACACATTGGTTATAGGCCATTGAAAGATCAATTTTACTGAACACCCGCGCTCCGTGCAGTTTAGAAAATAGTTCGTTGACCGTGGGGAGCGGGTATTTCTCAACAAGCAGCTGTTTATTAACACTAACCGAATAATCAGCACATAATCTAACCGATCCATTGCGTTTTAAGACCGGTACCACCGGCGATGCGTACTCGGAGTATTCCACGGGTTCAAGGACCCCTAATGTGACTAACCTATCAATTTCCTTTTCTACTTTATCGCGTAATGCGAACGCAATCGGGCGTGCTTTGAAAAAAAACGGTTTCGCGTTATCCTGCATTAATAATTTAATTTTATATTTATTAAAAGTACCTAATGTATCTGAAAATAGCTGTGAGTATTGCTGTTGCAATTTATATATAGATATACCCGATTCGTGATCATCATCATCATCATCATCATTATCAGCCAAAGGACGTCCACTGCTGAACATAGGCCTCCCCCACGGATTTCCACAGCGATCGATCACTAGCGGTCTGCATCCAGTTTGATCCTGCGATCTTTATAAGGTCGTCTGTCCATCTTGTTGGTGGACGTCCCACGCTGCGTCTCTGGTCGAAGGGTCTCCAATCTAGAACTTTCCTGCCCCAACGGCCATCAGTTCTTCGCGCTATGTGCCCTACCCATTGCCACTTGAGCTTACTGATTCTCAAGGCTATGTCCGTTACCTTAGTTCTTCTACGTATCTCCTCATTTCTGATTCGATCCCGTAGAGAAACACCCAGCATAGCCCTTTCCATCGCTCGTTGTGTGATTTTGAGCTTCATTATAAGGCCCATAGTAAGAGACCATGTTTCGGATCCGTATGTCATCACTGGTAACACACACTGGTTGAAGACTTTCGTCTTCAGACACTGAGGTAGATGAGATGAGAAGACACTCTTGCGCAATTTCCCGAACGCTGCCCAGCCGAGTTGGATTCGTCGATTGACCTCTTTCTCGAAGTTGGACCTACCCAATTGGATCACTTGTCCCAGGTAGACGTACTCGTCGACAACTTCGAGAGTTGAGTTCCCAACGGATACTGGAGTGGGTACGACAAGGGAGTTCGACATAATTTTCGTCTTTTCCATATTCATTTTAAGACCCACTTGTTGGGAGACTCGGTCAAGGTCTTCGAGCATAGTGCCAAGATCGTCCAGCGTCTTTGCCACAACAACTATATCATCGGCAAATCGGAGGTGTGTGATGTATTCGCCATTAACATTGATGCCGTTTCCTTCCCATTACAGAAGTTTGAAGGCGTCTTCCAATGCCGCTGTGAACAGTTTCGGAGATATGACATCTCCCTGTCTCACACCTCTCCGCAATGGAATCGCCTTCGTGTTCTGCTCCTGTACTCGGACCGACATGGTGGCGTTATTGTTAAGGCACCTTAACACCTCTATATACCTATAGTCTATGTGGCACCGCTGCAGAGACTGAAGCACCGCCCAAGTTTCGATCGAATCAAAGGCCTTCTCATAGCCAACAAACGCTAAGCATAGAGGCATATTATACTCCTCGGACTTCTGTATAATTTGCCTAAGCGTATAAATGTGGTCTATGGTACTATAGCCTTTTCGGAAACCGGCTTGTTCGGGAGGCTGGAAGTCATCAAACCTACGTGCGAGACGATTCGTGATAACCCTTGAAAACAGCTTGTAGACATGGCTCAGGAGTGAGATGGGTCTGTAGTTCTTCAATAAGGTTTTGTCTCCTTTTTTGAAGAACAACAAGGCCATCTCTCGTCTCCCATTATAATAACTTCTGGTGTCCCTCAGGGATCTCACTTGGGCCCTTTGCTGTTTTTGATATTCATAAATGATCTGGCCCAGAAGCTAACAGTTCCGTGTTTACTCTACGCGGATGATCTTAAAATCTTTTTCGAAGTTAGAGACACTAGAGACTGTATCGTACTTCAGCAGAATCTGACGAGGGTGTCCGAGTGGTGCTCACTTAATATGATGTCTCTTAATACTAATAAGTGTTTTGTCATTTCATTTGGTTCCTCTTCACAAAAGATACATTTTGACTACAATCTGAATGGCTCAGTTCTGAAGCGCGAGTCTGTCGTCAAAGATCTAGGAGTCCTATTTGATGAGGGCCTCACCTTCCGGGACCACTATGATTACACAATCTCAAAGTGCAATCAACTTCTCGGCTTTATCTCGCGCTGCACTAAAGATTTCAAAGACCAATCGTCGTTCACTCTACTCTACTTCTGCTTAGTGAGAAGCATCCTAGAGTACGGCTCAGTGATATGGTCACCTTACTATGAAGTCCACTCCAATAAGATCGAAGATGTTCAAAAGAGGTTTCTACGCATTCTCTCTTATAGGCTAAGTCTGGGTCGCAGTTGTAGATCCTACTCTGCAAGACTCGAACACTTCAAAATGACGTCTCTCGCTTGCCGCCGACAATGCAATGAGCTAACATGCCTTTATAAAATCATTAATTCTCATATTGACTCACCTTCCCTTCTGTCTAACCTTAAATTCAATATTCGGTACAGATCTCGTGATAAATCTCCCAAATTATTCTTCCTTGAAACCTACAGGAATAACACATCATTCTTCAACCCTATCTCTAGGATGTGCCGTTTATATAATGAGACAGTAGCCAACCAACCATCTTTAGACATTTTTTCATGTAGCTTAGCCAAATTCAAAAAAGATGTATTTAAATTTTTGCCTAATATACTTAAATAACTTTTGTTGAACCAGTTTCACTTGCATTTGTGTTTGTCACTGTATAAATACTTTGTAGAACTAACTTAACTAATATTCGATGATATCGTTTATCCTAAGCAAAAATTACTAACACACTAAGTTTAACCCTCTTTCACTTCACTATATTTGGAACATATTGTGCCCACATATTGAGAGTTATAGTCTAGTTCTATACTTAAGAAACTTTATATTTCTGTAAATTATATGACTGTATCTTGTTCTGTGAGCCTTTAAATAAATAATAAAAAAAAAAAAACACCACCACACTCTGTACCGTTGTACATGTTTTATGTGTAATAAATTGAGTACCTTAATATATTTAGTATTCATCGGATCCACATTAACATTTTCATCACATTATCTTTGTTTTTCCATGCTTTCATCCAAAGATTGCTGGTTCGTTTGCTGTAAACACGAACATAAGAGTTAATCATAGATTCTATCTACCATAACGCAGTTCGTATTTTCTCCCTAAAAAGTCGTACTGTAGACATTAAACTATAGGCATTACCTGCCTTTCTACTCTTCTTATTACTATTACTCTGTATTTTTGGATTATTGATGTTTTCTAATCCTTTTTGAACAATATTTATTGTGAATCTAAAAATGTCAAACTTTCAAAGCTCTGTTATTCTACTTTTCTGTACATAATACTGTAAAAATAGTTGTGTTTTACCTTTGTTTGCAATTTTCCTTTAATTTGCATTGGGTGATGATTCGTTTTCCTGTATTTTCGTAATTTGCTTACTTTTTGACAGTATTTTTATCTTTATTGACATGGTTGTTATGACAATATCTTTCAAAGTCTGACAACTTCTATCAAAGTTCATTACTTTTTCGGGTTTAATCCTCTGTAAACCACCAGTATTCATGTTCTATTTTTGAACCTACCTCGATCTAAATTTGAACGGCCCCGGCCCCCTATATAAGCCTTAATTTTTTTCATTCAATTCATTCGATTCCGAGTTCTAAGCTCGAACAGTTCTATTATACTTCAAAAATACTCTACATCTTCCCTCAAGAAGTCTTGAAGAACCGCCGGTGACTACTGAAACACCTCCTCACGCTAGGGGAGGGACCGGACACCGGAGGAGTATCCAAGCACATTGACTGCAGTAACACCTCCTCGCTCTAGGGGAGGGACCTGTCTCCTTCTCGGAAGAGGATCCGAGACCAAGTACTTCTGGCACTCCAACTGATCACAACATTTTCTATATAGTGCCCGTTACCCTCATTACTGCACATCGGCGTCTCTGCTCTTCACGGCGCCTGTCACCGCTGCACATCGGCATCACTGCTCTTCACAGCGCCTGTCACCGCTGCACATCGGCGTCGCTGCTACCTCCGCTGTGTCGGCCCTGCACTCCGACGCCGCCCTTTGCTGCCCCAGGACAATACTTATTGAAGATTTGAAGATACTTACTCACGCCCACTGCACTTTACTTACATTCATACAGACATCACCTCATCTCATTTTTCGGTACTGTATTCTTTTTGTTGTAATATAAATTCTATTCCCTCTTCTACCTCTTTCTTTTACCTTCTTCTACTTCTTCACATTTGTCGCTTCACGACAACTCCTGTTCCATGCCTCAGGCGTGATGCCCTCTAGCAACACGGAATTAAAGAGTCTCTGAAGGACTTTAAGTACCGGTGTTCCACCCGCCTTCAGAAGCTCTGCTGTGATTCCGTCCTCGCCAGGTGCCTTGTTGTTTTTGAGCTGTTTAAGGGCCATCCTAATCTCGTAGAGGCTGATGTCCGGGATGTCTTCGGTGTAGTGACGGGTCAGGATAGCTCGTGGGTCTCTGGCCGAGCTATCAACGGGTTTGGCTACTGAGGTGTACAACTGCCCATAGAACCTTTCGATCTCCCTCAAAACCTCTGCTTTCGTCGACGCTACACTGCCGTCCTCCGTCTTAAGCTTCGTCAACAGGCTCTGCCCAATAGACATGTCCCTTGCAAACACTTTGGAGCCTTGGTTCCGCTCTATCGTTTCTTTAACACTATTAGTGTTAAAGCAACGAATGTCGTGTCGCAGGGACTTCCATATTTGTCTATTGAGCTGCCTGTAGTTTTCAGCATTAACGGAGGTCTGCAGTGCCATAGATCGACGTTTTGCCATAAGGTCGAGAGTGTGGACCGACAGTTTTTGAGGTCTATTTTTACGGCCAGGCCTAAAATACTTAGACCCCACCGTTTGAACAGTTTCCACAAACCCGTCATTAATTTCGTCCACTGTAACGCAATTTTCTAGGCAATCAAAGCGGTTTGACAACTGGAGTTGAAAGCTCTCGGGATTTTGGATATGAGCACGAGTCGGTCGGAGCGTGGACTTCATCAGGCGTGATCTTTCCAATTTGACATTTATATTCAATGTGCCTCGAACCATTCGGTGATCACTTCCGGTTTTCACCCTGTTGATCACGGAGACATCATTGAATAACCGTCTCTTGGAGGTCATGAAGAAGTCAATCTCGTTTCTCGTGAAGCCATCGGGACTCAACAAAGTCCACTTCCTTTGAGGCGGCTTCTGGAAGAAAGAGTTCATCGCAAAGAGTCCCTCCTTCGGCCAGCCTCTGTCCCCTGGCGTTCCTTTGCCCGTATCCAAAAGGTCCCACCTTCAACTCATTCTCGCCTCGCTTGCCTAGTTTCGCGTTGAAGTCCCCCATTACAACAGTATAATAGGTTTTGGAAGTATGTATGGCTCTACTTACGTCCTCATACATTTCCTCCACCTCTTCATCCGGGTGTTTCGAGGTCGGTGCATATACCTGTATGACCTTCAGCGAATACCTCTTGGATATTCTGAGTATAAGGTATATTACCCTGCTCGACACACTCTCGATGGTCTCGATATTGTTGACGAGGGACTTGTGAACGAGGAACCCGACACCACCTTGGGACTTTCGTTGGTTGCCTTCCCGGTAGTAGAGCAGGTTTCCGGACTGTAGAGTTATCGTGTCCTCGCCCTCTCTACGGACTTCTGATAGACCCATTATGTCCCAGTGTAACCTGCTCATGATCAAATGATGATTAATGATTCGTGATGAATGATTCGTGATCAAAGTAATTAATTGGTGAAAGTTGCAAGTTGAACCGTGAAATAAAGTCCCTGCCCAGCAAAGGTGGACCGCCATCGCGGACAACGTGAATATCCAGGTCGTGCGTTTGTTCTAGGTACGACACTAGGAGGCGCGCTACTCCTACACACTCGATATGCCTACCTGTATATGTCATCAGCCGTTTACGGACGGTTGACAATGGTACATCTTTAAAATGAGCCCTATAAAACTGTTCTGAAATAACCGTTACCGCTGAGCCACTATCAATCTCAAATTTAAACGTTGTTTGGTTTATAGAAATCGATTCCACCATAGGTTCCCCTCGCACTGACCGAATGTAAAAAAACTTACCGTCATCGTCATCCTCACCCTTATCACCGCCATCCACTTCAACGTACTTCACTTTCGTGCACATTCTACGTAATTGGCCTTTATTGTGGCACTTTCGGCACTCATAGTTTTTGAATTTACATTCGGACGCCTTGTGGTTTGAATAACCACATACACTGCACTTCACTTTAACATTTTCACCCTTAGTTATCTTGAAAAGCTGTGCGACTCGGTAGCCGCACGCGTCACTCCGCTGGTGGCTGCCGCGCTGCTTGCGGCCACCGCGCGGGCGCACTCCTGGCTCTGTGCGTACTCCAACGCCTTCACTAGCGTTAAATCCGTCAGATTTTGAGCATACAGCTTCTCTTTTTCTGGTCCCGGCAACATTCCCATGATGAATTGGTCTCTCAGCATTTCTTCTACGTTCGTAAACTCGCCATGGGCGGTCAATCCACGTAACCTCGTGGCCCATTGCGCGTGTGATTCACCAGGCAGTTGTGTAGCGGCATAAAAATTATGTCGCTCGCCGAATCCAACCCGTTTCGGGGTAAAGTGGTCGTCCAAAAGTTGCAGAATGTCTTCAAATGGCACTACCTCCAAATCTTTAGGCAATGCTAAGTTGGCCACGAGGTTGTACGTTCCCTCAGTGAGTGCGCTCAGAAATATCGCCTTCCGTTTAGCGCCCGTAGGATCGGCTGCATTTCCAATGTCGTTAGCGATAAAATATTGTTTTAGCCGACCTTGATAGGTTTTCCAACACTGCACGTTATGGTCGAAGCTATTTAATACACTGAAATGTGCGTTAGACATGTTTACTATTTTTATTTTCACAACGCGGGTAGGTATCGTCGCCACTGGTAGATATTAGGAAAACGGACACGGACGGGGCGCACAAGTGAAACGCTTGCTGGCGGTAAGCACACTGGTTTATTAGCACCGCATCGTTGGACGCGGGGCGTAGCCATCCTTTATACATAACACTTCTAAAAAGTAAAAACCAACTTCAAAACTAAAATACCCTAAAAAGTTTTAAATAAACTCTTGAAACTTGAAGGAAAGAAATCCATTTTTTTCCAAATTTATTTTTAGAGTCGGTGTCATCACTTTGACCGTCTCAAGCATCAACTATACTTACTTACTTACTCCTTTGGCGCAGCGACCCAAAGTGTGTCTTGGCCTCCAACACAAGAGAACGCCATCTGATCCGGTCTTGCGCCGCCTCTTGCCAGTCTGCAACTTGTAGCTCCTGCAGATCTGATAGGACGGCGTCCTTCCAGCGGTATCTGGGCCGGCCGACGGGGCGGCGGCCACGAGGTATTCCGAGATACACTGCTTTGGCGCTACGATCCTCCCCCATTCTTTCGAGATGGCCCATCCAACGCAGTCTCTGGGCTTTGGCTTCTCCCAAGATGTTAGGTTCGGCAACCAGCTCCTCGATCTCTTGGTTTTTCCGGACCCTCCAGCTGCCATCTTCTCTCTGAGTTGGACCCAGAATCTTCCTCATGATTTTCCTCTCCGCCACTAAAAGCTTTTCTTCTTCCTTAAGGGTTAGCGTCCAAACCTCACTGCCGTACATCAAGATCGGTCTTATAACAGTTTTGTATATACGTATCTTGGTTCTCCTGCTAAGAAGCTTTGACACCAGCACCTTGTTAAGGGCAGCTGTACATCGCAAGGCATTCTGTATACGGGTATCTATCTCCTCTTCCCTTGTGTTTGTGTTGGTAATGGTACACCCCAAGTACTTAAATTTTGCGGCTCCTTTAAAAATAATATCTCCACATCGCAGATGTTCGCGCTGTTGCCTTGTGTTTTTATAACGCTTCATGTGGAGATATTCCGTCTTCTCCTGATTTATTCTGAGTCCAACTCTGGATGCCTCAGAAGCAAGGTTCTGCACCGCAATCTCTAAGATTTTAATTATCTTAAGATTTGGTCCACGGTGCTACGGTTATGCCGGAATCCGTGTGGATTAGATTGATAGTCTCCTATGATTTTTTCCGCGTACGGTTCGAGTCTATCCAGAAGCACATACGACAGTACCTTATAAGCTGTCGGAAGGAGAGCGATACCTCGGTAGTTGGAACATGTCTTCCTACAACCCTTTTTATGAACAGGGCATATGACTCCAATGTTCCATTCGCCGGGCTGTTTTTCAGCCATCCAAATTTTGCAAAGCAATTCGTACAGAGTTGACTGGACAGCACCTCCTCCGTATTTCCAGATCTCGGCGTGCAAACTGTCAATGCCGGGTGCCTTATTATTTTTGAGCCTCATTATTGCTTTCCTAACCTCTTCAAACGATAATGGGTCTTCTTCTGGTACTTTCATATCAACATTTATCCCGGATACGGAAGTGACGGGTTGCTCCGGCTCCGGACAATTTAGTAAGCCCTGGAAATATTCGCGCCATCTGCCCTTTAAATCATCTGAATCTGTCACGAGATTGCCCGCATCATCAAGTAGGAATTGTGTGGTGGGTTGGTAGCCTTTCTTTACTGCTCGTATTTCTTGGTAAAACTTGCGTGATTGATTAGATCTTATCAAGGTCTGCATCTCAGCTATGATGTCTTCCAGCTGTTTCCTTTTCGCTTTCCGTATGATTTTCTTCGACTTCAGTCTAAGGTCGTTATATTGCTGCTTCCACTGTGGACTTTGTTCTGCAAGAATGCGGTACTTCCTGGTATCTTCCACAATCTTCAATTCGACTTTGGAATGGGCTTCCAAAAAGTGTCCAAACATCAACCTCGAAATTTTCCTTTAAAAAGGCATTGCGAACACTATATAGAGACGAACTCACTGACCCGTCTCATTGACATTAATTTATCTATGTGTACCATATTATGTATATTTAAATGATGTGTATGTTTATATAATAAATATATTATTTCATTATTTTTTATATAATCGTATATAAGTAATCGGCAGTATGTATGTTTATCATCGTATTATAGTTATCTCTATCGCTATTCTCTTATCTTTTATTGCCTCTATAACTTTACTTGCACCGCCTGTATATATATTTTTCTCTGTCCTGACCTATGGTTGACTGGTAGAGAATGCTTTTGGCATTAAGTCCGCCATATGTACCTACAATTTTATGTTGTGTGCATGAAGTTTTTAAATAAATAAAATAAATAAATAAATCTTCTCACATTCTTCTGTCCACCACTTTCTCTTCCTTTTCCGTTTCTTTTTCCCTATGATCTTTAGGCCCACTTCTTTTATTGTATTCTTCATGGTGTCCCAAAGAGCTTCCACATCCATTTCATCAACTTGAAGTCCATGAAATCTATTGCCAATCTCTAATTGGAATTGCGATCGAGTTACTGGATCTTTTAAGTTTTCCGTATCGATGATGTCTTCTCTGTGTAGCTTTGCTCTTTTCTTGGAATTGATCTTCATTTTTAGTTTAATTCTTTGCATGTAATGGTCACTATCACAGTTAGCGCTCCTATAAACTCTGACATCCTGGATAGTGCTCTTGTGTCGGTCATCGATGAAGACATGGTCGATTTGATTGACCGTTCTACCATCCAGAGACTTCCATGTACCCTTATAAATGTCCTTCCGGGGATACATAGTGCTCTTGATCACGAGTGACTTTGAAGCCGCAAATGTGATCAATCTTAACCCATTGTCGTTGGACACGGTATGTTTACTGTGTAGACCAATTGTAGGCACAAACGCTTGTTCTCTCCCAATTTGCGCATTAAAATCCCCTAGAAGTATTTTGACGTCGTAACTGCTTATCCGGTCATAAGTTGATTCCAAATCATCATAAAACTGGTCTTTCTCCACGTCACTAGCCAATTCCGTAGGGGCATATGCGTTTATTATGGACACGTGAGAGAACTTGCTCTTGAAACGCATTACACAGATTCTGTCCGAGACTGCGTCAAAACGGATAACACATCCCAGGAGCTCATTCCTGATCAAAAATCCAGTACCATACACATGGTGTCCAAAGTCTGAGCCGCTGTAGAATAAGGTAGCTTTGTTGTCGATATTGCATTCTCCTTGGCCTGGCCATCTTACTTCTTGCAACGCAGCTATCCCTATGCCGTAGGTCTGCATTTCGTTAATGACCTTGTATACTGTCCCTGGTCTGTAGAGACTCCGCACATTCCATGTGGCTAATCGGGTGTCCATTGTTCCTCGCCAGTGTTCGTTAAGTTTGGGATCGGCTCGTTTTCTTCTTTCTCTTGTCGGTTTCGTAACATAGTTTTTTTTTCCGTGGAAGGGTCGTCAGCCCGTCGCACAACCCCCATATTGCTGGAGGGCCACACCCTACTTTGGTCAGCGAGTCCATCGGACTTAGCCAAGTAGCAATGCTACCGACCGCTCCTCCATCCGCCACCCGGGGGACGCTCCCTATACGCCGTGAGGGCCAGCGCAGGGAAGCAAGCATCAACTATGCATTTTTTTATTTTTGGACACCAATTTCATACATTACACAAACATAGAATCAGACACAACGGTGGTACCCAACTTCTAGAGCACCGACTCCAAAGATAAATTGTTTGCCTTAGGGCTGATTTTTCAATAGTCAGATATGAAATATTAGTCGAATAAAATACAATATGGCTAAATTGAAAACGTCACCTATTCGTCAATAATCATAGGTACCTGTCATTTTTGAATATCTGTCGCTTTATAATTTATCAGTCTGATATTTTTTTCTAACCATTGAAAAATCGGCCCTTAAATGGATTTCTTTTCTTTAACGCATCAATAGTTAAATTAAAACATTTTAGTTTTGAAATCGGTTTTTTACTTGTTTTAAAAGTATTTTTTTAATGAAATAAATTGAATTAGCTGATTCTTTTAATCTAAGTCTAAGTATAATCTGACTAAAGACACATAAATACCAACATTGTTCTAGGAAATAATATTAGAAATATTTATTTCCTTTGTTAACTACTAAATACGAGGCATTTATAACAAACGCTTAGTTTACAATTTTCAAAATGGCAGGGTGTCAATTTTCAAAATGAGTCAGGAGCATATCGTTCCAACTACAGCCATTTTTAGGGTTCCGTAGCCGAATTGCAAAAAACGGAACCCTTATAGTTTCGTCAAGTCTGTCTGTCTGTCTGTCCGTATGTCACAGCCGTTTCATTCTGTAACTATAAACATCACACTGTTGAAATTTGGTAGGAAGATGTATATTGTTAACCGCTTTACGATTACAAAAAATAAAAAATAATGACATTTAAGGGGGGGGGGGAGGGGGGGGCTCCCATACATGAAACTAAAACCAAAAATCATTTTTTAGTCAAACCTATGTGTGTGTATCTATGGATAGGTATTTTAAATTAACATCGAGGTTTCTAAAACCATTTTCCTCTAAAGTCAAACGTTTCATAGCTATCCGCTTCCAAAGTGGTAAAATGGGCGTCCCCCCCCCCCCATCTTACTTCTAAACTAAGCGAGTGCAAATTTTGAAAAAATATATATAATGTAGATCTTAACAAACACTTTCAACGAAAATTGGTTCAGACGGGATTGAACTATAAGTTTTTGAGATATAGCACATTTTCAACAACCACAAACATAACTTTGTACTTCATACAAACACTATGAAAAACAAAGTTATATTTGCTGCCAACCAAATATTGTGGTATTTTAGTAAGTGGATTCCCTAATTCAGTTAAAGTTGGCACGGAACCCTCAGTGCGCGAGTCCGACTCGCACTTGGCCGGTTTTATTCATCTTATCTTATGCATTCAAGTTCAAATACATTCCCTTTTAACGTTTCTATCAAAAGCAGACGTAAATATAAGACATCTCCAACTTCAAAATTATCTCTGCGATTTTGAAACCGATCAACTTTCATGTCGAGTTATAATATAAATGAACGTGTTCGATGTGACGGAATACTTGTACCTTTGCGATTATCATATTATCTATGCATCCGTGCCATCCTTAGATACAAGCGATAACAAATACAATCCGTGTGTAGTGTGGCTGGAATAGCCCGGTAGAATCATAAAGCAAAAGTGTTTGAGTATGTTATAAAGTACTGAAACTATTAAAAATACTGCCGATACGTTATTTACAACAAACTCTGCTACTGAGTAATGTAATTAATTATTGTAAAGCATACATGTACGCCGACGACACGTGTCTGATGTATAGCGGTAGGGACTGTTTCGTATTTATCATAATAAAATACGAGTATTTATTTGTAACTCTGTTTATTTGCACTAAGCTTTATATTTATCAAAGATTGCAATATTAGTAGTCTAATATCTATTTTAAATAGCACAAAGCAACTTCTCATGAAGACACCAAATCACGCCCTTGAGTATAGACTACATCCATGTCATAGACTAACAACTTTTTACTTTTAATTCTGACATACCAAACATCCCCCGCTTTATGCTAAAAATCAAAAAACCTTACAAACTGAAATTACTTTAAAACTAATTCAAGTACTCAAACAATAATTTTTCCTTAACACTATTTTCTTACACAAAAGTTTTCTCTCTATGTTAATCAACCTTTTTACTATACTATTCTTACTTACTATATCTTATTACTTTTAGTTTTCTTACATTTAACTCTTAATAGTAATCAAATACAAATTCACTCATTGTATCGGTTAGGCTTCCTAATAACCCTGCCATATCTTGACCTACGCACATTTTCTTCATTACACTGTGTATCACTATTTTCATTTACACTGTTTGACTCTATATTCCTACTCACATCTCTATTTTGATTTGACTCTATGTAATTACTATCTCTCCTGTTTCTGAAACTATTATTATCTCTATTTATGTATATATCATTGTCTGAATAACTCATGCTCATTCCTACTGCTCCTTAAATGTTTACTATTTCTAATAACATAATTTCCTAAATAATTCTCCACCTTATAGGACCTTGGTCCCACCTTTTCTATAACCTTTCCTGACCTCCACTCTTTTTCAGGTATGTCCTGTACTGTAACATTTTCCCCTTCTTCAAAATCTTTTCTACATTTTGCTGTTTTATCATAATTTATCTTTGACTTAAATCTGTTTACATCTTGTTTAAAATTAACATTTTGAGGTATAATGGGTTTTAACGTTTCTTTAGAACAAGGTAAATTACTTCTTAAAAGCCTATTCATTAACAATTCTGAAGGACTATACTCTAAGCCTGCTACTGGCGTAGTTCTATAATGTAACATAGCCATACTAAACTCTGTTTTACTATCTTGACATTTTTTCATCATGCTTTTTACTATACCTACTGCTTTCTCAGCTAAACCATTAGATTGGGGATAGCGTGGACTTGATTTAATCAATGTTATCTCATATTTTGTAGCAAATTGCTTAAACTGAAAACTATTAAAAGGCATATTGTCACTCATAATGTACTTAGGGATTCCATGTGTTGCAAAAATCTGTTTACATTTCTTAATAACATTTTCAGCAGTTTTGTTCTCTAATTGTTTCACTTCTATCCACTTTGAATAATAATCAACAAGCACTAGAAAATCTTTAGTTCCATAATGACAAATATCCATAGCTACTTTTATAAATGGAAGATCCGGTACCTCATGTGACATGAGTGGTTCTTTTGTATTAGCATTTCGATACTTTTCACATGATTTACATTCTAAAACATAGTTCTCAATATCACATGACATTCCCGGCCAATACATAACTTACCTAGCTCTTTTCTTACACTTCCCTACTCCTAAATGTCCCTCATGTATTTTTCCCATCATTTCTTTTCTCATGTTTTTAGGTATAACTAACCTATTGTTATAGTACAATATATCATTCATTACTGTGATATCCTCTTTTAACTTATAAAATACTTTTAACTCTTTGTCCTGAATATTCCTATCATTGCATGGCCACCCTACTTCATGCCAGCTTAATACTTTGTTCAAGTTTTCATCAAGTCTAGTTTCAGTTTGCAATTGTTGCAACTTAATATCTGAAATAGGTAAATCTATATCCCATCCATGTACTACTTCCTGTTCTATACTATGTATTAACTCTGTCAATGTTGGTTCCTCTTTAGAGTTATCTTTTATGTAATTTCTCGACAAATAATCAGCTACAAACATTTTTTCCCCTGGGACATATTTAATTATGAATTTATACTTTAATAACTTTAAAACCATTCTTTGCAACCTTGCTGAAATCTTATTTAAATCTTTTTTAATTATATTCACAAGTGGTTTATGATCCGTTTCTATAACAATCTCTCTACCATACACAAATTGGTGATATTTTTCCATAGCTGCATAAATTGCAAAAAGTTCCTTTTCTATAGGGGCCCACCTAGTTTGACTATCTGTGTAACATCTAGAATAAAAAGATATTGGTTTCCCTTCCTGTAGTAAACAAGCTCCTATTCCTCCCTTTGAGCTATCTGTCTGTAAAGTTAAAATTCCTTCTTTTTTCAAAATAGCTAATGTAGGTGTACAACTTATTTTCTTTTTTAATTCTTCAAACGCCTGTTTATGATTACTATCCCATATCCACTCAACATCTTTTCTAAGCAAGTGTCTCAATGGTTCGGTACTCTTGGTATACTGTGGTATAAATTTGCTTAAAAGTTGCACATTCCTAAAAACTTTTGTAATTGTTTTACATTTCTGGGCTCCTCTAAATTAATAATTGACTTAATATGATCTGGGTCTACCTTTATGCCCTCTTTTGAAATATACAAACCTACATACTTGACATGATCTTTTTTGTACTGAATTTTCTTACTATTGAACTTAACATTGTACTCCCTAGCTCTTTTTATCACCTGTTCTAATATCCTATCATGTTCGATCTCATTTTTTCCAGAAATTATAAGGTCATCGTAGTAAATATGTACTCCTACTATATCACTGAAAACACTATGCATTATTCTTTGCATGACCCCCGGAGCTGATGAAATGCCAAATGGTAATCTAAGGAACCTATACCTACCAAAAGGTGTTCCAAATGTGCAAACTTTATCCTCATCATCAAGCAATATCTGAAAAAATCCATCTTTTAAATCAAGCACAGTAAACACTTCTTTTCCTGCTAAGTTGCTATAAATTTCTTCAGGTGATGGAAATTGATAATTTTCACGTAAAATATTTTCATTTAACTCTTTAGGATCTAAACATAATCTCAAACTTTTATCTGGTTTTTCTACAATCACTAAGTTGTTGCACCAAGCTGTTGGACCTTCTACTTTTTCTATTATTTGTCTACTCTCATAACTATCTAATGAATGTTTTAACTTATCTTTGATTGCATTAGGTACTCTGCGAACTGACTTAATTACAGGTACTGTATCCTCTTTCACTTTTATCTTATAGTTTCCTATCTTTCCTAACCCTTGAAAAATATCTTTATTCTCATTCACAAACCTATCTTTCTCGGAACATGTTATTCCTTCTACTCTTGGCACTAAGTTTAATCTCATGCAATCTTGTAACCCTAACACAGGTTGAACTTGCAGGTCAATAACATTGAAATTTATTTTCTCATCTTTACCTCTGACATTGCAGTTAAATTCTACAGATCCTAAAGTATTCAGTTTTTGTTTGTTATACACAAGTAACACTGACTTTGAGGGTTTAAGTAAATTTTTCCCTTTAATTTTATTAAATAAACTTACCGGTAACGTATTACAGTCTGCACCTGTATCTAGTTTAAAATTAATATCAAAGTTATTTATCTTAATTGTCTTAATTGTCAAGGTTGTGATTTCACACTGTCCACAGTAACAATACTTCCCAAGTCATACTCTGATTCACTTAGTTTTTCTTCTTCCTGTATTTCATTCACTTTTTTCTTATTTCCTCTTGCACCTTGCCATTTTCCTCCCTGTTTTCCTTGTACTCCGGGAACATTCTTCTTTTCTTTCTTATTCTGGAAGTTCTTCTTATTTTTACACACCGCAGCAAAGTGATTATATCTTTCGCACACTGCACACTTCCTACCATAGGCTGGACACGACCTTGGCTGATGTTTTCGACCACAATCCTCACAACTGCTACTCTTCACTGCATCTATTTTGTATCTGTTCTCACCTTCAATAATGTTTACTTGTTCTTTTCCTATTTCTATTGATCTTCCTGTTTCAATTGCTTTTTCTAGGGTTAAATCTTCTCTTAGTAATCTTTCTTTTATCAGTTTGTCACTAGTTCCTATTATAAGCACCAATATTATTATTATTTCTTTCAATCCTTCCAGCTTACAAGTATTTGCCTTTGTTTTTACTCTAGTAGAAAATCTCTTAAAACTTTCTCCTTCCTGTTGTTTCATCTGCATCAACTCATAAGTATTTATTATTAAATTTTTCCTTGGCTCAACGTAATCTTCAAATCCTTGTATTAACTCGTCTAGCGTAATTTTATCCGTTAACTTATCCTTTATGTTCGCGTTGTAGGCCTCTACCGCGTCCTCACCTGCGCAGCTCAAAAACAATGCAACCTTTCTGCTCTCCGATGCCGTAGACAGTCCTGTGGCTTCTAAATATAGGCTAAATCTTTGCTTGAAGGATCGCCAGTTCCCTTCTGTGCCCGTAAGAACAAGTTCTGCCGGCGGTTTTATATTGTAGGCCTCTATCTTGTTAGTCACACACACCTGACACCATGTTTCGTATTTATCATAATAAAATACGAGTATTTATTTGTAACTCTGTTTATTTGCACTAAGCTTTATATTTATCAAAGATTGCAATATTAGTAGTCTAATATCTATTTTAAATAGCAAAAAGCAACTTCTCATGAAGACACCAAATCACGCCCTTGAGTATAGACTACATCCATGTCATAGACTAACAACTTTTTACTTTTAATTCTGACATACCAAACAGGGACCACATAGATATACAAGAAAAAATGCAAGCCGATTTCAATAATGTCATAAAATGGGCACACGACAACGGTATAATAATTAATATAAATAATACTAAAAGTATGCTTATACAGTCCCCGTACACTCACCAAAAACAAATAAATATCGACATTAAAGGTCACACATATGAATGTCTACACGATGATATGATAAACTGCTGTTGTAAAAGTTTGGAACTTGTTCCAACATAAAAATACTTAGGATTGACCATAGATAATACCTTTTCGTGGGGTCTTCATGTGGAACAGGTGTGTATGAAACTACGAAGTATACTCGGTAAACTTTATCATTTAAAATTTACTTGTAGTAGAAAAATACTTTACATGCTATACCATGCCCTTGCAGATGCCACGATAGGTTACGGGTTGAGTAGTTATGGCCTCGCGTTCCCGGTTCACTTGGATAAAATACATTCTATACAAACAAGAATGCTAAAAATATTAGTAGATCGGATAACATTAATTAATTGTAAAAACGAATATGAAAAATTATTTAGTAAGTGTAAAATTTTACCTATAAAAAAGAAAGTTAAACTAATGCTATTACTTGAACAATTTAATTCTAACAAATACAAAACGAAGCGAGATCATAACTACCCAACTCGACTAGCTAAAAAAAATAAGTTAATGGTACCTAAAGTACAAAATTACTATGTTAAAGGCAATGGATTATACCTACCATACATAATGAGCTGGAGCCGAATATATTTAATGATGTAACATCAAAAACTCATCTGAAGTCTAAATTAAAAAAACACTACTTGTCTTTGTGCCCCTGAATTATTGCAGTAGTACCTTGTTAAAATAATAATTAAGAAATGTGTTAAATAAATAAATACATAAGATAACATTGTAAGTGCGGTCGCCAGCATGTCAGGCTATACATTTTTGTTGAAAACTAACCCCTACTACAAACAAATAAGATATGACTGTGTCGAGCTTGACGTGCTGTTGCCCGTACCTACCTACTAAACACTGTTGCATGCATGGTTAATATCCAAGCTACATAGTTTTTAAGTCGAATATCTCACGAGAGCGACTGCCGACAAACTGCGCAGCAGTTTGGCAGACTAGAGTTAAGAAAAAACTATGTATCTTTTTTTGAATAATAAAAAAAAAACTTTTTGATTAGCAGAAAAGAAGATAAAATTATGATAATTTAAACGTACGAGTATTATTTTTTATTTTATCATTTATTTCAGGAAATAAAGGCTCACAAAAATACCTTAAAGACTAACATACGACATAACACTGTTCAAAAAATTAACATAGTTTTCCATGTACAAATAAAAAAATATGTTTTTATTATTTAATCATTATCATACACACTAATTACAAAAATAAACTTTAACAAAAGTAAAAACCGACTTCAAAACCAAAATGCACTAAAAAGTCTTAAATAAACTCTTGACTATTGAAAGGAAAAGAACCCATTTTAGGCAAACAATTTCTTTTTGGAGTCGGTGCTGTGATAGTTGATGCTTCATGGTCAAAGTGATGGAAAATTTTTCGAATCGGTCTACAAACGACTGAGATATGAGGTAACAAACATACAAAAAAAAAAAAAAATACAGTCGAATTGTTAACCTCCTCCTTTTTTGAAGTCGGTTAAAAACTACTTTCTACCAAACTGTGAGACAACTTGTCCACGCCCAAAAATTTGAATAGAAAGTACTATGACAAAGAAATTATTAAAGAGGCCTGAATAGTAACCATGTTACCGTTACTCTAAACATCCTACACCGACACTGAAACTGATAGTGTCATAAAATCGTATTTTTACAAAGTAAGCGTTTGCGATGCGTTTGTATTTCGTGTGTAGGCCAAGGTAAATTTTAAATTAAAATCAATCTTTAACCTAGTGGCATCGACTAATACAACCAGGGAGCCAACTTATCATTTCAGAGCTATCAACACCTTGAAAACTAGCATACATGCCACTCTACTTTGGGACAAATGTATTTATTTCCGACGTTCAGAAGCGTAATTTATAAATGACTAATAAATTGAAATGCCGTAGGAATTACAACGATTTACTGTGGCAAAATTAAAGTTAACCTTACTGTTAGTACCTGTACTGTATTCAAAAGATGACTGCACCGTCCACACAGCATAAACCTGTCGATGATAGCATCAGTGTTCTGTCAAACTGTGTGTGTGTTTTCGGGTATTGTTGGCGGCTGTCAGCAAAGCGCAAGGTTTGATTTTCTTTCAATCACCATCATGTTTTAGTGTGATTTGAATGTTTAGTTTGTAAAAAAATACGACGACAAAACCTAATACAAGTATACCGTTTTATTACTATTATGAGAAATAGCAAGGATAAAATAAACATATATAAACTTGTAGACAAAAAAAAATATCGATACCATTAACAATTTGTAACAAATACTTATGCATAAAAACTAAAACTAATTAAATAAATATAATATTTACCAAATTACAAATAAAACAAACAAGCCAAATACTCGTAATGGTAATTTCAGGGGCTGCTTCATCCATTTATAGAAAATCATATTTTTTGGGATTTTTGTTACAAAGCAGCTGATGTTTAGTTGCGTCCATATCGAAGTTTATTCGTATGCTGGGTTTAACTAGTTACTTTTCACAGGGCACACCGGTACGTGATAAAAATTTAATTTATATTCCGTCTAAGCTATATGATCAAATTCTTGAAACAAAATACTACAAATATTCCTTGGTATATTGTTTAAAAATCCGTTTAAACAACCTGCAAATTCTGTGTACATTCCAAAAATCCTTTTCCAAACCCCTGTTAGACTTTACAATCCGGTAAGCCAAGCTTAATGGAGGCTCATTACACAGAACACACGTCCGCATCGATCACGACTCGGTTCGATGCCTGTTTCTGGTCAACACGCGATTTGCGTACCAATGTTCGTCTGTTATAGGGGCAAGCAATTTTACACCTAGAATTGTGTACATAGACAATGTTTCAACTAAAATTGTAAAAGTTTACTGTTTTTAAAACAAGCAGATGTTTATGTAAGGGATTTATATTAATATTACAGTAAGACTTTATTTCACCCCAAGAACCAGTCTAGTTTGTTTTGTAAGTAATACTCAAAACAGTTGTATGACAAAGATTATTTATTTATGAAAATATCCTGTGAAATTAATCTTTACTCGTAACAATTTATTAAACAGGCTTTTGTTTGGTCAAAGTGTTTTTTTAAAAATCCACAAAATTATTTTATTATTGCGATACTCGTGAGCCAAAACAAGTCAAAACTAGCAACAAGGAGCTCCTTTTTTGAATCACTCGCTTGAATATGGCGTGTGAGTTTTGTTCGAAAACAAATTAAAAATTGAAAATCACGCATAATTTTGGCGTTGGTACTCACAAAATTGATTTATCTCTTTTCAAATCACTTCCACGTAAAATTAAACTAATTTTCATTGTAAAATCGGACATTAAACAATGAATATCACCAGCATTTTGACGCGAGTGATTTATAAATAAGGGCCCAGGTCACCTCTTCGTAGCTTAGAAGCTACGGCTTAGTATTTTCTAGATACCTGCGAGCTACGCGCGAGGGTGCGAGTTTCCCCATTCATTTTTTTTAGAATGTCGTAAGAGGTTTGCTTTTATAAAACTTGCATTTATTTTAGAGTTTAAAAAAAACTTTACTCATATTATCATCCCTGAAGTGGATGTCACTGACCAAAACAACATCCTATAGCACAGAACCATCTATCGTTCTATACAAAAAACTATAGTAATAAGTAGCAGCTTTGTGTATTTATGTATACCTATATAGTTTTTCTTTTAAGATAAAGGAATGAAATTTTTGTGACCACTTTGTGTTTGAAAAGAAACAATTGTTATTGATTACAAAATATATATTTAAACTAGCGGACCCGACAGACGTTGTCCTCTCTACACAACTTTAATTTGATTTTTTTTAAAAAAAAGTGAATCTAAACCATTCCCAGATCCCCTTGAACACACACAAAAAATTTCATCAAAATCGGTCCAGTCGTTTGAGAGAAGTTCAGTGACATACACACTCACAGAAGAATTATATATATAAAGAAGATATCTAATGATGCAAGTCCCTTATCTTTTAACACGTCAACCGACTACTATCACCCGATATTGCAGTAAGAGGGAAGCTTGGAGCAATCTCATTTTACCTAAAGTGCACATTGACAGCTTACAAACCTTGCGGATAATGCAATTTGATGGCTTTGTGATCTAAGAACTTTGTTTACATACAACGTTGTGTTGTTTTTTTATACAGTTACAATTAGGCAATACTTGCATTACTTGCAATAAGTTTCATTAACATAAAAAGCTTTTAAGTCAATGCTATAAGACCGCTTATACACTGCGCTATCGATGCAGTCGCGATGCAGAATCTGGAGATTGACAAATTATGTACTGTATTTTGGCGACTGCATCGATACTAATGCGCTTTAGCATCGATTAAAACACATTTCTGCGTCGATGCTTAATTAAATCTGTTCATCGCGATGCTGTAGCGTCTTTTCAAAACGATTGCATCAAAGTTATATGTCGCAGTGAGTAAGTACATAAATTCAAGTACGTGAAACTCAATTTCATTTTAGCTATAAAAAATTCTACCGGACAATACTCTAATCGAAGCTAGAAGTAGAATAGAACAATAGTTCATCTCTGCAATCGTGGCCAGCGAACAAGCTTTGAATACATCTGCATAAGTAATTTCAGTAGGATGTAAAACTTCCGGCTAACTGAAATCAAATATGCAAGCATATTTTTAAGGAAAAAAAAACCTTGTGGTCTGATTTGATAGAATTTGGTTATAAATGGCTGAGACCTTGTGCAATACACATTTCTGTAGACTAATTCGCTGCTACATGCTACATTGTCTTTTAAGGTGGGTACTGACTAACGATATGAGGTATAATGTAACATTCGCATCGAGCGAAATTCTAAAATCGGCGTTACATGCTCGTCAGAACTTTATGCTCCGGCAGTTCACACCAAGATGGCCGACAGCGAGGACGTGTTGATATCTTTAATTCTACTCATTATTGTTTTATCCAAATTAAGAGAAGAATCCAGATTATTTATTGTTTCATCCAATTCAACTATAATAAGGTAAATAATACGTGCAAACACTCGCAACGTGAGACCGCGCACCGCGTGAGTTCGTGACGACTTGCAACAGCGTACTGCTGACTTAACCGCGTAACAGTCAAAAAATTCGTCAATAACCGACAGCTGGGTGGAACACCCAAAACGACCTGCGAGCTCGCTGGTTTCTCCATAGTACGACGTACTGACTGCTCGCTGTGTAATATGTTACAGTACACCTCGTAACGTTGATCAGTACTCACCTTTACGATCAGCAAGCGTGTCTGAAGTAAAATTTTTAACATTTTGCGTAGCGAATTAGATTTTTGCATTTTCTGCTGCATCAAATATCCTATTAAATTCCGTAGCTATATCTTTATCTTTTTTAAGTTTATTTAAAAATAACTTAATCAATAAATACAAGAAAACACCAATTTCGTCTCAGCATTGTCCACGCAAAATGTCAAACAAAATTCTCCAGACTACTCCTACTGGAGCTTTATTTTTAAATATTAATGTCAATATTCACGTCAATATTCCGAGTGATTTTCGTTCGATAGCCAAAAACATGTCATTGAAAATCTCTAAGGGCCGATTTTTCAATGGTCAGATAAACTTATTAGACTGATAAATTATAAAGCGACAGATTTAAAACAAATGACAGGTACCTATGATTGTTGTCAATTAAGTGACGTTTTCAAATTAGCCATATTGTATTTTGTTCGACGAATATATTTTCTTATCTGACTTTTGAAAAATCAGCTCTAAAATAGAGAAGTTTCAAATTGAGTGTTTACCCATATTTTTTCAAGTCATTGCCGTGTAGATCTCTACAGATTTTCATTCGCTCTAATATTAATCAGAAATAATCACACGCTATTTGGACTAAAGGTTTAAAGCTGTACTCCAGAAAATAAAGAGTTTGAAAGTTTGTAACTGTCGACTACTAAGTTTCAACTGTGTCATACTAATAGTTTCAAAATCAAGTAGCTGTAACATACGGACGGACAGACAGACTTGGCGAAACCATAAGGTAAATAAATTAAATAGCGGGTAGCGTAAGACACGGGGTTCAATTCCTCGTTCGTCACACAGCCAAAGTAGATTTTTTCTCAAATCATAAGGGTTCCGTTTTTTCCATTCGGCTACGGAACCCTTAGTACTTAGAACATAAGAATCTTTTTGTAAGCCAGCGTGCCTATAAAGCACGTAAATTCAAGCATTTGAAACAAAATTCCACTTTAGCTCTAAAAAAATTTTACCGGACAATGCTCTAATCGAAGCTAGAAGTAGGATAGAATAATAGTTCATCTCTGCAATCGTGGCCAGCGAACAAGCTTTGAATACATCTGCATAAGTAATTTGAGTTCGATGTGAAACTTCCGGCTTACTGAAATCTAATATGCAAGCATAATTTTAAGAAAAAAATAAATAAACGAGCTCACTGTTTGATTTGAATAAAAGTTGGTTTGAAATTGATTGATTACTAAAAATCTAGCAACTTATTGCAAATGTCTTTGTCTTCTTTCCTAATTTCGTTCATTCGTATTTTTACTATACCTATTTAAATATTTTGTTGTTATAGTGTTTTGTCACTATACAAACTTAGAAATATAAATTGCACAAAAAAAAAGCAGACGAGGAGTCTGTCACAGCCAGAGTTGCATTTTACAAGTGCAATTTATATTATACTCGTATTCTTACTTACTACTGTACCTGTCAAAGCTCTTTGTTAGAAAAAAAACATCCACTTAGATGTTTAAATCGCCTTGTAAAAAATATTGCCGATGCTTAGTGCAATTAGAATGTTTTTTAAAAGAAATGATCCATTTTTAAACATAGGATTTGCAAACAAAGGTAGAGTACTAATTGAAATTGCTTACCTATTTGGGAAAGGACTTTGTATTCAGAAAAACTATTTCTCAACTTTACTTATTCAGAAAGTTGTATACAATAAATAAGTAACTGATCGAACTGTGGTCAGTTTATACTCGTACCTTACAGTACTGTTTCCAAAATATTTTTCATAATAAAAATCTATAATAATATTGTAAAGCTGAAGAGTTTGTTTGTTTGAACGCGCTAATCTCAGGAACTACTGAGCCGATTTGAAAAATATTTCTGTGTTGGATAGCATATTTATTGAGGAAGGCTTTAGACTATAAAACATCACGTGCGACGGTAGCGGACGAAGCCGCGGGGGAGCGCTAGTCCATAATTAACTAAAAGCACTAGTAAGCAATATAGACTGTGTGAAATTGAATGGGCAATCAACCATTTGCATTTACGACGATACTGTATCATACATGTATTTATGCGTACATACATTAAAACATTATGTATATCCATGTTAAGCTCTAAAGGCAAACAAGTAATGGGAGCTATGTTCCCTTTAATGTTGGTAATGACTTTAACTTCTGTAATAGTTGATGCTTGTTGTTAACAAATAGCACCAAGTGTCAAGTATGAATTGAGTTAACCCAGATCATACTTGACACTTGGATACTACTACTACTACACTTGTATACTACTGGCCCTTAAAAGGACACCTTAGTATGAAACATAGCTTACTGTATATCCAATTACATTTGAAATCAAAATTAGTAAAAAAAACTATTTGTGTACGAACTACCGTCACAAATAGTTTTGTAGTGTACGGTCTATTTGACGACCCGTCTGGTGTAGTGGTCAAGAAATCGCCTACTACGCAGCGGGTTGCGGGTTTGATCCCCGCACAATACAAACATTTGTGTGCATGAACATGTCTGTTTGTATTGGTCTGGGTGTTTTCTATGTATATCATGTACTAGCGGTCCCCCGCGACTTCGTCCGCGCGTTTTGAGTTTGCTTCCTCCCCTCCCGTCGCAGCGTCATTTTTTATATCCTAAAGCCTTTCTCGATAAATAAGCTATCCAACACAGAAATATTTTTTCAAATCGGTCTAGCAGTTCCTGAAATAAACGTGTTCAAACAAACAAACTCTTCAGCTTTATAATATATTAGCGCAAGCGCACGCACTTAAGCTGCGAACATTATTTTGGTGCGGAGTTATGTTAAAAGTGTGATAGCTCTTAAGATATTTATTGAAAGCAAATGATATAAAGGGCAACTTGGTTCTAAATGAAATGCTCGTGATGATTAATGTATTTATTTTGATAAGAATAAATACCTGTCTGTATAATACACCTCTAAAAATAATGCAATTTTTTTTACAAATTTATTAACATAAAAAAGGTTGTAGTAAGTCAACCATAAAAGATAGATATATGCTGTCGCGGACTTTATTATAGAACTCTTAATGCTGAACAATCCTGTCATACATGATTTTTGTGTAACTTAAGCGGTTTCCGCAGCGTATGCAGCGGAAGCTCTTAAAAGGAATATCTTTCTCCCGTTTTCGCAACATTTTTCATTTCTGCTGTGGTCTTATAAGTTGTATCTTTATGTTATATAGCCTTAAGCCTTCCTCGATAAATGGACTATCCAACGTAAAAAAAATTTTTCAAATCGGGCCAGTAGTTTTTGAGATTAGCGCGTTCAAACAAACAAACAAACAAACAAACAAACTCTTCAGCTTTATAATATTATATAGTATAGATGTATTTACAAACAAAAAGTATTTATGTATTATTTCCGTTGTCTGGCACCCATAACACAAGCTTTGAGTAGCTTACTTTGGGACTAGATGGCGATGTGTGGGAATGTCCAAAGGAATGTCCAAAGGAAAGGACGAAAGCACGTCAAGGTAGACATTGCGGTATCGTATTCAGTTGTAATAACCTGAGGTGTTGGTTACTGTACCTGAAACTTAATCAATGATTTTTCATTTAAATTTCACTTTTTTTTGGATAACTTAGACTACTATTTTGAAGAAACAAATTGTGTTTCTATTTTGTTTACATAGGACCTTTTTTTCTGAGACACATTTTTTTCTGTACTACCTTGGTTAACGACGGTTATAGTCAACGACACATCAACCGCGTGTCAACGGCATGAAGACGGCAACTGCCGTCTTTTATCTTCGGCAAAGTGCTGTCCGTTTTTAACCGACTTTAAAAAAAAGGAGGAGGTTATCATTTCGACTGTACGTTTTTTTTGTATCTGTGTTACCTCATGTCACAGTCGTTTGTCGACCGATTCGAAAATAATTTTCGCTTACCTGGAGGGTATAACTTCTAGTTGGTCCCATTGTTACCAATTTGGGATCTGATGATGGGGTCTTGGTGTAATCGAGGTAAACCTTCAAATTTTAAAGGCACGTATACTGTTTTTCTACTAGAAGCTTAATGTTGACGTGTTGTTACGTCTGATAGTCAACATCTTTTGGGGCTAAGCTGATGGTGGATCTCCTTCACGCTTAGGAGTTCAGTAATTACAATGACAGAACTTATGGTAGGTAGATTGTAGCTTCTTAAAAAACAAAGTCATAAGGTGCAACTTTCCCCCTCCCCCCTGTAATCTCCAAAAATAATATATAAAAAAGTAAAAACCGACTTCAAAACCAAAATGCACTAATTAGACTTAAATAAACTCTTGACCATTGTGCCATGTGCTCTTGTGCCATAGCACCGACTCCAAAAAGAAATTGTTAGCCTTGAATGGATTCCTTACCTTTCAATGGTCAAAAGTTTATTTAAGACTTTTAGTGCATTTTGGTTTTGAAGTTGGTTTTTTATCCATACGATTAGTACATGTAATCGTCAAACATCAAATACGAGTATACGTTTTTGAAATTAAGTAATTATAATGGCAAATTAACTAATTTTACAAAAGAAAGACAATATAAGATCACGCTTTCATACCTCCTAGTAAAAAACCGGACAAGTGCGAGTCGGACTCGCTCATTGGTGGTTCTGTGCCACGTTTAACTGAATTGTTATTGTTTTTTGTAGTGGTAGTATAAAGGACAAAGTTATATTTTTGGTTGTTGTAATTTCGTTTGAACCAATTTTCTTTAAAAGTATTTGTAAAAAACAGCAGTTATTCAAAATTTTCAATTGCGTTGGTCAAAAGTAAGGGAGAGGGGACGGGGTATTTTTCTACATGGAAGCGTCTGTATTATATACAAAACGCTATTGGTAATATTTAAGCTCTAACATTATGTAATGAGATTCAGGCATACAAAACAAAAAATGGAACCTACTAATATTATTTTCCGCTAGTCTTACGTTCCCCTTGGCTATTCCGTTTTTCATGTACAAATAAATTAGGAATCTCTTTAGTTAGATCCACCAGCACAATCTCCTGGCTTTGCTTGTCAGCCGGAAAGCCCAGAAAATGCTGCTACAGTATCGGGTTTTCTGTTTACCGATGCACAAAATAAGAGGGATTCGTAGACCCGATGTATATTATAATTGTATTTCTTGATAGTGAAATACGTTTATAATTATACTTCACACACAATAAATTTAATAAAATATTTTATAATACAGAAATTGTACGATTGCGATCTTTGCTCACAGCAATTCCTTCTAGACAACCATTGTATTTCAACAGGGTGACTTTGAGAACATTGGCAAGATTTTAATTAAAAACGTACTAATGATCCATATAATCATTCCACATAAAAACTTAAAATCAGTTTAAAATATAATTTGATAAAACTGAGAAAAAATCATATAAGACACTCTAAAATTGATCTTTGCTTCAAATAAAACTAATAAATCACAGTTTGATTTTCTAAATGTGACCAATAATATTAAAGCATCCAAAAAAATATATATATTAATTTAAATATGTGGAAGGGACTTAAAATCATTAGAAGGTTCTTAGTACAAATCATAAGTATGTTTTTAAAGTCACGCTGTACATAACCGCGCCTACCAAGCTTTTCTGCTTTAGGTATAATAAAACCTGGTCTATTAACTGTAGAGTTTCCTTGCTCTCCATAATTAAAGCACCTCTATTGTTTAGTTTTACGTGTTTTTGTTAGCTTACTCTTTGAAAGTATCGGGTTACTTAATTAGAATGAAACAAGTGTTGACCGGTAGGTGCAACAACCAAGACGCTATGTAGGCCTAACATGCATGACACAATATTTATTTCGATCGACATGACAAAATTTGTCGATCTATGCTATTTTATCATATGTCCTAACATTTTGTTCAATTTAAAAAATATATATCCCGAACGATAACGAGATATGTCAATTCCTAACCATTTATTCAATTTTATGCCAAATTTGGCTAAATCACTTCATTAATTTTGATTTGAAAACAAAACTTATGATAAGCTTGATACTATACCACAGATTATAACACGATACTGAAATTGTATTCAAATTAATAAATATCTTAGGGATAAAAAAAAACATTCATTTTTAACCGACTTCAAAAAGGAGGAGGTTATCAATTCGACAGTATGTTTTTTTTGTATCTATGCTACCTCATATATCAGTCAATTGTCGACCAATTCAACAAAAAAATTCGCAAAAAAAAGAGGGTATACCTTCTAATTGGTCCCATTTTTGTCAATTCGGGATCTGATGATGGGATCTTGGTGTAATCGAGGGAAACCCTCAAATTTTTAAGGCACATATAGAGTTTCTTTACTAGAATCTTAATTTGGACGTGTTGTTACGTCTGATAGTCAACACTTTGTCGGGCTGAGCTGATGGTGGAACTCCTTAACGCTTAGGAGTTCAGTAATTATAATGACTGAACTTACGATAGGTAATTTGTAGCTTCTTAAAGAACAGAGTCATTAGGTGCTACTTCCCCTCCCTCTCTCTCCTGTAATCACTAAAATGAAGAAATAAAATTAACTTAAAAAAAGTTAAAACCTACTTCAAAACCAAACTGCACTAAAAAGTTAAATAAACTTTGCACCCTTGAAAGGAAAGAAAGCCTTTTAAGGCAAACAATTTCTGTATGGAGTCGGTGCCATCACTATGATCATCAAGTATCAACTATCAAAGCACCAACTCCAAAACAAATTGTTTGCCTTAATTGGCTACCTTTCCTTTCAAGGGTCCAAAGTTTATTTAAGATTTTTTTGTGCATTGCGTGCATGGTTTTTACTTTTTTTAAATTGCCGTTTCTTGTTTTTAAGAGCCTAGGATAAAATATAGCATGACTTTTTTATTTACATTCATATATTTTGCTCTAAATATGCTATTTTCCATTTATCGTCGTCTCCAATGGTGGACAATAGTTTCACTTCAAGTTGTTAAAATTCGATAAAAAAATATGTATTGCATGTTCAATGGTATTGCCATAATTTGAAATTTCACAGTACTACATGACTTTCATGGCGGCCATGCTGGAAATGATGGTTATGTCGAATTTTGACAAACAAACACGATAGAATTCCGCGATATTTTTTTATCACGGCGTGCATGATAAGCCTAATGCAGAGCTATTATGGTATCAAGTCGCTGGTAAGCCTTAATAGCCTGTTGAACCTTGCTCCGGTCAGTCGGATTGCGTTTGTTTTATATGAAAAGTAATCTGTACACAGGTATCCTCAATTTGGCTGATTTGCCCTATTAGGATGAAAATCTATTCCTTAAGTTTCTGAAAGTGAATAGTTTTGGTACAGGTTTGTGTATTTTTAATTTGTGAAAGGGAAAGATACTTATGTAGAGGTTAAAATATTTCATTGGTTTTAACGGATTGCTTACTCGTATGGCTAGGAAAGTAGAGAAAAATGTTCCGCATGAGAATTGCATGGTCGCATGCGTCACAATGCGTACGTGGACTAATGACGTAAATTGTAAATTAAATGCGACAGTGTGGCGATTCAATGATATTTAAAATAATAGATAATGTTACCCGGGCGCGCAATGAGTAAACGCGTATACGTCCTAGGGCGTCTTACACTTAACCTACGAATAGCTATACAACAAGTGTGACGTCCCTGATAATGATTGTAAATCTCATTAAATACCATTGTGTGTATTTCAAAAGTGTATAAACTGTGATAAGAAAGTAATAGGCTCAGGGGATCTATGACATAATCGTATGACATACAGGTAAACAATAATTACGCATAAATCATCAAATTTCAAATATTTTTACTTAAAATCCATTTCACAATACGGTTACAACGGTGAAAGAGAAAGTGAACTGTTATTTTTACAAGTGTGGCAAGCATACAATGTCCTCGACACCAAGTCGATCACTTATTCGTTATAAGTGATACATGTGTGCAATTCTAAGCAGTGATTGGTCAATAAGTGACATTTAGTGAACACTTGTGTGGCTTAGGTGGAGTAAACTCGGCGCATTGTCAGAATGTCCAAACGATTACGAACTCTGACAAAAGCTAGTAAGTGCCTTTTTAACTTAATAAAAACTGTCATGGCGTCACGACAATTGCGTCTGACCTACATAATAGTCTTGCTGGAGGTCCGGAAACATATCCTACTCCTAGGCACCACTTGCTTCAACACGATGTACAAACCGCACATCAACAATTACAATGCAAAACATTCTCTATTCTAAAATAGACTTTAATGCTTTTGTTTTAAAGGTTAATATAGTTTGTGACTTTTTAGTCTTTTTGGGGTAAATTAATGCTGACTGTACATTTCATTTCCTCGGCAACTCGAAACTTGCGCAGCTCCAAAGCTCTAGTAATTATTATCCGTGTAATCGCTGGAAATCATTTGAAGAACAATGCTCCACAGCGGTAATCCGAGCTTATATTATGAAGCACAACTGCAATTGTATTACATTTTGTATTAAATTAAATCTTTTCATTTCGTGATTCGCTGAAGGAAGTTTTCAAAACGCCTGACTGCGTCGATGCTTTAAGTCGCAGTGTGTAAGGGGTCGACAAAATCGACTAGGAAGCATTACTTCTTCCAGCTGCTAAATCAGTACATAACTAATGTGTATTTCGCATGCTATATATATCCAAATACGATTGAATCGACGACCTCCGGCCCCCCGATTCCGCAATTTACAACATGAGTCGTTCGTCTTTAGCTTTAGCAGTGGTGCGTTTGTAGTTACACTCGAAATTATGACACTAAACGGTATTCTGCTATTCATTTTACCAAACTTATGCTGAAACACAACGTAAACAAACAGGCAAGGAAGCACAGATTAATAAGAGTATGTCTAAAGACAAGGAAGGAAAGGAGATGTTACCATAGACAAAAAATTACGCTCCTGTGCTTCTAGTACACAACTTGGTGGTGACTCGGGATATTATTTTTTATCTGTGTAACTCGATTATCGATGTGAGGACCGAGAGGAGGGTCCGAGGGTCGATTTAACTAATGTCACAAGCTTGTAACAAGAAGAGATGTTTAAAAAAATATTTGTAGTATTTTGTTTCATAGGTACTCGTATATCACACCGTCCGGCGGTATGTGCCGGCAGCCGTGCCGGCCATGCCGCTCATGCCGCAGTGACATTTTCCATATTATCTGAAAGTTAATTAACGTATGCCGCCGGCAAAGCAGCCGGGTGGTGTGGATACACCATAATGGGTGGTTTGGTAAGCTAGAATTGTTTAAAAACAAGAAACGCTGAATATTCATGGTTGCATTAATAAATTTGAGTTTTATGTTTTTTGGGCACTTTATATACGAATCCTAAATCTTATAGCTAAAACATTTGTGTCTCATTATTTTTTTCAGTATTACATATCGATAAATGCATAATACGAGATTTTCGTAAGATTTGTTACTCAATGTTTGATAGTCTAGTCCGTTGTTGTTCAAGGAATTGTAAAAAAATGTTACAGACTTAGCGCAGCGACATATCTGCGCACGTGGCAATTCCAGGTAGATTAAAAGATAAAGTGCAAGACATATATATTATTCTAAATAAACAGGTAAAAAATAAAAGCGTTATCGGTTGCGACCAGCGAATCAGATAGTCACTCGGAGAGAAAAAAGAAGTATTTATTACTTGTCTTGTTTATTATCTTTCTAATTTGTAAAATACTTTCGTGGTATTCACAGAATAACTCGTTAATGTGACGTTTCGTAAAATGCTCTAAGGTTTACACAATGATATTATATTTGGTTTAGGTACACGTCGAGTACCTACTCTAGGTGGCACTATTTAGTAGTTAATGTGTCAACAAGGTTTCTTAAATTTCAACTACAATATATAATTTACATTATAATTGAGACAACTTTTCATAAAATTTTAAATGTCTGTAGGTTCGTACTTATTTCTAAGATCCACAAATACGCACAATGTACTGTAGTGAAAAAAAGTTGTCGTGTAAAACTTTGTACAGTCTCGCTCTTACCCTCTGGGATTGCCTACATGCAGGTATGTACTGTGTTTGCGACTAAATGACAGTGTTTATTAGAATAACCATATTTATAGTATAGTATTATTAACTACCTAAGAATACATTAAATGGCACCAGAAAATGTATAACTTCAAAAAAGATGTATCATTTATTTTTTTAAACAGGCCTCGAGTGTTAGTGTATTTTTTTTTCTAGCGCTACGATCACTCAATGGCCATATTGGCAGTATTCCACAAGCGATAAGTACGCAAATAAAAACAATACCTTTCCACTCCTTCCCGTTATCTTTTGGGATTGCCTCGTGCACAGCGCCAGCGCCGTTTGCTATACCTGTTTGTTTTGTATGAAATGTCACTACGCGTAGTCTTTGTAGTAACTATTTTTTAACAATTCCTCGACGAACGACGTATTTGCGGTAGATTTATAAACAATGAGTAACGAATCTTAGCAAAATCGCGTAGTGTGCATTATTTGTTATGTAATACTAAATAAAATAATATTTTAGCCACAAGATTTAGGATATATATACAGTTGTATAAGTGCCCAAAAATAAAGCTACCAAGTATTCCGTCATCAAGTGAAAAATTGCAAAGTCGAGATAACTCATTTTGTCTGTCTTAATAGGTTGCAGTTGCAGCCCCAAACTTAATATGGATCCTAAACGCTCCAAGAGCTTTCCAATCTATCTGTCATATATCTATGGCTGCGGTTTGGTCGACGTCAACGTCAAAACATTAGTAGAATACGAATCGGCTAATCTTCGATCGAACGATAAAGTTGAACTAAACCACAGCTGCAACGCAACCATTTGGATGGGAAAAACTGAAAAAGTTGATAATCGTCACCAATGCAGTTGACGTTTAGTTGTATTTTGACAAGAGAATTGCCCCCCGGGTGTAGTGGCTAAGCACGCTGGGTTTCAAAGCGTCGCCGCTTTCAGGTCCTGGGTTCGATTCCCGGTCGGGCTAATTTAGGAATCAAAAATTTCTATATTGTCTCGGGTCTGGGTGTTGTGGTACCACCGTTGTCTGATATCCATAACACAAGTGCATTAGCTACTTACTTTGGGATCAGGGCAATGTATGTGAATGGTGTCAATTAAAAAAAAGAAGTGTCTGAATAATAATGCAAATTTTTACTATCAGCGTAAGTTTGAGAGCACTCATTGACGGACTCACTGCCCAGTACTGAAGACTTTTGACTGCAATCTATCTCTTAATGGACCTAAATAAAGATTGTTAATTTATTTCAATTGTCATTTAGTTGAAGTTGCTATAAATCGATTGAATTACATGTGGTTGAACATATGCCGAATTTTAATCACTAAAATAAAATTTTCTTTATCTTACAATTAACATGAATCAGTTTTGATACATTTTCCTATGACATTCTAACCAAAAGTTATATATTTTTAATACAGGAAATGTACCCCTTTTCTTTGGAATAGTAAATCATTTTCTCTTTGTTTGTCGCACCATCCACAATCATTTCTGATTAGCCCAAAGCTATGACTGGTAGAGAGTGCTATATGGCTGTAAGTCCACCTTTTGCACAAAAACCCGTCTGGTGTTAGTGGTCGAGAAATCCCCTACTAGGCAGCGGGTTGCGGGTTCGATCCCCGCACAATACAAACATTTGTGGGCTTGAACATATCTGTTTGTATTGGTCTGGGTGTTTTCTATGTATATCATGTATTTACAAACAAAAAGTATTTAAGTATTATATCCCTTGTCTGGCACCCATAACACAAGCTTTGAGTAGCTTACTTTGGGATTAGATGGCGATGTGTGGGAATTTCTAAAGGATATTTACTTGTTATTTATTTAAATGTTTGTTTGTACCATAAAGTGTAAATAAAACAAGTATGTATGAAGTGGCTCAAACTATCTCATAGTTGAGCTAAGGCCTTTGCCCAGCAGTAGGATGTTACAGGCTATGTATGAAGTAAGAAACCAAAAATTTGCGCACGGGCGGGACTCGAACCAGCAACTTATTGCATAGAACTGCTTTTGCATAAACAGACGGGTAGATGGCGCTAACGTCACGCGTCAAGCGACGGATCCATAAGAACACAAATAAATCCCGGGTCGGACCCATAGAACGGTAGCTCAATTGGTAGAGCGTATGACCTGGCTAGCTAATAAGTTGCTGGTTCCAGTCCCGCCCGCAAATTTTTGGTTTATTACTTTATCTTTATTATGAATATAAAGTATGACACTGTGAGTGTCAAAAACATTCTAAACCAAAACAAATAAGTATCTTTATCTAAAAACATAATGAATATTTTATTAAATTAAATCTTTTCAGTCCTTCACCGCCAGATCAAAATGAAGTTCTCAAAAGAAAACGAATAAAGACCGAATCTTACTACCTAGAGTCTGACTTAAGCTCCCCACTTCACAGTAACTTGAAACTTCACGCTTCATTTCAATAAGACGGCACTTGAACGTTCTGAAAATACAGTTTCAGTTCCGAGAGATTTAGTATTGCCTTACAAACTACCATTCAGTTCTGAGTTCATATGAGTTCTGCAGACTAATTAAAACTCAGTTTTGTTAGTCTGCAGGTGATTATTAATCTAAATATAAAATATAATACATAATGTTGTGTTTTGCTTATTTTGCTATATTAACGTTGATTTTTGAATATTAAGTTAGTAGTAGTAGTCCCCTTAACCGATTTCTACAACGGTAGCCTGTCACAAACGACTAACCACCTGCGCGGGACATAATATAGTGCACAAGTGTGTGCGCACACACAGGTGCACTCTCTATTCCTCTCACTCTCATAGCCCAATGGGACGGTAATCTGACACGACCGGAGAGAGATCAGACGCAGGACCAACGGCTGTACGTGCTTTTCCGAGGCACGGGAGTGAAACACCGCTCCGGACCAAACTTCCAAACTCCGGGCTACCCTGGGAATATCTGAACAGAAAAACCCAGGTACATAGTTTTAGCCCGACCCGGGGAATCGAAACCGGGACCTCTGGCGCAGCCGTCGCTTTAAATTGCGACCCTCTAACCGCTGCGCCACCAAGGCAGTTTAGTTACTATACAATCGTACATAAGTAATATGCCTATTAAAGGCCGATCCGCACACGACAGTGCCGACACGTGCCGATCAGTAACGTATCTATCAGTGTCAGTGAAAAATCATTATTGTAGCCTAAATCTAGGACGACGCTATTCGCACTCGTCAGTGACAGTGATCACTGGACGTTCCACTGTACCGGCACTTTTGTGTGCGTTTAAAGTAAAGCTTTTAAAGGGATCTGGGGCAAAGTTGTGGGTTAAAGTCGGGGCAGAAAAGTTCTAGATTGGAGACTTCTACTGCCAAGATGGATTGACGACCTTATTACAATCGTAAGATAACACTGGATGCTGAATGCAACCGGTTACTGTATTAAATTGTGGATACCTTTGTTCAGCAGTAGATGCCCTTTGATTGATAATAATGAAAAGTATACAGGATGTTTATTTGGTCAGCGATGAGCGGTACGATCAGGGATGGTTTTGCAAACGTTAATGAAGCCAAAAATAAATTAAATGGAAAAACCCCACAAAATCACAACCACAATTTATTATTGTAATACTAGCGAGCAAGTTGAAACTACCAACACAAGTAGTATTTAGTAGAGACGCGCGAGCTAAGC
This sequence comes from Pyrausta purpuralis, assembly GCA_963924145.1. Taxonomy (NCBI): domain Eukaryota; kingdom Metazoa; phylum Arthropoda; class Insecta; order Lepidoptera; family Crambidae; genus Pyrausta; species Pyrausta purpuralis. The sequence goes on from OZ001657.1 coordinate 24,465,095, forward strand.
GCGAGGGTGTGAGTTTTCATTCATTTTGATATTATATAGAATGTTGTGAAGAGGTTTTCTTTTATAAAACTTGCACATAATTTAAATTAAATATTTCCTTTAGAATAAGCATAACTCCTATTATCATTCCTGTGTTGGATTTCACTGACCAAAGCACCACTCTGTATTAATTACTTAATTGAGTTCTTGAAATGGAAAAAAAATAATCTACTTCTGTATATAGAGTTTGTGAGCTTGCAGCCCGTAACTGATTCCAGGTTACAATACCGGAATATTTTATTATTATTAGCCGTTGAACTTTCAACATTTAACGTCTTAATATCGATCATCTCTTACCTCTATCACAAAACTAACACCATATTTGCACAAACATAAAATAAAAACTCCACTCCAAAACTCCATATCTTCTCCTACCTATTGGAAAATCCTCAATAAATCCGAAGTTTAATAAAGACCAGTCGCAAGAGTATATATTTGGTTTATCGGCGTAACAAACGGCTGGATTAAGGTACAATCGGTCGCTGATTTACTCCCGTGACCGCACTTTTGAGGTAATACTATAAAAGGATAAAGGATTTGGAAGATTCACATATTTTTGTTAGTGTTATTCTTCATTCTTTTGAGGTACTTAAACAGCTTGTGTCCTGTAATATGAATCAAAATTTAAATCAATGATTGTTTAGAGTATACGTAGTTATTTTGACCTTTTCATAGTGTTCTAAAATGCTTTAACTTAGAGAAGTAATACAACAAAGTTATAATCTATACAATAAACAAAGCATAACACAATGTATAATAAATATGCAGGGAGACAGCATTATTAACATGAAGAATTTAGTAAACAATTCATAGTGAATTATCAATTTATACGACGACTTTGAAAGGTGATTTACAAAATTATAATTTTCACCATACTTCTATCTCATATCATTTCTATAAATCTGATATTTTCACCATTACCTTATTGAATAGACGTCATAAATGTTATAAATCACTGTATGCTTATCAGATGAACACTTTTAAAGCAAATAATTGGCCTGCTTTAAACCCTAAGTTTCACAAATCACAAAGCGGAAACTTCAATTGCAATTCCTCTAATTAGTTGAATCTTCGGTAGCAATTGTTCGAGACTTATGCCCGGGAAGTTTTATTAATATTCTATATAAACATTGAGGAATACTGACAAATTCTTGAAGTGGAGTAGTGACGTATCGATAGCACGATATTCTGTTACTACGTAAAAGGCAAAGAAGTAATTATTTTCCCATACATAAAGATGTATTATTTAGTGATCATCTTAGAATCGTATTTTCCTTTCAATTTAAGAGAAATAAAAAACGATTATATATGTATCTAATTTAGCTTATCCGTATAAGATTTTTTCAACGTCAGATAAGGAATATTCGTCAAATAAAACACAATATGCCTTATTTGAAAACGTCAGCTGTTTGTCAGGAATAATTTAAGTACAAGTCTTGTTTAACTTTTGCGAAATAGGCGTTAAATGATTGCTGACAATCAAGTATCGTTATGAAATGAGGACTATTGTATTCTAATTGACGAATATTTCTAATTTTACTACATCTTCATTTTCTTCTTCTTTATCATCATCTTCTGAAACAAACTCTAAAAGGACTAAAATAACGCTAATAGGAGAAACAAAGTCATTTTCTCCTATTAACGTTATTTAAGTCCTATAAGTGTTTGTTCTTTAATTTTTCGAGCGCTTTCACACTTAGGCGACTTAAGTAGCGCGACGGTCGCGCGACAGCCGCGCTGCTGATAATTTCATACATAAATGACAGGAGTAAGCCCTGACAGCAGCGCCGTCGGTCTAATGTTAAGGCGCATTTAAAAACTTAACTTTTGCCTTTAGATCAAGAGACGAAAAAAATGTTGTTCATGAAATAGCTGGCAATACTATATTTACCTTTTTTTAAACTCTATAGTTTGCCTTATCGATGATTCATTAATCACAGTGCATCCCTAAACAGAACTTTTCTGCGCCGGTAAACTTCGACACACAGTGGTTGTTAAGTATTCATGGTTGTTTCTCAGCGTTGTTTTGCCAAGTTGTTTTAATAAAGGAGAATGGGCCGTAATTTAAGTTTATTTCCACACTGATGAGAAATTGTGGGGGGAAGATAGTTTTTATGAGGCGTTTAAGGCGATACTGAATAATTCTATTTTGAACATAGTAACACATCAACATATTTTTGATATTCAAAGGTGGATGGAGTAATATTATGTCTGCCAATTATACACACTTTTAAGTATCTTCAGTTACTCCCTGATCATGGAGCATGCAATATTGCAGGAATATTGTAAGGTCATCTATACTAATATTATAAAGCTAAAGGTTTTGTTTGTTTTAACGCGCTAATCTCAGGAACTGCTGGGCTGACTTGAAAAAATCTTTCAATGTTGGATAGCTCATGTATTGAGGAAGGGTTTAAGATAAAACATCATGCTGCGACGGGAGGCGAGAGAGCAAACTAAAAACGCGCGGACGCAGTCGCAGGGGACCGCTAGTCTTTACTAATATTATGAAGCTGAAATGTTTGTTTGTTTGAACGCGCTAATCTCAGAAACTACTGAACCGACTTAGAAAACTCTTTTTGTGTTGGATAGCTCATTTATCTAGGCTTGTGAAGTACATGTTCTATGTACTATTATGAACTATTTCATTAATGTGACAGAGAACGAACTATTTTGTGCTGGTCTTTCAAATCGGTCTTTAGTACAGTTCAGATAAGCAAATCTTGTATATCTATGGTTCAGATCGGTTCGCGGGAGGGCAGAATGAATAATTACGAGTGTCAGAGCAGAGCGACTTGAAAGATTACATGCACGCTCACACACACGCGTGTGTGTGAGCGTGATGAAAGATGTACTAAATTGAGCGAGAACGAGACACATGCGTGGGCCTGAGCGTGACGGAAGATGTACTAGTTAATCGAGAACGAGACAGATGCAGTGTGCTTGAATGCGATAGAAGGTATACTAGATTAAACGACACGAATGCACGACCATAATCTCTGTGTACGACCGGACGACATTATTCCCTACTTATGTACTGATAGTACTAGAAGACCGAACTAGTTCCTTTTGACAATTGTACTTGTTTGAAACGCTCCATTTAGTATCTTCGAATAAGAACAAAACAACATTTATTGAGAAAGATTAAGGCTATAAAATATTACGCTGCGACAGGAGGGAAGGTAGCAAATTCAAAACAAGCGGACCCAGTCGCGGGGTACCGCTTGTAAATAATAAGGTACATGTTGGCAATCCCATATAAAACTTATCTTATTTTACGTCATGTATAATTTTAACTTGGACAATAATCGTACAGCCACAAATAACAAATGTGCTTTCTTCCAGACTTAGAACATCAGGCCACGTCTCCTATCACAATACCTCGTAAATGAAGCCTTACTCCGTTAGACCAGCTACTCCGTAAGACTTTTTCAATATTTTCAAATTAGGGTCATCTCTTTTACACACAACATAAAGCTGGCATTAGCAACAAAAATAAATAGATTCAAAAATAAGTACCTTTGCACACTGCGACTTTTAGCAGCGATGCAGTCGCCATGCAGCATCGATGCAGTCGCAAAATGTCAACCATTACACACTTGCGCTGCGTTTAGCATTGATGCAGTCGCGATGATAACCCACCCGCGTTATTATCGATGCAGTCGCGATGCAGAAACTGACGTGCGTTCTGGAAACGCGCAACAGCATCGATGCTCAAAGACGCAGTGTGTTCTAAGGAGATCACGTCACATCTGAAGGATGTAAGTGCTATCGCAAGAGGCGTTCGGTGTAGTAAAGTGATATTTATTCAGAGGGGCGTGTAGGCAATTCGTTTTATGCTTTACCAAGTAAACGGAATTGCTTCATTTATTTTGGTTTCGGTGCTCTTAGTTAAATAAATGCTCATGGAATCTAAAGCTAATGAAATCTTTATCTTACAGAATCTTTTAGACTATAAGCGCAGTGTAGAACGACCACCGTTTGCTCGACAAAATACGTGGAAAATATCATGGATACCAGATTACTTGCAACTGGCGACTTTGGAAGACTATGCAGGAGGTACGGTCAAGATCTTTAATGCCTTAGCACCTTGAATGCCAACATTTCTGCACATCGAGTAATTTTTGGTTTCAAGTGACGGGGATGCCTGCTTCTGTGTAGTGCATGCAAACTTTTTTCGTTGACAAATGATTAGGGCCAAGAGACACCTACATGTTCAGTAGTGGAGCTGATTGTGAGGTTGATGATGAGGTGTTTTACTTATAATATTTACTAGAGGTCCCCCGCGACTTCGTCTGAGCATTTTGACTTTGCTCACTCCCTTCCCGTCACATCGTCAAGTACTGTAGTATATAGCCTTTTCTCAATAAATAAGCTATCCAACACAAAAAAATATATTCAAAATCGATACAGTAGTTCCTGAGATATTCGCGTTCAAACAAACAAACTCTTCAGCTTTATATATATATCAAGTATAGATAAATGTACCTCTAATACGAATACGGAGAAATTCAAACTCAAAATATTTTAATATTCAACAGGGCATCGTTTTCAAATATCCGCCATTTTGTGATGTGACTACCACCGGTTTGTTTGCGTTTGCACTAAATCGACCTTTCAATTCGAAGCTACGGAAATCCCTCGTTTGGTAGTAAAAGATTTCACCTAGAGCGAAAACGTGGAAAGTAAAATATACCGTGTTGAATATCAGCCCCTTTGCAACGATGAAATATGTACTGGGAAATGCATTTTGCTGACCGAAAAATATTTATTTCGTTTTGAAAAAATAGAACTTTTTATACTCACATCATATATACAATCCTTCTGTATGAGAAGAGATTCTGAGAGAATGCTTTAAAAATTAATTCCACCTTTCTTCCAGTCCACTTTTGCACACTCTATTTTGTTGTGCGATAAAGTTATAAATTAAATAAATAATATAATCAGCTCATAACATGAGTCGTTATAACTATCCAACGCAATAACGCAGCCAACATCATCGCCTCCTTGCCTCAAAGAAAGGGTTCCGTTTTTGATTATATTTCTTGCATGTCTCAGTTTTGTTTTGCTTGATACATTTGTGATGAAAAAAAAATTAACAATTAAGGTCTAGAAATTAAAATAAAATAGTATTAAAGAAACACAATTTTCAAGGCTGAAAAATGCATTAGTCCTTTTAACCCAGTTCCTTTCCATGGTCGTTAAATTTAAAGCAGCACTATAAGCAAGTGTCATGTAAAATAATGGCATTCATTTCCCTCCGTTGCATAAAACATTTATGTGCAAGGTAACTGTGTGACGCGACAGTTCCGCATTCACTTTGATAAACAGATGTTGTTACTATTCTGTGCTGGCAAACTGCTGAGTGAGATGTTCTCTTAAATTGTGGAACAGCCTAGATAAACGAAAAATAATTGTGTTCAAATGAGATCTTAGAAAACTTCAGCAATAACTGAATAGGCGATAAGTCTTGAAATCATATTTGAATAATGCCACTTTTCTTCAATATTATAATAGCTAGCAGTCCGAGCAAACTTCTTTCCTTCGGTCCCGTTCCATCCGTCCTCTTTTTATGGTTATTTTACCATTCTGAGCCAAGACAAATCCGAAAAATTAAAAATGATGGAAATCGGTCCACCCGTTCTCGTATTAAAGTTGTGGAAATAGAAGATTAGTTTTATCGCTATTTTCGATTTCGCTATTAGATCCGCACAATATAATAATAACAAGGAATAACATAAAACACTACAATTTTAGAGGCAAGTCAAACAGTTGCTGAAAAGCTAACTAAAATATTGAAAAAATAAAAACACCTGAATGCCGAACGGCTATTTCGCTGAATAAAACGTTTTTCAGCGTGAAATACCTGAAATGCAGCCTTCACATGCCACGCTTGGATAGTGCTGACAAAATAAGACTGTCAGTAAACAAGTAGGAAATAGTTTTTGTATTGACTTTAAAACTCAATTTGTCCGCAGCTATTCTACCGTTAAGAGAATAGTTTCAAGAGTTGCTTGCAGACGCAATAATTAGTTTTTAATTGGTATAGATGTACCTAAGTTAGGAAAAGGTTTAGAATGTTTTTAACACTCACAGTGACATATTTCATATTCATAGAGATGAACAATTAAAATTAAATAATATACACCCTAGGGTGGCTACAAATCATCTGACAGTCAGTAACAAGTCTTTTCTGTCTACTTGGAAAAACAATCAATCAAATACATTGCTCTGATCCCAAGTAAGTAGCCAATGCACTTGTGACATGGAAATCAAACACAACAGTGGCACCCCAATACCCAGACCCGAGACAAAAAATATATATTTCTATATTAACCCGACCGGGAATCGAACTCGGGACCTCGAAGCGGCGATGTCTTGGAATCCATCACGCTTAGCCACTACACTCAAATACAATCAAAATAGACACTAGACCTCTTTTGATGGTCAGACAAAGTAAGAATCATGAAAATCGACCCGACCGTTCTCGAGTTATAACAGGTGTAAATAATAGAACAATTTTGTTTTTACGAATCTAAGATTTCCTCTATGTATACGTTTTGATTGATTACAATTGTGGTCTGAGATTTTATTTTTATTCTTGATATATTTTTGTCGATATACCAACAGCACTGGTTAATGCCGAAAGCTTCGAGTTAATGACGAAACGAAAGCTCCCTAAAAGCTTCGTGTTTACCCGTTTTGGATTCTTCCTTTAGCCAAACAGTTTTTGGTTTGAGCTCTGATATCCGTAAACGAGCTCAAAGGGTAGCCTATTTTCGGGTTTTCATCACGAACAATTTTTTGTTTATCCATGATCTGCGGCATACACTATTTTGTGGCGAGTGAAAAGAAACCTTTGCAATTGCATAGGCAAAAGAAAGTAAACACTACTTGCTAGAATTCATTTGGTTAGCGTGTAGTGTGTGTTTACACACTTGCAAAAGACTATTTCAAAAAACGTATTCACTCTTCAAAAATATACAAATGTTCATCACTATGCACATTGTATCACTAAACAATTCATTCAAAACTGCCTCCGTGGTGCAGCGATAGGAGGGTCACACTGTAAAGCGACGGCTGCGCCAGAGGTCCCGGGTTTGATCCCCGGGTCAGGCCAAAAATATGTACCTGGGTTTTTCTATCTTAAAATTATAAGGGCAGCCTGGAGTTTGGCAATTGGCGGTGTTTCAACTCAGCGCCTCGGAAAAAACGTAAAGCCGTTGGTCCTGCGCCTGATCTCTCTCCGGTCGTGTCAGATTGCTGTCCCATCGGGCTATGAGAGTGAAAGGAATAGAGAATCCACCTGTGTTTGCGCGCACACTTGTGCACTATAATATGTCTCGCGCAGTCGGTTAGTTGTTGTGACTGGCCACAGTAGGAGAAATCAGCTAGTTGTTTAATAGTAATAATAATAATAATAATAGTCCCCATTATTATTACTATTACTACGAGGGTCAAACTGAAAGTTCTTAGAACTGGCAACTTATAGACAATATAATAAAAAAATATATCTAAAATTTGAAAATAGAACTCTTTGCCAATATTACTGAGTATATATTTCATTCATTTGTCATTTGTTTTACGATTTGGCGGCAAATTGAAAATTGTCTGTGTCACGTCAACATGAATTTAACACGAGAAAATTTTCGTGCAATGATTTTTTATGACTTTCGATGTCATTTAAGTCAACAAGAAAGTTATGATAGACTACGATTGGCCTTTCACGATGAAGCCCCATCTCGTGCGACTGTTTACAACTGGTTTAATGAGTTTAAACGTGGTCGCACTAATCTCACTGATGATGTACGTGAGGGACGGCCTTCTACGGCGACGACTGAAAATAACATCTGTGTTGTGCGGCGTATGATAGAGACTGACAAAAGAGTGACCTATCAGCAGATTCGGACAAGCTTAGGCATCGGTATGAGTCAAGTGCACAAAATCCTCCACGAACATTTAGCGGTCAGGAAGCTTTGCGCCCGGTGGATACCTCATAATTTGACTAAGGCTCAAAAACTCCATCGTGTGGATTGGTGCCGTAAAATGATTGAAAGATTTAACGGAGGTGACTCAAATGCTGTGTTCGACATACTAACAGGTGACGAAAGCTGGATTTACTGTTATGATCCTGAAACCAAAAGACAATCTGCTCAGTGGGTGTTTCCTTTCGAGGAGTTGCCAACTAAAGTGAAGAGAGATCGAAGTGCGGGAAAAAAAATGGTGGCCTCGTTCTTTGGAAGGATAGGTCATTTCGCAACAATTGTGTTAGAGGATCAAAAAACAGTTTCTGCAGAATGGTACACTACCAATTGTTTGCCACTTGTCTTGGAAAAAGTTCGAGAGAAACGACCTCGCAGTAGGATCCTCCTTCACCACGACAACGCCTCGTCGCACACCGCCAAACGAACGATCGACTATTTGGCGACATCAAACGTTGAATTACTGGGTCACCCGCCGTATAGCCCCGACCTCGCGCCTTGTGATTTATATTTATTTCCAAAAATTAAAGAAAAACTTAAAGGAAAGCGGTTTATGAATGCTGAAGAAGCGGTGGCTGCGTATCGCGATGCCATTGAAGAGACCCCTAAGGACGAGTGGGCAAAGTGCTTTTTCCAGTGGTTCCATCGCATGCAGCGGTGTATTGACGTCAATGGACAATATTTTGAAAATATATAATAAAACTAATAACTGGCTAATGTAATCAGTTTTTGATTTTCTAAGAACTTTCAGTTTGACCCTCGTATTAAACAATTCATTGGTCAGTCCATTCAAAAATATACCGATTTGATTAATATATAAAGAACATGCCAAATGCGAGTCGGACTCGCGCACTTAAGGTTCCGTGCCACCTTTTGAAACTTCTATAAGCCAAATACCGCAGTATATTGCTGACAATCAATATAACTTTGTTTTTCACAATATTTGTATGAAGGAAAAAGTAAGCGTTTACTACCAATGAGCCAAAAAAAAAGTTAGCCTGTAACGTCTCACAGCTGGGCAAAGGCCTTACCTCAACTGTGAGGTAGTTTGACCCATACTCCACCACGCGGGCGCAGTGCGGGTTGGTGGAGGGGTATTTGCAAGGCAAGCGACTAACCCTGCCGTCAGATGTTATCAAGCCGCCCATAAGGCCTCTGACTAGGCTTAACGTGTCATATCAACCGATATTAGCTGGGACTAACGGCTTAACGTGCCTCGAAGCACGGAGATGCTCGTGATATACGTCACTCATATGGTCGGAACGGTCACCCATCCAAACACGACCGCGCCGTAGGTTGCTTCACTTTGATATCACTACCAAAGCGCTGCCACCACTGCGCTACGAGCACCTCACCAATGAGCCAAAATAACGCAATATTTGTTGACAGCTACTATCCCGTACTATTTAAAAATACCTATTATTGAGATATGAAAATATATAAAATACAATAATAATAATGTTTTTGATAGTGTTTATATGAAGGACAAAATTAGATTTGTTGTCGTTGAAAAGTGCTATATCTCAAATACTACTTATTCGATCACGTTCAAACTAATTTTCATCGAAAATATTTGTTAATATCTATATCGTGTATTTTATATAAAAAAAACACTTAACAAACTAAACTTTAAACGTTGAATTTAAACTAAACTTTAAAGTTGTTAATCGGACGCACAGACAGACAGACGAACATATCATAGGGGTTCCATGTTTGACTACGGAATGTTATAAACAGCTGCACCCTCTAAATAAACTCAAGCCCAACATATCTATAGAACTATCCGAGCTAGCCCACACTTATTCACTCTGTCCATGCATATTCTACGCCAGCACTTGACAATATTGCCGCATAATCCATCTTTATTTGTCACGGACGGTGATCTATTACCGCCCACACGACATTATTAGGTTACAACGGGGATTGTAGAAAAATACAGAGACACTGGAAGAGGTATGTGCTAAAATTAAGGACAGTAGAAGCTCTTTTATTTCAGGAATGAGAAATTGTATTTATTTATAATGTAGAAGTAAAGATTGTAGGTGTAGTAGTGATGCCCTTATTTTCCAGTCGCAGTTTAAGTACGCCTTCACATTAGAGCGACAGCAGCGCGTATTCCTAATGTGAAGGGCTTACTGCTGTCATTTTATGTATGAAATTGACAGCAGCGCGACTGCCGCGCGACCGTCGCGCTGCTAAAGTTGCCTAAGTGCGCTTTCACATTAAAGCGACAGCAGCGCGTCTCTCTCATGTGAAGGGCTTACTGTTGTCATTTTATGTATGAAATTGACAGCAGCGCGACTGCCGCACGACCGTCGCGCTGCTAAAGTTGCCTAAGTCTGAAAGAACTCTAAGTGAGAAAGCGCTATTAAACGATGCTTCTTGACATTGAAAAATAAGGAGTAAGTTAACTTCCTAAATAAAATTAAAAATATTTATCTTGATCAGTTGTTGTAAACACATTGATTTTAATGTTTAAACACACACAGTGTCATATTTGTATTCTTAGAAGATGAAGTAAGAAACCAAAAATTGCGCAGGTGTGGGACTCGATCTACTACTTCTCACTAACCGGGCCTGTAGTGACGAAACTGTAAAAGATCAGAAATTTCGCACGGTCTGACCGACACCATGGAAGCTCAATTGGAAAGGCGTTTGGCCCGGTTAGCCAGAAGTTGCAGGTTCAAGTTCTGCCCATACAAAAGTTTCGGGTTCTAATTTCATCTGTAAGGATCGATTTTGCCAGCGTAAGATAAGACTTATCCGACTGAATAAGAATTAAATGAACGATTTTATAATAAAAATGAAAAGAAATTGGTTGCTGACGAATAGGTCACGTATTCAAATTAAGCGTCTAGTGCTTTATATTACTCGTATTCTTTATCTGCCGTTGAAATCATCAGGTCTAAGTCATATTTTAATTATTATTTAGTTACTTCAATATGTAATGAACAGGTTTTTAGTGCACCTTCACATTATAGCGACAGCAGCGCGGCTGTCGCGCGACCGTCGCACTGCAAAAGTCGCTTAAGTGTAAAAGTGCGTTTAGAGTTTAAAATATGTTTTAATAATTAAAAGTGTATAATCTTAAAAACAGTAACATTTGTACAGGGAATTAAATATCTAATAGAACCCTGATAATACATATCTCTCATCTTTATACGATTTCCTACATTTAACGCTGATTTACGTTGTTATCACTTGGAGTTATTTTCATACATTTGTCCCCCGCTTAGTACGCCCATTTTGGATGAAACTTGTCATGGTTGAGGGCAAAAAGGGTTTAAATAACTGTGTGATGATCAATTTGAGGTGCAAAATAGATCACCTTTTTTGAAGCAGTTGCGTCTATATTTTTACTGATATTGTTTACTTTTGTTAATTTGGTACCTGCTTATACATATTTACATTCAGTTAATTTAACATTAATTACTCTACATGACGTAAAAGTAAAGTTTTTTTTTCAAAATTAGACAGGCAGAAAAAACTTAGATGCAACGTGTTTATTATTACATTTTATGATGGAATTGCATAAAAATGTCGGGACACGCGTGTAAATAATTTATTTTTACTAGTCCATAGGCTTATAACTATATATAATATAATTTCCCGCGTATAAAACGCGTCTCGCCAGAATCGTACTAACAGGGTTTTACTGTAGTTATTACCTTCGCTGTAACTTGCACTAGACTATGAAGTTCGTAGCCACCGTAGCGTCTTGCATCGTAGCACGCCGTAGACATGCTACGGTGCTACGGACTAAGTCTACGAGCCATACAGTGTTCCGCTCGGTTAAAAGGCTTCACTTAAGTGCTGCCTTAGTCTGATAGTGTCAAAAATAGTCATGTTATTAGGAATGGTTTCTTAGTGACGGAAGCTAAATCAGAGAGATATGGAAAATCACGATTTAGTCTTCTCTTGAAAACGAATCTGTAGTGTGTAATTATTATCGTTACTTTTGTGAATAAGTGCCATTTTTCATCGGATGCAGTGCGGTCGCCAGTGCGTTAGGTTATAATTTTTCTTGTTGATAGCTATCCCATTATTACAACTTCATTAAAGCGGTAAGAGGGTCGCACTTTAAAGCGACGGCTGTGCAAGAGGACCCGGGTTTGATCCCCGGGTCGGGCCACAAATATATACCTGAGTGTTTCTTTTCAGAAATTTTTAGGGTAGCCCGGACTTTGGAAGTTGGCGGTATTTTACCCCCGTGTCTCGGAAAAGCACATAAAACTGTTGGTCCTGCACCTGAACTCTCTCCGGTCGTGTCAGATTGCTGTCCCATCGAGCTATGAGAGTGAAAGGAATAGAGAGTGCACCTATGTTTGCGCACACACTTGTGCACTATAATATGTCCCACTTAGTCGGTTAGTCGTTGTGACTGGCCACCGTAGTCGAAATCGGCTAGGGGGACAACTATTGCAACAACATAGATACGGCAGTGTTTATCCTGGTGTTATTTTGTCCTGGCGTGCTGTTGTCCGAACATGCATTGTTTTATATCTACAGTATGTTTGTTCATATTTTTCTTCCGATTGTCTTTTTGACATGACGCTTAAAGCTAGAGTGCTATTATTTTAATTTACCCCTTAAGAATAATTTCAAAGCTGTTTTTTCCCTAATAAAGAAAAAAAATGGTAAACAGTGCCACACAAAAGAAATACTTGTCAAGTCAACTCGTTCAACATTGCCTCCGAAAGATCCTGAGCATTTTGTGACAAGGTAACAAACGATTGAATAGCATCTTTTCGATTACCATGATGCTTTTCTTCGGTGCAAGTGCAATTGCAAAATTATTTTGACATTGCTTTGGTAACAATGGAATTTCCAGTGTCTCGTTTACATACGCTTGAGGGATTAATCACACACTCACCCTCTCACCATACACGCGCGCACACACACACACACATACACACACACATACACACACACATAGAAATTGAACAACCTTAAAAAAACTCTAAAAGGACTCAAAAAACACCAATAAGAGAAACAAACTAATTTGAGGTCGGTACATGATGACAACCTTAAAGGACAGCAGCAGTTCTACGTAAGCACATTATGCACCGATTATTTTTTTATATTTAAAAAAAAAGTTTGGTCACTTGGTTGGAAATAGCTGTAAAAGTAATATAAATAGTCACTTTTATTATCTTTACATCCACGAACAAACATACGTGTAACTTTGTGGGTACTTCGCTGTTTGTATAATTTTACGCTGTGAGGCTATCTTTTGTACCTTCCTCTTATTGTTTCCGACGCAAAATTTATTTAACGCTACTCTATTTCTATTGTGGTGAGCTCTTATGTAAATAACTAATGGTTTCGTGTGACTTCGTCCGGGTAAATATCACGTTTTCATGCAATTTTGTTCCCCGCCGCAAACCGTCTCAGCTGGTAATAATAATAAGATAAAGATATTGAGAAGGAAAGATGCAACTGAGCTTTTGTGTATTTATTTCAGACCGTGTAATTGATTGAATGTTGGTCATCTCATGTCACCCAAGCCATTCTGCACCTACATAATTACAGTGTTTACCAAAGATCAACCATTCATGAGCGTGCTCACTTCAAACAAATGAACATCAAGATTAGATTATAGATAAATGTCTGAAATACAGGGTGTCTGGTATCTCTTTGCTCAAACTTTATCAGAGTTATCATCACCACACGGTTAGGATCAATATTTTTACTGTTGAATATAAGAACTCATTGTATCTTAAAGAGATTGTAGTATTAAAATATAGATGCATCGTTAATTATCTTTGACAATATAGTATCATTCACTTATAAAAATAAAGATCGTCATCTGACTTAGACTCGTCGATTGACCTCTTTGTCAAAGTTGGACCTACCTAATTGGGTTACTTGTATCAGGTAGATGTACTCGTTGACAACTTCAACAATTGAGTTCCCAACAGATACTGAAATGGGAACGACAAGGGAGCTCAGCATGATTTGCGTCTTTGCCATGTTCATTTTAAGATCCACTAGTTAGTAGTTGAGACTCAGTCAAGGTCTTCGAGCATAGTGCCAAGGTCGTCCAGCGTCTTTGCCACAACGACTCTATCATCGGCAAACCAGAGGTGTATAATGTATTCTACATTGACGTTGATACCGAATCCTTCCCAGTCCTGAAGCTTGAAGGCGTCTTCCAATGCCACTGTAAACAGTTTCGGAGTAAAACGTCTCCCTGTCTTACACCTCATCGCAATGGGATCGCCCTCGTATTCTATTCCACTACTCAGACCGACATAGTGGCGTTGTTAAACAGACACTTCAATACCTCTATATACTTGTAGCCTATGTGACACCGCTGAAGAGACGGTGCTTCGGTCTCTTCAGAGGTGTCACAGTGCTAAAGTTCCGATCGAACCAATAGCCTTTTCATAGTTCACAAACGCTAAGCACACAGGCATATTATACTCCTCGGACTTCTGTATAATATTCCTCGGCGTATAGATGTGGTCTGTGGTAGTGTAGCCTTTTCGAAATCCGGCTTGTTCGGAAGGCTGGATATCATCAAACCTACGTGCGAGACAATACGTGAAAACAGCTTCTAGACATGGCTCGAAAGTGAGATTGGTCCTAAGTAGTTTCCTTTGTAAAATTTGACATTTTTTTTATTGAAAGCAGTACAAACAAATGAATCATCTTTAATAAAGTTTGTTAATACAACCTGTAAATTAAATACACTTAATAAACCCTAGTTCTAATGTCCCTCGTTTCATATACTCATAATTAGCATACAGTTCACTTCCATTTGCCATAACGGCAGTTAACTTGACCGTTTTATGATAATATTATTTAAATGCCACTGAATGTATTGTTTTATTAAAGGCTTTAGAGTCTGTAGAGCAATAACGCTTGTGTCTCTTACTTTATTAACATTACAGGAATTAATGAATGCAAGGAATTCTTAATTAAAAAACTCATTTTATAGGTGGCCGCTGCAAGTTTTGTAATTAAAAATATGTGAGAGCACTGAGCGTAGGCACTTACATACCGATCAGAAATATTTATTTGAGTGGAATGGAGATATGTTTCTTTCGTCTTTAAAAAAAGTAAGGGTGCAATAATTATGACAAATGGTGATTACATATTGTTCCAAAATTTTAAACAGAGCTCTACACTATCCATATTCATCTTCCAAAATTTGTTAGTTGAATACCAAGACATTTTTTTGTCTAGCGTATATTTATACTTTCATAATACTGTTATACTTTATTATTATAGTGGAATTATATTTTTTACGGATTGAAAATGCTCTTTTGGTACATATTGTACAAATAACGACTTTTATTTAAGGTCACTAAACGTGTAATAACGATCTTACGTAGAGATGTCATGAAATACAAACACAATAATTGTAATTCGCTACATATTCAAGTGTGATATTACTCAGCAAGTTATGAATGTCAATAAGAATGCCGGAACCTTACAAATATAACCCAAATAAATTTAACCCGAAACTTAGGCCACCATTTCTCCACTGAAAACATGTGAAACCTTAGACCACTTACACACTGTGACTTTTAGCATCGATGCAGTCGCGAGTTTTAACAACGCGCGACAGCCTCGCGACTCACGCAATGATATTATTTAATCTTCAGCTTCTGCATCGCGACTGCATCGGTGCTAAAAGCAGCGCACGTGTGTTAAGGTTGACATTTTGCGACTACATTGATGTTGCATCGCTGCTAAAAGTCGAGGTGTGTAGGGGGTCTTAGACCCATTACCTTAGAAGCTGGAATTTGTCAAATTATGTTTTGTTTTTTGGCAACTGCATCGAAACTAACGCGCGACTGCATCGATGCTAAATTAAAACTGTTAATTGCTGAGTCGCGATGCTGAAGCGCGTTTTCAAAACACGCGACTGCATTGATGCTCATGTCGTGGGGGAGTCTTACTGTCACAAAAATAAACCTTACAACTTCAGCACCCCTTCCTCTGAACGTTGTTTCAATACATCACGAACTTTATCTAACGTGGTTTAACATTAACACGCGTTGCTTCTTTATTTAAATAAACACACGTTGATAAATTAAATCAGCCAGTCTTCAACCTAAAAATACGAATACAAGACTTAATGCTGAAAAAATAATTACCAAAATATTAAGCGCTGGCTGTTATCCAAAACAAAACGAAAAATAAATTTGATGATTCAGAGTACTCCCAAAGTTTTCACAGTCTATCTGACAGACTATCCCTTTCTCCGGCACTGCTGCGACAGACATGTCTTCTGAGTTGCTGAGGTAAGGAGCTTTTAAATGAATACAAGTAAATATTGTGCTTACGAAATGCGGTTATAATGATAATAATTATAAGAAAAAATCTAATGAACTTAATTTCTATTTGAATTTTCTATTTAAGCTATTATTATTTTTATTGCAAATTAAGTTTAGATTTGTTTAATGAATTGTGTGAATAGATCTATGTCATTTGTTTTTTTTTTAATTTTAGTGTATTTACATTACAAGAATTTTTCGTATTTTTTAGTGCCTGAAATAGGTCAGTTGCAGAAATTTTAAGTAGAGAGCTTACGAAATTACCATTTTTGTTATTTCTAAAACGTGTTACCTTTTCACCTCTCTTCATGATTGTGGGCATTTTAAGTCTTTATCAAAATCGGCAACGTCACGGAAAAACCTCGCGGCTATGAGATACAAAAAGTATAAGGATTGTGGTTTAGCTATTAAGAAGAGAGAAGAACTAAAGGTAGCGAAACTCAAGTGGCAATAGGCAGGGCGCATAGCGCGACGAACTGATGGCCGCTGGGGCATGAAAGTTCTAGATTGGAGACCCTTTGACCAAAAACGCGGCGTAGGACGTCCACCGACAAGATAGACAGATGATCTTGTGAAGATCGCAGGATCAAACTGGATACAGACCTCTTGTGATCAGTCAGTGTGATACTGATGATGATGTGGCGTCGCAACTTCTTATCTTTCAAAATGTGTGTGCTGCCTGTTGTCTCCTTGTATTTGTCTCGTCTTTGTTTTGAGAAGGCGTGTTGCAGACGCGACTCGAGTTCGTTTTAATTAAAGAGGAAGAAAGTCTGTATCGCGCGAGAGGCGTATTTGTCGAGGCGAGTCTACATCAAAGAGCGCGTCTGCTCACCTACTTAGTGGAGTTTAGTCAAATATGCTACAATGTTGTAAGGAGGTTAGATTTAGTGTGCTTGTTACAAAATGGGTCGTGTTCTAATGTTTTGCAAATTACAGTTTTGAGATGACTGTTTCGCTTTCAAATAAAGTTTGAATTTTTGGAGACTACCACAGATATTTTTTCTGTATACAGGGCATTGCTTTATATACAAGTGTTGTTTTGGTCAGTGACATCCAACTCAGGGATGATACTATTAGTTATGCTTATTCCAAAAACATATTTTATGCTTATTCTAAAAAAAACTTTTAATTATATGCAAGTTTCACAACATTGTAAAAAAAATCAAAACGAATGGGGAAACTCGCACCCTCGAGTGGCGCGCGTAGTTTGATCGTATCTACAAAATAGTACACCGTAGCTAGTAAGCTACCAAGAGGCGACCAGTACCATGAGTTTACTCGATAGCAACGACGGTTTTACTCGCTAGTGATTTTCATATGGACAATGGACGTCACTTTTTGTATGTAAAAATTTAGTTCTGTCACTGACCGCTATGCAAATTTCCATAGATTTTTTCACGTCGTCGCTAGCGAGAAAAGCCATCGTAAACTCGTGGTAACTGTATTGGTGTTGATAGTTTTGACTTGCTCGCTAGTATTGCAATAGGTAATTGATTTTGTGTGTTCTTACATTTCGATATATAAAAACATATGTTTTTTTTGGCATTAGCAACGTTTATACAAATACCCCTGGGACGCTCGTTGCTGACCAAAACAAAACCCTGTATTTTGGAATTATAATAATTCTTTTTTTTCAAAGAAAAAGATATGTAACTTTTGTTCCAGAAGCGGTTAACCTTACATCTTTACGTGAGCCGTGGGGATGCTCTGCTAAATTTTCGTTTAGAAAAATTACACCAAAATACTTAACTGCCATTAATGCTTGGTGGTTTCTGGCTCAAAGGATTAGCATAGCTATCCAACGCGGCAACGCAGCCAGCATCATAGCCTCCATTCCAAAAAAATGATTTCGTTTTTGAATAGGTATTTTTTTTATTTTGCATGTCTTTGTTTTATTTTTTTCTTGTTTGTTAAAGCAGTGTTTTTATGACTTAGTATATGAGATAAATGGGCATCGCGTGTACTTTCTATGGTTTTAATTAAAATTGTGATCGATACATTTATGTAAAAAGCTTTTACACTCTGCGGTACACATCACTTATTGAGCAGAAGCTTTCAAGGAAATGTGTTCGAAATTTCATAACCAAAGATCAAAGCGCGAAAATTAAACGCCTTCACATAACTATAACCGTCTAAAACTTATTAACAAAGTGTTAATTTCATCAGAATCGAATTTTCAGTGTGCCGAATTAAATAGAGGAGCGCTTTTCGTATTTTAAATGTAACATTCATTCAATTGGTAATATTAGTATCGTGGTATAATACAGTGTTTTATATATTTGTTGGATTTTAGTAAAATGTGTTTTAAATTAAGTAATGAAATTAGCAAAACTGTGTGACACTGCTTTTCCCGCGTTGTTAGCAATTTTGCATGAAAATCTGTTCACCTTTTTTTATTTGCGACGGCCTTATTTATTTTGCAATTTTACTGCAATAATTATCTTTTGTAAAGTAGTAAGATAAGATAGTAAACAAAGGTTGTCTTCATTAGGAAATTAAATACTAACATATTAATTTACCTCCTTTTCTCATATCTCGTCTTAAAACTGCGCCCCACTTAGTTCCAAGACAAAATACCTCTAAATTTCTTCCAAAATAAACAGCACTAGGTACTTTGAGAGTATTAAGCTGATAACTGCTCCAGCAGGTGATAAAACCCGTTGCGTTATTCCAAATTTACTATTTTGCAAATTTATGGGAACAAACTCGGCGGGAGAATAAATACTTGGTCGTCTCTTCGTCCCCAAGATCCGATTAAAACTTGCCAGGTTTTGAAACCGTTACGCAACTATCACACTTAGTCTGGAAGACCTTAAGTCTATTTTCAAATGGTGCTTTCATCCGCTAACTTTAGTTTTCAGTTTTGCTACAATGCGAGCCCGAAACGCCGCTGAATTCAATTTGAGATCTCCTGAAGGACTTTGTTCAAATCTCATTTTGATATTTTAAATTTGCATCGGCTATGACGATGATGGAGTTGGTCGTTTGTTTCGTACGACGATGCGAATTTGATTTTGATGGTCTGAATTGTTTATGGAATATTTGGGTGTTTTGTGTAATGTTTGGGTATACGGTGTAGTATTTGTCTGTAGATATATTATACTGTAGGAGATAAGTGAGGCTCGAAATGCGGCTGCTATCACATCCTATTAATTTATTTAAAACTTTATGCACACAACATAAAATTTTACATATGTATGTACTGTACATACTGAATGTCAAAAGCATTCTCTACCAGTCAACTGTAGGTCAGAACAGAGAAATATATACAGGCGGTGCAAGTAAAGTAATAGATACAAGAAAAGAGAAGAGAATAGCGATCAAGATGACTATATACGATGATAAACATACGAGTACATACTGCTTATTATTTATAATCGAATATTTAAAAATAAATAAATCTGTAATATAAAAATACACACCATTTAAATATACATAATATGGTACACATAGAAAAATTAATGTCAATGAGACGGATCAGTGAGTTCGTCTCTGTAAAGTGTTTGCAATGCCCTCTTGAAATTAAATTTCAACATCTTTCAACTTCGTCAACATCTACCTGATGTTGACGTCACTTCAAAATTAGCACCTTAAATATTTTATTCTAGAGCACACAGTATTGAAACATTTTGATTTCAATAAATTAGTAGATAAGTACCATAAAGTAAATTTAATATTTACTTAATACAAATATCGTATTTTCCAGTAAAAGCTAATTGAAAACAAATATTTAACTTTTTTATTATTGATGAATTCATGAGTAAAATTCAATATTATCAGAATTTCGTATTATATCAGTCTAGACCGAAAGGTTAAAATATATTTTTTATCTGATTTGTTATTTATCAGAATTAGGTAATTGGTACAAACATATTAATTTATAATTAATTGTAATTAATTTTCGCCTAATCCGCAACTATAACTAGGTTTTATAACTTACCTAAATTTAATTGAAGCTTTCTTAATAATCCTGAATTGTATTTTTATCTGCAAACTATCACCATTTCATTGTTTTGAAATAATAATAAAAAACTGTTTTAGATCAATTAGATACCGTGACAATAACAATTGTTAAATGTTGTTACCAGCGGTTAAATTCTTACGATTGTGCGTGTTTTGCAGAAAAAATACCTTAAGCAAATGTCAGAATGGCTAGTTCAATTTGAAAGGACGGAGCATTGGTAAAGGTATTTTTTCTTCAAATCGCGCACAATCGTAGATATTAAATAGCTGGTAACGACATTTGACTATTAGTTCAGTTCAATCGATCTACGCAACCGGGCCTTGAAGTATTAAATACAACAGTTTTTGTACCATAAAGTAGTACGAGTTGCATTCTACACAAATTCTGTACATATCAATTGGATCTATAAAACATGTCACATCGTTTATTTGCTTCGTAACTCACACACTGTATTCCGTTCAATTGTTATTAATATCGATGGGTATACAGCATGAGTAATCGCCTTTGCGTGTTTGAGCGATGGCGAACCAAGATGGCTGCTATCAAAATGGCGGCAATCGGTTGCGGCGCGCGGCCATTGGTCAGCTGTCAACATCTGGCGAACGCACCTGGATTTACCTTAATCTTAAGCGAGTTTATCGATTATTGCGTGACTATGCCTTGTTGATTAATTGGATGATATTAAAAGGATCTTTCTATACAACAAATAAGGCTGTTCTTATCTATCACAAATGTTAGTTTTACTAGAGTAAAGGCACTTAGTAAACTCAAGGACTCGTGACAAAGAGAAGCAATTGTCATGTCGTATTAGTTCTGGACAAAACGATAAGAACTTATTGTAACCCAGGCTGTAAACGCTAGAACTAAACGCAATGTGGTATTACTACTAAGTATAGAGAAGCTATGAGAAGCAAAAAATGTGTCGCAAATACGACGACAAGATTGTAAGGTTTATCCTGGAAATTTGAATTTCAAATTATGAATCTTTACTATGAGTTGATGTTTGTGCCGTCAATTCATGGAGCACGAAATTTGTTCGTAGTGTCACTTCTATACACTAGTAATAGTAGTTCATATATGTGGAAACCTTAGTAACAGTGGTCCATATTCTTAAATGGTCGTGTCCATGTGATAATCTACAAAAAAATGAAAACTAAAGTACATTTTTACAAAAAAGTTTGTTTCAAGTAAAAGTACTTTTACAAAAAAGTATTCAAAAAAGAAATAAAAATAAAAGTTTTGTGCAAACAGTATTTGAACCGCGAAGTAAACAGATGTGTACTTTTCATATTTCTAGCATAGCAACCCATTTCCACGGATTGAATACTAAGGAGTGAGTTTGAAAAATTCAAATAAGTATTATGTTGAAGCAGACATTCCCGTTTCTCTATGAATGGGCGTCAAGACTCCACAATACATCTCCTAAACAAGAACTTGACGCAAGTTAGAGCCACAGCTGGTACAGTCAGCCATACTCAGCATTTATTTTCCAAGAACACAGTAAGTAAAAAGATAACATTAGTAGCACATGTGCTCAATCTGTTCGCAGACGTGTAAAAATTAAATTATTCAGTTATTACAAACATATACCTATAAATAATATGTGTCAATTAAAATTGTCCTGATTAAATTACAATTAAATCAGATAAGGTAGGTAATTAAAATCAAATATTAGTCTGTTGTCACCAGTTAGAAAATTATTAAAAACTTTAAGGATTTTGTCCAAAAGCCAGTTAGTCAGTCTCCTCCTTAAAAAATTGCGCTTAAAATGTTTTTAGCTCTCCCGATAGCAAGTTACACCAATTGATAAACTTACACATAAAAGTATATCGAATTCTCAAAAACGAAATGTCGTAGCAAGACTTTTTTTTAATTCAATTACAATAATGTCACATAGGGTACAATGTTAGTTTTATAAAAAAACAATAACAATCCGCTTTCAAAAACTGACTCAAATGCTTAAAATAACGTATTTGGCCTCTACTTAGGAAAAAAAATCATTTGAAGTCAGGTCATGATGAGTGTAGACTGTAGGTTATTTTAAGCTTTTAATCAGTTTTCTGAAGGCACTTTTTATATTTATTAAAGCTCACATTATATTTTTGTATAAAAAGCATATTTACCATAACCCAAAAACAACTGGATCGATTTTCATGCTACTTACACTGTACCCTAAGTTGAAATATAAAAAATATCATCTCGCTATGACTCCTTTTTTTTAAGAAATCCATAGACAAACAAACAAATTTACGAACATATATATACACTTATAAAATTTTGCACACGTGATTGGAAACCTTTAGATAAACATACTCAAAAGTTATCAAATTCCAACGATATCACGTACGAACACATGGAATTGATTACTTTTTTTTTTTTGAAGTCGAAAAAAAATAATTTAAAAAATTAAACCACCTTAAAAAACTTAAAAAAAATGCTCTTGCCTTTAATTAAGGGAAACAATTTATTTTGTATTCGGTGCATGATATCAAGTTCACGTATACAAACAATCTACACATATCATTCACCGACTCCAAAAGAATTCTCCTAAATAGAAGGCAAATGCGTTAATTTAAGCTTTTTAGTTGGTTTTTAGAAGTAGGTTTATTTTTTTTTTAATTATATTAGATTTTACCATTTTTTTTAACAATGCAAAATAATGGATATTTCCGCATCTAACTGTACTGAGAAGACGCAATTTGTGTTTCGTTTGTATGAAATCTACGATTGTGACAGTTGACTAGCGGGCTTCGGGGACAGATGAGAATAGATAAGTTGAAGAGTCCCTTTACATAGTCTAGTATGTATAAGTAATATAAAAGTCATAAAATTCATTATTTATGCAAATTGGCCCACTGGGGGCACTTTTACACGTCCTAATATAAACCCTACCACAGCACAATTGTGGGCTAGTGCTGAGAAGAAGCTGTGCAACAAGCTCAGTCAGTATTGTCAATGCCTCTTTTCAAAAGGTTTACAATGTTTGTAGTGATTATGCAAGTCCATACATTATTATCTTTTAAATAATCATCTACTTTATAATACCCTTTTGTCTTAAGGGTTTGTTTAATAACAGTTTTAAATTTATAGTAATATTGGACACCAATTACATACATTGCTCTGATCCTAAAATAAGTAGCTAACATGAACTTGGGTAACGGAAATCAGACACAGCGGTGTACCACATCACCCAGACACACATCTTAACTAATATTATAAAGCTGAAGAGTTTATTTGTTTGAACGCGCTAATCTCAGAAACTACTGAACCGATTTGAAAAAATGATTTTTGTTGGATATCTTTTTATTGAGGAATGCTTTATCAGGCTACAACGGGACCCCTCCCTTCCCAGAAAGAAAACTTAAAACGCGCGGAAGAAGTCGAGGGGGACCGCTAGTCTTGAATAGTGTATAACAAAAATGATCAAAAAAAATTTTTGAGCATTAAGAATATCCTTATATATTATCCTATCCTTTTCGATTCATGATATATGATTGCTTATCTCTACGACGAGTGTGTGCAACTATTTTTGTTAAAGGTAAAAGGTACCTCCTCTTTAACCCCATCCTACATCTGGCACCATGTCGGTAACAATGTAATATGTAATAACACGTTCTTGTCTGTACGGCAAACATTCGTCGGAGGAATGGCGGGGAAATCACCGCCACCCTTCAGGGAGTAACGGTTTATTTGGCATTTGCAATCGGACCTAGAGCACCTTGGAATGTGAGATGTGTTTGCATCGTCTGAAATGTCAGGGATGAATTGATACTCAAATATTTCTTACTAGTAGTCCCCTGTGACTACGTTCGCGCGTTTTGAGTTTGCTCCTTGCCCTCCTGTTGCAGCGTGATGCTTTATAGTGCATGCACATATTATAGTACACAAGTGTGTGCGCAAACACAAGTACAATCTCTATTCCTTTCACTCTCATGGCCCGATAGGACAGCAATCTGACACGACACGGAGAGAGATCAGGCGCAGAACGGCTTTACGTGCTTTTACGAGGCACGGGGGTGGAACACCGCCATCTTCCGAACTCCGGGCTACCCTAAGAATTTCTGAACAGAAAAACTTAGGCATATATTTTTGGGCCGACCCGGGGATCGGACCCGGGACCTCTGGCGCAGCCGTCGCTTTAAAGTGCAATCCTCTCACTGAGGCAGTTATAATATAGTTATATAAAAGTTATAATAAAATGTAATTATAAATACTGCTTTTCTAAAAAGCTTTTGTATGCATTTATATAGTGATAACATAGGTCAATGCCTTTTTATTTATAAAACTGAACATATTTTTCGTCTCAATCAAACTAAATTTAAACTGTTCAGACGAAATTATCGAAAAAGTTTCTCAGAAGAATCTTTGAATACATATAATTATTTTGATTGCTTTCTGAAAAGCTATCAAATTGGGAAACATCAAACAGGTTTTGCAAGCATTCAATGCAATTCCGATTTAAAATAATTATTTTCATCCAATAAAAGAGCGACGGGTTGTTTACACTTTTGTGCCATTGTAACAAAAACGCAAGGGTTAAACAGTAAAACAAATAACAACTCTCAAACTCTGCGTTTATTCTCTCGTAAATGTCGATATATGTTGCCCAAAAAAGGTCGACTCCGCAGGCTCACTTCAATTCAAAAATAAAAATAAAAAAATAAACGGCCTCCAAAAATATTGACTAAAAAGTTAAAAATAAAACATGTGCCCTCCGTTTAGGAGAAACAAATTCATTTCGATGCATGGTGTGCGTAGACTACGAGGGTCAAACTGAAAGTTCTTAGAAAATCAAAAACTGATTACATTAGCCAGTTATTAGTTTTATTATATCTTTTCAAAATATTGTCCATTGACGTCAATACACCGCTGCATGCGATGGAACCACTGGGAAAAGCACTTTGCCCACTCGTCCTTAGGGGTCTCTTCAATGGCATCGCGATACGCAGCCACCGCTTCTTCAGCATTCATAAACCGCTTTCCTTTAAGTTTTTCTTTAATTTTTGGAAATAAATAAAAATCACAAGGCGCGAGGTCGGGGCTATACGGCGGGTGACCCAGTAATTCAACGTTTGATGTCGCCAAATAGTCGATCGTTCGCTTGGCGACACGAGGCGTTGTCGTGGTGAAGGAGGATCCTACTGCGAGGTCGTTTCTCTCGAACTTTTTCCAAGACAAGTGGCAAACAATTGGTAGTGTACCATTCTGCAGAAACTATTTTTTGATCCTCTAACACAATTGTTGCGAAATGACCTATCCTTCCAAAGAACGAGGCCACCATTTTTTTCCCGCACTTCGATCTCTCTTCACTTTAGTTGGCAACTCCTCGAAAGGAAACACCCACTGAGCAGATTGTCTTTTGGTTTCAGGATCATAACAGTAAATCCAGCTTTCGTCACCTGTTAGTATGTCGAACACAGCATTTGAGTCACCTCCGTTAAATCTTTCAATCATTTTACGGCACCAATCCACACGATGGAGTTTTTGAGCCTTAGTCAAATTATGAGGTATCCACCGGGCGCAAAGCTTCCTGACCGCTAAATGTTCGTGGAGGATTTTGTGCACTTGACTCATACCGATGCCTAAGCTTGTCCGAATCTGCTGATAGGTCACTCTTTTGTCAGTCTCTATCATACGCCGCACAACACAGATGTTATTTTCAGTCGTCGCCGTAGAAGGCCGTCCCTCACGTACATCATCAGTGAGATTAGTGCGACCACGTTTAAACTCATTAAACCAGTTGTAAACAGTCGCACGAGATGGGGCTTCATCGTGAAAGGCCAATCGTAGTCTATCATAACTTTCTTGTTGACTTAAATGACATCGAAAGTCATAAAAAATCATTGCACGAAAATTTTCTCGTGTTAAATTCATGTTGACGTGACACAGACAATTTTCAATTTGCCGCCAAATCGTAAAACAAATGACAAATGAATGAAATATATACTCAGTAAAATTGGCAAAGAGTTCTATTTTCAAATTTTAGAATATTTTTTTTATTATATTGTTTATAAGTGGCCAGTTCTAAGAACTTTCAGTTTGACCCTCGTATTGATGAACGTAAGTTTTAGTTCATATACCGACCCCAAATGAATTTGGTATTTTGATATTTTTTTTTTCAATTATTTGAAGGCGGTTTTTTAATTTATTTTTGATATTAATTACCCATATCTCAAAAACAACTTAACCGATTTTGATGAAACTTACTCTGGAGTCTAAGTTGAAATATACCTAATTAAATAATCATCTCACTATGACTCCTCGTTTTTGAGTAATCCATGAACGAACATAAAAATATACAAACATACACTTCCAAAATTTTGCACACGTGTCTGGAAGCACATTTTCAAACATAATTTCTAACAATATCACATACATACAAACTGATTACCACCTTTTTTGAAGTCTGTATTAATAGATCATAATAATCAAATATTATTAAATTCTTATGATATCACATACGTTGCACCTCCTTTTTACTTTTTGAAGTCGGTAAAAAGTACCCAATCATTGAAAGAGTTCAGTCATCTGTCAGTTTGTAATAAAAGCCAGGTCAAATGCAATCGATCATCATCTATGATACTAATCGGTTGCTATCAGATTTAATTGTCCATGCTCAATATTAAATTTATCTCAAAATTTGACTTCAGCTTTATTGGCTGTAATAAATCGTTATACTACAAAAACTATCACCCATATTAACTGCTATTTAGCCCAAATATATAATTAGTTACATAACACATGGTTTTAAGGCTACTTTGAGTGCCAATTTTGGCACTATTATATTATAAATTGCAATAATAGAAATAGACAAATGCAATATTATAAATTGCACTTTTAAAAATCAACTTTGGCTATGACAGACGAGGAATCGAACCCCGTATCTTACGCTATCTGGGCGTATGCCTATATCATTCCGCCACCGTCACATTAGCAAGCCTGTTGAATTTTGCAAGCGCTTACTTTAACGCGTTGGCTGCGTGAAATCATCAATATCGCGAGATTGCTCTCAAATATTGTTTAAATCAATAAATACACTGGAATTTGAAAAAGGTGTCAAGTTTAAGCCTACTGCGTACTCCCCATTATGTGCATACATCTAGATTTTCACTGTATATTGTGACAAAATAACCGTTGTCGGATGAGAGGGTTGGCAAGTCGATTTCCTCCGAAGAATATGAAAGAAGATTTAACTGTGCGACACACACTAAACTGGTTTCACAGTAACAAGGATTTAGCGATTAAGGATTTTATGTAGCCCCAAGCGAAAAAACCGAAGATTATATTTTCAATATTCTTTGAACTCAATGACTATTGATAGCCAAAAATTTTTATCTTACCCTAGAAACACTGTTTATTTGCAAACAATGCAATAATAAAATAAAACTAATAATGCAATTCCACAACTTCTAAAATCCGCTTTTCTTCCGTTACCGTCACAACAGCGAGGAACGTTTAGAAAACTCCACTCGGAAATGCGCCTGAGAAATTCCTTTTAGCAGATTCTAGTCCGGCAGGGTGATTACGTAACCTATCAAAAGCAATGAGATTGCAAACGCGTGGGGCATGATTGAAATAAGCTGAATCAGGTAATACAACATTTTCAACGAGTGCTCAAAGACATTATTAGATTTTTATTTACTCTAAACTAAACTCTACCGCAGCTGCTTTCGGATTGAAACACCAGATGACGTCATGATAGTATTTTTAAGTAAGTACTAACTGTAAATGTACAGCACTAGCATGTATTATACAGGGTGACTTTTTTTATCAGTACCGATATTTTGTGTAAAGTCTCCACTGATGAATATGAACAACTTTTGCTATGGGGGCAATAGCGAAATCGAGAAAAAAAATCAGCTGTTCCATACAAAAGTTCCATTGGCGCGCGGTCAAAATGTATAGAACAGCTGATTGTTTTTCTCGATTTCGCTATTGCCCCCATAGTAAAAGTTGTTCATATTCGTCAGTGGAGTCTTTACACAAAATATCGGTACTGATAAAAAGTCACCCTGTATATAAACGTGGTGTAAGCTAGTGTACGAGTATTGTTCTGATAAAATATGCTTATAAGTTAAGCCAAGATTTTCAGCTTGACAATCGCAGCAACACGCTATTTATTTGTTAGGCACATGTGCATGCTGCGGCTAAAATATTATATTATTTATACAATATGAAAAAAAAAACTTGTCCAACCCAAAAGGGTCATAAAGTTTCCTCCTTAATAACATAAACAAAACAAATAATAAAATTACGTAATTCATGAAAACTTTTTTAATCGATTTTCGAAGTCAACAAGATTAGCACCTATTTATCCTAAAACGGGGGAATTTCCAAAATACGTTATTACTCCTGTCGCGCTACTTGCGCCCCCTTCGCGTTGCCATGTATGCTTTTTTTAATGTAGTGAATTTTGTATTTTTTTTTCTTGTTTTTTTTTATAATATTTCATGAAAATGATTGCACAAACAGAATCTAATCTCTATACCTAATAACCCCTTAATGGGTTGGACAGGGTTTTTTGCACACTGTATAACTCACTAGCCATATATAAGTCACTAGCACAGAAGTCTACGCCAAACCTAAATTGCAATCCCGTTCTTATACAGCCTGCAAGTTACATATTCGCCCTGCGGGGCTGGGCTGGCGGCGCCCTATCACATTGCATCTGGATCACACGCTATCAAATAGGTTGAAAGTCGTACTATTTTATAGCGGTTCTTAAGAGAGATGCCTGCGCGCGTTCTCCATTTGTGGTGTCATAAAAAGTAACGGCTTTATATTGATGATATCATAATAGTCCCCCTACCCGATTTCGACTACGGTGGCCAGTCTCAAACAACTAACCGACTGTGCGGGACTTCATCCAAGTGCGGGACATATTATAGTGCACAAGTGTGTGCACAGGTGCATTGTCTATTACTTATACTATCATAACCCGATGGGACAGCAATCTGACACGACCAAAGAGATATCAGGCACAGGACCAACGGCTTTACGTGCTTTCAGAGGGACGGGGGTGAAACGCCGCCAACTTCCAAACTCCGGGCTTTCTTGTGAATTTCTGAACAGAAAAACTCAGGTACATATTTTTTGGCCCGACATGGGTTCCGAACCCGGAACCTCTGGCGCGGCCGTCGCTTTAAAGTGCAACCCTCTAACCGCTGCGCCACCGATTGATGATATTATACAGTGTGAGGGATATCTGTTTCCGGGCCCTCCGTACTAGCAATGCCCTGCAGCTGTACACACCTTTGCATAAGACAGCTTATGCCTCCAAATCTTTCACCCTCAGCACCATCAGACTCTGGAATTCCCTCCCAGATACGATCAAGACATCAACATCAATCTATGTGTACAAAAAGTCTATACGCAATCTTTTTCTGAATAAGAATAAAAACATAATATCTGTTCAGCGCGTTTTAATATGGATTTCATTGTATTTATGTAAGTAGGTTTATTTAAGAAGTATTTTTAAGTATATGTAGTTCATTCCTAATAAACTTAGTTTTGTTGTTCTTTTACGCCGCCTCAACTGTTTCTGCCTCGCCCAATGGTTGACTGGTAGAGAATGCTTAAAGCGTTAAGTCCGTTATAGTAAAAAAGACAAATAAATACATGTGTAAACAAGTACTATAAAAGCGCTTACCTTACGTTGGGAAATGCAATTGAAACTAATACGATACAATGATTTGTGATTGATATACCAAATTGGTTATGATTATCCAAAATACTGTAATGGCAACAATTTCAATTTGCTGCCAGCTAAAATTTTAATGCGTAAACAAGTACATTTATCTACTGAATAGACAGTTAGTAGTTACATGAAATCCATACTCGGCTGTAACATAACTAATTAAATGAAAACCAGATATAAAACATCACCATTTCAATTTAAATTGGCCGAGAGTTTTTGAAATAACTAGACTAATAATCCGCGAAAACAAATATAAATTACAAATACTTTGGGGTAAAAACTGAATCTACCAAAACTCGATTCTTTTAACATAGCTATCCAACGCGGCAACGCAGCTAGTATTATAGAATTCTTGCCACAAGGGAATGATTACGTTTTCAAATAGCTAGGTTTTAAGTTTATTTTTTGAGTATCATCTCATCTATGTTTCAATTTTTACTTGTTTGTTATTAATAATGCGTCTTCCAGATATAACAATTTCCTTTCGAATTCTGTTTTTACTCGTAATATGACAATAGCCGCCAGCATTGGGTTTCTCAATCAATAAGCGAGGCACAATCGAGCAAATAAAGAAAACGTGGAAAAAAATAAGAAACTGTACTCCTCGAGTTTCAATCGAGAGATTGTGATAGCCCCTACTAGTTTCCTAAATACAAAATTAAAAAAAACATTATGAAGTGGAAAATTGAACCCTGCGTACTTTTGTAACTAGATCAAAACAAGCTATTAAGTCATTGGTGGAGCCCGTTGAAAGCAACACTCAATACTTTATTGCTCCACAATGTAAAATTGTAGGTGCTATCCTAACGCTTTACTCTGCGCGGGGATATTTTTTAAATTTTCTTGAAGTTTGTTTAAATTAAATTTAAATCAAAACAATTGGAAGTTTACAGAGCTAGTCTAATACACTTACAAGCTTAAATAACAATAATTATATGATTATCATGACGTTACGAAGTTTATAGATGTGCGTTGAAGTATGGAGTTTCATACAAATAATATTGAACGTCTCGAGTTTATACGGTGCTGTCACCGAGACCGGTGCAGATGTGCCTCATACTTGGTGTAATGCTTTTGACTGTAGATGGTACAGTACTAAGTAGGTTTTTTTTGCCGTCAATGTACGCAGAATATCGACACGTCGTCGACGTGCAAATGACATAATTATTAGGCCAGCAGCGTAGCGCTTTTGATCGAGATGTGCACTAAAACAGCGCGCGCAGGCTAGCGCTTTTTTCTTTGTCTGACTGCTATGCCGGTGGTCATGAAATCGAATCTCGCAAGGAGCAAATGTTTATGTGTTGAGCACGATCCTTGGTAGCATGTCATGGATGTTCATATGTGTTTAAGCATTTATGGGAGACGCGCCCGTCATAAACGTCGTATGGTATTCGTAACACAAGGAAAATAAATCCATTCGTAACCATGACAATTGTTGTGTTGTCAGTTGAATATTTTGTTTCAATAGATGTATTTTTATGATCGAGTTCAAAAAGTAAAGTATGGTCCACTGGGAATGGAACTGCCAGCAATTCGTCTTCATTTGTCCGCAATCCAGTCGCTAACTGACTGAGCATACGCACTGTCACTGAGGCAATTTTATAGAGTATCCAACGTTGTACTTAGATAAGTTTTATACGTTTCAAGATACGAAAAATAAAGGACTTTTTAAGGGTTTCGTAGCCGAGTGGCATAAAACGGAACCCTTATATTTTAGCCAAGTTTGTATGTCTCTCCGTCAATATGTCACACACATTAATCTGTAACTATAAAAATCACACTTTTGAAATTTTGTAGGAAGATGTATCCTGTTAACCGCTTTACAATTCTTATATAAAATAAAATAAAAATGATATTTAAGGAGGCTCTCATGACTTACATGAAACTATAACCAAAAAATAAATTTTGGTCAAACCAATTCGTGTCCATGGATAGGTCTTTTAAAATGACATCGAGGTTTCATAAACCATTTTCTTTTAAATTCTAACGCTTGATAGATAGACGTTTCCATAGTGGTAAAATGGGCGTCCCCCCCCCTTCCTCTCACTTCTAAACTAAGAGAGTGTAAATTTTGAAAAAAAAATGTAATGTATCTACATTTCTTTTTTTTTTACAAATACTTTCAACGAAAATTAGTTTGGACGGGATCGAACTAGTAGTTTAGAAATATAGGAAATTTTCAACAACCGTAAACATAACTTTGTTGCTCATACAAACACAATGAAAAACAAAGTTATATTTGCTGTCTACCACTGTCAACAAAACACTGGTATTTTAGCTAAGTGGAAGAAAGTGCATTCCCTAATTCAGTTAAAGTAGTTGGCACGGAACCCTCAGTGCGCGAGTCCTACTCACACTTGGCCTGTTTTTTATTTCCGCTACATCGTAACGTACCATCATGGACGCGCTAGGAAAGAGTCACGAAAAGCAACACACGCTCTGTGCATGGCAAGCCATGGAGTTAGTCGGTGAAGGTCTAGTGGACCAAGGCGTCATTGCTTTTAGTACAAATATTTATTTATTTTGCCTGACACGTTCCTAGCAAGATCATGGTATGCTACCGTGTAGTGGAAACAGCAGAGGGAATTAGTTCAAGTCGATGCCCGTGCCCGTTCGTAGGCACATTACGAATTATACAATGTGTTAATTTTACACTTGATAAAATTTTCAGGAAGTGCTCTTCTCACGGTTTTGAACAACTTTTAGTCTGGGATCAACTTCAAAATCGAGAAAAAAAATGTGCTGCTCCTTACCTTTTTTCGAGATGAAATAAGTTTTGTATGGAATAGCTAATTTTTTTTCTTGATTTCGAAATTGGTTCTATAGCAAATGTTGTTCAAATCCATCACTCAGCACTCCCTAAAAGATTGATCAAGTTAAAAATTAACACATTTTATTAATAAATAATTAAAAAAATATATCTCATCTTATCATGCAATCTTTGTGTTTTCTTTCAATACAAGTGAATTGTGATTTTAGTACTCAAGTGTTACTGTTTACTCATATCTCATTACACAAAAAAATATGTTATAAAAAAATATGTTAGAAAACATGTGCCCTCCGTTTAGGAGAAACAAATTCATTTCGGTGCATGGTGTGCGTAGACTATTGATGAACGTAAGTTTTAGTTCATATACCGACCCCAAATGAATTTGGTATTTTGTTTTTTTTTTTTCAATTATTTGAAGGCGGTTTTTTAATTTATTTTTGATATTAATTACCCATATCTCAAAAACAACTTAACCGATTTTGATGAAACTTACTCTGGAGTCTAAGTTGAAATATACCTAATTAAATAATCATCTCACTATGACTCCTCGTTTTTGAGTAATCCATGAACGAACATAAAAATATACAAACATACACTTCCAAAATTTTGCACACGTGTCTGGAAGCACATTTTCAAACATAATTTCTAACAATATCACATACATACAAACTGATTACCACCTTTTTTGAAGTCTGTATTAATAGATCATAATAATCAAATATTATTAAATTCTTATGATATCACATACGTTGCACCTCCTTTTTATTTTTTGAAGTCTGTAAAAAGTACCCAATCATTGAGACAGTTCAGTCATCTGCTAGTTTATAATAAAAGCCAGGTCAAATGCAATCGATCATAATCTATGATACATAATCGGTTGCTATCAGGAGTAATTGTACATTGTGTAATTGGCCAAGAGGTTGCTGGTTCAAGTCCCGCCCGTGCGCAATTTTTTGGTTTCTTATTTCATCTTTATGAACATAAAATATGACACTGTGAGTGTTAAAAACATTCTAAACCATTAGATAGCGAAGCGTCATCAATTTCCAAGTTGTATTTATTCTGTAAAGAATAACTGCTTGGGTCATCTGTTTCATAAACAGACGGCTAGATGGCGCTAAGCGTCACGCAATGACGTTTTCATAAGAGACCACAAATTTCGCAAGGACGGACTGACAGCACGGTAGCTCAATTGGTAAGAGCGTGTGGCCCGGTCAGCCATGAGGTTGCTGGTTCAAGTCCCGCCCGTGCGCAAATTTTTGGTTTCTTATTTCATCTTTATGAATATAAAATATGACGCTGTAAGTGTTAAAAACATTTTAAACCATTAATTTTTTTCTCATTATTTGACTTTAGCTATATTGGCTATAATAAATCGATATATACTAACTGCTGTTTAGCCCAAATATATAATAAGTTACATAGCACATGGTTTTAAGGCTACTTTGAGTGCCAATTTTGGTTATGCAATATTATAAATTGGACTTTTAAAAAACAACTTTGACTGTGACAGACGAGGAATCGAAGTCCGTATCTTACGCTATCCGGGCGTATGCCTATATCACTCCGCCACCGTCACATTAGCAAGCCTGTTGAATTTTGCAAGCGCTTACTTTAACGCGTAGGCTGCGTGAAATCATCAATATTGCGAGATTGCTCTCAAATATCGTTTAAATCAATAAATACACTGGAATTTGAAAAAGGTGTCAAATTTAAGCCTACTGCATACTCCCCATTATGTGCATACATCTAGATTTTCACTGTATATTGTGACAAAATAACCGTTGTCGGATGAGAGGGTTGGCAAGTCGATTTCCTCCGAAGAATATGAAAGAAGATTTAACTGTGCGACACACACTAAACTGGTTTCACAGCAACAAGGATTTAGCGATTAAGGATTTTATGTAGCCCCAAGCGATAAAACCGAAGATTATATTTTCAATATTCTTTGAACTCAATGACTATTGATAGCCAAAAAAAAGTATCTTACCTTAGTAACACTGTTTATTTGTAAACAAGGCAATAATAAAATAAAACTAATAATGCAATTCTACAACTTCTAAAATCCGCTTTTCTTCCGTTACCGTCACAACAGCAAGGAACGTTTAGAAAACTCCACTCGGAAATGCGCCTGAGAATTTCCTTTTAGCAGATTCTAGTCCGGCAGGGTGATTACGTAACCTATCAAAAGCATTAAGATTGCAAACGCGTGGGGCATGATTGAAATAAGCTGAATCAGGTAATACAACATTTTCAACGAGTGCTCAAAGACATTATTATATTTTTATTTACTCTAAACTAAACTCTACCGCAGCTGCTTTCGGATTGAAACACCAGATGACGTCATGAAAGTATCTTTAAGTAAGTACTAACTGTAAATGTACTGCACTAGCATGTATTATACAGGGTGACTTTTTTATCAGTACCGATATTTTGTGTAAAGTCTCCACTGATGAATATGAACAACTTTTGCTATGGGGGCAATAGCGAAATCGAGAATTAGTGGAATTGGTGTAAGCTAGTGTACGAGTATTGTTCTGATAAAATATGCTTATAAGTTAAGCCAAGTTTTTCAGCTTGACAATCGCAGCAACACGCTATTTATTTGTTAGGCACATGTGCATGCTGCGGCTAAAATATTATATTATTTATACAATATGAAAAAAAAATTTGTCCGACCCGAAAGGGTCATAAAGTTTCCTCCTTAATAACATAAACAAAATAAATAATAAAATTACGTAATTCATGAAAACTTTTTTAATCGATTTTCAAAGTCAACAAGATTAGCACCTATTTATCCTAAAACGGAGGAATTTCCAAAATACGTTATTACTCCTGTCGCGCTACTTGCGCCCCCTTCACGTTGCCACGTATGTTTTTTTAATGTAGAGAATTTTGTATTTTTTATTCTTGTTTTTTTTTTTTCTAATATTTCATGAAAATGATTCCACAAACAGAATCTAAGCTCTATACCTAATAACCCCTTAATAGGTCGGACAGGGTTTTTTTACTCACTGTATAACTCACTAGCCATATATGTCACTAGCACAGAAGTCCATGCCAAACCTGAATCCCGTTCCTATACAGTCTGCAAGTTACATATTCGCCCCGTGGGGCTGGGCGGGCGGCGCCCTACGTCACATTGCATCTGGATCACACGCTATCAAATAGGTTGAAAGTCGTACTATTTTATTGCGGTTCTTAGGAGAGATGCCTGCGCGCGTTCTCCATTTGTGGTGTCATAAAAAGTAACGGCTTTATATTGATGATATCATAATAGTCCCCCTAGCCGATTTCAACTACGGCGGCCAGTCTCAAACAACTAACCGACTGTGCGGGACTTCGTCCACGTGCGGGACATATTATAGTGCACAAGTGTGTGCGCAAACACCGGTGCACTCTCTATTCCTTTCACTCTTATAGCCCGATGAGACAGCAATCTGACACGACCGGAGAGAGATCAGGCGCAGGACCAACGGCTTTACGTGCTTTCAGAGGCACGGGGGTGAAACACCGCCAACTTCCAAACTCCGGGCTTTCTTGTGAATTTCTGAACAGAAAAACTCAGGTACATATTTTTTGGCCCGACATGGGGTTCGAACCCGAAACCTCTGGCGCGGCCGTCGCTTTAAAGTGCGACCCTCTAACAGCTGCGCCACCGAGCCAGTTTGATGATATTATACAGTGTAAGTGATGTCACTTACAGATGTCTGTTTCCGGGCCCTCCGTACTAGCAATGCCCTGCAGCTGTACACACCTTTGCATAAGACAGCTTATGCCTCCAACTCTTTCACCTTCAGCACCATCAGACTCTGGAATTCCCTCCCTTTATGTGTACAAAAAGTATATACGCAATCTCAATAAGAATAAAAACATAATATCAGTTCAGCGTGAAGTAATATGGAATTCATTGTATTTATGTGAGAAGGTTTATTTAAGAAGTATTTATGTAAGTATATTTAGTTCGTTCTAAATTATGTTAGTTTTGTTGTTCTTTTACGCCGCCTCAACTGTTTCTACCCAGCCCAATGGTTGACTGGTAGAGAATGCTTAAAAGCATTAAGTCTGCTATTTGTACTTAATTTTGTTTGTGCAATAAAGAATTTATTAAAAGAAAGATAAATAAATACATGTGTAAACAAGTACTATAAAAGCGCTTACCTTACTTTGGGAAATGCAATTGAAATTAATACGATACAATGATTTGTTATTGATATACCAAATTCGTTGTAATTATCCAAAATAATAAATAATAATAACAGTCCCCCTAGCCGATTTCGACTTCGGTGGCCAGTCACAACGACTAACCGACTGCGCGGGACATACTCGTATTATAGTGCACAAGTGTGTGCGCAAACGCAGGTGCACTCTCTATTCCTTTCACTCTCATAGCCCGATGGGACAGCAATCTGACACGACCGGAGAGAGTTTAGGCGCAGGACCAACGGCTTAACGTGCTTTTCCGAGGCACGCGGGTGAAACACCGCCAACTTCCAAACTCCGGGCTACCCTAAGAATTTCTGAACAGAAAAACTCAGGTATATATTTTTGGCCCGATCCGGGGATCGAACCCGGGACCTCTGGCGCAGCCGTCGCTTTAAAGTGCGACCCTTCTACCGCTGCGCCACCAAGGCAGTTATCCAAAATACTGTAATTGCAACAATTTGAATTTGCTGCCAGCTAAAATTTTAATGCGTAAACAAGGGAATTTAATTTACTGAACAAATTACATACTCGGCTGTACCATAACTAATTAAATGAAAACCACACATAAAACATAACCATTTCAATTAAAATTGGCCGAGAGTTTTTGAAATAACTAGACACCTTTTATCTGCATATTCAGATCGTGATTAGTGTTTTGAAATAAAAAAAAACACTTTAAAATTGAGTAATCCGTGAAAACAAATATAAATTACAAATACTTTGGGGTAAAAACTGAATCTACCAAAACTATATTTTTTTAACATAGCTATCCAACGCAGCAACGCAGCTAGTATCATAGCATTCTTGCCACAAGGGAATAATTACGTTTTCGAATAGCTAGGTTTTAAGTTTATTTTTTGAGTATCATCTCATCTATGTTTCAATTTTTACTTCTTTGTTATTAATAATGCGTCTTCCAGATATAACAATTTCCTTTCGAATTCTGTTTTTACTCGTAATATGAAAATAGCCGCCAGCATTGGGTTTCTCAATCAATAAGCGAGGCACAATCGAGCAAATAGAGAAAAAGTGGAAAAAAGTAAGAACTGTACTCTCCGAGTTTCAATCGAGAGATTGTGATAGCTCCTACTAGTTTCCTAAATACAACATTAAAAAAACATTATGAAGTGGAAAATTCAACCCTGCGTACTTTTGTAACTGGATCAAAGCAAGCTATTAAGTCATTGGT
This sequence comes from Pyrausta purpuralis, assembly GCA_963924145.1. Classification (NCBI taxonomy): domain Eukaryota; kingdom Metazoa; phylum Arthropoda; class Insecta; order Lepidoptera; family Crambidae; genus Pyrausta; species Pyrausta purpuralis. Next base: position 24,503,230 of record OZ001657.1, read on the forward strand.
GAAGCCCGTTGAAAGCAACACTCAATACTTTATTGCTCCACAATGTAAAATTGTAGGTGCTATCCTAACGCTTTACTCTGCGCGGGGATATTTTTTAAATTTTCTTGAAGTTTGTTTAAATTAAATTTAAATCAAAACAATTGGAAGTTTACAGAGCTAGTCTAATACACTTACAAGCTTAAATAACAATAATTATATGATTATCATGACGTTACGAAGTTGATAGATGTGCGTTGAAGTATGGAGTTTCATACAAATAATATTGAACGTCTCGAGTTGATACGGTGCTGTCACCGAGACCGGTGCAGATGTGCCTCATACTTGGTGTAATGCTTTTGACTGTAGATTGTACAGTACTAAGTAGGTTTTTTTGCCGTCAATGTACGCAGAATATCGACACGTCGTCGACGTGCAAATGACATAATTATTAGGCCAGCAGCGTAGCGCTTTTGATCGAGATGTGCATTAAAACAGCGCGCGCAGGCTAGCGCTTTTGTCTTTGTCTGACTGCTATGCCGGTGGTCATGAAATCGAATCTCCCAAGGAGCAAATGTTTATGTGTTGAGCACGATCCTTGGTAGCAATGTCATGGATGTTCATATGTGTTTAAGCATTTTTGGGAGACGCGCCCGTCATAAACGTCGTATGGTATTCGTAACACAAGGAAAATAAATCCATTCGTAACCATGACAATTGTTGTGTTGTCAGTTGAATATTTTGTTTCAATAGATTTTTATGTTCGAGTTCAAAAAGTAAAGTTGGGTCCACTGGGAATGGAACTGCCAGCGATTCGTCTTCATTTGTCCGCAATCCAGTCGCTAACTGACTGCAGCATACGCACTGTCACTGAGGCAATTTTATAGAGTATCCAACGTTGTACTTATATAAGTTTTATACGTTTCAAGATATGAAAAAAAAAGTAAAAACCGACTTTAAAACCAAAATGCACTAAAAAGTCTTAAATAAACCCTTCACCATTGAAAGGAAAGGAATCCGTTTTAGTCAAACAATTTCTTTTTGGAGTCAGTGCTGTGATAGTTGATGCTTGTTGGTCAAAGTGATGGCACCGACTCCAAAACGAAATTGTTTGCCTAAAACGGATTCCTTTCCTTTCAACGGTGAAGAGTTTATTTAAGACTTTTTAGTGCATTGCTTTTTTTAAATTTTATTTTATTTCTTCATTTTTAGTGATTACATAAGGGGGGGGGGGGGGGGGGAGTTGCACCTTATGATTCTATTTTTTAAGAAGCTACATATTACCTATCATAAGCTCCGTCATTATAATGAACTCCTAAGCGTTAAGGAATTTCACCATCAGCTCAGCCCCACAAGATGTTGACTATCAGACGTAACAACACGTCCACATTAAGATTCTAGTTAAGAAACACTATACGTGCCTTTAAAATTTGAGGGTTTCCCTCGATTACACCAAGATTCCATCTTCAGATCCCAAAATGAAAAAAATGGGACCAACTTGAAGGTACACCCTCTAAGTAGGTGATTTTTTTTTCGATTCGGTTGACAAACGACTGAGATATGAGGTAACATACATACAAAAAAAAAACATACAGACGAATTGATAACCTCCTCCTTTTTTAAAGTCGGTTAAAAATAAAGGAATTTTTAAGGGTTTCGTAGCCAAATGGCAAAAAACAGAACCCTTATAGTTTCGTCAAGTCTGTTTGTCTGTCAGTCTGTCTGTCTGTCTGACGGTCTGTCCGTCCGTATCTCACAGACACATTATTCTGTAACTATAAACATAACACTGTTGAAATTTTGTAGGAAGTTGTATCCTGTCAACCGCATTACGATTCTTTAAAAAAAAATTAAGGAGGCTCCCATGACTTACATAAAACTCAAACTTTCATGGATCTTAACAAATACTTTTAACGAAAATCAGTTTGGACGGGATCGAACTAGTAGTTTTCTAAATACAGCACATTTTCAACAACCGTAAACATGACTTCGTTGTTCATACAAACACTATGAAAATAGTACATTAAGATACAAGTGTGCTAAGTTGACCATTGTATACAAGGCGATATTGTGTGCGCACGAGCGAAAGCGAGTGCGCCATAAGAAAGCCGCGTATATAATGGTCACAGGCACACGTGTTTCATACGACGTTTTTCAACACAATTGCGAGAAAAAAACAAGACTCCTCATTTACTAAGTTTTTTATTATTAAAACAGTAAAAATACATTTCACTCGATTTTGATGACAAAGACTTTCGCACGCGTTTTTCGCCTTGTTACGTATGTCCGGCGGAGTTAATAATAGGTTTTCTTCATTTTATTCACTTGAAGTAGACATTTTCATTAATATTAAACTTTATAATTAATCCAAACTTCGTCACAGCCGACAATTATTATTTACGAAAAATGGCGCGTTGTTTTTTTTTCTGGCCGCGATACCGATGCGCGCGCAAGGCTTTGGCGCGAACTAGATCGGCCAAAACCCAAGATTAAAAATGAAATAATTCGTGTTTAAAACACAAATCACAGAAAATGTTAAATGAATTTGAGCTATTTTTTAGTAATAATTCTGGATTTACCATTTGTTGAAATAAATATGTAGATACTGTTATTTTTCGCATAAATCCTGTTTGTTGCTAAAATAAAAGTATTGTATAACCCGACTAAATTAAATCGCTTCTTCTTCTTACTTACGACTTGGTACTAGGGTACAAATGTAAATTGGTCGGGTTAATAAACTAAAAGCACTAGTGCAATAATATAATGTAAAAGCACGCGTGTTCAATATCTATGATTATGAGCCAAAAATCGGTGGAATAAAAACGTCATTTTGAGCAAGTGTGTTGAAAACAAAGTTATATTTGCTGTCTACTACTGTCAACAAAACATTGTGGTATTTTAGCTAAGTGGAAAAAAGTGGATTCCCTAATTCAGTTAAAATTGGCACGGAACCCTCAGTGCAAGCGATGGAGTTAGTCGGTTACGGAACGGTCTAGTGTCCACAGTCACTGGGCGTCATAGTTTTAAATACAAATATATATAATTTTTGCCCGACACGTTCCTAGTAAGATCATGGTATGATACTGTATATTGGAAACAGCAGAGGGAATAATATTTTTTAAGTCAATGCCCGAGATTTTGCAGGCCCATAACACGAATTATCTTATTATACAAAAATATATCATATCATGAAGCTGTGTGTTTTTTTTTCGATACAAGTGAATTGCGATTTTATTCAAGCGTGACTGTTATGTCTCAACACAAAAAAAACATTTTAGTAAACTTTGTATGTCATCATAATAGTTTTCAAGACATACGGACATTTGTTTATATACCAGGATTATGAAAGTTTGTAATTTAAAGAGCGTCATATATCAAAAAGAAAACTGTAATAAATGCTTTTAACTAAATGTAACTGGAAACTTAAATAGCAGTCCTTGTAACTGCTGGCAAGAGGCAACTCTAAACACAAATCTATTCGTGTTTCAAAGAACGCACATTACTGAAATTCATTTTATTTATGTCTTAAATCTTATTTAATTAGGTCTCAGGTAAATTATAAGCTGTTTGTAGAAGGGTCTTATTCAGAGAGAAACACATGCGTCAACCACAAGTACAGGTCGCGAAAAAAGTGCTAATTTATATTGAATTTTAATGCTTTAGAATGTTTTTAACACTCACAGTGTCATATTTTATATTCATAAAGATGAAATAAGAAACCAAAAATTTGCGCACGGGCGGGACTTGAACCAGCAACCTTTTGGCAAACCGGGCCAAACGCTCTTACCAATTGAGCTACCGTGCTGTCAGTCCGACCCTGCGAAATTTGTGGTTTCTTATGAAAACGTCAATTGCGTGACGCTTAGCGCCATCTAGCCGTCTGTTTATGAAACAGATGGCCCAAGCAGTTATTCTTTACAGAATAAATTCAACTTGGAAATTGATGTCGCTTCGCTATCTAATGCTTTAGAATGTTTTTAACACTCACAGTGTCATATTTTATATTCATAAAGATGAAATAAGAAACCAAAAATTCATCTGTTTCATAAACAGACGGCTAGATGGCGCTAAGCGTCACGCAATTGACGTTTTCATAAGAAACCACAAATTTCGCAGGGTCGGACTGACAGCACGGTAGCTCAATTGGTAAGAGCGTTTGGCCCGGTTTGCCAAAAGGTTGCTGGTTCAAGTCCCGCCCGTGCGCAAATTTTTGGTTTCTTATTTCATCTTTATGAATATAAAATATGACACTGTGAGTGTTAAAAACATTCTAAAGCATTAGATAGCGAAGCGACATCAATTTCCAAGTTGAATTTATTCTGTAAAGAATAACTGCTTGGGCCATCTGTTTCATAAACAGACGGCTAGATGGCGCTAAGCGTCACGCAATTGACGTTTTCATAAGAAACCACAAATTTCGCAGGGTCGGACTGACAGCACGGTAGCTCAATTGGTAAGAGCGTTTGGCCTGGTTTGCCAAAAGGTTGCTGGTTCAAGTCCCGCCCGTGCGCAAATTTTTGGTTTCTTATTTCATCTTTTTGAATTTTAATCATAATTTTCAAAAATCTTTACTCAAGATGCCGCGTTTTCTATTTGATGATACAATTGTTTTTTTTTTTTCTATTTTTACATCAATAAATTAATCTAGAAAGTCTACACTGGACTCTATCCCCACTAAAAACTGTATATTAAATAAATCAATTGATTTACTATTTGAGCTAGAAAGTACCATAACAATACAAAACATAACCTACACAACTAATCCGCTCAATTTAATACCGAAGGCACCTATACAGGCAGTATCCGTTATCAATAAATACAAAATTTAGGTCACCCCATTCTAGGAAATTGCTTCAAGCCAGAAGAAAAGATGGCAAACGTAGATACGGAAGTATCGCATTATATCGTATTTGAAAAATCCGATCATTTCCATACATTTTATACGCACTATTGGGTCCTTTTGACTGCATTTTTCTTTAAATGCAGCTAAAGCGGGATTGTACAATTTTGTTGTAGTAACTTTTTGAAGAAAACATATTGAATATTTGAGTTTACATCAGAATTAAAAACAAGTACATATTTATCTAAATGTTTAAAAGAAAGTCGTATTAGGTACACTATTTTATACTCAAGAACGGCTGAACCAAATATGCTTAAAATTGGTACGGAAGTAGCTTATAACCAGGAGACGGACGTAGAATACTTTTTATCACTACCAATTTCCTACCAATACACAAAAACGGGTGAACTGATTTTCGTGATTTTAAGCGTCTTTAAACGTGAACCGGGGCGGGAAAAGGACAAGTTCGCTGAGACCGCTAGTTTACAATATAACAATCATCGCTTTCAACAAAGCATTCTTTGACTATAATTTCACAATTGGCACAATTTTTTGAATGCTTTTGTCAGTCTACAAACAAGAGTTCACCAAAACATTCGATTTTACAAGCCTAATGGTTATTTTCACAATGTCTTAATAAGTAATGGTTAGCGTTATTTAATACATCTTTAGATATGACGTTCATTAATTAAATTATTCGTTAGTTAGTGCCTATTTGACGATAGTTAAACATCGCCTTTACTTATGTTTATTTTTTTAATTTATGCCGTAATTGATAAACACTTTCGTGTACGTCTCTCCAGATTGAGATAATACGCAACATATTATATTTCGCTATTTGAAACCTTGAACCTTGTGGTGACGACACGCGTCCATCACACTATATCACTGACTGTACCGAGATGAGCTTTCAAATTACCTACATTAATTGATGCGTATGAATCCTTGATTACTATTCGTTGTATGTTTCAAAGATAACGATAACCTGTGAATTCCTTGTTAGTGTAAAATAAACTGAGTTTGAGGAATACCTACGGTTTTAGGGTTCCGTAGCGGAATGTCAAAAAACGGAACCCTTATAGTTTCGTTAAGTTTGTTTGTTTGTCTGTCCGTCCGTATGTCACAGACACTTTATTCTGTAACTATGAGCATTACACTGTGGAAATTTGGTAGAAAGATGTATCCTGTTTAACGTTTTACGATTCTCATGCAAAAAATGAAACAAACTTAAAAAAAATTGTCAAACCTGTGCGTAGGGGTCTATGAATTGGTATTTTAAAATAACATTCAGGTTCTTTAAACCATTTTCTTTAAAAGTCTAACGTTTGATAGATAGACGCTTCCAAAGTGGTAAAATGGGCGTCTCCCCCATCTAATTTATAAACTAAGCAAGTGTAAATTTTGAAAAAATATATATGATATAGATCTTAACAAATACTTTCAACCAAAATTGGTTTAAACGAGATCAAAATAGTACTTTTTGAGATATAGCATATTTTCAACAATCGCAAACATAACTTTGTTCTCCATACCATCACTATAAAAAACAAAGTTATATTTGCTGTCACCAAAATATTGTGGTATTTTAGCTAAGTGAAAGTAAGTGAATTGCCTAATTCAGTTGAAGTTGGCTCGAAACTCTCAGTGCGTGAGTCCGACTCACACTTGGCCGGTTTTTCAGTAGAATAAATGCTGCGGTAAATGGTAAAGTGTTATTATTAATACCCATCATTTAGTAGGCAGGTGTAGTAAGTGTATGGTATGTCTTTTAGCACTGAAGCAAAAGGTATCTGATAAGTAAGTATCAAACATAACATTTTTATTTATCTTTACCAAACACTGCAAAGTTTAACTTCTGTTTTTATTATATGGTTAATATATAAATGTGATATATTTGCACTATTATAATCATTTAAAATTCAATGATCTTTGAGTTAATTGATAATCAAAGGCTTTTGAAATATGCGGCTCTAATCACTAGCTCAATTGAGGTTTAATAAACAGTTTTAATTAGTGTCTAATAGAAGTAATGATATTATATTTATTCGCTGTGTGCGAAGTAGGAGCTGGGGGAATTCGAATCTACGAGTATGACAGTACTCGCAGTGACCAAAAATAAGACGTTTGAGAACGTCTGTCACCATTTATCAATTTTGGCACAAATATTTACGTATCCGTGCATTATGTCCCGGGTTGGATCCCCGGGTCGGACCAAAAATCTACCTAAATTTTTCTGTTCAGAAATTCGTAGGGTAGCACGGAGTTTGGAAGTTGGTAGTGTTTCACCCCCGTGCCTCGGAAAAGCACGTTGCGCCGTTGGTCCTGCGCCTGATCACTCTCCGGTCGTGTCAAATTGCTGTCCCATCGGGCTATGAGAGTGACAGGAAAAGAGAGTGTACCTGTGCACTATAGTATGTCCCGCGCAGTCGGTTAGTCGTTGTGAGTGGCCACCATAGTCGAAGTCGGCTAGGGGTACTATTATTATTATCATGAACGTTATTGAATATAATTAACGGATATTAAAACATAAATCATTTAAATAACTTTGTTTTAATTACTTTTCATAATGCGAGCCTGTCAATTGTCATTTCAACGTCCATAGTTTTTGGCGTCATCGTTACATACGGTCCTAATAAGTTTGCCCTTTCTTAAAATACTGCACCCTACTTGTAGATAATAAATATTGCAAGAATATTATCCATCCTTACATTATCAGTCAAAGTAATTACTGTTACAATGAAATAAGTAAAACTAATTTCGATCTTACAAAAAGAAACTCTTAACCATGTTAACTGATCAAACGTTGTTCGCCGACTGAAAGCCGTTAATAACGAAAATAACGATATTACCGAATGGGCCGTATCAGACAAGGGCGGGTCACAGTGCTGTCCTAGTATCGATACTTTGGTCGTTAAATGGCCTAAGAAACATGGAGAGAAAATACGTTCTCTCAAGAAATAAGTGTGCCCTGACAACTAAGATGAGGACGTTTTCAAGAAGAGAATGAATACGCTGTTACTAGGCAGACGTATTTCATCTAAAGCTGCACTGTCACTAAAAATCAGGTGCAATCGTGGCTTGAATTCTGTCTTTGTTAATAATAAAAAACTAAACATAACTATTATGTCTGAACATTATTCAAATTTTATGTTAATGTCATTTTTTATTTGCATCCCGATTTTTCTAAATTTGAACTGTACTCTGTAAAACACTTTTAGCACGGAGCCTCAGCTGACATAAATAATAATAAAATTATGTTAATAATCTTCCAGGCAAGTGTCATATTTGTGTTACGGGCAGAATCAGCCGAACACTTTAAGATCGTATGCATTTTTAATGAACAAAAAAATGAAGTCCGATGTTATTGTGACTGTACGATATCGATTGTATCCTTCCGCACTATCAATATCTTACTTTACCCGGTTCCTTTACCCGTACAAGTTTTAACGAGAGACTCCAATGGATCCGGTTTATCCGTGTCTGATGATGTTATAATGACTTGCCGTATTTACGAACTACGGGTTTCTTCACGGCAAGTTTTGGAACTTTAAACTTGTACTCTACAGTAGCGGGTTAACGAGACTATCCTTCTCTGAAATCGATGGACAAATACAACAACCTTGTAATAAGAGGGACGTTATAAAAATGCTGAAATGTTTTTTATTCAGAGACTGTTCAGGGTACATTTTTATGAGTAGGAAATGTCCAATGCTGTGAGTTCTTTCAGCATTATATCGAAATGGATTTTTGCAAAGACGATCGACTGTTTCGAACCTTGTACTTCTTAATAACTTTGTTACCTAAAGTATTGATAGTGGTAGCCAGGTATACGTCGTGTTTACTGATTGCAGTAAGGCATTCGATCGCATTGATCATGTCTCCTTCTTAATAATTATTTCTTAATAAGCTAGTTTTCGTCCTATATGTCAAATTGATCTTAGACTATAGAGCCTATCCCCAGTGGTATTCTCCAAGGATCACTACTTGGTCCTTTCTTATTTGTAATACTCGTCAATGATATTGATTCCTGACTGATTTCTTCATCTACTTTGCTTAAAACACCGACGATATGTTAAAATAGCAAAAAATAACGTTGAACAAAATAAAAGTGTATAAAAGCATACCTTCCCTGACATACCATTAGGACATACAGAAAGACTGTAACGGGTGCAGGAGGATGATGTTACTAAAATAATAATAAAAAATGCAACAAAATATTATTATAAACTGTTGAGTTATCTATGTAAACGTCGCTATTGACAGCTACTGTCAATGTCAATAATGCATTATTGTTGCGCTTCCGACTAATATATATCTGGTCATCATGTTCTCGACTACCATGCTGTGATTTGTAAGACACATTTTATATCCCAATAAATCTCAGTCCATCCTGGATAAATCTTTATACTTATTTATCTTTATTTATACCCATAACCCTTCATAAACGATAATGATGCAATATACGATACACACCATTTTTTTATTTTTTTCAGATAAAAAATAAAAGCAGATCATATTTATATTTTTTTCACAATTTGGTTTATGTATAATTTATATAATGTTATAAATTTTCATTTCCAAAGAAAATATACTTTGTTTTGACTATAATAACATTTTTTACGCTAGCTTACGAACAAAACAAGAAGTACGTATGCAAAACATTTTTCGTATTTACCTAATGTCAAATCAAAATACTAGACATAAAAAAAAACCATATTACAAATAATTAAAAATAAGCAATAACAGTTTATATCAAACAAACTGAACAAATAGCATAATTTCAAATTGCATAAATGAGTTTGGCATGTAGCGCAGTTAATAAAATTAACTAGAAGGCGACAAACACGGTAAATCATTTTGCGGTGTTTAGCTTTTAGTTTTAATACGGCTTGAATTTATTACGAAAATGCCAAGGAAATATGCAAGAAGTCAGTTAACAGTTAAGAAAGTTTTTGTCACTCAATGTTTTTCAAAACTATTGAATAACGAAGCGTTATCAATATCCAAGCTTAGTTTATTAGGCAGTGATTGTGTTCTGTTGATGGCTAACAAACGAGGGATTAAAAGAAATGATTGATCACGCGAATCATCCGGATCCGGTCAACGCAAATGACTGCGATGGACACCTCGCGTCACCGCCACGCACGAAAAACCGTATACATGCGTACGCGGTCAGTTAAAATAAGAAGAAGAACCCTAAACGGCGACACACGGCTTCGGATTTCCTTCACTATATCAAGTAGTATATTTTCAGTAGAGGCAGCGGAGTCCTGCATCTGCTCAACCACTGACGGATTTGAACCGCGCATCAACGTCGTCGAGCCTGGAGATATTGAACTCACAGGATGTCTGGATGCATAGATATAATATAATATAATATTTGATTGATTTAGTTTCGGCCGTAAGCTGAACTAATGTACAACTGATTGGCCCACAGTGGCAATCCAGACGGGTAGATGTTGCTGACGTCACGCATAATGACGTATCTATTAGAGACCAGGGGGCAATTCTCGTGAAATTCATATACGAAAAAAGTTCACCGATCGAATTTTCTTTGTCGAAGAAAACATAGTTTGTGATTTCTCAGGGTCATTTCTATGTATTTAGATTTTGTTAGTGCTATAGTTTTTTAACGTGTAGATATTTAACTTGATTTGTTAAAACGATTAAACTCGCAATCGATTTATCACACCAGAAAGTTCGATTGCCGCGGGAATCAGCCTCAAATTTCGCGCGGTCGGATCGACGGCACTGGTAGCTCAATTGGAAAGAGCGTTGGCCCGGTTTGCCAGAGGTTGCAGGTTTGAATCCCGCCCGTGCGCAATTTTTGTTGTGTTATTTCATATTATAAGTCACTGTACACACACACAAGTAATACTGAATTGATGCCTTTGTGTGTAGGTTTTTCTTTTATTTAGGAAGCTTAAGCGTGCGATTTTGGTACCTTTTGGTAATTCACAAATTTGTGTTCGTTTAATATTGTACTAAGTTTTAATACAAAAAGATAGCAACTATCAATTTAAGTTAACAAATTGTCATCGAAAAGTTAGCAACAAGTAAGAAAAGAATAGTTCTTAAAGTTCTTGGCATTCTCCTTCTGAAGTTTGATAATTTCTGTGTCACAGTAAAATATTAAAACTATAAATTTACGTTCTGACCGAATTCCTTCTCACTCAAATATAGATTTTTTCAAAATTGTTATTTATTAGTTCACGATATCTGGCTGTATAAATAATGTCAGTCAATACAATATATGCATTTGGCCGGAATAGTTGTAAAAGGTAAATAAGTAATGATGGTTTATGCTGCACTTAGTTTCTCAAATAACACTGTCGACTTTTACAATCAGTTTTTTATTATAACAGACAGTTAATCACAAAATATTTTTCAATGTGTACAAATCACAGTGCAATAAAGTTTCAAAATAAAATAAATAAATTTCCATTTCGATGGATTGCTTGGATGCTCCAATCCAAGCGCTCGTAACAGAATGTCCAGAATGTAACCAAAAATAATGTCGGCAGAAATGCCGCGCTACGATTGATTTTACTCGTAATGCATCATAAAAGAACAATGTTTTTGAAATTTATAAACCAATTAATAAATATTTCAGAAATAATTCATAAAAATAGGTTATTATTTCAAATAATCGGATTCACATTTTTTATAAGTTTTTGGAACCGAACAAAATGGCTAAAATGCCGTGCAACGAGTATACTTTTTTATTTATTTATTTTAAGAAAGCATTTGTTTCAAAATTAGAAAACTATACGATTGTAAAATACAAAATAAAATTAAGAAGTGAGTTTTACAATAACTATTCTTATGTGATTAAAAGAAAACATTATTTGATAAATTTCATACAGTTAATCATCATACATATAGCGCTCTGGGATCTTTCGTGCTTAGTATTATATGGCGGTTATATAACCTTAACCACCACAGACAATTAATTATGAATACATTTATAAACGGAGCGCGCTTTGTCCTTAACTGCATAATTAATGAATTTAAATTAATCTACGCAGCCACTGTAAGTTTACAACATCCCGATATCAATGAGAACCCTGCGACATTTATAAAACTAGCAAGTGTTCAAGACCCTTCGCGTCACCGTTTATGACTTCATTAAAACTTTGTTTCCTTTCTTTAGTCTTTAGTAGTGACACCATTTTTTACTTTATTTCAATTTATTTTAATTTAATGTTTAAGGCTTGATTAACCAATGCCAGTTAAGACACTTATTCAACTGATATGTATAAAATAACCCATCAAATATACCGATAAAATGACATTTACATAAATGATTGCTGACAAGCAGGTGACGTTTTCAAATCGGGCTTATTGTGTTTAATTCGACGAAAATTCCTTATCTGAAGCGGGAAAAATCAAGCCAAAAAATAATAGCTATAATTGAAAGAGCTATAATTTAAAGAAAAGCTGCAAGCTTTACACTGATTCCCTGAAGATTACTTTGGGCGTTTTCAATAGAAGAGTGAATGGACTAAATCAATCATACATGATATTTTGTTATCTTGAATCTAAACTATATTTGATACTATCAATGCGAAAGTATTTCTGGATGTCAGTCTGTCGCGCTTTCACGCCGAAACTTCTGAACCGATTTAAATGAAAATTAGCATACTTATAGTGTAGATACGACATTTACATACTTTTTAATGCAAAAAAGGGTTGTAAGGGGGCGAAAATGGGAATGAAATTCTGCTGAGGAACTGAAAGTAAGGCTTTTTAGTATGATATTATCCAAAAATACCCTTAAGGGGTAGAAGAAGGTAATGAATGTTTGGATAGAAATAAGTCATTTGAGGCGGTAAAATATAAAAAGGAAATTAGGGAAGAAAGTTTGCTGGTGGTATGGAAATTTGCATAGAACGGACATTTTTTTTTTATTATTAGAGCTATTCTGATGTAATATCATTAGCCTGTATTAAAAATTCTACTCAAAATCACCACTTAGTCTACGCAGACGATGTCGCGGGCACAGCTAGTTTAGTTATATTTTGCACATGTCTAATGTTGTCACATGGCATGACTGTGAAAATTAGGGACAATAATAATTTGTCACAGCTTTTTAAATATAAAAATGATTCCATATTTCTCTTGGTCACGAGACCACGCGTGAACGGGACGATTTCGTATATTTTTTTGTTGTGTTTGTTAATATAAGGAGAAGGATGTTATGAAAAAAAAATGCGCGGGAAATTATATAATTTCAGAGTACCTACTTTTTTACCAAACCCCTCCAACCCCTTGCAGGCGGCCGGACGGGGCCGGGTGCAAAACAAATCTCGCTGGGTCCAAAGTACAAAATGCGTATTATTATGTATATTGTAGATCAAATTTGGCCACTTTAGTTAGTTTTTTTTTTCATTTGAATTATCTACTACTCCATAATAGAAGTAAGAACCTATTCCTATGCTTTGCTATAAAATTATTATCCCTTTTGGAATAGATCGCTCTTATGAGCGAGATATGAGTAGCAGAAAGCTGTGTGACAAAAAGAGATGCAAGATGCAAGATGATGATGTAGCAGAACCATTTTTTGCAGCTGTCAAACAGTTAAGCGCCCAATGAAGGCTCGCTGAAAATTACTATCAGTTTTTTTAAACAATTTTAAGTGTATAATAATGCTACTGAAACATGATGACTTGATTGCTGTTCATCACAGCGAAATAGCCCAAACAAATTTTCTTTAGGCAGGTAAACTAGTCCAAATCTATGCTTTTTAAACCCTTTACTCACTGCAACCTTAAGCAGCGATGCAGTCACAAAATGTTAACCTTTACACACTGCGCTACTTTGAGCATCGATACAGTCGCGATGCTAACGCGCGTTAGCATCGCTACAGTTGCGACGCAGATGCTGAAAATTGACAAATTATGTGCAAAATTTTGGCAACCGCATCGATTCTAATGCGCTTCTGCATCGATACTAACGCGCGTCTGCATCGATGCTAAATTAAATCTGTTCATTGCGTGAATCGCGATACCGAAGCGCGTTTTCAAAACGCGCGACTGCATTGATGCTAAAAATCGCAGTGTGTCTTAATTTACGATTTATATTTGCCAATGCGCTTCAAATTTGAACTACGCAGTTTGATTATTCGTTTCTATAAACGTAAAGTTACGTAAAAAGTAAAGACAAAATAACGCATAATGCATATTTACGAATATTTTGTGCATGGACTTTCAATTTACACTAGGACTGAATGTTTGATATTTTGTGTCCTGTTTATCGTGAAAAAAACAATATGTTTTTTCTAGGACGCTTGGTATTAATGACCTGGACTTTGCGCAGTTATTTTAAAATGGTTTACTTTCTAACGTAAGTAAAGATCTTACAACGTCCGTATTGCGATTTTGCTTTGACTGGTACGCAGCTCTGCTTTACTGTCAAAGAAGATAAATAAACCTAATGAAAAAAAGGAATCATACAAGCCGATAGTTTGGGATGTATGAAAACGAATGAAACTAAATTTGTTTTATTCTATTAAGTGTAACGGAATGGAAAACGTTGCCAGGTCATTAAAAATCTGTTACTAGAAATATAAACATAATATAGGCAGTCTTATCGCTTTCAGGTTTTTGGCATACAGTCAACCGTTGCCAGTTTCATATCTAAAACGGAACTCTATAACTCGGGCACCATACACACTCAATTCAGTCTGTCAGACGATAAATCCTGGGTTACAACCTCACTAATCTACATTCACTTCAGGTTTTGAGCTGGCATTTAGCCCTTTGAAAGCAATAAGATACGATTTCATAACTTTAAACCTTATACTGTAACAGCTCACACTTGTAATATTTAAACAACACTAAGCTATTTACAGCTGAATAAACGTGTACCATTACCATGAGTTTGCGAGGGTAAAAAGTCTATGGAAAATTGCACAGTGCCTCTAGCGGTATCTTGCAGAACTAAAATTTTCTACACAAAAAGTGACGTCGTCGCTAGCGATTAAACTCATGTTAACGGTACTGAAGTATCTGTACAAATCTGTAACGCTTTCTGGCAAAAGACAGATAGTGGACGGCGTCCGAGTCAAATTTTAAGGTAAAACCGCAAATTGATGTACAGGTTTGCCATTTGCCACTCGCATACTAGAGGTCACAAGTTTTTTTTTTTTTTACTGGAAGTACCAAGAAAAATCTTCGGTGAGATGGATTGCGGGCGCTGGTTCACCAAATATTTTGTATATTTTATTTTTATGTCTTTAGAAACCTAGCGTGTGTGATATCATTTTGAAAGATATTTTTAAATCGCTTCCGGAAATATAGCACATCTAATGGTTGAGAATGTTTCTAAACACTCGCAGTGTCATATTTTATATTCATAAAGATGAAATAAGAAACCTGGTGGCCGGCTGTCCTTAAAGAGCTTCTGGACATGGGGGTAGAGGCCCAGACCATGAAGATGCTCTCTAACTACCTTAAGGACAGATCGGTAATGGTACGCTACCTGGGACGGAATGTTCCAAGGACCACCTCAAAGGGCTGTGTGCAAGGAGCGATAGGCGGGACCACACTTTGGAATGTGCAGCTAGATCCGCTCCTCAGGGAGGCGGAGAGTCTGGAAGCGCACATCCAGGCATTCGCAGACGACATCGTTATCATAGCCGCAGCCCGAGACACCAGCAGTCTTGAAAGAAAAATCAACAAAACCCTGGAGTCAGTGGCAGTTTGGGGCCGCCGAAACAAAATGAGATTTGCCTCCGCTAAGACCCAGGCAACGCTTATCACTAAGAAGCTAAAATATACCAATCCCCAATTTATGCTGCTGGGAACTCGGATAGAGCTCTCCGACACGTTGCGTCTTCTTGGTCTGACAATCGATCGCCACCATAATTTCAAAACCCATCTGGATGAGGTTACAGCTAAAGTAATAAACCTTTTTAAAAGTCATCAGCAGAGCAGCAAGAGCCCAATGGGACCTGAACCCGGATATCCTACGAACAATATACATCACCGTCATTGAGCCAACCGTTTTATATGCAGCGAGTGCTTGGGCCCGAATCGCATAGCGAAAATACGCAAAATAACGGTTGGATCGCATCACCAGGATATTCGGGATCCAATTATCCAAGGCACATCGCACAACCTCCCTTAACGCGGCAGCACTTCTAGCAAGAATAATTCCACTGGATCTAAGAGCAGAAGAACAGCTTACCCTCTTCGAAATAAAGAGAGGCAGAGATTTAGAGGGGCTTCCAGGACGAGCCTTACAACGCAGACTTCACCCTACACACCTCCCACATCCTGCTAAGATAAAGAACAAAACGTTTGGCAATATAAACTCTCAAGAGGACGCTGATGCCCTACCGGAAGATGAGCTGATCATGTACACCGACGGTAGCAAAATTGAAGGAAAGGTGGGAGCGGCGATTTCTTGCTGGAGGTTCGCTGGCAGGGCTTTCAGCAGGGAGGTTCGCTGTCATAAAATTCGCCTTGAGAGCTACAGCTCGGTGTTTCAGGCTGAGATGGCAGCAATCCTGAGAGCAACATCGCTAAAAACCGGCGCCTGTACCACCGTACACGTCATCAGTGACTCACGCTCCTCCTTAGAGACCATTGGCGACCCAGGGTCCCTAAACCCTATTGCAGCAGAAATAACTACGAACCTGAGGGAACTAGAGAAAAAAGGGGTAACTTACCAGTTTCATTGGGTAAAAGCGCACGTGGGAATTACTGGGAATGAGAGAGTAGATGAGCTGGCCAAGGAGGCTGCACTAAAATTGAAAACAAGAGCGGCATACGACTGCTTCCCATTGTCCTTCACCAAGCGAACCACCAGAGCTATCACCATCCAGAAGTGGCAGGAACACTACATCACCACTTAATCCGGCTCTACAACCAAACAGTTCTTCCCTGAAGTCAGCACTGCCTATCGCATAATTGGAAAGCTGACTCTGTCAAATCTGTTAACGCAACTTCTCACTGGCCATGGTGGTATTTGATCCTACCTTTTCAAATTTAACCTGTCTGACGCCGAAACCTGCACTTGCGACGATACTTCTCCTGAGACAATTCTACACACCTTGACAGCATGTCCAAAATATGCCGACAAGTACGAATGCGAGTGCAGGGTTGGACGTGCAGTGGCTGAACCAAATATTAGGGTATTGATTGGTGATGACTCCAGCTGGGCCCATTTCCTGGCCTATGCACTTGGCGTAATGTGCCAAGCTGCTAAGGCAAATGGCGCTAAGTCTCTTAAGTGAATAATTATTTGTCTGGCTATTGTCCCATTTTCTAAATTGTTATAGTTATTTTAAATGTATAATTTGGCTATTGCCCCATATAATTTTAAATCGTGACTATTAATTTGTCGAATAAGATTTTAATGAATTATTGCATGGCTTTTACCTCATTTTTAATATAATATTCAACTAGTCTCATTTTTCCTATGACATAAATCAATTTCAATTTAGCTTTCTCACGCTTAGCGCCATCTAGCCGTCTGTTTATGAAACAGAGGGCCCAAGCAGTTATTATTTTAAATTAAAACTTTATTGCACTGTAAGTTGTAAAATTGACGAACTTAATGCCTAATGGCATTCTCTACCAGTCAACCAACTGGTAATGCAGAGAGTTTAATCAGTGGCGGAATATTAATAACTAGCGGTCCCCCGCGACTTCGTCCGCGCGTTTTGAGTTTGCACCCTCCTCTCCCGTCGCAGCGTGATGTTTTATATCCTAAAGCCTTTCTCAATAAATAAGCTATCTAACACAGAAATATTTTTTCAAATCGGTTCAGCAGTTCCTGAGATAAGCGCGTTCAAACCAACAAACTCTTCAGCTTTATAATATAATTAGCGCAAACGCACGTTGTACTTAAGCTGCGAACATTATTTTGGTGCGGAGTTATGTTAAAACTGTGATAGCTTCTAAGATATTTATTGGAATCAAATGATATAAAGGGCAACTTTGTTCCAAATGAAATGCTCATGATGATGTATGTATTTATTAGATAAGAATAAATACCTGTGTGTATAATACACCTCTAAAAATGATGCATTATTTTTTTACAATTTTTTTTACATAAAAAAGGTTGTAGTAAGTCAACCATAAAAGATAAACTTATGCTGTTGCGGACTTTATTATAGAACTCTTAATGCTGAACAATCTTGTCATACATGATTTTCGTGTAACTTTAGCGGTTTCCGCAGCGTACGCAGCGGAAGCTCTCAAAAGGAATATCTTTTTCCCGTTTTCGCAACATTTTTCATTGCTGCTGTGGTCTTATGAGTCGTATCTTTATGTTATATAGCCTAAAGCCTTCCTCGATAAATGGACTATCCAACGTAAAAATAATTTTTCAAATCGGGCCAGTAGTTTCTGAGATTAGCGCGTTCAAACAAACAAACAAACAAACTCTTCAGCTTTATAATATTAGTATAGAAGTATAGATATGTGAGAAGAGTGGTAAGAAAAAGAAGTAAAATGCACTAACATAAACATACATACTAATATTACACAAATATAAAATAGGATACATAAGCAAAAGAATAATAAACATACATAGAATACAAAAACTTAGTAAATACAAAATTATGAATGATATAAGTGATGATAAGGACGACATCCAAAGAACACAAATAAATGAAAATGGCTGTTAATTCTGAAGAGAGCCAAGGTTAAGATAGTGGGTGCGGAGAGACTTTTTAAAAGTAAATTTGTTGGGGGACATTCTGATTTTATTGGGGAGAGAATTCCAAAGTCGAATCGCAGAGATGGTGAAAGAGTCTGACCTAAAGCCGGTCTTGAAAAGAGGTGTGAAAAGAGTGAGATTATGGGAAGAGCGAAGGTTGCGCGAAGTAGTGGAAGCCAGATAGTTGAAGTGCTGTGCCAAATAGTTCGGAGAGTGAGGGTTACGAAGTATGTTGAAGAGAGTGCACAGAATTCTCATTTCTCTGTGATGTCGGATGGGAAGCTATTTAAGCTTGAACCGGTAAGCAGAAATGTGGTCGTATTTACGGAGACCGAAGATAAAGCGAATACCATTGTTGAGGAGACGGTCAAGTTTATAGAGATAAGCTTCACTGATGTTCGTACAACAAACATCGGCGTAGTCGAGAAGAGGAAGGACGAGAGACTGTACAAGAAGAACGTTAAACGTTGAACGTTACGTAGAAGTTATTCTTTACAGAATAAATTCAACTAGGAAATTGATGACTCTTCGCTATTCACTAACACTTCACTAACATTGTAAATCATTAGTTACAATGTTTTTAAACACTCACAGTGTCATATTTTATATTCATAAAGATGAAATAAGAAACCAAAATTTTTTAAGCGTCACGCAATGACGTATCCATAAGAGACCACAAATTTCACGGGGTCTGACTGACAGCACAGTAGCACAATTGGTAAGAGCGTTTGGCCCGGTCAGCCAAGAGGTTGCTGGTCCAAGTCCCGCACGTGCGCAAAAAAAATTTTGGTAAATATTTAATTAACTGGATGAGATCCAGTTTGTTTGATCCCCGGTTGTGTTTTAAGTGTAGTCCAATAGCTCTAAGAGTTCAGCAAAACAGCAAAAATCCCTGAAGAAATTCAACCTGACACATATACCCTAACCTAAATTATAAAAAATAAAATAAAATAACTTTACTTATTACTCCTCAAGCTTTAATTTCAAATGCTTGTTATAAAATATTTAAACGAAGTCAGTTTTAAACGTATGTAGTGTGAAAATGTATGTAGACTTGGTGTAGGTAAGGTAAGTTTCACTCCAAAAGAATTTGTTATTCCTAAATAGAGGACGAATGCGTTATTTTAAGCTTAATGTCAGTTTTTAAAGTCGGTTAAATGTTTTAAGTTGCTTCCATACATGAAACTAAAAAAACAAAACTAAAAAAATGACAAACCTATACGTGTCGGGTGTCTGTAGATAGGTCTTTTAAAATGACAAAGAGGTTCTTAAAACCATTTTCTTTTAGACTAACATTTCATAGCTAGACGCTTCTAAAGTAATAAAATAGTCGTCCCCCCCCTCATCTATAGTTTATAGTTTTCTGTCTTCGTAAATTCGATCATTCACAGCTTTTTGGGTACCTCTACACTCTCGACGTAAAATCAGAATCCTCTGCAGACTTTTCTCGATCTTAAACGACCCTAATTCTCCTTGTTACTTAAAATACCAGTTCACCTATCTCAGTGCCACGCACTCGCGTCCGCTGCGCTCTTCTAATAAACTTTCTCTCGCTACTCCTTCTCACCGCACAGGTTTCGTTTTAAACTCTTTTATTGTCCATGCCATTCGTCTCTGGAATGCCCTTCCGGCAAAAATTCAACAGGCTTGCAGTAAATTTTCATTTAAGAGACTCGTCCGTGCACACTTTCTACATATGTATATCGGAAGCATCAACAAAGCGTAATTTATAAACTTCTAAGACATCGTCATAGTATATAATTATTATATTATGTACAAGTATATGTATTTATTTTATCGCTTGCATTATGTATATGCAATAATTTATTAGATCATATTGTATTTATTGTAAATTGTAGTTATTTTGTTTTGTTTAAAGATATATGTTTTTTTTTGTTTATGTGTGAAATTCATCGTTTTTTTTTTCTTTTAATAGTAACTCATTTTCTTTTTGTCTGTCGCACCGCCTACAATTATTTCCGCTTAGCCCAAAGGTATGACTGGTAGAGAATGCCATATGGCGTTAAGTCCACCTTTGTACAAATTTTTGGTTGTGCAATAAAGTATAAATAAAAAATAAAATAGAAGGATACGCTGCAGTTTTGTTTGTTTGTTTTTAAAGAGCTTTATTTAAATAATGATAAGAAAATACATGCTTACCAAGTACAAACATTTGATTAGCACAATCATCCATACGATACACTTTTTTTGGCTTCTTGCACCACTTAAAGCTTATGACATTTTGTAATTATTACGTTAAATTTACTTCAAGGACAATAAGATAACACAAATATTTTATATAAACAACGGACTTAGTAGACCTTCTTATTTGCAATGAATATGACGGTTTAAACTATTTTAAATAGCGGGTACATAACTAAAACCGCTTTGCGTGACCAGAGTTGCGGAGCTCTCACGTGAAAGGCTAGAACGACCGGCGGGGGTCTTCGCCGACTGGTTATTGCGTTCACGCATACACAATGGATGACGTTACACGAGTGATGTGTTAAAGGCTACTACGGTTAGATGTCGATATTGCGTTAGTTGCACTTAATATTGGAGATAAGCGGATTGGTGTGATTTAAGATACTATTATAAAAGCGTAATATTAATTCTGAGACAAAATGATATAATTACGGATAATTAATATTATGATGTAGAATTTGCAAGTTAGTGCGGAAAGGGGTGTTAAAAGCTATTTTAAGAGCTTTGTTTTGAATAACTTGCAGCGATCGGTGATTAGTAAGGCATGTTTGATGCCAAGCAGGACAGGCATACGTGATAATGGGGCGAACCAGTGTCGAATAGATGCGTAGCTTGGTTGAAGGCCTAAAGGACTTCTGCGATTTAAGATAGGATGCAGTCCAAGCAAGGCGGTTGCTCCTTTTATTTTTGCTTGCTTTATATGGCTGGTCCATTTGAGCTTTTTGTCAAATGTGGCACCTAGATATTTCACTGTATCATACCATGGAATGGAATAAGAACCAATCTGCAGTGTTTTCAAAGTTTTTGGCGCTTCTTGGAAAACATAATTGCTTCGGTTTTAGCATCATTTAACTTCAATCTCCACTTTTTAAAATAAGTTCTTAATAGATCTAACGATAGCTGCAGCATATCAACAATGAGCTCCTCGTCAGAGGCAGAAGAAAAAGATGTTGTGTCATCCGCAAAGCATGCCAACTCTGTGCGCGGTTGTTTAGGAATATCATGAACGTATAAAAGGAACAGATATGGGCCCAATATGGACCCCTGCGGAACTCCAGCTGGTATTCTCTTCACTTGGGAGCAGGTTGTACCAATATGTACTCTAAAGCTGCGGTCAGTTAGGTAGGATTGGATCATTTTTACCAGACCAGTCGGTACATTTAGGGCCAAAAGTTTGTGAAGCAAACCTTCATGCCAGACCGTGTGGAACGCTGCAGTTTACAATCCTCCAAAGTCAATCCTAGATAGTCTTTAAATGATAAGTATAAAAAAGTTCGTTACCACATAGCTCCCGTGGCGTTATAGCTCCCGTAACAAAAGATACTCGTAGGTTGGATGTATACTGCACTTTCGCCTATTTGTTAGCAAGGCAAGTTTTAATGAAACTATAGAGCAACTTCGGGCTCTTTGACCTATTTGACACAATATAATGAGACAAAGTAAGCTAAAGTCCAATTTGCTTTGCTAGTGCAATATTGTTAACAATATTTTCAAAATTTTAAAACTAATATCAGTGAATAAAACTAATTTACTATTGATTTAAAAGATATTTCAGTATTCAATGATGAATTGCCTATGTACGTTTAATTTTTTTTTATTCGAAAGGGGTTTGCTCTTGACTCTAGCCTACATCTAAATGGGCTTAGTTAGAGTCGACGATGGAGCGAGCTCACCCAGTAAAAGCCTGTTTACTCTGTTTTTGAAAGTTTTCAGGTTATATTCCCTTGGTAACACTGATGCAGGCAAAGAGTTCCACTCTTTGGCTGTGCGCATTACAAAGGATGTTGCGAAGCGCTTAGTTCGCAACAGTGGAATATCTACACGGTATGGGTGGTAGCCCGCGGTGCGTCTAGACTTGCGGTGGTAAAAAAGGGATGGATGAATGAGCTCATGGAGTTCCTGTGCACACTCCCCAAAATAGAGCCTGTAAAAGACCGATAGACAGGCAACTTTGCGTCGATGAGCCAGGCTATGGAGTTTGGCGCATATATTATTCTCACAAATGAGCCTTCTAGCTCTGCTTTCTACCAATTCAAGTGCAGCAAGTTAATTTTTGTGTTTATCTTATTTTAATGTCAAGAGTGTTTACAATATTTGATTAGCAAAAAAACGGACTTTAGACAAGGTGGATATAACTTTCTGAAAGTTGAGGAAAGTATGATTAAGAAAATTAAGAATAACAATCTAACACAAATGTCATTTGTTTTATCATTTAAGTTGGATTTGATCTCATTGTCACAATGCACGGTGTTATATATTTTATTACGCATGGGTAATAAAAATAGAATAACTATAGATCTAATTAAAGTTTAAATCGTCACTTAAAGAGTTATTGTTAAATTTCTATAATTGACCATCGGGTAAGAAAGTGCTTAATAACTGAACCTACTGGAAATTGTATGTTACGTGTTCACTGTTAGCGTGTCAGTAACACACGCCATTTTAGGGTTTAGCCCATTGTAATACTAAATATAATCGCATGCGTGTTTCGGGGCAATATTTCTACCAGATAGAACGCAGACGAATTGCTGTTTCAATGTTTGCATGCCTTGTTAGAGCGGGCATACACTGGCTTATACCAGCGGACGAAGTCTGAAGTAATTTTTTTTCTTTTTGCGTAGACAATTTTCTCAATCAATAAATACACGAAAACACCAATTTTATCTCAGCCTTTTTCGAGCGCCACCTGGTGGTTTTATAGGGAACTTTGTCGAGACTTCCGTACCAGAATCATTTGCAATTTTCTGATGCATTATGTTATAGAGTCTGACAAAATTTACTGCATTCAATAAAGAGATTCTCGGCCTTATCACAAATAAATAAACGAGATTTGTACTACTGTTTCAATGTTACGCGGCCAAAGTGAAATGTTTGTCACCCTTATGTCATTTGACTTGATTGACGTTGATTTTAAACTAGCCGTATAATATGCAGTTGTTCAAACCTAATTTCATTATTTGTACTAAAGATGTCAGATGTTAAATACAATCCCGCATTTAGAATGAGAATAATATGTGAGAAGAAAAATATCTAAGAAAAAGAATAGGTTTTTTTTTATACCCTACGCATACCACTTGCAACCGGACACTGTGAAAAACCGTGAAGACCTTTGAAATTTGTTGTCTCTTATGGATACGTCATTACGCGCGACGTTTAGCGCTATCTACACGTCTGTTTATATAAGAAAAAAAATTGGTTCTTCTTTTATCTTTATAAATATAAAATATGACACTGTGAGTGTTAAAACATTCTAAACCAAAACAAAAATATTTTTTCAAATCGGTCCAGTAGTTCCTAAGATTACTAAGATTAGCGCGTTCAAACAAGCAAACAAACAGAGGTTTTATAATATAAGTATAGATTAACATGAAGAGTTTGCCATGCTATAAAGTAATAAAGTAAAGTAATATTGGACACCAATCACATACATTGCTCTGATCCCAAAGTAAGTAGCTAATGCACTTGTGTTATGGAAATCAGACACAACGGTGGTACCACAACACCCAGACCCGAGACAATATAGAAAATTTGGATTTCTATATTGAACCGACCGGGAATCGAACCCGGGACCTCGGAGCGGCGACACCTTGAAACCCAGCGTGCTTAGCCACTACACCACAGAGGTCGTCAAATATATAGGCATCGCTTGAATCGGTCTATATTTTTCGTTATGCTCCCCGTGTACAGCTTGCCTTAAGTAGGTAATAGATGGTGCTTTTATTTAACACCAAAATGTATGACTTCATCGTAGGTTTTGTTTCGTGACTGTTTAGAATTCTGGAAGTTAGAACTTAGAAAGGCATTTTGAATTCCTTTGTTTACTTGGGTCTTTAGTGTTTGTAAGCCACTTCCTTAGTTGAATAACACGAAATCGCACGTTCCTAGTTGTTAAGACCCCTTACACGCTGCTACTGTTAGCATCGATGCAGTCACACGTTTCTAAAACGCGCGGCAGCATCGCGACACACGCAATGAACAGATTGAATATAGAATCGATTATTCCGCGTGTTAGTATCGATGCAGAAACGCGACTGCATCAATGCTAACGCGCGTTAGTATCGATGCATTCGTCAATATACAGTAAATAATTTGTCCATGTCCAGCTTCTGCATCGCTACTGCATCAATGTTAACGCGCATTAGCATCGCGACTATATCGATGCGAAAAGTAGCGCAAGTGTGCAAAGGTTAAAAATTTGCGACTGCATCAATGCTGCATCGCTACTGCATCGGTGTCAAAAGTCACAGTGTGAAAAGGGTTTGAGACTGTGTATTTGAATGTTTTGTTGTTAAATAAGTTAGAAATATGTATTTTTTATGATTTCTTTTAATATTTATAAGGATATATTTATCTATGAGTGTCATTTGATAAAATGTGTATCAAATGTTGCAATTGAAGTAGGTATTTAAAAGTGACTACGGTAAAATATACTACCACGGTAAATATAATGTGATTAGAACATTAAATGCAACGTATTACTATTATTTATCATCATCATCATTATCAGCCAAAGGACGTCCACTGCTGAACATAGGCCTCCTCCACGGTTTCCCACAGCGACCGATCACAAGCGGTCTGCATCCAGTTTGATCCCGCTTCTTCTACGTATCTCCTCATTTCTGATTCGATCTCGTAGAGAAACACCGAGCATAGCCCGCTCCATCGCTCGTTATGTAATTTTGAGTTTATTTATGAGGCCTATTACAAACCACTTTTTGGATCCATATGTCATCACTGGTAACACACACTGGTTGAAGACTTTCGTCTTCAGACACTGAGGTTTTTGAGACGAGAAGACGCTCTTGCGCAGTTTCCCGAACGCTGCCCAGCCGAGTTGGATTCGTCGATTGTCCTCTTTCTCAAAGTTGGACCTATCTAATTGGCTCACTTGTCCAAGGTAGACGTACTCGTCGACAACTTCAAGAGTTAAGTTCCCGTCAGATACTGGAGTGAGTACAACACGGGAACTTGACATAATTTTCGTCTTTTCCATGTTCACATTAAGATTCACTTGTTAGGGTACTCGGTCAAAGTCTTCGAGCATAGTGCCAAGATCATCCAGTGTTTTCCCACATCGACTATATCATTGGCAAACCGGAGGTGTGTTATGTATTCGCCAGTGACGCAGATGCCGAATCCTTCCCATTCCAGGAGCTTAAAGGCGTCTTCCAATGCAGCTGCGAACATTTTCGGATATATAACGTCTCCCTGTCTTACACCTCTTCGCAATTATTATTTATAGCAGTTGAAAAAAACTAACAACAGTTTACATCTCACTATTATATTTTGTTTTTTTTTATCTGTACGTATTTGTCAAGCATGTTTCTTAATTTGTTTGTATAGTTTCTACTGGAAATTTGTTCCATAGGTACCTCGATTACTCCATTACGAGTGAATAATATGTTTAATTACGCTTTGAACACTATCAAAAATATTTCCTTCTTAGTTTGTACCAGAATCTACTAAACATTCAAAATTATGTTGTTTCCATAAGAATTAAAATTTCAGTCATTTTCCTTAACCTGTCCCTTACAAACAGCTACTCGTAGAAACACAATGATTTACTGTATTTGCTCGAAGTGCTCACAAACAGCGTTGTAGCTGAGTTTTTGTTAGCTTAGGACTGTTATTTACAGCCTGATGAAACTCCTGTTACTTTGATTGTGAGGGCTGAGCTTAAAAATGTATAATTTTCTAAATACACTTACAAAACAGGAGCAGGGTAAACTCTTTTGATATAAATCCAAGTAACCAGGACAGTCAAAACTTTCTACCACATAAATTTCATGTGGATAGCTTCAACAGATATCAGTGAAAAAGATCAGTGTAATGTAGACAGTTGAAACAACGTTGAAAGTTTTTTTTTTTTATTCTCAATTTTAATGAAGTGGCAGTTTGTAACCGAATATATCAAGTCACATCTAGCTTTGGTTAATGCAAATTTATTTTTTTAATACAAATTTATTTGCTTTTGCAATGTACATAATAATTCTACTTAATATAGGTGGAAATGTCCAATGAGTATCAAGAAAATACAGTTCGTATTATAACAGTTTTAGCCCGTTTAAGGTACATTTATCAGCCTGTTATAGGAACAGCACCAACCAGATGTCCACCAGGCGTCCAACATACGGAAGCACGTTACGCAAAGGCAATAGCAACGAAACGGAGTTTCATACAAAAAATACAGAACAACTCGAGTTGATATAGCGTTGTTCCCGTAACGGGTGGATGTATAAGCTAAAGCCTTATTTGTTTGGCAGGCACGCGGTCACTTCAGTAGACCTGGCCTTTAGTAGACCTGCCTCGGTAGCGCAGCGTCGCACTTTAAAGCGACGGCTGTGCCAGAGGTCCCGGGTTCGATCCCCGATTCTGGCCAAAAATGTCAAAATGTCGCCTGTGTCTTCGCACACACTTAGGTATGTAATATATCCCGCGCGGTTGCTTAGTCGTTGTTACTGGCCACCGTAGTCAAAATCGGCTAAGGGGACTATTTTTTACTCCATTACAATATACCTATTCATTAATTGCAATGAAATGGCCTGTGAGCTACGTCAATACCTCTTTGCGAATAGTAACTCACAAAGTAGCAACCAAAAATCGGCGTTGCTGTCGAAGTGAGAGCAAAAAAATGAGCCACCTTTTTGTGTTCATCAAAAACAAGCTGTGCGATTCAAAAAACTGTGATTTCCATTGACGACACGAATAAAAACTGGATATTAATTACCCTCAGAGACCATCCATCAGCCTTTGAATCATCTCGGATTTTTCAAGGCCTTTCAGGTGTTTTCGAAATAAAAACGAGGAAAGCATTCAAGCGTGAAATAAAAGAGCTCTCAGTGTACATTTGGCTTTTAAAAGACTTTTCGAGAAGAACGTCATAAGCGTAAACGGAAAAGAGTATGCATGAAAAAATATGAATTAAGAGTTAATTAAGAGTACTATGAAGGTATTAAAAAGTAAAAATAGCTTGTAACGTTCCACTGCAGGCACTAAGGCAAAGGCCTAGCTCAACTATGTGGTAGTACGGCCTACCTCATAGTTGAGTAAATAATGGATAATTAATAAGCATTTATTTTTAGTTTGACTAATCTTTGTACAGTGGGAAGCAAATCAGGTTACCCACTATTGTTACAAACTAGCCCTTATCACAACTGAATAAGATACCGTAGTGTTTACCTTGACGTGCTGTTGTCCGTACACTATGTATGATCTGTGCAATAAAGTCTTTAAACAATAAATTAATTAATTTGTAAATGGTGACCCAGCCCAACTTTGCTTGGGGCATACCTTTTTCTTCGACAGTTAAGATATGTGAACATTTGTTCATGAATCACTCTATCTTATATTAAAAGTCGCAATTTAAATACAAGCTGTTATTATTAAGTTTATATGATATAGACAATTTTTACATTCAACATTGCAATGAATGCATTTCTCCTGACTATTACGCCACCGTCGCGGATTGGAATCCCGCAAGGGGCAAATGTTTGTATGATGAGCACGAACATTTGTACCTAAGTCATGGATTTTTGTTGTGTTTAAGTATTTATGGGAGACGCCCCCGAAATAATCGTTGTCTGGTATTCGTAACACAAGGATAAAAAACCACGACATTTGGTGTGTTGTTTGGCGCATATGTATTTATTTATATTAAATCAACATCAATAAGCTCAACAAAAGTTTGTCTAGTATCAAACAAACAATTGTTTGATGCGTACATCCAAAGGGCTTGAAAACGTAAACATTTTTATAAAATCAAACAATGAGATTATCCAGAGCCTGGGCGCAGAATGTCTCGTGAATGTAATATGAGAGATGAGGACGAAGCTGAGGCCCAGGGGCGGAGTGAGGGGTTTTACTAAATACTTTAAAAATACATGTTTCACAAAATGTTTTGTATTCATGTCTTCTAAGCCCTAAGGTTATCCCGATAAATTATATTCAACATCGTGTTTAGTCCACCTTTTGTATAAATATAATAATGCAAAAATAGTATGTCTTACACAAAAACGAACTCAAGCTTTTTTTCGCCAAGATCATTGTAAATAAAGATAACGACGAAGTCGTAAAACTGCGTCTTTTTTTTAAATCGTAACGATATAGTGGTACGTAATATTTATACTTAAATAAGTATTGCTCAACAACTGAAAACATAATACAAATTTAATATTTGTTATGAGTGATCCGATCCTGATTCTGTCCCTGTGAAATACCGTGAAACGTTGAACACAGATCGAAAATAAAATAATCCATTGTGAAAAGCACAATAGGAGTACAGGCCCGGCTACTGTGCCCGGTTCTGTAGCCGACTAGTGATCTCCTGCGGCGTTCTTTGGCAATATACGACGTTATATTAGGGTTTTTAGAATTAAGTTTTCCATTTGTACTTCTTCGTTTGGGGTTTATAATTTTAAATGAATTACAACCATTTTATTTTTTATTTAGCTTTTCAAAATACTCGTTACATATATTTTAATTTCTAAATTCGATTCACAATATTTAGAATGTACTCTCCCTATTACAAAGAAAGTTATTTTAGGGACTAAAATCCTAGCTATAAAAGATGAAATAAGAAACCAAAAATTACGCACTAGTGGGACTTGAACCTGTAACCTTTGAGTAACTCGGGCTACACCCTTTTCGCGCTGGGCTTCAATGCGTCGCGTCGCTGCACCGAGGGTTCGATTCCCGGTCTGATCTGCGTGTTGTGGTTACCAATGTTATCTCTGATTTCTAAAATACGCATTGACTACCTACTACTGACTAGGCCCATTTAGCATAGTTTATTATACGAATACCTAACCTGTTTCTTATTTTTTTTTGTCTCCCGCTTTGAGCTGGATGGATATCGGAACTAAGTCTTTCAAACTCCTTCTATTATTCTTTCTGATTAATTTCGTTGCGGGGCTCAAGACATTTTAACTCCCTCCTGGGACTCCCTAACCTTCACTGGTTAGGACTTTCAATTAAGCCATGCTGTAGATCCTGGCTACACAGCCCGTCAGAGCAATGTATGTGATTGGTGCCCATTAATTCATTAAACAAAAGAACCCAACGTTATGCATAGTTTTACAAACGCTTAGCTGATTTTTTTGTTATTTCTAGCGTAAGAATAACGCGTGGATGTAATTCCAGGCATTGTATCTCTACAGTGATCTAGGTTTGTTTTTAATACAAAAATGTATTGTTTTAATATATCTTCACGACGATATTACTTTATCACACCTGATGGTAAAATTTTAATAAAACAATTGAATTATTTATAAAAATGTGGCACATTTAAATGAAATACGATAGCGAATTGGAATCTGTTCAGATTTATGTTACTAAGGTATTCAGATTTAAGGTTATCCTAAAATCTAAATATTTCATTAATGAAATAGTTACATCAATAAATGAAAGATTTGTTGAATTGATACATTGATATGAATTATCTACAAGTCAAACTTGAGAAAACTTTAAGCGGTCCTTATCAGATTTATTTATTAGTCAGGTGCGAAGTCCTTTATTTAATGCAACTGCGCTTCAACACCCGAGCGGTCGCATGAGACCGCATAACAATAGAATTTCTATTGTGTCCCGTTCACATACGCTTGAGGGATTAAGTTTATCTATATTTAATATTATAAAGCTGATGGTTTCGATTGTTTGTTCGAACGCACTAATCTCAGGAACTGCTGGACCGATTTAAGATGTTTTTTGTGTTGGATAGCTTATTTATTGAGGATGACTTTAGGCTTTTACACATCACGCTGCGACGGGAGGGGAGGAAACAAACTCAAAACACGCGGACCTAGTCGCAATGGACCGCTAGTAAGGAATAAGCGCAGCTTACGTATGCCTAAAATAACAGTTTCAATGTTTAAAATTATTTTATTGTTTTTATAGTGTTTTATCACCATACAAACTTATTAATATAAATAGCAAATTGCACTTGTTGTGAGAGCAATCTCGCAACATTGATGACGTCACGCAGCCGACGCGTTAAAGAAAGCGCTTGTAAAATTCAACAGGCTTGCTAATGTGACGGTGGCCGAGTGGTATAGGCATACGCGCGGATTGCGTAAGACACGGGGTTCGATTCCTCGTCTGTCACAACAGCCAAAGTTGCTTTTTACAAGTGCAATTTGCTAGTTTCGAATCATTCGAATTGTATGTCAATTGAAACATCCACAATTTTAATTTCTAAACCTTACATGTTTGTTTCATTCCAATAAATATAAAGTTCGATCATCGAACCAGAAGAGCCTTTTGAAGGCTTCATCAAGTGTCTTACAACAACATTAACGTCATATTACTCGTAGCTACGACGTAGACGCTACGAGCTACGAGCGATGTGCTACGAACTACGAGCTATGGAGTACAAACTGTTGTAGACTCCGAACATTGTAGGAATGTTGATGACTAGAAGTGTCTCGTCAAAAATGTAAACATAGCATATATTTTTTTAATGTAATTTATTTGTTACAGCAAATAAAACTTATTCCAATGAACACTGATTCCTACTCTAAAAAACCTCAAGTGGGTTTATCTCGCAGAAGGCGATTTCAGGCTAACAAATAATATTTTTTATTTTTCAAAAAGGATTGACATTCTTTGAAGTCCGAGTTACAAATACCTTCGATAAGCTATTTAGGCAGCGTTGTTTATATTTTTTCATTCCGTACAAGTTATTATATCGAGTGTATTTCTATGACGAAAATATTATTACTATTAATATATTTACTGTGTTGCTTTGTAAATTATTACTTCAAGAAAAAATCATCAATAAATAAATACTGCGATAATACGTACCCATTAAGTGCGCTTTTACATTAGAGCGTCAGCAGTGCGACAGCAGCGCGGCAGCAGCGGATGCTTTTACATTAGCAGCGCGACGATCGCGCGACTGGGTCGGTCCCACTACACCCATTATCCATTTGAGTGCTAATACGGGGATAGTATTACCACTGCAATGGGGAATGGGTATAGTGAGACGGACTCGCGACTTACGCGCGCTTACTGCGGTGCTGCCGCGTATAGTATGAAATCATCGGCAGCGCGATTGTCGCGCGTAAGTCACGATGCTGCCGTGCTACTAAAGTCGCCTAAATGTGAAAGCACTTCTTATGTCTTGCATTTTTGCTTGTCTAATAAGCGCGACTGACAGAAATTGTAACACTTACAGAAATTACCTACATGAGATAAAATTCCACTTATTGCAAAATGTTGCCACTCATACAAAAGCTCGAAAATAGAATAAATAAATTAATAAAAGCTAAAAAATAAATATGTCAAAATTTAAAATATTTTGGAAACCCGTTGATACGTCATATTTATCGTCATTGTTTCCTTATCTTACTATTTCATATCATTGAAGTAATACGGTACTAAATTTCGAATCGATATGACATATGGAAGGTTGTCAGATCCCCTCATCAATTATAAAGGGTTGATGATCTTCAATCAACTGATCGGATCATCGATACATTTCCATGGAATTTCAATATTATTGAAGTAACGATGTCGATCGGACAACTAGAAACTAGAAAAGAGACAGTGAATAATAAGCAGATGATCAAATTTTCATGAAATATGGCAAAGAACACTTTGGAAAAATATTTATAACACAAAAAAAAACGAAAATCTGTTCATACCTTTGGGCGCTACAATACTACAGACAGGTACACACACAAAGACGCTTAACTCATAAAATCCATATCTTTATAAAGTAAAGTAAAGTAAAAGGTCATTTATTTCAGTAATCAGATATACAGAGCATTGATGAGACTTCCCATTGAGTAATCAGGAGATACTCGTGTTGGGAATGACTCGCTTCTTCCCTTAACTATTACAATGATTACTATTATATGACATAGTTCATTAAAATTAAAGGCTATCTGTATGTTTAAGTGTGTGTGTGTGTGCGTCTGTATGTGCGTGTGTGTGTGTGTATGGGTGTGTGCACGTATGTGTGTGGGTGTGGGTTAGAGGGTGGGTACGCATGTATGTACATGTATATGAGAGGGCTTAATGAGAGAGAAAGAGTGTACACTATTATAACAGATATATATTGTTGTAGATATATATTATTGTAGAATTATTCTAGTCACACTGGCTATGTTATTCTAGACAAAAGTGTTTCAACTTCGTCATAGGTTAGGGAAAACCAACCAATGCATTACAGATTTTTTACAAAACTATGTTGGCATAGGGTATATTTTAAGAATTTTATTCAGTTTATTATATATCAAAGCTGATTGAGATGGGTACTGTCTTTGAGCAAATACGGTATGAACTAGAGGTGAGGGGGCAACAATATCATTTCGCCTCTTTCTTTGTAGGGAGTCATTAAACGGTAAAGATTTGTGCCGCTTTACGATTATGTTAAGCACGTATAATTTTCGAATGGAGAGAAGTTTAGTAGAAAGATATAGGGCATCCGTAGAAAATCTTCGTGGTCTAAAATACATAACTTTAATAAGAGATCTTTGGGCCCGTTCAAGAATTAAAAATTCGGTTTTATTTGCACCTCCCCAAATGGGAATACAGTAAGTCATTATAGATTGAGCTAAAGCAATATAAATTTTATTCAGAAGAGAGCTAGTCATAACTGATCTTAACGTTTTGAAAAC
The DNA here is from genome assembly GCA_963924145.1 of Pyrausta purpuralis. NCBI lineage: Eukaryota > Metazoa > Arthropoda > Insecta > Lepidoptera > Crambidae > Pyrausta > Pyrausta purpuralis. The sequence continues at coordinate 24,536,539 of OZ001657.1, forward strand.
CCAGATTAGCTTTCTTATTCGTGTTGCTACTGTTTCCAACTGCGGGTACCAGCTAAGCCTCTGATCAATAATAATTTCGAGATATTTCGTTTGGCACACTTTATCTATAATAGGACAGTCACACAGAGAGATTTCAGGATTAGCGCAGCTGTGGATTTTGATACAGAAGTTGTCACAGGGCTGAGATGACGTATAAGGAGCAAAACACATGTAATTTGTCTTTTGAACGTTCAGAGTTAGAAGGTTATCACTCAGCCACTTTGAACCGCGCACCATACCAAGCGTAGCCAACTCATGAACAGTTTTCCAAGATTTAGCAGTAAACACAATAGCCGTGTCATCAGCGTAGGAAAGTATCCTTCCTCCGACTTCCTTCAAGTTGCACAATTGATTAATGTAGATCAGGAATAGAGTCGGGCCAAGGACACTTCCCTGTGGAACACCAAATTTTACCACTTTTTTATCACTGACGAAGCAGCCTATCTTTACCGCCTGAGTTCTGTCATATAGGTATGCGTCGTTGGTTGCGCTAAAAGCATTTACGTCTTTTCAAAACTTAGTAGGATCAGATATTTAAATTAATGACAATTGCTAACCGTTTATAAAACAAAAATATCTTTTAATTTAAAGTAAGGGTATCAGTTCTAATACTTTGTAACTCTATGACAAGGTACGGATCCGGGCCTCGACAGGTTAATGGCCTGTCCGTAAAAGGCTTCACTCGTTTAAAGGTTTAATATACTCTACGGCGTTTGTAAGGAGATTACATTTTTTGAAACTTGTTTCATTGTTGTAATTCGTGTAGCTTCTATATTTTTTTTTACAATTGTTACTACGTTGGTAACAATAATAGTTACTGTGATGGTTCACCATATGTTACTATTATTATTTTATGTAAGGTGAAAATACCCTAATTACTTACTTTCTCCCACTTATAAAAGTAAATATAACTTATATTGTTGTCCCACTCTTCAATACGACACAAAAATCTGATTTTTCCTCCGTCAGGTAAGGAATATCCGTCGTAAAAAATACAATACGGCTATTCTAAAAAACGTCACATATTTCTTAGCAATAATTTTATATCCATAGCTTTTTTAAATCCGTCATTTCATACTCATTCATTCGGATAAGTCTAATTTGATGAATCGACCGGAAAGGTTAACTAGGTAAAGGAAGCCTTTGCAAGTTTACTTTAAACGAACCAATCAGGACACAACACTTTCAAATAAACTTATTGAGGAACCAATTTTCATAAGTAAACAGAGTTAATCAGACCGAAGCTGGTATCTTGTTGCTGTCTAAATTAGTATTTGCAGTGTTTAAACATTCCAGTAATAAGTAGTCAACTGTCAATATTAAATTTATTTATTTGATTAGAAAAAAAGGAATTGTATTTATTGGCCAAGGCTATCATAACTGAGGTGCTCGTAGCGCAGTGGTAGTTTAGTATCTCGTATTGCCTGCATCAGATCCGCAACACAATGGAAGTATGATTATTGGTCATGTATGAGAATGAGACATCACACAATAATGTATTCGGAATCAACACGACGATACGCGAAGGGCTTCCGTAACAGAGCGCAACAGAAACTCTTGTTCGGTTAGTTATAAATGGGGAATGAAGCGCTTTTTTAGTGATACCGAAGTGAAGCAACCTACAGCGCAGTCGTGTTTGGAGGGGTGACCATTCCGACCATATAAACGACGTATATCACGAGCATCTTCGTGCTTCGGAAGGAACGTTAAGCCGTTGGTTCCGGCTAATATCGCTAGATATAAGTTGTTAAGCCTAGTCAGAGGCCTCATGGGCGGCTTGATAACATTTGATAGGAGGGTTAGTCGCTCGCCTTGCAAACACCCCTCCACCAATCCGCACTGAGACCGCGTGGTGGAGAATGGCTCGAACTACCTCATAGTTGTGGTTAAGACCTTTGCCTAGTAGTGGGACGTTACAGGCTAACTTTACTATCATAAACACACTATATATAAGAACTGATATCTTTTTCTTATTCTGAGTTGTCCCATTACTGTCAACCAGAATTATTCAACGATTTTTCCCAAAAATAATGACGTTTTATAAAGCAAAGAAGTATCGCCGTTAGTGCTTCTGATACCCCATTAGGGTGTACATTTACGAGGCATAATCCCATTGCCTTCAAGTTTTCCAGCCACAAATCACCTTAATTCTCCTTTAAAGATTTAGATCATAACTTAAACTTTTTATATTATGTTGTAACAGGCCACTCACGTTTACATTATGCCCTTTATGTGTTAATAAAGTGAATTATAGCAACACTTAAAGCTTCATTTTATGCGAGTCTAAAGTCCAAAACGTAATAGGTAGAGTCGTTACGATGAAGTTTAAAGTAGTCACTTAAAAGTTCAGAATGTTCTTAGGTTCTTTAAATTCGGACACGAGTATATAAAATACGGGTAATATTTTTTTTGTGTTCGTAGTAGTTTCAGTAACGAATTATACATGGTGTAACATAAGGCTTAACGAAATCGAAAACCACGTATAACTATACCAGGGAAAAGACGCGTTTCTGAGATGTTGACAGTTAAAGTTCTATTAGTACTCGAGAATGTTTTTTTTCTAAGAAACATGTTCAGCATTCAGTAACAATTCAACATTTTCAGTACTTCTTTCGTAAACAGACCTTTAACAGTGCACTTTAAAAAAAAAATATACAGTCAGACATTTGGCCACAATCTCACCTAATGGTAAGCGATGATGTGGCCTAGGATGGATCATGTGTGACTAGTAACAGCCTGTTTACTATCGTCTTGAACTCATCCAGATCATAGTGTCTAGGAAACATTTCTGCCGGCAGCGCATTTCACTCCTTAGCCGTGCGCATAAGAAACGTAGTTCGTAATCTATTAGTGCGTGTTGCTGGTATGTCTACGACGAAAGGGTGCAAACCGCGCCCGCGCAATTAATATATCGGCGCGGCCGCACGCACACTGTTAGCGCTTGCACACACACAACTAAGCGGGTTTTTTGTGTACGCGCGCGTCGCTTTGTCTGAGCGCTTAGTGCGCGTATACATAGGTAATAAATAAACGTGATCATTAGTAATGCCTAAAAATGACAGTCATTTCTCAGCAATATTTTAGTTACATACTTTGGTTTGTTGTACTCGTACTGATTGCGAGGCCTTAGGCTTCGGTAAGCCTTATGTTACAACTTGTATTACTCACGCCACCTACGTATTTGCATGCAGAAGATGCGAATTCTTAATATCTGCCGAACGTTGAGTAACACAAGAGTCACCTTAAATTTCAGAATGTAGGTACTTTTAATAAAAAACAAGGGAAGATATTTCTTACCATGTCCAACGTAGTTAAATTACCAACGTTACATAATAATGGGGCAGGAAGTTGCATCTAAACTCAAGCTAAGACTTCCTAGGAACTGAATACTTAGTACTCGGACTCTCGTAAGTAACCAAGCAATATCTTAGACCCTTTACTCACTGCAACTTTTAGCAGCGATGCAGTCGCGATGCTGACTCAAAATGACAACCTTTATACACTGAGCTACTTTTAGCATCAATACGGTAGTGATGCTAACGCGCGTTAGCATCGATACAGTCGCGATGCAGAAGCTGGAAATTGACAAATTATTTACTGAATTTTAGCGGCTGACGCGAGTTAGCATCGATGCAGTCGCGCTTCTGCATCGATGCTAACACGCAACTGCATCGATGCTAAATTAAATCTGTTCATTGCGTGAGTCGCGGTGCTGAATCGCGTTTCCAAAACGCGCGACTTCATTGATGCTAAAAGTCGCAGTGTGTAAGGGGTCTTAGATAGACGCAATTATTTCCTCATGGATGTATTTATTAACAGTCTTTTGTTATGTTTTTGTTTATGTGACCGCCGGCGGTCTTTTGATCCGTAAGCGGTAACGGTATTTTAAACGCCTACGAGTATCATACTGTGTTAAACGATATCATCATCATCATCATCATCAGCCAAAGGACGTCCACTGTTGAACATAAGCCTGCACCACGGTTTTTCAGCTTGCTCCTGCGATCTTCACAAGGTCGTCTGTCCATCTTGTCGGTGGACGTCATACGCCGCGCCGCGTCTTTGGTCGAAGGGTCTCCAATCTATAACTTTTCTGTCCCAACGTTTATTAGTACTTCGCGCTATGTGCCCTGCCCATTACCACTTGAGCTTACTGATTCTCAGGGCTATGATGTTAGACGTTATGTATAGTTAGATACGTCAACTCTAAGAAATTCTTAATTTAAAAAAAATAAACATTAATATCGCTTCTTTTCGCGATACTTGGAGATTCTTACTTTAATAATTGTTATTCCTACAAATGAAGTAATTGTTTCAACTTTTTATCGAATCAGCGATCACATGTTTAGTAATTATGCATTTGCCAATTGATAATTGGCAATTTAGTGTATCAAACCAGTGTGAGTTAGGTTGAGTATGATCATTAATCACGAATTACAAAATCAGGCCACAAGTACAGTCTACCTCAAACACTTACATTTTCTCAACTGAAATTGAGCTCTATTGCGCTAGACATTAAAATTAAAACTGACGGAGGATAGAGTAAGGTTGTTGGCTGTTCGACTATATGCTGAGCCCAGTCCGCATCATACGGCTGAGTTTGTTCCTTACTCGTATGGGAGAGATTAGGAACTTGGTCCAAGATACAAGCTTAAAGGGAGCTAACCTGCTGTGTAGCTAGGATGTGCAGATTGGCCTATTTGAATTTTTGAAGTAAAAACTTCTTTAGCGGCGTTGAGCACTTTTGTGGGATGGGGGAAAAATGTGAAACTCGCGTCAGGACACGTGGGCTGATCGAAAAACCGTAAGACGGTTGGCGAAATTTTGGATGTAAGTTGATTTTTCTGAGAGATAAACTTTTTAATGTAATTTAATATAATATAAATTGTAATGTTTGTGTACGATAGCGCAATAAATAAATATTGTATTCTATAAAAATATATTATTATTATTATTATTATTATTGTATTCTATCACAAAAATGATAGTACTTTTATATTGATAATAAGAGCAATTCATTCAAAATTATTCCCTAACTATTCCAAAAAATCAAAAATGCACAACGTTGATATTCAAGTTTTCACTTCTGCCGGCACTCCCGGAGTGCAATTTTGTGTTTTTTTTTTTCGCAGGGTCGGACCGACAGCACCGTAGCTCAATTGGAAGAGAGTTTGGCCCGCTTAGCCTGAAAGTTGCTTGTTCGAGTCCCGTCCGTGCCAATTTTTGGTCTCTTATTTCATCTTTATGAATATAAAATATGACTCGTGAGTGTTAAAAACATTCTAAACCATAATATAAAGTTAATTCATAAATTAGGACCAGAAAAAAATGTTAAAAGGTCCCACCTCATCAATATAAGTTTAAATCTTGTGCCATCAACAAAATCTTCAAAGTTTCGCCCTTAACTTGTTGCTTTGCGGCGAATTTTCAGCGAACTGGTATGTTGGTCTCGGTTTCATGCTCCAACTTTCGAATTTAATTGATATTGAGGGGTAAAAATTTTGCGTCAAGCCTCAGAGTTAATTAGTTTCAAGAAAATTAATAACTACCTTTTAATACCGTAGGAATGTTTCCGCTAAATATGGTACAAAATTGCAATGGAATGACAAATAATCAAAACTTTTATGGCTTTGCTTAGCGTGAGTTAACGCCAATGTAGAGTTGAGATCACGAGTCAATTTTGAATAACTTATATCCAGCTAAACACGTGGACTAAAATAATAATACCTTTTCGAGAAAGTGACATGCCCACTAATAATTGGTTAGGAAGTTTAAAATACACACAAGTATACCAAGAGAAAATACGTAAAAAAAGACTTAAAACGAATTAAGCTTTAAGTCTTGTCTTTCTTAGTAAGCCACCGATAAGTTCATACAGGGTGTTGTATTAGGCTCAGGGGTGGTTGTACAAACGATACTGATGCCAAAAATAAAATAATAAATAACAAAAAAGGAAAAAACCCACAAAATCAATATATTTTTGGGATAGTAGCGTGAGTCAAAACTATCAATACTAGGTCGCCTCTTCGTAGCTTACTAACTACGGCTTTGTATTTCGTAGATGCGCGGTAGCTACGCGCGGAGGTCCGAGTTTCCCTATTCGTTTTATTTTTTTTTAGAATGATGTTAAGAGGTTTTCTTTTATAAAACTTGCATATAATTAAATTAAAACTATTTTTTAACAATAAGCATAACTCGTATCATCATTCCTGAGTTGAATTTCACAGACCGAAATAACAACCTGTATAAAGAACTTCATTTTGTATGTAATAATTTGGCAGATAACGCTAACCAGAAATTACCAAAACATTGTGAAAATGGGCGTAAAATGAAAACTAAAATTGACAGTAAACAAATGAAAACATACGTTAAATTCAAACAAAAAACTCGAGTAACCTTACTGCTGCCTTTAGAAACATTTTCGCTTCCATAACTGCAATTTTATAAACTATGGCTGTATAAATCACGCGCTTTGTTTATACGGCGGGCGCTGCAGCTGTTTATCACCGAAACATTTACCGTTAATAGCTTTATGAAAATATGCTTGCTGCAATATTGTTAGCCGGTGAATTATTAACTGTGTGGACAGATTTCCTTGGAATACTTGTCATTTAATACGATTTATCAAAGAAAGCTTCTATAAAATTCTTCAACATATCAATTTTAACAAATTTTACCACATACACATTAAATTACCACACCAAAAAAAAAGATTGAAATTCAATAGAATCACTGTTTTACCGACAGCAACAAGTAATATAATTATTTTTTTGTTTTTATAGTGTTTTGTCACTATACAAACTTTATAATATAAATTGTAAATTGCACTTGTAAAAAGCAACTTTGGCTGTGTGACAGACGAGGAATCGAACCCCGTGTCTTACGCAATCCGGGCGTATGCCTATACCACTCGGCCACCGTCACATTAGCAAGCCTGTTGAATTTTGCAAGCGCTTTCTTTAACGCGTAGGCTGCGTGACGTCATCAATGTTGCGAGATTGCTCTCACAATATCCGGGAATCGAACCCCGTGTCTTACGCAATCCGGGTGTATTCCTCGTCTGTCACACAGCCAAAGTTGCTTTTTACAAGTGCAATTTGCAATTTATATTATTAAGTTTGTATAGTGACAAAACACTATAAAAACAAAAAATTAATTATAAATTGGCTTCGTTCATCTTAACCGATTGTAAAATATTTGTAAAAATATTTCCTTCGGATATTATGAGAGCAATCTCGCAACATTGATGACGTCACGCAGTCTACGCGTTAAAGTAAGCGCTTGCAAAATTCAACAGGCTTGCTAATGTGACGGTGGCTGAGTGGTATAGGCATACGCCCGGATTGCGTAAGACACGGTGTTCAATTCCTCGTCTTTCACACAGCCAAAGTTACTTTTTACAAGTGCAATTTGCAATTTATAACTAGTAATATATATTATATTCTATTGACACGAAAATAAAATACCGCGTTTTAAATCGTAACCCTGATAAAATGACTGTTATTTTCTTCTTTTTTTTTATTACGAGCCTCAATAGAATTGGGGCCAGATTCTTCTTTTTCATAGTAATGTCCCATCCATACAAAATATTTGCCTAGTTTAAAATTAAGTTTCACTTACGCAGCTAAATATACAAGAACAAACACACCCCTGCCAACGTTTACTGCTTTGATTATCTTCCGAGAATTCCACTGAAACACAATTAAACGCTGAACCACATTCGTACTGAAGTTCTGTAACTAATCTTCTTAACTTCCATAGCTGTTTCGTCTCTGAGTAATCAGAGACACAATATTACTAACTACGATGTTGTTATTAGATAATGTACAAAATTAATCAAACATCATGGAAAAAGGCAAGAAACAAATTCATCAAAACTTGAATTACCTTGCTGAAAAACATTCCAATTATTCGGTGTATTTACTTTTATTCAAGAAGAAATTAGAATCACCGTGCCACGCCGAGGTCCTGAGTTCGATTTTCCGTCGGGTCGATATAGAAATTAAAATTTTCTATATAGTCTGGGTGTTGTTGTACCAACGTTGTGTCTGATTACCATAACACAAGTGCATTAGCTACTTTCTTTGGAATCAGAGCAAGTATGTGAGTAGCTAATGCACTAGTGTTATGGAAATCAGACACACCGGTGGAACCACAACACCCAAACCCGAGACGATATTATAGAAAAATATTATTTCTACATTGACCTGACCGGAAATCGAACCTGGGACCTCGGAGTGGTAACGCCTTGAAACCCAGCGTGCTAGCTACTACACCACGGAGGTCGTCAAATAAGTAAATGACACTATCAACTTCTACAAGTGACTGGACACATTTGCCTACATTATATTGCTGGTTCGATATATTTAGGTGGAAAATAACAATAATTTTATTTTTCATCATAATATATTTAAAGGATGAATTAATTACTGGTTGAGGTGCTCGTAGCGCAGTGGTAGCAGCGCTTTGGTAGTGATATCGAAGTGAAGCAACCTACGTCGCGGTCGTGTTTAGATGGGTGACCATTCCGACCATATAAGTGACGTACATCACGAGCATCTCCGTGCTTCGGAAGGCACGTTAAGCCGTTGGTCCCGGCTAATATCGGTTGATATTAGTCGTTAAGCCTAGTCAGAGGCCTTATGGGCGGCTTGATAACATCTGACAGCAGGGTTAGTCGCTTGCCTTGTAAACATCCCTCCACCAACCCGCACTGAGCCCGCGTGGTGGAGTATGGCTCAAACTACCTCATAGTTGAGGTAAGGCCTTAGCCCAGCAGTGGGATGTTACAAGCTAACTTTACTTTTTAATTACTGGTTACTTCAATAGTTTTTAAATTTTTTAAACTCCTATTACAGTCCACTCCCTTTATGTTATCTTTCCTAAGGCTTCATTATATCAGATATAACCCAGTTGTTGAAATCTAAAATCCCTTTATCGCCGCTGATCGTTCCTTACATAACATGAATATGTTAACATTTTACTAGATTAATTACATAGTAATCCCATTATACGTGGGTTTTAGAATCGTATGAAATTATCCCGGATTTTCCTTCATCTGGTTTAAGAGTTAATGTAATTAAGTGTGTTTCGACTTTTAATTGGGGTTGGAAGGTTGTTTTATTTGATAATACTAGTTAAATCTGTCCCATTGAGGGTTATAGACACATTTTGCTACGATTAACGGCTTGTTTCACAATGCCTTAATAAGTGCTGACTATCATTATTTGTCTATGCTTATACAAAAAGTCATTTTTTTATTTTTAAACAGGCCCTTAACCTAATTTTGAACTTAAAAATGTAAGTATAATATTCTTTTTTTAATATGAGACTAGCTGATGCCCGCGACATTGTAAGCGCGCTATTTTTTTTTTCTTTACTTGACTTTTAACCGATTTCAAATAGGAGGAGGTTACCAACTCGACTGTTTGTTTTATTTTTATATCGACAGAATAAAACGTTATTTCTGTAAGTTCCAGAAAATTTTGTGACAAATATACGAAAATAAAACAATAAACAATTAAGTTTAAAGTTCTGATAAACAAGTTTTGACAGCAATTTATATTTCATTTGTGAACCTTAATGCTGTTAATGATTTAGGTTTCTATGAATAAGTTCTTTTTTACATTTCTAAAACATTAAATATTTTCTTAAAAAATCTAGGCTAGAGCTGGGATTATTTTCATTTCATAATGACAATAACGTTGCTGTACTGATCAAAAGTTCTTTGAAACTATCAACCAAATAATAAATTTGCATCAAGTCATAAATAATAAGAATAAACTCTAAAATCATAAAGAAATCATGTTGCGTCATTCATCAGTTAATTAACATTCACATCAATATCACATCATTATCATGAATGATAAACTAAACTTACCGTAGTTAAGGAGTTTAGCTTCCAATTAACAATTATTAAAATTCTTGTTCCCCATAAATAATAATCACTTATGACCTCGCTCAATTATCAACCAACAAAGTGAGTGTGTGCGTCATAATAAGTATGTTTAGGTTATAATAACGACGTAAATAATAGTACATTATGATACAAGTGTGCTAAGTTGACCATTATATACAAGGCGATATTGTGTGCGCACGAGCGAAAGCGAGTGCGCCATAAGAAAGCCGCGTATATTATGGTCACAGGCACACGCGTATCATACGACGTTTTTCAACACACTTGCCATTAATCCAAACTTCGTCACACCACAGCCGCCAACTATTTACGAAAAATGGCGCGTTGTTTTTTTTTCTTGCCGCGAAACTGATGCGCGCGCAAGGTTAAGGCGCAAACAAGATCGGCCAACAGCCAAGATTAAAAATGTTGTCGCAGTCACTCCCGGCTAGTGTGGACAAAGGGTGTTTAAAAGGTACTAATATTCGAATGAAATAAAGAAATCCGGGTATAGCATTTGGCAACAAAAGTTTATTCAAATTTGCTAATTCACAATTACCTTTTAACACCTTCAAAAAAAATCAAATACAAAACTTAATAGCTCAGAATTCAGTAGAGACTAGGTTAGGTTCTAATTTAGTTATCTACTATACTATTACAAATCTTTATGTTCACAAATTTCTAATTAAATAAAGATAAACCACCAATTTAAGTGTTTAATTTCCTAAATAAATTCCAAAATTTATCCTCAAAGGGATTCCTAAATTAATAGCTAAATTATCCCACTTTTCACTAAAGTTCAAGTAAATTCAAGAAAACCAACCTTGGATTTCAACGGAGGTTACCATTTCAAATCTTTGTTGCATCAAACTACAAACAACTCTGCAACGTTACCCCAAAATTTCACTGATACCGATCCATCCTCAAAACAGCAGACAAGAAGCAAATCAATCCATCAGGAAAATCTGACTTCAAAATTAATCCAAATGAGGTCTAAGTAAGGTCTTAGTACGGTCACTGAGGTTACAACATGATCACAAAATTGTGACTGTTCAACTTACAGACACATGTCAAAAGCGAAACCTGCAACAGCTGGCTCGCCATATAATTTCTGAATTTATTACTAAACATTTATGCTGATTATTCTATTTGAGACCATTTTTCAGTCATTTATATCAAATCATTTTCGAAATTAATTCATCCAAATTGACATGTTGGCGGCGTCAGGAATAACTATCAAACTACAAAATAATTTGGGGCGTGCCCCGTTATTAATTTTTTTTACATTATAAGAATTATAACAACAAACGTTCCACTCCGACGCACGACCAACAGTGCGGAACCGGAAAAACGGCAGCTGTCACACTTGACAAATGTCAGTGTCAGCATCCATTATGTCTATGCCAAAATATGGACTGGAGTCCTACAAACTATTTAGCTTTTCGTTTCACGCGAACTTAGACAAAAATATACAACGTTACAATGTAATAATTCGTTATTTAAAACACAAATTATAGAAAATTTTAAATGAATTTGAGTTATTTTTAGTAATAAAGCTGGATTTACCATTTATTGAAATAAATATGTACATACTGTTATTTTTCGCATAAACACTGTTTGTTGTGTAAGTTATAACCCGACTAAATTATATCGATTCATCTTCTTACTTACTACTTGGTACTAGGGTACAAATGTAAATTGGTGGGGTTATTAAACAAAGGCACTAGTGTAATAATATACAGAAAAAGCACGCGTGTTTAATATCTATGATTATGTGCCAAAAATCGGTGGAATAAAAACGTCATTTTGAGCAAGTGTGTTGAAAAATTATTTACAATCACCTGTACCGTAAATTACTTTAAATGAATTAGTATCAAAAACTTTATTTTGCACACTTACGACACTATGAACACGTTAATAATTATCCAAAAATGTATTTTTTTTTGGTCTTGTTTTTTTATTTTTTATTTTGACTGTGCATTTAGTTTACTTACGCCGTTTTTCGTACTTACAGCAACTACGTTTTCTGCCGTCGATAAATATGTAACCTCATATCACAGTCATATTATGTGAACCGATTTGAAAAAAAAACCTACCTGAAGGTTATACCTTCTAGCTGGCCCCATTGTTGCCGAGTCGGGATCTGATGATGGGATTTTGTAATTGTATTTATAGTTTTTTTATACTGAAATCTTAATGATGAAATGTTGTTTCGTCTGATAGTCAACATTGTGTGGTTCTGAAATGATGGTAGAACTCCTTAACGCTTAGGAGTTCAGTGATCATAATGACTTTAGAATCGAAGAAGTCACGCGTTTGACTCTCGCAATTAACAGATTTAATTTAGCATCAAAATGTTAACATAGACCCTTTACACACTGAAGCGAGCACTTTAGCAGCGATACCGTCGCGATGCTAACGCTTCAACAACAGTTCAACTTGCACATTACCGGTTTTAATCTTCTTATGCACGGCAATCTTAAAATATATTTTATTTACTCAATGTATTTTATAGCACCTGCGATAAAAAAGGAAAATGAACTTACATAAACATCGAACCAATTTTATTTGTGTTTTATCATAATTTCATTAGTCCTTTGTTTTGTTCCGTAACACTGCTTTGACCTATACAATTAATCTAGTTAAGAAGTAGTTAAAGCCCTAAAAATGAAGACAGTATCCATCGCCGTAATTCTGATGATTACAACAGCTGCCAGTGCTGAAAAGACAAAGTTACGAGTTCTGCATGGAATCGATGATGTCCACAATGAGTTTCCCTACGTAGTGAAATTGCTCAATGCTCAGATCGATATGCACGGGCACTCTCATCGGCGTCTACGTGGGTCCTCACAGCTAGCCACTGCTTTAAACCTAAATTGAAGCTCGTGAGATACGGGAACATGACTGTTCCAAGCGAGGAAACCAAATGTTTTAGCAAAATTTTGGAGAAAATATATCACCCCTCATATTTTGTTAATAGGAAAAAAAATGTCTATGCGAAATGATATCGGTCTGATTGATGTTGAGCCCATCAGCATTACTCCAGGAAAATTATCTGCAGTAGAATATAAGACGTTGGTTGGTATGAGAGTGAAGTACGCCGGTTTGGGGTCCACATTTGACAAAAGAGCGACTCATGGTAAAATATCTCACCTCGTTAAATTGTTTCACTTTAAGCATTTACAGATAGGTGAGGGGGTCGTGGTTAAGTGTTCACACGATCTGAAGAAGTGGGGTCCTGGAGTCTGCGTGTCTCCTCCTTGTTCCAACAGAGCTGGAGATACAGGAAAAGGGGATTCAGGAGGACCCTTGTTTTACAAAGGGCGGGTAGTGGCCGTCGTCAGTGGTTCCCTTCCAGAGTTACAACCTGAGACCGTTTATACTCCAGTCAGCCCTTATCTAAGGTGGATGGGAACAGTCATGTCTCAGCGAGTGAATACCTACAAGGAGAAAAAAATTAACCCATAAGAGGCTAAAATGAAATATCCTTTATCCTTTCCTTTTGGACATTCCCACACATCGCCATCTAGACCCAAAGTAAGCTACTCAAAGCTTGTGTTATGGGTGCCAGCAACGGATATAATACTTAAATACTTTTTGTTTGTAAATACATACATGATTTACATAGAAAACACCCAGACCAATACAAACAGACATGTTCATGCACACAAATGTTTGTATTGTGCGGGGATCGAACCCGCAACCCGCTGCGTAGTAGGCGATTTCTCGACCACTACACCAGACGGTTCGTCTTATATCGTCTAAAATTATACGTGTAAGTATTTTTTTGTATCAAAGTAAGCATTCTTGCATGTGCATTACATATTACACTGTTTGAAATTGTACGCTCGATGAGTGGGTTATATAAATATTCAAAGTTTTAACAAACAATAATATTTTATATGATATAAATTGCACTTGTTAAAAGCAACTTTGGCTGTGTGACAGAGGAGGAACCAAATCCCGTATCTTACGCTATCCGGGCGTATTCCTATATCACTCGGCCACCGTCACATTAGCAAGCCTGTTAAATTTTGCACGAACGTCAATAATTAGTGTCATATCAATCAATTATGGCTCATATGGGGCTAGAACATGTCTCCTTATCTTTTGGGCCCTACTAGCGCTTCGAGACAAAACACTGACAATTTGGCAAGTGCTGAGAAGAAACTGAAGTAAAACTGAAGTACTGACTTAACTATGCCAATGAGGAAGGAACGCATCTTAAGATGGCGGCATTCGATCCCGGTTCAAATGCAGCGAGTTTGAGTATTCGCAGCGGCATGCAATAAGCAACGAATAAGAATGAATAGTTTTGCTAGAAAGAGTGCTGCAAGGAAACGTGCTGAGTTCTGTCAGAGATATTGCTATACAGTTCCTACAGCAAAAACTCTCTCTTAATTACTTAAGGGTTTTATGGTTCCGTAGCCAAATGGCAAAAAACGGAACCCTTATAGTTTTATCAAGTCTGTCTGTGTGTCTGTTCTGTTTGTTTGTCTGTCTGTCTGTCTGTATGTCTGTCCGTCCGTATGTGACAACCACTTTATTCTGAAATTGTTAGTATAACACAGTTAAAACTTAGTAGGTGGATGTATCATGTTAACCGCTTTACGATTCTCATTTAAAAAATAATGATATTTAAGGGGGGCTCTCATACATGAAACTAAAACCTAAAATTTTTTTTGTCAAACTCATAAAATTAATATTCCTATCGGAATAGAAGGACAAGTAAAAGCTGTCAAACGAAACCGATTTAAGATGTCAGTAACTAACATAAGTAAGTAACATTTGTAGCTTTAAACGAGATAACCTTTTGATCAGTTGATTAATAACAATATTCCTAAGTTAAATATAGTAGTTTACTGCATGATAAACAGTCGACACAAAATATTGAACATGCAGCTCTAGTGTAAAACTAAATGTTATTTCATTATACAAAATTTTCGTCGATATACATTCCCTGTGTTATTCTGTCTTTATTTTTACGTAAATTAACGTTTGTAGAATAGAATAATCAAACTGCGTACTTTAAATTTGAAGCGCATTGGTAAATATAAGTCGTATAATAAGAGGCTTCGATTTGGACTAATCTGCCTGTTAAATGATTAATTGTTGGGGTTATGCCGCTGTAATGCATAACAATCAATCACCGATCAAGTCACCATGTTTCAAAAAAATCAAATGCACGTAATTTTCAGCGAGCTTCTGCAGGGCGGTTAACTGTTTGACATCTGACAAAAATGGTTCTGCTACCCATCTCTTTTTATCACACAGTTTGCTGCTAGTGACATCTCGCTTTTGTCGTTCTATTCCAAAGGGATAATAATTTTATGGTCAAACTAATGCGTGTAGGAAGTCTATGAATAGGTCTTTTAAAATGACGTCGAGATTCGTAAAACCGTTTTCTCCAAAAGTCAAAAGTTGCAAAAGTTGAGTAATAGACGCTTCCAAAGCGGTAAAATGAGCCCCCCCCCCCATCTAACTTTTAAACTAAGCGAGTGTAAATTTAAAAAAAAAATGATGTAGATCTTGACAAAAATTTTCAACGAAAGTTAATTTGAACGAAATTAAACTAGTAGTTTTTAAGATAGGGCACATTTTCAGTATCCGAAAACATGACTTTATTTATCATACAAATACTATGAAAAACAAAGTTATATTTGCTGTCAACAAACAAACCGTGATATTTTGGTTAAGTGGAAGTAAGTGGATCTCTAATTCAGTTAAAGTATATCTGCTGGTAATATTTACTTTTATATAAGAGTCAACAATGAATGTCACCTCTTTAAACAGTCGTAATAATTTATTTAATTTTATTAAACAGTCACAATTCTAAATCATCTACAATATAACAAAAACAATATTTTACTGATCCCTATGTTTATACTTTGTTTACATGACGACTCGTTAGGTAATTTAACCAATCCACGGTTAGTGGTCCTGCGTACTGTACTATCGGTTGCGGGTTCGAGTACCGCAAGTGGCAAATGTTTGTGTGATGAGCACGATCATTTGCGCCTAAGTCATGGATGTTAAATGTCTTTATGGGAGACGCTCCCGTCATAATGTTGTCTGGTACTTCGTAGCTCGAGGAAGAAAATTCTTACTTCGAAACCAGACAATTATCGGTGTGTTGCCTGGCACATAATTATTTTTTCTTTATATAAGGTTACCTCGTTTTAAGTGATAATATTTAATTAGCCTATTCAGCACAATAAATGAAAAAAAAAATTGTAGAAAACACTTTGGGGTTTTAAACGCTAGTTTTTGTGATATTTGGAGAGTAAGGTAATTATTTTTTACAGATATTGTTTTTTTATTAATTAAGGTTACGATTAGAGAAAAAGTAAGATAGGGTATTGAAATGAGGGAGGCGAAGCCGATGACGTAAATAACTTTAAAAATTGATAGGGTGCTGTTTTAAAAAAATGATATGTTCTTTGTTAGCGATAATTTAAAAAAAAACTTGATTTTCCATAAAATAATGATAGTGCCTTATTTCTATGATATAAGTAAACAATACACAGTGAAAATATTATCACTTAAAACGATTTGACCTTATATTACTTATTATAATAAAACATGCGAAATTAATCAATCATTGCTAGTTGCACAGAATGGCTTTTTTAAAGCTGAATAGTTAAAACTGTATGTTGATTTTGTATACCAATTTAAGATTTAGTTCAGTCACAAAGTAGATGTTAACAATAAATGATTAAATATTCAAATCGGTTAATTATTATTCTGTCAGAGCCGTCTGAAACCACTCTTAGATAAATCAGAACTGAGTCAACAGCTTATTTTGCGCTTTGATTTTAATGAGCAATACCCTCCACTCGCAACCAGTGCGGCTCCGCACCGACCGGACCGAATCACCTACTGCGGCCTGCGATACCTGTGACGCTGTTATATACCTATGTCCCGGCTTCATTACTCTACAAAGGTTCAGGAGATTGTAGAGTACATCCGAATCAAAACCAAATACTCACTGAGGGTCGAACGGTTGGAATCTCGTCATAATACGAATTCTCGTCACAATTCGTTTGTGGTGAGGGTTCCAACCGAACAGCTGTCGACCTTCATGCAAGCAGAATTTTGGCCGAAGGGTGTTTTGTATCGTCGGTTTCGCGGACGGTTACCGGACACCAAGATGCGCAACACTACGCCGGCAAAATGGTGTTTCATTTGTTGTTATTTTTTAATATTATTTTACTCGTACAGTGTAACGAATATAGAATATACTAGAATGGTACGAATTTTCATATTTCTGATGTTTTATTACAATAATGTTATTAATATCATGTGAAATTGCAATACGATTAGCTGATTTGACAGTAAAGCTAAGCTGCTCGCCTATCAAAACTGCATTTCAATATGCTCACAGGTAAATTTTGTGGTAACTGGTATTATAAGTATTTAATTAAAATTAAGCAACAAGTCACAATTTATAGTGACTTATATCGCTCAGAAGGATAAATACTCCAAAACTCGACCCCCTAGTATCAAAACTACTGCATTTAGAGCACAATAGGTTAGATAAAGCCATGGCCAGCGGTTCGAACAAACACCTATGGCTGAAGCCCGTCTATTGTAGCATTCGCCCTACTTCCTGCCTGGTAAAACCAGGGCCGTTTTTTTAATTCACTTGCGTTAAGATGGCGTGTGATTTTAATTGAATAATGTCCGATTGTTCAATAAAAATAGTATAATTCCACACGGAAGTGTTTGAAAAAAGATAACTGAATTTGGTGAGTACTAACGTCTATATTTCGCGTGATTTCCATTGATTTTTAATTCGTTTTCGAAAGAATATCACACACCATATTCAAGCGAGTGATTCAAAATAGGGCCTTATATACTGGGTTTGAAGCTGTATAGTGTTTTGCTGGGGGAAAGGAGGAAATAGAAGGTATTATTAAACTAAGTTGCAATTTTTAATCCAAACCTGTGCCCTAGACTAATAAGATACTATTTTTTTTATGTCACCTGTTTGTTTTTATAAATCGCACTTGTAAAAAAGCAACTCTGTCCAACGAGGGATCCAACCTCGTGTCTTACGCTATCCGGGCGTATGCCGATACCACTCGGCCACCGACACCTTGGAAACCTTTTACAATATTTACTGAATATTTAAATCGGCTATTGTGGTGAGACCAATCCCGCAACATTGGTGTTGTCACACAGTCTACGCGTTAAAGAAAGCACTTGCAAAATTCAACAGACTTGCTGAGGTGAAGGTGGTCGAGTCGAATAATGCAAGTCATGTACCCCAGGCACATACTCGGACATGAAATCGCAATACAAATTCTTAAATTCTGGCGCGCTTCGTTGTAATGTGCGTTCTAGTGCAAAAACAACAGTTATCTGCTCAAGAAGATGTTTCGCCTTATATATCAGGTGATTCCTTCATAGATATGCATAAACAAGTACAGAAAATCGACCCGTATTGTCACGTATTGTTGTACTTGAAAAGAGATTTTCGCACGCGTTGTCCTCTTTGGTGGACTTTGGCACATGAGAAAACTCTTCCAGTTACCATAACTGTTTTAACAGTGTGTCTATTATTTGACTAAAATTACATTGACCTTGATCGATGCGGAAGTTCTTATTATGTAACGCGCCTGAAATGATCCAGCCTAATTTTGTGTTTTGTAAAACTGGACCACTTGGCAATCGAATAAGACCTTCATTTAACAATTCCCAGGATGTATTTACAGACTTTGCTATTTATTGATTTTCAGCCAAAACGGGCTAAGTACCATCATTTAGACCATCTTAAGCATCATCTATCAGAGCACCGACTCAAAAAAGAAATTGTTCACCTATGTTAATTTTTATTTAGGTTCGTTTTGATATATTGACAATTGCCGGGTCGGTTTCTGTTCTCTATGAGTGCGTTCTACTTAGCAACCGCCACACCCGCCCGCGAAGGCCCATTTTGGCGATGCGACAACTGAAAGACCAGAAAAGTAAAAAAACGTCAACCCTTACGAGCCCGATCGACTTGACTCACTCACGTCGCTCGCGCACCCAGTGTAAAGGAAAAATGGATGCTCGTGAGCGCTGGCGACCGACCAAGAAGTACGCACCCTTTCGTTGGTGACATTTGATGCGTTTCGTTCTGAAATTCAAGATGACATTTTTTTACCTTCTAAAGTGTCCTAAATTACCATAAATATAAGCTACCACTATAAAAAATATATTTAAATCTGACCACTTGTTAACTAGGCTTGAAATTCGATCTGTATAATTTTATTATATATATGTATTGATAAAGATGAAATAAGAAATCAAAAATTTGCGCACGGGTGGGACTTGAACCAGCAACCTTTTGGCAGACCGGGCCAAACGCTCTTACCAATTGAGCTACCGTGCTGACAGTCCGGCCCAGCGAAATTTGTGGTTTCTTATGAAAACGTCAATTGCGTGACGCTTAGCGCCATCTAGCCGTCTGTTTATGAAACAGATGGCCCAAGCAGTTTTTCTTTACAGAATAATTTCAACTTGGAAATAGATGTCGCTTCGCTGTCTAATGCTTTAGAATTTCTTATTTCATCTTTATGAATATAAAATATGACACTGTGAGTATTAAAAACATTCTAAAGCATATGTATTGATGTTAGTATTTATAAGTATGGTGCAGTAAGTTGATAACCACTTAAAGCCAATGACGTTGAAATTATCTTTCAATTCACAATTTTTACCAATTATTGCTTTATCCACACACCTACTCGTATTTAAATTCTGCATCACATTCGACCAAAATGCAAACCGCAATCATGATACGAGTATTGAAACGTTGATCATTCAACCAGTGAAAAGAGATTATAAAACATGTCCGTCAGGACACAGCACAGGGGTTTCACCTTACCTACACCTCTTGTATTGCAATCTGAAAAAAGAAATCTGTGTGTGTGTGTGTCTGTGTGTGTAAATAACGAGGCGGTGTGGAAACTAAACTTGCAATTGCACCGAAACATCACCAGCGATGCCGGAGATATCTACCAAAAATCCTCATTTACAGATTAATGCAATATTGATTTCGACGATTGACCATGTCTTGCGAACAATCAAATACATTAATTGTGTTAACATAGTTACTAATGCTTGCAAGGAATCGCATACGATTCAAGTGAGGTCGCAGTAAGTGTGTAAATTCACTATCAAGAGTATTTATTTCGTAGCCTTCAACGACCTCCGTGGTGTAGTGGCTAAGCACGCTGGGTTTCTAGGCGTCGCCGCTCAAAAGTCCCGGGTTCGATTCCCGGTCGGGTCAATATAGAAATCAAAATTTCCTATAATGTCTCGAGTCTGGTTGTTGTGGTGTTACCGTTGTGTCTGATTTCCATAACGCAAGTGCATTAGCTATGATTTTGGGATCAGAGTTATATATGTGATTGCTGTCCAATATTAATTTATTTATTTATCATTCACTGGAACTAGGCATTAGGCCCAAAAACTTCTCCACGTGTCCCTGACAGAGGCGAGAATCTGCCACAGTTTGCCCGTCTTCGCGGTATTGGTCTCAAATATGTCGCTGTCGCTTTCAAGAGTATTCAAGCAAGCTATTTTTAACTGACTTCAAAAAGGAGGAGGTGATAATGCTACTGTATGTTGTTTCTCTTGTTTGTATTTATGTTACCTTAAATCTCAGTCATTTTTGAACCTATTTGAGCTGAGCTGATAGTGAAACTCCTAAACGTTTAGGAGTTCAGTGATTGTGATGCCAGAACGTATGTAGGTATTTTAGCTTGTTAAGAAAAGATTTAAAAGATGCAACCTCACACTACCCTGCTCCTATGCATCACTAATAAGTTGCTCATTCTTTTTTTTTCAAAAAAGTAAAAAACTGACTTTAAAAACAAAATGCACTAAAAGTTTTGAACAAACTCTTGACTCTTTTAACTGAAAGACTCCATTTTGGGTGAACAATTTCTTTTTGGAGTCAGTGCTATCGCATTAGCCATTTCAAGCATCATACATGACCGCGACGACTTCAAAAAGAAATTCTTTGCCTATAATGGATTCCTTTCTTTTAAAGGATCAAGGGTTTATTTTAAGACATTTTAATGCATCATGTTAATTGTTTTCCCATGCTAATGCGGCTTTGAGATACGTTGCCCTATGTATCTAAGTATCAAATAATTTATTTATTTCAATCACAATTGAAATACGACGCCTTTCTAGTTAATTAATAGCCCTGACGCTTACCAAAGCTAGCGTCAACCGCAACCACGGAGCTTATGCTGAAATTCAAGCTTAAATTCAAGCTAAAACTTTATTGGTTAAGTAACCATAGAATCCACGCAAAACCTGACGTCATGCTGAAATGAGACGACGTTGATGTTGGTTTCAAACACAAGAAGTGTACAAAACATTAAAATTAACGTTCGTTGTTTACTAATTCACTCCCTGAAAATCACAAGGAAACTTACAAGTTATAACCACTCACTTTTATTTCCAGACGCCAGCACATCAGACTAAACATTTTTGTTGAAAATAGCCCTTATCACAACCGAATTAGATACCACAGTGTTTAGCTAGACGTGCTTGTCCGTATTTAAGTTGCGTGGTAAGTACTAACACCCTACAATCAAAATGCGTGATAATTTTAATTTAAAAACACTCGTGTGAAGTGCTCCCAAGATATTTTGCTCATAAAAATTATACCAAAGCAATAAAAGAGCTGGGCTATGCGGGATTATTCATACATTTATATTAACACATTTGGAGTCGTAAATGTTTTATAGCTCATAAAGAATTAGCATCGCTTCTCCTATAATAAAGTGTGTGAATTGCCAAGTTAAGGGGCACACGTAAACAATACTTTTTTTCGAAATTATTGCCTTTGTAGCTGATCTCAAAAGAGATACAATCCCACTATACGTAATAACTTTTGTAAAGCAATCGTATTCATTTGACAGTTCATAACGTACGGTATGATCTGTCAAACGCTTTGTTCTTTGCTGTTTGACAGATCATACCGTACATTTTAACTGTCAAATGAATACGATTGGTTTACACAATCGCACCTCAGAAATTATACTCAGTTTTCTTTTAATCCCATAATTGGAGCTTCGAGATGAAGCTATGCCAAGCAAAAAATATATCATGAATAAGATGAGATACTGACCTTGAAATTTTTATTTAGAATACGAACTATTTGTATGAGTTGATGACAAGTGGCGTCAATTCGTGGTGCACGAGATTTGTTCGCGGTATCAGTTCCGTACATAAGTAATAGCACTGCAATGGTCGAACATGGCATATTATACTTCGACAAAATTATCATTTTCATCACGTAAAATTATTCGCTCGCTGCACTGTAAACTGTGAAGTGTAATTGTAATCACACCTGACACCTGACGGTGCAATCGTGCAAATATCTGCTTGGCTTAAAATAAAAATAAAATAAAACTCAGCAAAAATAAGTTAGTTGTATTTTAATCAATGCGTAATTGGAAATTGATTTCAGAATTAACTGTGATATTATGGTTCAGTGAATGAAATGCTGTTTGTTATGAGTTTAATATCTGTTTCAGCCCATGGTTTGACTAAATGAAAATGACATAATAGCTTTTAGTCAAAGTTTGCGTACAATTTGGTTTTTTAAAAGCTTAAATACATAATATTGTGCCTATAGGTGAACCACTCTTTAACAGTAATGTCATGGCCAATTCAAAACTTGTTAGTAGGACCCTTAACACACCCTATTGCTTACGCGCGTTCTTAATTGGAACGATAAAAAACATAATAACTTATTAAATGTGGAAAGTATGATTATTGCTTGTACCATGTTTATTTTCCTGAAGCATGTGTTGAATGGAACCCATAAAACATGTTTTGACGCTTTCGTATGTATGCTCTTATTATCACCTTTGAGCGAAATTAGTATGGCATTTGACCGAATTGAGGTTTTGACTTAATGAGTTGTTTCGTGTGATATTTGTGTACTCCGTCAAAAGTTAATTGAGTAATTATTGCCACAAGGCATTATTAAGGCAATTATTATCCTGATGATAAATTAAATTAGTTTAATCGCTAAATTTGTGCCTTTTTAATATAAGATGCGATGACACACAATGAGCTATGGAGAGAATTATGATTGGTGTTTATCCACGAGTTCGAATCAGAAATGAGGAGATACGTGGCAGAACTAAGGGAACCGATTCTTAGGACTATGTCCGTACATAGTCCTCAGAATCGGTTTGGTCAAGTAGCAATGGACAGGGCGGCACATAGCGCGAAAAACTGATAACCGTTGGGGCAAAAAAGTTCTAAATTGGAGGCCATTTGACCAAAAACGTGGCGTAGGACGTCCATCGCTAAGATGGACAGACGACCTTGTAAATATCGCAGGACCAAACTGGATGCATACCGCTTATGATCGGTCGCTGTGGAAAACCGTGAGGAAGACCTATGTTCGTGAACATCCTTAGGCTGATGACGATGATGATGGTGATGAATATAAGATGATCCATTTTTATTGTCACTAAATTAATGAATTGCATATTATTTTATTTATGAACTAATACACGGTCCCGGTCTTTTGTGCGTAACCACCAGAGGTAAAATATCTTGCACCTCAAGGCGTCTTTTGTATAAAGTGACACGCGTTTTTACCGACTTCAAAAGAAAACGATTATCAATTTGACGTGAATGCATGTGATATCGTTAGAATTTGATAAAAATTTAATATGATGATCTATTAAGACTTCCTAACTCACGTGCAAAACTTTGTAAGTTTAAGTATATTTGTATGTTTGTGTCAAGATTTCTCGAAAACCAGAAGTCAAAGCGAGATGATTATTTTTTAAATACAATTAAGTATAGTTCATCATAAGGTACAGTGTTTTCTTCTCTTTCTTTAATGTACTACTAGTGGTTCACAACGACTCCGTCCGCACGTTTTGAGTTTGCTCCCTCCCTTCCCGTCGCAGCGTTATTTACTATAGGCTAAAGCCTTTCTATCAAACACAAAAATAAATTTACAAATCGGTCTAGTAGATCCTGAGACTAGCGACAGCTGAGACAGCTTTATAATAGAAGTATAGATGAATTTGACGACCCGTCTGGTGTAGTGGTCGAGAAATCGCCTACTACGCAGCGGGTGCGGGTTCGATCTCCGCACAATAAAAACATTTGTGTGCATGAACATGCCTGTTTGTATTGGTCTGGGTGTTTTCTATGTATATCATGTATGTATTTACAAACAAAAAGTATTCAAGTATTATATCCGTTGTCTGGTACCCATAACACAAGCTTTGAGTAGCTTACTTTGGTACTGGATGGCGATGTGTGGGAATGTCCAAAGGAAAGGATATTAATAGATGGATTCGAAAATACAATAGCGTATCTTGTGAAATGGTGTCCAACTTTTTGAAATTGACCCTAACAACTTGATATCGCCAACGCCAACTTTCCTAATAGAAAATTGAGAACTTCCCATTAAAGTCGTAGAGTATAAACGACAAAGACTTGGCTCACACCTCGGTCCGTGTCGGCCCGACTCGGCCCACTTGTACGGAATGCTTGCGGTGAACGTTTAAGACTGCCCATAACCGTATACTAAACTTGAGCGTGATTTACACTGGGCGACGCGATTTCTCACAAGCATTAAATAAAAACACGTCGAATAAAGCTTCTGAAAATGCACTGTTGAGTCATGATGAGAAGAGATTTATAAGGTGTCTCAAAAGGAATAAAGAGAGTTAGTTACTAGAAATGAGTAACTAAACAAATTTCGCTTATGCGACCCATTTGAGTTCTAAAAGTTAAGCAAACGTTTTTTGGCATATTTCAACCCACGTAGCTGTAGTAATATGTTTCTGATAATGTAGTTGTTAAGTTACTTATTCTATGTAGCTACTTTTATTTTGAAGACGTATTTTTTGAAAACTTTTTATATTTGATGCCTTTTCTAAATATTTACTTTTTTGCTAAAGTGCATTCAAAAATATCGCTAAAATTATGAAAATTCGTATATAAAGTCAGCTTTAATTTAAGTGCTCAGCATATCTATTTATTTATTTAAAACTGGTTTGCTCTTGACTCCAGACCAAAAGCTAATTGTGGCTAAAACAGAGTCAAACGGGGTCAACCAGAAAAAGCTAGTTCATTCCGACTTCGAATAGTTTCGGGTAACCGGACTTATTATTTTATTATTAGGTAAATACACAAATATATAATGCCGATACTTTCCCAGGCATCATATGTCAGAACACCTCACAATGAATCTAGTCTTTCACTGGTACTGCTGGGCATACAAAGCGCATGGAAGGACGACATTCAGTCTTCAGCTACCGAGTTGGTGGACGGCGAACCAACTCGTCTGCCTGGACGATTCCTAGCACCTACGGAACAGACTAGGCTCGATGATACCGCAGACTTCGCAACACGACTACGCATACAGATGACTAAGCTGGCTCCCAAATCAACAGTCTGGCATAAGACATAAGAAAGGTTCGTTTTACCTACCGAAAGATTTTGCAACTACTTCACATGTTTTTATGAGACTTGATCACGTACGTGGGAACACGAATCGTGACATATAAACCGTCCCTTTTAACTACAAGACATAAACGTGTAACTTTAATCTCCGTTACTCAAGACGTACAACACACAGCCGTATCTCTTAGACAAATTAAAACAGAGCCGAGCAGAGTTTAATGGCTAATTAATATTTAATTACAATCTCACGTAATTAGTAACAGTGGAAAAAAGAGCTTTGTTTTTTCTTTTTCATGTTAATTGACACCAAGGAGGCATTAAATTAGGAGATAAGACGATTTTACGCGAGACGTTTTTTGCTTGTTATTATAATTATGGCTTGTAAATGCTGAGTTTGCGTTTGACATCGACGGAGATGATATTTAAAATTTAAAAAAATGAAATGTAATTAATTTGTTTATCACGTTTTTATTATATTAAACAAAAAGACAATTTTTTAATTTATTTATTTTACTCTTTATTGCACTGATAAAACTAAAGTTTAAATGCCGGACTTAATGCTTAAAGTATTCTCTACTAGTCAACCATTGGGTGAAGCAGAAACGATTGAGGCGGCGTAAAATAACACAAAAGCAACAAATTAATTAACTACTTATGTACTTACATAAACAATTAAAAATAAACCTACTTAAATATACTTGAATACATACAATTATCCATACATAGGCTAACAGAGATTATAATAGGGGAAACAGAGAAGGACAAACCTTATCAAGCATCACGTGGTATTCTCACTGAGAAAAAGCTCAGGAATAGACTTCTTGAAGGAATACTTAGACGATGAAGTCTTGATGGTATCAGGGAGGGATTTCCAGAGTCATATAGCACTGAGGGTAAAGGAGTAAAAGACATAAGCGGTCTTGTGAAGAGGTGTGTATAGCTGGAGGGCATTGTTAGGACGGAGGGTTCGAGAACTTATGTCCCTCATAATTTTAAAATAAAATTATAATAATTATAAATAATCTGCCTTCAAAAGTCTGACTAACGCATTTGCCATGAGTGTAGACTATTGGTGTAGGTAAGCTTGATATTGGCATTTCCTGACGAAAAAAAAGGGAAGTTTGATGTCATACACTGACTCCGTACCCTAAGTTAAAATATACCTAGAACTTAATAAGAATCACCTCGTTTTCGAGAAATCCGTGGACAAAAGTACAATTACACAATCACACATACACTGTCAAAATTATGCACACGAGTTTAGAAGCCATTTAGATCATCATACTCCAATATTATCAAATTGCAACAATATCAGATTCGTATATATTTAATAGATTACCTCTTTTTTTGAAGGTGGCTAAAAGTTATGCTTGGTGTTTATCTACGAGATCGAATCAGAAATGAGGGAACGTAGAAAAACTAAGGTAACGGAAATAGCCTTGAGAATCAGTAAGCTCGTAAGTGCCAATGGGCAGGGCACATAGCGTGAAGATTTATGGCCGTTGGAGCAGAAAAGTTCTAGATTAAAAATCCTTCGACCAAGGACGCAGCGTAGGACGTCCACTGACGAGATGGACAGACGACCTTGTGAAGTTTGCAGGATCAAACTGAATACACAACGCTTGTGACCGGTCGCTGTGAAAAGCCGTGGGAGGCCTATGTTCAGCAGTGGACGTCGTTTGACTGTGATGATATGTGAAAACAAAATAAAGAAACTTTAAATTATGAATTTTTGATGAGCTACTGCCTACTAGTAATTCCTTTGTATCTGCTGATCTGCAGTCGGTGCTGTGATAGTTGATGCTTGGTGGTCAAAGTGATGGCACCGACTCCAAAAAGAAATTGTTTGCCTAAAATGGGTTCCTTTTCTTTTAATAGTCAAGAGTTTATTTAAGACTTTTTAGTGCATTTTGGTTTTGAAGTCGGTTTTTACTTTTTTTACAGTAAATTTTATTTCTTAATTTTTAGAGATAACAGGAGAACAGGGGGGGGAGAGTTGCACCTTATGGCTCTATCTTTTAAGAAGCTACAAACTACCTTTTATAATAATTATAATTACTGAACTCCTAAGCGTTAAGGAGTTCCACTATCAGCTCAGCCCTACAAGATGTTGGCTATCAGACGTAACAACACGTCATTATTAAGATTCTAGGAAAGAAACACTATACGTGCCTTTAAAATTTGAGGTTTTCCCTTGATTACACCAAGATCCCATCATCAGATCCCAAATTCGAAAAAAAACTGACCAACTAGAATGTATACCCTCTAAGTAGGAGAAACAATTTTTCGAATCGACAACCGATCGGTCGACAACCGACTGAGATATGAGGTAACATGGATACAAAAAAAAACATACAGTTGAATTGATAACCTCCTCCTTTTTTGAAGTCGGTTAAAAAGGAAGACGTTGACAAATCGAGTCGATTAAAATGTGAGTTTTAATTTCTATTTATGTGTAGTCATTCAAAGAACAATTTCCTCCAACAGTGAAAACTACAAATAAACAAAAATCAACCGCAAATCGACCACATTCTTCCGCAGTGTTAGGGTAACTTAATCTTTTGTTTTGTTAGAGCTCTCCCCTTGAGTATTTACTAAGAAATCTGGTTTCAAATAACACTGGACGCAATTCAAATCGCGTGCACCCATTCAATAAAACTCACTTTGGAACTAGCCTTATCGCTTATTCCTATGGCTTCGTCACACGGATTTTGCCCAAAAACAATGCTATCTAATTTCGACTCTGAAACTATTGGAATAAAGAAGAAATTGCGAGTTTAGACGGGCAAATTTAAAGGCAAACGCTAGTTAGAAAAGTAACGAAAAAGGCAGATAACGTTTACATAGAGGAATTGGTTAAGGCGACTTGGTAAGTGTATTCAGGGTTCCGTATATAATAAGTAGTAATTGATAGTCGTCCATCAGTCTTTAACGACTGAGCTTAATAGTTCGATAGCCACAACAAAATGACGTTGATGAGATGAACAAAAAAAAAACACAAAAAGGAAAGTGGAAATGTGTATCGGTACAGGGGGCCATTTAACAGCTAAAGCTTGTAACAAAAAGGTTCTAAAGTAACATGTTTTTACAAAGCTTTTTAGGGCTCCGTAACCAAAAGGAAAAAAACGGATCCCTTATAGTTTCGTTGATTCGTCAAGTCTGTCTGTCTGTCTGTCTTCCTGTCCGTCCGTATGTCACAGCCATTTTTTTATGAAACTATTATAATTACGCAGTTAAAACTTAGAACGTAGATGTATCCTGTTAACCGCTTTACGGTTCTCATACAAAAAATAAAAATAATGATATTTAAGGGGGCTCCCATACATAAAACTAAAACCTAAATATTTTTTTGTCAAACCTATGCGTGTAGGGTGCCTATGGATAAGTCTTTTAAAATGACATTGAGGTTCCTAAAACCATTTTCTCTAAAACTCTAACGATTGAGATAGACGCTTTCAAAGACGCCGATTGAACTAGTGGTTTTTGACATAGTGCACATTTTCAATAACCACAAACATAACTTCATTATTTATACAAATACTATTAACAACAAACTTGTCTTTGCTGTCAAAAAAAAATTGTGGTATTTTAACTAAGTGGAAGAAAGTGGATCTCTTATTAAGTTAACGTTGGCACGAATCCCTTTGTGTGCGAGTCCGACTCGCACTTAGCCGGTTTTTTCCAATTTCCAAGTTGAATTTATTCTGTAAAGAATAACTGCTTGGGCCATCTGTTTCATAAGCAGACGGCTAGATGGCGCTAAGCGTCACGCAATTGACGTTTTCATAAGAAACCACAAATTTCGCCGGGTCGGACTGACAGCACGGTGGCTCAATTGGTAAGAGCGTTTGGCCCGGTTTGCCAAAAGGTTGCTGGTTCAAGTCCCGCCCGTGCGCAAATTTTTGGTTTCTTATTTCATCTTTATGAATATAAAAATATGACACTGTGAGTGTTAAAAACATTCTAAAGCATTAGATAGCGAAGCGACATCAATTTCCAAGTTGAATTTATTCTGTAAAGAATAACTGCTTGGGCCATCTGTTTCATAAGCAGACGGCTAGATGGCGCTAAGCGTCACGCAATTGACGTTTTCATAAGAAACCACAAATTTCGCCGGGTCGGACTGACAGCACGGTGGCTCAATTGGTAAGAGCGTTTGGCCCGGTTTGCCAAAAGGTTGCTGGTTCAAGTCCCGCCCGTGCGCAAATTTTTGGTTTCTTATTTCATCTTTATGAATATAAAAATATGACACTGTGAGTGTTAAAAACATTCTAAAGCATTAGATAGCGAAGCGACATCAATTTCCAAGTTGAATTTATTCTGTAAAGAATAACTGCTTGGGCCATCTGTTTCATAAGCAGACGGCTAGATGGCGCTAAGCGTCACGCAATTGACGTTTTCATAAGAAACCACAAATTTCGCCGGGTCGGACTGACAGCACGGTGGCTCAATTGGTAAGAGCGTTTGGCCCGGTTTGCCAAAAGGTTGCTGGTTCAAGTCCCGCCCGTGCGCAAATTTTTGGTTTCTTATTTCATCTTTATGAATATAAAAATATGACACTGTGAGTGTTAAAAACATTCTAAAGCATTAGATAGCGAAGCGACATCAATTTCCAAGTTGAATTTATTCTGTAAAGAATAACTGCTTGGGCCATCTGTTTCATAAGCAGACGGCTAGATGGCGCTAAGCGTCACGCAATTGACGTTTTCATAAGAAACCACAAATTTCGCCGGGTCGGACTGACAGCACGGTGGCTCAATTGGTAAGAGCGTTTGGCCCGGTTTGCCAAAAGGTTGCTGGTTCAAGTCCCGCCCGTGCGCAAATTTTTGGTTTCTTATTTCATCTTTATGAATATAAAAATATGACACTGTGAGTGTTAAAAACATTCTAAAGCATTAGATAGCGAAGCGACATCAATTTCCAAGTTGAATTTATTCTGTAAAGAATAACTGCTTGGGCCATCTGTTTCATAAGCAGACGGCTAGATGGCGCTAAGCGTCACGCAATTGACGTTTTCATAAGAAACCACAAATTTCGCCGGGTCGGACTGACAGCACGGTGGCTCAATTGGTAAGAGCGTTTGGCCCGGTTTGCCAAAAGGTTGCTGGTTCAAGTCCCGCCCGTGCGCAAATTTTTGGTTTCTTATTTCATCTTTATGAATATAAAAATATGACACTGTGAGTGTTAAAAACATTCTAAAGCATTAGATAGCGAAGCGACATCAATTTCCAAGTTGAATTTATTCTGTAAAGAATAACTGCTTGGGCCATCTGTTTCATAAGCAGACGGCTAGATGGCGCTAAGCGTCACGCAATTGACGTTTTCATAAGAAACCACAAATTTCGCCGGGTCGGACTGACAGCACGGTGGCTCAATTGGTAAGAGCGTTTGGCCCGGTTTGCCAAAAGGTTGCTGGTTCAAGTCCCGCCCGTGCGCAAATTTTTGGTTTCTTATTTCATCTTTATGAATATAAAAATATGACACTGTGAGTGTTAAAAACATTCTAAAGCATTAGATAGCGAAGCGACATCAATTTCCAAGTTGAATTTATTCTGTAAAGAATAACTGCTTGGGCCATCTGTTTCATAAGCAGACGGCTAGATGGCGCTAAGCGTCACGCAATTGACGTTTTCATAAGAAACCACAAATTTCGCCGGGTCGGACTGACAGCACGGTGGCTCAATTGGTAAGAGCGTTTGGCCCGGTTTGCCAAAAGGTTGCTGGTTCAAGTCCCGCCCGTGCGCAAATTTTTGGTTTCTTATTTCATCTTTATGAATATAAAAATATGACACTGTGAGTGTTAAAAACATTCTAAAGCATTAGATAGCGAAGCGACATCAATTTCCAAGTTGAATTTATTCTGTAAAGAATAACTGCTTGGGCCATCTGTTTCATAAGCAGACGGCTAGATGGCGCTAAGCGTCACGCAATTGACGTTTTCATAAGAAACCACAAATTTCGCCGGGTCGGACTGACAGCACGGTGGCTCAATTGGTAAGAGCGTTTGGCCCGGTTTGCCAAAAGGTTGCTGGTTCAAGTCCCGCCCGTGCGCAAATTTTTGGTTTCTTATTTCATCTTTATGAATATAAAAATATGACACTGTGAGTGTTAAAAACATTCTAAAGCATTAGATAGCGAAGCGACATCAATTTCCAAGTTGAATTTATTCTGTAAAGAATAACTGCTTGGGCCATCTGTTTCATAAGCAGACGGCTAGATGGCGCTAAGCGTCACGCAATTGACGTTTTCATAAGAAACCACAAATTTCGCCGGGTCGGACTGACAGCACGGTGGCTCAATTGGTAAGAGCGTTTGGCCCGGTTTGCCAAAAGGTTGCTGGTTCAAGTCCCGCCCGTGCGCAAAATTTTTGGTTTCTTATTTCATCTTTATGAATATAAAAATATGACACTGTGAGTGTTAAAAACATTCTAAAGCATTAGATAGCGAAGCGACATCAATTTCCAAGTTGAATTTATTCTGTAAAGAATAACTGCTTGGGCCATCTGTTTCATAAGCAGACGGCTAGATGGCGCTAAGCGTCACGCAATTGACGTTTTCATAAGAAACCACAAATTTCGCCGGGTCGGACTGACAGCACGGTGGCTCAATTGGTAAGAGCGTTTGGCCCGGTTTGCCAAAAGGTTGCTGGTTCAAGTCCCGCCCGTGCGCAAATTTTTGGTTTCTTATTTCATCTTTATGAATATAAAAATATGACACTGTGAGTGTTAAAAACATTCTAAAGCATTAGATAGCGAAGCGACATCAATTTCCAAGTTGAATTTATTCTGTAAAGAATAACTGCTTGGGCCATCTGTTTCATAAGCAGACGGCTAGATGGCGCTAAGCGTCACGCAATTGACGTTTTCATAAGAAACCACAAATTTCGCCGGGTCGGACTGACAGCACGGTGGCTCAATTGGTAAGAGCGTTTGGCCCGGTTTGCCAAAAGGTTGCTGGTTCAAGTCCCGCCCGTGCGCAAATTTTTGGTTTCTTATTTCATCTTTATGAATATAAAAATATGACACTGTGAGTGTTAAAAACATTCTAAAGCATTAGATAGCGAAGCGACATCAATTTCCAAGTTGAATTTATTCTGTAAAGAATAACTGCTTGGGCCATCTGTTTCATAAGCAGACGGCTAGATGGCGCTAAGCGTCACGCAATTGACGTTTTCATAAGAAACCACAAATTTCGCCGGGTCGGACTGACAGCACGGTGGCTCAATTGGTAAGAGCGTTTGGCCCGGTTTGCCAAAAGGTTGCTGGTTCAAGTCCCGCCCGTGCGCAAATTTTTGGTTTCTTATTTCATCTTTATGAATATAAAAATATGACACTGTGAGTGTTAAAAACATTCTAAAGCATTAGATAGCGAAGCGACATCAATTTCCAAGTTGAATTTATTCTGTAAAGAATAACTGCTTGGGCCATCTGTTTCATAAGCAGACGGCTAGATGGCGCTAAGCGTCACGCAATTGACGTTTTCATAAGAAACCACAAATTTCGCCGGGTCGGACTGACAGCACGGTGGCTCAATTGGTAAGAGCGTTTGGCCCGGTTTGCCAAAAGGTTGCTGGTTCAAGTCCCGCCCGTGCGCAAATTTTTGGTTTCTTATTTCATCTTTATGAATATAAAAATATGACACTGTGAGTGTTAAAAACATTCTAAAGCATTAGATAGCGAAGCGACATCAATTTCCAAGTTGAATTTATTCTGTAAAGAATAACTGCTTGGGCCATCTGTTTCATAAGCAGACGGCTAGATGGCGCTAAGCGTCACGCAATTGACGTTTTCATAAGAAACCACAAATTTCGCCGGGTCGGACTGACAGCACGGTGGCTCAATTGGTAAGAGCGTTTGGCCCGGTTTGCCAAAAGGTTGCTGGTTCAAGTCCCGCCCGTGCGCAAATTTTTGGTTTCTTATTTCATCTTTATGAATATAAAAATATGACACTGTGAGTGTTAAAAACATTCTAAAGCATTAGATAGCGAAGCGACATCAATTTCCAAGTTGAATTTATTCTGTAAAGAATAACTGCTTGGGCCATCTGTTTCATAAGCAGACGGCTAGATGGCGCTAAGCGTCACGCAATTGACGTTTTCATAAGAAACCACAAATTTCGCCGGGTCGGACTGACAGCACGGTGGCTCAATTGGTAAGAGCGTTTGGCCCGGTTTGCCAAAAGGTTGCTGGTTCAAGTCCCGCCCGTGCGCAAATTTTTGGTTTCTTATTTCATCTTTATGAATATAAAAATATGACACTGTGAGTGTTAAAAACATTCTAAAGCATTAGATAGCGAAGCGACATCAATTTCCAAGTTGAATTTATTCTGTAAAGAATAACTGCTTGGGCCATCTGTTTCATAAGCAGACGGCTAGATGGCGCTAAGCGTCACGCAATTGACGTTTTCATAAGAAACCACAAATTTCGCCGGGTCGGACTGACAGCACGGTGGCTCAATTGGTAAGAGCGTTTGGCCCGGTTTGCCAAAAGGTTGCTGGTTCAAGTCCCGCCCGTGCGCAAATTTTTGGTTTCTTATTTCATCTTTATGAATATAAAAATATGACACTGTGAGTGTTAAAAACATTCTAAAGCATTAGATAGCGAAGCGACATCAATTTCCAAGTTGAATTTATTCTGTAAAGAATAACTGCTTGGGCCATCTGTTTCATAAGCAGACGGCTAGATGGCGCTAAGCGTCACGCAATTGACGTTTTCATAAGAAACCACAAATTTCGCCGGGTCGGACTGACAGCACGGTGGCTCAATTGGTAAGAGCGTTTGGCCCGGTTTGCCAAAAGGTTGCTGGTTCAAGTCCCGCCCGTGCGCAAATTTTTGGTTTCTTATTTCATCTTTATGAATATAAAAATATGACACTGTGAGTGTTAAAAACATTCTAAAGCATTAGATAGCGAAGCGACATCAATTTCCAAGTTGAATTTATTCTGTAAAGAATAACTGCTTGGGCCATCTGTTTCATAAGCAGACGGCTAGATGGCGCTAAGCGTCACGCAATTGACGTTTTCATAAGAAACCACAAATTTCGCCGGGTCGGACTGACAGCACGGTGGCTCAATTGGTAAGAGCGTTTGGCCCGGTTTGCCAAAAGGTTGCTGGTTCAAGTCCCGCCCGTGCGCAAATTTTTGGTTTCTTATTTCATCTTTATGAATATAAAAATATGACACTGTGAGTGTTAAAAACATTCTAAAGCATTAGATAGCGAAGCGACATCAATTTCCAAGTTGAATTTATTCTGTAAAGAATAACTGCTTGGGCCATCTGTTTCATAAGCAGACGGCTAGATGGCGCTAAGCGTCACGCAATTGACGTTTTCATAAGAAACCACAAATTTCGCCGGGTCGGACTGACAGCACGGTGGCTCAATTGGTAAGAGCGTTTGGCCCGGTTTGCCAAAAGGTTGCTGGTTCAAGTCCCGCCCGTGCGCAAATTTTTGGTTTCTTATTTCATCTTTATGAATATAAAAATATGACACTGTGAGTGTTAAAAACATTCTAAAGCATTAGATAGCGAAGCGACATCAATTTCCAAGTTGAATTTATTCTGTAAAGAATAACTGCTTGGGCCATCTGTTTCATAAGCAGACGGCTAGATGGCGCTAAGCGTCACGCAATTGACGTTTTCATAAGAAACCACAAATTTCGCCGGGTCGGACTGACAGCACGGTGGCTCAATTGGTAAGAGCGTTTGGCCCGGTTTGCCAAAAGGTTGCTGGTTCAAGTCCCGCCCGTGCGCAAATTTTTGGTTTCTTATTTCATCTTTATGAATATAAAAATATGACACTGTGAGTGTTAAAAACATTCTAAAGCATAACTATTACTTTCGAGATTCTTCATGCTGCCTTAGTTCTTGCTATTTTTTTTAAGTTTTCACTTTCTAAAACTTCTTAAATAGTAATACTCAATCGCATTTACGTAAAAAGCAATGATTTTACCAGTCGTACACACTGCAATCAATCTGAATCAGTCGACGCAATAAGAGCAACTCTTATTCCGGGCTTATTTATTTTATTGCATTAGATGTGGTCTAAGTGACAAGATTATAAAAGCATACTTTAAAAGATAAATTATTTAACTGATCAATTAAACAATATAAGACTCTATATTCGTTACTATATTGAGGTGGACTTGTACATGATAATTTAATCCAAGATTACGCTTATCCTGGATTAAATCTTCATTCCGTCTCTGTCAACATCAAATAAACTGACTAAGAAAGATTGAAGATTGAATGCAGGATCACGCTAATTGTGGTTTTAATCACCATGAGCAATTGGGTCTTGGGCAAAAGTTGAATAAGTTTCCTAGCGAGATCTTTTTTGGGACATTTGTTTTACAAATACAGAACTAGATTATATGTATAAGATATAATTTTCCTGAAAACATCACTATCTCAAGCTCACTTGCGCATGCTGATCCTGGATTACATCATTTTTCTATCTTGGTCATTTTATTTGACGTTGACAGAGACGGAATGAAGATTTAATTAAGGTTTAGCGTACTTCTGGGTTAAATTATCATGCTCAAGTCCACTTTAACCTTTTAGCTGTTTCACTTCGCACTTCATATATAATATGCTCTAGAAAAGCAACTAAACTAATTTGACAATCCTATGAAACCTCACCAATGTATCTCACGTCGAGAATGTTATGAACTTAGCTGGTATACTTTGTCTGAGCCTAATCTCGTATCTTTACAAACAAATCGATTGCTTGTCTCAAATCCAAGAGAATTGGATCGGAAAAAAGATACAGCTTTGGAACGGAATCGTCTCACCAATCCATTATTACTGTGGACTGTCTTCGTATTTAATAGTTTGACAGCGTTGCTATGGGGTTTAATTCCGCTATTTCAGTTGTAACGAAATCATTCTGGAAAAGCTATTATTTACCTTTGGAACATACTGAAACTGACGATAATAACAATTTCGACGATGTTACTTTTAATGAGTACTTTGGCGATGCCACACACAGATTGCAATTGCTGTCAAAGAGTTAAATTAGAAAAAGCTTTAGCTTTTTTATTGAGTTTTAGCTTTCGAGTTGAGGGGTGAGTTACGTTACGTAGATAATACTTCGTCAGTCGGTCGCGATGTTCGTCGAAATATCGGCATTGAGTTTGCCTCGCAATTAAGGGTTAACTAAAATTTGACTGTTGGCTTGAGGCTAAAGCGAAAAGCGATAAAACAAAAAGTTTGGCGTGAGCAAAATTAAATGTATTTTCAATATGATGTTAAGTAACAATATAATTAATCAAAACAAAGTAAGTTGACAAGGAAAAAAAGGTTTCGGAAGCGATGGAATAAATAATAATAATAATAATAAATATTCTTTATTGCACAAGTAAGGACCCAAGAAACAATAACATTACAGGCAAATCATGTGTACAATATTGGCGGTCTTATCGCTGGAAGCGATCTCTTCCAGACAACTATTGGGTAGAGGAAACAACGTTTATCAGTGAGGTAGAAACGGTGTGCAAAAATATAGCTTGAATTTTAGTATTATACTTTAAAGACAGTTACATAGTAAAAATAAGAATAAAAAATATATAACTAATACACTTATTACTTAAAGATGTGAAGATTACGTCGCAAACGTATAGGAAGCTACTCTAACTGAGTACAGAAGTCGGAGACATGATCATACTTACGTAGCCGAAAATAATGCGAAAGCAGAAGTTTTGGATGCGTTCAATTTTATCAAGGAACTTTTCACTCAGGTAGAGATAGCTACAGTTAGCGTAGTCAAGAATGGGAAGCAGCAGTGCTTACACAAGAGCAATTTTGGTAGGTAGCGGTAGAATAATGCGCATTCAATTTAGAGAACTAGCTGATGCATAGACTTTCCTGCTTACCTCGCTGATCTGTTTCTCCCAAGATAAAGAGCTATCCTCATGAATGCCTAAATTTTTCACCACAATACAGTAGGGAACTACGACTCCGTCGAATATGACTGGAGGCAGCAGATTCCTGTCGATCTTTGAGATCAACCGAGGGCCGCCAAAAATAATTACCTGCGAATTGGTAGGATTGATAGTCAGCCCAAATGACTTGCTCCACTGCAAAATGTCATTTAAGTCGTGACTTAGAGACTGTACTGCTGTAGGGAGTTCGTCAAGGCTACTCTTAACATAGAAGTCGTCTGCATACAGATGGTAGTAATAAGTCAGGCCGAAAGAAATTTAATTAATGAAAATAGATGAGAGAAGTGGAGATAAGACGCCACCCTGTGGTACACCGCTACCGATGTAACACCATGCAGAGAAAGAATCCTTAGCACGAATGCGTTGTCGGTGCCCATGCAAGTATTTATGAAACCAGTCAATAAGCGTTGGAGATACGTTAAGAGAACGTAGTAAGCTAAGCAAGATATCAAAGTCAACAGTATAAAACGCATTACTAAAATCCAGCAAAGTCAATAGAGTGAGATCCCTACTGTCCATGGCAAGGCCGATGTCATCGGTGATTTTCACCAGGGCAGTCGCTGTACTGTGACCAGAACGGAAACCTGACTGGAGATGGTTAAGGAGTTCCCGATCTGGTAAGAAAATACTCAGCTGCTAATGAATAACACGTTCTAGTACTTTTGAAAGAAATGACAAAATAGATATGGGACGCTAATCTGAAAAACAAGATGGGTTGTAGTTTTGAGGAAGGGGAATTATTTGAGCTTCTTTCCATGCTGTAGGAAATCTGCTCGTGCTCAATGAAAAGTTAAGGATTTTTGTAATTATTGGAAACAGGATGTGGAGAAGGGGACAATCATCTAACGGCTGATACTATTGCCAACAGCATCAGGAACTAGAGAAATTACGTTCTTTTTATCATCACAATCGGATGACTGACTGAAGACAAATGAGGAATAGTCTGGAGTTGGGATAGATGAGAAGTGATTCAAATATACAGCAAATAAAAGGAAATTTAAACATCATTTTGATATCTGGTTAACACCACGAACAAAAAATAGCTATGAATGATTTCAAACTTTTTCCATAAAAATTATCAATATAAAACGTTTAATATTCAAATTAACATCAAATAAGTAACTTAAGAACTATGAAATTTATTAATGATGAAGATGTATTTATTGCACCTATATACCAAACTTCACCTATAAAACTAAGGTGTTCAATGAGATTGCTTTTTTAACTCCCAAAATGAACCAATCAATCAATCAAAATCAAAATGTCTTTATATACTACACATACATTACATACATATTAAGCACTAATAAAATATTTATACGTATTATATTAAAGCAATGTAAGTGCAAGTCTGATGCCTATGCTAGGTATCAAATACCTGTATTACAGGACATCAGGCTCTCACCACCTCGAACGCTATAGGAAATTAACAAGGCTGTTGGAAAAGTGGAAACATCAACTATACAATAAACAAAGCATAACACAATATATAGTTAATATACAGGGAGACAGCATTAATAACATGTAAAATTTAGTAAACAATTTTATAGTGTGTAACGGTTCGTTACACGCCTTACTCAATAAATAAGAAATTAAAGCTAAACTTACTAACATTAACTTAAACCTAACATTAAATTAAACTAATTATCTACAATTACCTAACTAAATCTTAATAAATTATTATTACAAAAATACTAACACGCAAACTCGAGCGCAGTTGCTAGTTTAAAAATATCTACGTGAGCAAACATGAGTGAACTATGCGTTGAAACTGGTTCGGCCGAATGTGTGACGTCGCCTTCGGAACATACGTCGCGTAGTCCGAGCGGAGCTATCCTAACGCGAGGACGTACTGCGGTCGATCAAAACTGCCAACTCACGGCGGCCTACGAATTCTTTAGACTGTGATTTTTATACTTTTACCAATTTAACTAACTTCAGTGTCCCCCCGATATCGGGGTCCCGGTTTCCGGTTGGGATTCTACACCGCCGCGGAAGCCAGGCTATTACTAATACTGCCTAAATCAATCCCCTTACTGCTACTACCAACGCCACGAGTGCTCAGTCATCGCGGTGTCACCGGACTTCATTAAACCAGGACAGTGGCGTTGATTATAAATTGAAGACGCGTATCTTTTCGGTTGCCAATTATAAACCTACCCCCTGTAATTTAGATAAGTTTAAATGCGTAAATAGTATTAAATAAGTTTTCCTTGTACTCAACTCTTTCTTTTATCTACATTAGTTACCTCCTCACTAAAAGGGTACGGTACAAGTGCGTGAGTGTAATTGTGTATGGATGATGTGCGTGCAGATGAATGAATGTGTAAGAGTGTGTAAGTGCGAGTGTGTGTGTGTGTGTGTGTGTGTGTGTGTGTGTGTGTGTGTGTGTGTGTGTGTGTTCATGTCTATGAAAGAATTAGCTCCCACCACAATAAGATGAGTTATCACAACTACAGGTGTGATTTTAAATTTAATTAATTAATTTTTCAGTTTCATCATAATTGCGATCCAGAAGCCACCCCGTGATTAATTTCTTTACCCTACGTTCTAGGAGCGGGTAAATATTAAGTAAAGCATTGAGCTTATTATACAAACGAGGGCCTCGGAAGCAGAAGAATCTGTGAGCGAATTTTCTTTTAAATCGGATATTGGTGCAGGCAATATTATTTCTGCGCTTATTTTGAACTAACTGTGGTTCATATGGAACCATACAATATTTACGCAACACTACTGCTAAAATAAAAAGCTGTCTAACAGTTAATACCCTCCAATGTCTATAGACATCAAAAGTCGGGTGCAAACGCGGCAGGAACGCACTGACTTTCAATACCGCTCTTTGTGCTCGTTCAACTCTTATGAGGTGAGTCTTTGCAGCACCACCCCATGTAGTGATGCAGTACCCCAAAAGGGATTGACACAGTGCGAAGTAGACTGTTCTTAAAACGGACTGGCCAGCAATGTGACGTAAAGTTTTGAAGATAAAAATTAATTTCCTTACTCTAGCGGCCAAGAGATCAAGATGAGGTTGGAAGTTAAGTTGGCAATCAATCATAATGCCCAGATATGTAACTGAATCAGTAGGAATCAACTTAGTACAATGGCAGTTAGATCTTGTCACACATGAACCGGAGTGTGACACAAGCAAATGACCAGTGGGAAGACCTCGTTTTGTCATAGCAAAGGTGATGTATTTGGTTTTACTGACGTTAAGTGAAAGTCGATTAGAATACAACCAATCTGTAACCAGATTCAAACCATTTTGAGCTTGCTGGAAAACCATATCCCACGTATCAGCATGGAACAGTAGGGCAGTGTCATCGGCAAAGGCTACCATCGTACCATTTGTCATTCTAGTTTGTAAAAGGTCATTTATGTTATTATATACACGTATAATAAAGTGAAATTGGTTTATTTATTTACATAATTTCCTCACATTGACACAATTAAAAGTTCGATAGCATGGTAGCCATAGCAACATAGTCTATGTAGAAACGTTAGAGACGTGACACACCTCCGCGACGAATCCTGGCTGTGGCACCGGCACGTGGGACGCCGGCAGGAGCTGGTCTAAATGACGAGTCCAGGTCAAACCGTCATCAGTGCGCACTGTGTAGTGTAGCTGACCCAAGCGTTGCGTCACTGTGCCAAATATCCATCTTTGGGATGGGTCGCTGTAATTCCTAGCTTGCACTCTGTCGCCAATAGAGAAAGTTCTGACTCTTGTACTGTTGTTAGTCGATCTTGAAGCGTTGGCCAAAGGCTTCTTAAGCATACAGTGTAATTTAGTTCTCACATCTCTTCCAAACATTAAATAATAAGCAGACTGGCCATTGGATCTTGGTGTACGCCTTAGTGTACATTTAATTTGTTGTAATTTATCTGTTAGATCACCTCTCTCCACCGCCATGGAGCGCAGTGATCTTTTTATAGTTTGAACATACCTTTCTGCTTGCCCGTTTGTAGCAGGGTGGTAAGGGGCGGTAGTTTTGTGGGTAATACTACATTCATGAAGAAAATTTTTAAAATCGTGTGAAGTAAATTGACGGCCATTATCTGAAACTAAAGTGTAAGGCAACCCAAATGTGCAGAATATTTCTTTTAATTTTCGGATGCACCAGGAACTTGTTGTTGTTTTTGTAGGAATTATTCTACTTAGAAAATGCGTCAACAATTATAAAAAGGTAGTGTCCCTGTATCGGTCCTGCAAAGTCTATATGGATTCTTTGCCATGGGCCTGCCGGTTCCTCCCAGTGATGTAAAGGTGCTCGAGGAGGTTGATTTTGTTCCATACGGCATGTTCTGCAAGACTTTACTTTAATTTCGATGTCATTATCCCAGATATTCCGGAAAAAATATGTCTTAGATACATAAGGTACTATGAGTCAAATAGGAACAATACTTGTTTATTTTAAATAAGGTATTACATAGTTTTAGAATAATTTCAAAAGGTCATATTTATAATAAATCGGTTGGTAATAATGTATTAAGAACAAATTGTAAATTTTTTGAAATTACTTTATATGGAAACACACGTAAAAGTGATAAATTCTTAGCTCCTTGATAAAAGTACATGTCATTTCTAATAACTAAGCTGGGTCTTTTAAGGAACAGTAGTAACATATGGGTTAACTATATGTTTCCAGTAAACAAAGCTACGCGCCAGTGATTTCATTTTCACAATACCGATATGACCTGTATGTAGCTCATCCAGAACTTGTTTGCGCAATTTTTCTGGTATCATGACTCTGCAACCTTTCAAAATGCACCCGTCTTGTAATGTAAGTTCATTATCATTATATCCTAAGGATTTCAACGAGTTCCCTAGTCTTAGCGCATGGAGAATTGGAATCAGCTCTGTATCTTTAGTAGTTTCTTCAGCGATTGACTGTGGGCTAATTTCTAACGTATTGATTTGTTTTATTTGGAATGCACAATGCTGATCTATTGATTCATTAGCCTTTTCTACAGGAAATCTGGAAAGGTAATCTGCGTTTGAATTTTTTACAGACGTTCTATACTCAATATTGTAATCGAAACCAGACAAGAAGTGGGCATAGTGAAACAACCTCATAGTGCTTAATTCGGGTAAGGTCTGATTAGGGTGAAATATCGATGTCAGAGGCTTATGGTCAGTAACAAGTGTAAACTTTCGGCCGTTACAGTAATGGAAGAATTTCTTAAGGCCCCAATATATAGCAGTCGCTTCCTTATCAATTTGACTGTACTTCTTTTCACTACTAGATAATGATTGAGATGCAAATGCGATTGGTCGTTCTGAACCATCCAAGTATCGATGAGAAAGAACAGCACCCAAACCAAATGGTGATGCATCTGTCGCTAAAACAATGGGATTGGAGGAATCAAAGTGTGTAAGCACTCTTTCACCCAAAATTTCTTTCTTAATTCTCTCAAAGCTGTACTGGCATTTTGAAGTCCAGTTGAATTCTGCTCTCTTTTGTAGTAATTCATTAAGGGGATTTGTAATTGATGCAAGATTCGGTATAAATTTATTATAGTAATTTGCCATGCCGAGAAATGTACGTAGCTCAGTAACGTTTTTGGGTGGTTCCGTGTTACAAATGGCTTTTACTTTATCCTTGTTTTTATGTAGGCCTGATTCGTCGATAGTGTGTCCAAGATAATTAATGCTGTGTTTGAAAAAGTGACATTTATCTTTATTTACTCTGAGATTACTATCTGAGTTTTTGAAGAACTGTTCTTAATCTGTTCAATAATTCAGATTCTGTAGATCCTTGAATAATAATATCATCAAAGAAACATTTCACGCCATCGAGCCCTTGTAGCAATTTGTCCATATATTTTTGCCAAAGGCTTGGGGCAACTTTTACTCCGAACATAAGTCTATTCACTTTGAATGTTCCTCTGTGTGTACTTAAAGTTTGAAGTAAAGAACTCTCTTCGTCCATTTCCATGTTCAGGTATGCTTGTGTGATATCCAAAGTACAGAAATATTTACCTCCATTCATTTCTGCGAAAATATCTTCAATTATAGGGATAGGATACTTTTCATCTTGAATTACTTTGTTTAATGTAATTTTGTAGTCAGCACAAAGTCGAATAGAGCCATTCGGTTTGACGATAGGCACTATCGGTGTTCCCCAATCCGAATGATCGACTTTTGTAATAACTCCTATGGAGCAAAGACGATCAATTTCTTCGTCGACCTTTGGTTTCAATGCGTATGGAATTCTTCGAGGTTTAATGAAAATGGGTTGAGTATTTTCTCTAAACGTAAGATGTCCTTTGAAATCCGGTATTTTCCCAAGGTCTGTTCTAAAAACTGTTGTAGAAAATTCATCTAATAACTGATCTAATTTCGCATCTTGTTGTACCATTTCAACAAGTCGTATATCGGCTAATTTAACGTCTATCTCTTTCATCCAGCTTCTTCCAAAAATTGGATCTACGTTCTTGTCAATTATGTATAACTTGCCGAAAAAAAGTTTGGTTCTTATAAACTCCCTTAATGTATGCAACTCCAACGGGTTTGATAATTTCTCCCGTGTAAGTTCGAAGTTTCATTTCAGTTTTGAAAATCTTTTTATTAATTCCTAAACCCTTGTAATCCTTTACAGAAATTGAAGATAAGGCGGCACCAGTGTCGAACTCCATACGTATTTTCTTATTTTCGACAACCACGGTAATCATATATCTTTCAGATATTTCGCTCTTGATA
Organism: Pyrausta purpuralis; assembly: GCA_963924145.1. Lineage (NCBI taxonomy): Eukaryota > Metazoa > Arthropoda > Insecta > Lepidoptera > Crambidae > Pyrausta > Pyrausta purpuralis. The sequence goes on from OZ001657.1 coordinate 24,580,561, forward strand.
AGATTGATATCTGCAATACTTTCATGACTAGAAGTACTAGTTAATTCGTCTAATTGATTTGTATTAGTTCTTTTGAGACAAACTCTGGCAAGGTGTCCTTCTTTTTGACATTTTCTGCAAATGGATTTTGAAGCTCCACATTCATTAGCGCGGTGGTCGCTCTTACCGCATCTGAAACATCTGCCTTGCAAATCTTTTATCGTCATCGGTGGTTTGTGAATTCCTGATGGCTGCCGAGTGGAAATTGTAGGGTTGGTTTTAATAATTTTGTGAATGGGTTCTGGTATTCGTTGTAAGTCAGTGTGTATATTCGAGTTCTCTATTTTTCCCATCTCAATAGTTTGAGCTAGTTGCACTAATTTTGTAAAAGATGGAGTTTCTCGTTCTTGTAATATTTTTGTACGTATATCACCGTCTTTTAAGCCACGTATAAATTGCAGAGATAAAAAGCTTTCCATTGTAGTTTTTTTACAATTTTGGCAATAGAATTCGCAATTTGTTGAAAGTTTCTTTAGCTCAGATGCGTACATTGAAACAGATTCGTTTTTTTGTTGTATTCGTGATATGAATCTATGCTGTAATGCCCAAATGCTGGGCTTAGGATCAAGGTACTCGTCTAACATTTCTATGAGTTCTTCAAATGATTTGTGTAGTGGTTCTTCTGGTGAGCAAAGGTCGTTTAACCTTTCGTGAAGTTCTGGTGAAAGAGTCGATAGTAATATGTAAACTTTTGTTTTTACATCTGTAATTTTATTCAGCAGAAAATATACCTCTAATCTTTTGTTGAAATTGCGGAAAGATTAATTTTCATGTAATGGTTGGAAATTCAATTTCGGTAAATGATCTATTGTTGAACTTGTACTCGGAATTGTAGATGATGATCCGTACCTTTCGTCTTCACGCACTGGACTGTTTTTCTTTTTTAATGTCGTCAGCTTGGTTTTCAATGTCGTACACATTTCTTCAATTTCATACCTTTGCTCAATTTCATTTTCGAGAAGCTCGTCAGTTGTATGTAACTCAATTTCTTCTTGGATTTCTCTGAATTTTTGTGTTGTACTATCAAGGGATTGTAATCGGGATTCAATTTCTTCGGCACATAAAGTTTGGTGTAAGTTTAGATAATTTGCGGTTCGTGTCAAAATACCTCGTAATGCGGATCGCACTCTGTTGTAATTCTTCTCATTCGAAGACATCTCGTCGCCACATTATTATATACACGTATAATAAAGTGAAATTGGTTTATTTATTTACATAATTTCCTCACATTGACACAATTAAAAGTTCAATAGCATGGTAGCCATAGCAACCTAGTCTATGTAGAAACGTTAGAGACGTGACACATGTAAATGAGAAATAGCGTAGGGCCAAGAACACTGCCCTGTGGCACACCGATAGTCACCGGCAGTTCATCGCTAATCCAATCACCAACCGAAATAATTGTAACGTAATAGTTACGGAGCTGGCGAGCGAAATTTCTATATGATCAGAACACGTGACTAAAGTTATTAACAGCAGTAACCCTAAGAAACATCAAGGACTTCACTTGCACCAAGGTTTAACGTCTCCTTTGTAGGATCATTGAATAAATGAATGAATGATTTAGGTATTTCTCATAAGTAATTGCAACCAATTTTTGTAAGTAACACTTATAAACTATGTTAGTAAATACAGTTGAGTTTTATGTAGTATATTGATACCACATATAAAATTTACATTGCTTAAAATTTTTACTTCTTCATGCCACACGCTTCGATGTCCGTCGCCGAAAGGAGGTGGCGAGAAGCCGCGGAAATATTTAAATGATCTATGTTCGCGCGCTCCCTCGCATTCCCGGCGCCCTCTCGTTTCACGCTCTCGACGCGGCCGGCTGACGACGCCCGCGATAAGGGATAAAGAGTAATGAAAAGACAGAGATTATTATAATATTTTAACCTTCAACGGAGTTATTACAACGCAAAACCCTGGTATTCATCTACCAAACTCCACAAAAAACTATTATTATTATAAGTATACTGCGTTTACCAGTTACAGTGCTACTTCACCACAAACCCCTGAATAATGAATGCCTAAGGCTTACTCAAACTTGGACCACATCCTAAGTACATTAGTAAGCTTAGTTTACGAGTCGTAACGTGGAACCAAGCATTGTACTTAGCTGTTCTACTAGATGGGGTCATGTTTGTTATGCAAAACACAAACAGAATATCTCACGACGCCCTATTATTATATTTGATACAGTCTAACTGGGTGGTTGTAAATTTTGGCTGCGACACAGGTCGTAAGAAGCAGCCAGAACAAATTTGGGACACGAGATGTTTAGATTATGTGTTAGGTTGTTTTTGAAAGATTCTTGTGTAAAAACTGAATATGGATGTATGTTTGTTACTTAGGTACTCCTGATGGATTTCGATGTAAATCAAAATAGCACACATTTGCTGTAAGTCACATTTTTTAAGATGCGATATTTACGCAGGTAAAACTGCGGGGTACCGCTAGTTGAATATACAACAAATGGAAGAAATAAACCAATAATGTCAATAAGACACCAAAGTCCTGTAAGACGTGTGCTGACACTTAAACGAAAAGCTTTTACGATTCCTAACTAATATATGTATTTCGAACTTAGCTACCTACGTTTTCATTGGCTGACGATGTTTATCTTTATTAACACTTTTACTGTCCCAAAGCAATTGTCAAAACAATTTACTATTATTATAACTATTAGTTCAATTATATATATGTATGCAATACACGACGTATGAACATCACTATTCTTGGTGGTTGACCCAGGGTGTTGGTTTGGTCAGTGACATCCAACTCAGAGATTATTATGAGACTCTTCACAATGTAACAAAATAAAAATTGGGGAAACTCGTATCCTCGCGCGTATCTACGAAATACTAAGCCGTAGATAGTAAGCTACGAGGTGGCGACCTGGAGTTGGTAGTTTTGATTCGCTCTGCGAGTATCGCAATAAGAAATTGATTTAGTGTTTTTTTCCATATGTCCATATTTTTTGCATCAGTATCGTTTGTCCAACCACCCTTGCTGCTCCCCGTTGGCCAAAATAACACCCTGTAGTGTATATCACGTACTATATATCACGCACGGACTTACCAAGCTAACTCATCAGTGCATTACTTGTAATGCATGGTCAGTTATTTTTGATTCCATAGTGTCGCACTGCAGGGCAAAGGCCTCCCCACGATTTTGGGCAACTGTCTACCAGTCCCTGTTAAATGAGTTCAGCTCGACACGCCATCTTTTTCTGGGTCTACCGCGTGGTCGTCTTCCATTTAAGGGGATCCACTCAGTGCATATTTTGGCCCAGAGGTCATCGGACATTCGGCTTACGTGACCAGCCCAGTCCCACTTTAGTTAAGCAGCGTTTTAGGAGATGTCGAAGATAAGAATCTTAGAGCGTAATGTGGTGTTCCGGACTCGGTCAGTCAGTTTTACCCCCAGTATACTGCGCTCCATGTGCATGATTTTACGTTTCAGGCAAAATGGTGAATTATTCTTTTAAAAGTTTCTAAAAGACCAATAGCATAGACAGTGTAAGCATTAAAATGCTGGCTTTTTGATTTTAGCTGTACTTACACTAAGATGTACTAAGTATTTTATGTCGGCATGCTGTTGAATTTAAACTGCATCATTATTGGAACCCTGTCGAGAAGATTAATGATGTTTCACTACAAGAATTGATGTTCCCAAATAACAGAACTAGCATTATTCATGTAGTTTTGTTTTAACTTGAGTTTTTAGCTTTTAAATATGTTTACACAGTTCAAAGACAGTCGATAGTCTCATAAGAAACTAAACGAGATTATGGATATTATTTAAGAAGCGTTTTGTTTGATTTTTAAATGACTTGATGAATGACATGATGATGATGATGATGATGATGAAACGTTAACAACTGTAGATGTAATCGTAAAATCAGCAAGTAGACAATCACATACATTGCTCTATCCCCAAAGTAGGTAGCTAATGCACTTGTGTTATGGAAATCAGAAACAACGGTGGTACCACGACACCCAGAAATCAAAACTTTCTACATAGCCTCAGCTAATGTAGAAAGTTCTGATTTTCAGATTGACCCGACCGGGATCTCGGAGCGGCAACGCTTTGAAAAAACCCTTAACCAAATGTATCAATTCTAACATTTGGTTAAGGGTTTTTTCTAAACTTAATTAGCAAATTAGCTTTATATTTAATGGACGTTAAATAAGCTATTTGCTCTTTAAAAAGCGCACAATCGTTAATATTTAACCACCGGTAGTGAAATTTTTAACAAAATTTGTACATCTAATAATGTTGTGGTATGAGTGTTATAAAAGTTCTATAAATAAGTAGGATGCGCACATAGTGTATGCTTGATCACAAAAAATGAGATTTTTCAATTCGTTTAATATACCAACTCAGGAAACAAATAAAAAGGTGCCAATACACGGAAAGGTTAGCAAACCGTACACCTCAAGTCGTTTTGATGAGCTATGAAAACGATCACACAGTTGGAAATATGCAGTATAGTATTGTTTTTAGGGTTCCGTAGCCGAATGGCAAAAAACGGAACCCTTATAGTTTCGTCAAGTCTGTCTGTCTGTCTGTCTGTCTGTCCGTCCGTATGTCACAGCCATTTTATTCTGTAACTATAAACATCACACTGTTGAAATTTGGTAGGAGTATGTATCCTGTTAACCGCTTTACGATTCTCATACAAAAAATAAAAAATAATGTCATTCAAGGGGGGGCTCCCATACATGCAACTAAAACAAACAAAAAAAAATTCGTCCCACCCATACGTGTGGGGTGTCTATAGATAGGTCTCTTAAAATGACATAGATGTTTTTAAAGCCATTTTCTTTTAAAGTCTAACGTTTCATAGCTAGACGCTTCCAAAGTGGTAAAATGAGCGTCCCCCCCATCTAATTTCTAAACCAAGCAAGTGTAAATTTTGAAATAAATAAATAATGTAGATCGTAACTAATACTATCAAGGCAAATTGGTTCAGACGGGATCAAACGAGTAGTTTTTGAGATATAGCATGTTTTCGACAACCGCAAACATAACTTTGTACTTCATACAAACACTATGAAAAACAAAGTAAAATTTGCAGTCAACAAAATATTGTGGTGTTTTACTAAGTAGAAGTAAGTGGATTCCCAAATTCAGTTAAAGTTGGCACGGAACCCTTAGTGCGCGAGTCAGACTCGCACTTGGCCGGTTTTTTTTTCATTATTCAGACATTACATAAAATAATTCGCTTACAATCGTATTGAACCGTGAAAAAACTGTTACAAAACAACGTCAACATTCTGAGTGTTCGTTCGAAAAACATTTTAAAGATAACAAAATTACACTCAACATACATATTATACGAGTATACGCGATGAGTAAAAAAAAAAACAGTAATTTTTATCACTGCCATGTAATTAAATTATTAGTGATGACCACAGATTTTTATAAAAAAACGTCAAAAAGTGAAAAATGAAATAGGGCTTCAAATGTGTAATTTAATGCAATCTACTTTCAATCTAATCTTACTTCTAATCTTTTCCAACTTTCTGAGGTGAGAGAGGCGGAGGAGTTTTGGCAAGGCCTCTGTCCTAGAGAAGACATCCCAAAGGAACGTCACCAGCAAAAACTTTGGGATGTCCCTCTTGCGAGAGAGACCTTCAATTATTTACTTCAAAATTCCGTCAGTGACAGTGGTCGCGCAAGGCTCTTGGCAGTTTCCTGCAAAGATTCTGGTCATTGGCTTCATGCTTTACCGTCGAAAAATTTGGGCACTCTTTTCGATAGTGAGTCTTTCCGGGTGTGTGTGGGTCTCCGCCTTGGTACCCCTATATGTGAAATTTTTACGTGTCCATGTGGCAAGGAGGTTGATAAATTTGGTCTCCACTGCCTGTGTTGCCAGCAAAGCGCTGGGCGTTTTGCCCGTCACGCTACCCTTAATGACGCCATCAGAAGAGCTCTTGCGACCATTAATGTTCCTTCCACGTTGGAACCACGTGGTTTGGTCCGTGATGATGGCAAGAGACCCGATGGCCTAACGCTTATTCCCTGGGAACGGGGTCGGGCCTTAGTTTGGGATGCAACTTGTGTCGATACTTTGGCCCCTTCCCATCTCAGAGAATCAGCCCTTAAAGCTGGAGCAGCAGCGGAGTTGGCTGAAAACGCCAAGCGTCGCAAGTACGTTTCACTTGCAAGTGATTATGTGTTTGCGCCGCTTGGCGTTGAAACATTTGGGCCGTGGGGACCCTCTGCTAAATTGCTGTTTAGAAAAATTGCGCCAAAATTAAATTCTTTAACAGCCAATAATAAAGCTGGCTGGTTCCTAGCCCAAAGGATCAGCATAGCTATCCAACGCGGCAACGCAGCCAGCATCATAGCCTCCTTGCCGCAAGGAAATGGTTTCGTGTTTGAATAGGTATTAATATTAAGTTATTTTTTATGTTGCATGTCTTCGTTTAATTTTTCTTGTTTGTTATTAATAAAGAAAAAATCTACTTTAGATAACTCATTTTTTTGGATCAGTAGTTCCTAAATATTGCATTTTTAAACGAAACAAGTCTACAGCTTTAAAGTATTAATAAGAGGTACTATAGTTTAAACCAGCGCGTGTTTTTATTGAAACCCTAGGCATTAACTGGCGCGTGTCCCATCGGAAAAGCCCTCGGCCCTTCTGCGTTTGAATTAGTCTAATCTGCCTGACTGGATTTGCGCGACGATCCATCGCGTGGATTCTGTAGAATGGGCAGAAATAGTTTTGAAAACTGCGGGGTTAAATATTTATTCTACATATTACTTTGCAAAAATATAAGTAAGGTTAAAATATTCTAGACTCAAACACTTCTTTATGTACCTTAAAATGACACTATTTAACCCAGAATTACGCTAATCGTGATTTAAATCATCATTCTGTCTCGGTCAGTTTATTTGACGTTGATAAAGACAGAATGAAGATTTAATCCAGGATTTTCTGGAGTGTTGGACTATATTGGGCCCCCTATTTGACTAAATGAATGAGTTTTATGATTAACGTTATACTAGGTTAAATTATCGTGCGCAAGTTTACGTACATTTTATTTGTAGGATCAGCAGTTATGTACTTCTGAATCTATCGAAATAAGTTTATGGCTAAAAAGTTTAATTTTCAGTGAGTATATATTTCTAGTAAACTTGATTTCCATTATCATCTATACAGGGTGACTTTTTTATCAGTACTGATATTTTGTGTAAAGACTCCACTGACGAATATGAACACCTTTTACTATGGGGGCAATAGCGAAATCGAGAAAAAAAAATCAGCTGTTCCATACATTTTGACCGCGCGCCAATTGAACTTTTGTATGGAACAGCTGATTTTTTTTTCTCGATTTCGCTATTGCCCCCATAGCAAAAGTTGATCATATTCATCAGTGGAGTCTTTACACAAAATATCGGTACTGATAAAAAGTCACCCTGTATATTAGTTGTTAAGCCTAATTAAAGGCCTAATTAAAATTAAAATATAAAGATAAAAATAAAATAAAATAATATGAAATGAAATTTAATTTAATTAAATTTTAATTTTAATAAATATTTTGTTACTAACGTTAATTTAAAAGTAATTTTTTGTATAATTACTAATCAATATGAGCTGTGATTGCTTGAAATAAACAATTTTTTTTTTTAATTTTTTTTTCAACAACATCTGTCAGCAGGGCTAACCCTGCTGATCGTTTGCCTTGCAAACACCTCTCCACCGATCCGCACCGCCCGCGTGGTGAAGTATGGCTCGAACTACCTCATAGTTGAGGTAAAGCCTTTACCCAGCAGTGGGACGTTATAGGCTAACTTTACTTAACCGTTTAACATCTATTTTCTGTACACATTTTTTTATAATATCTCTGTCACCCTATCTCAGTCATAAGGTCTCGGTTTGTATAACACTGCAAGGCCCTGCCAATCCTATCAAATCTTGCGATTCAGTTACGATATTTGAAATTCTGTCACCACACGAACAAGGCCACGGCACCCTCTGGCACCGAACAACTGCTCCTGTTTCCACACAAAATATCGGTGCCCTACTATGAAAAACATTGTCCGGATCTGAAAGTAGTAAATCTGAAAAGTATTAAATTAAAAAGTAGTAAATTTAAGATTCAATGGTTGAGGATATAACTCACAACAGCGGTACCTAATGCAATGCGGCCAACGCAATAGGATAGATTTGCTTACGCAGACTACTTTGCCTAGCAGAACACTGCTAGGGCCCGTAAGCAAATCCGTAACTGCTTTCCTCTGAAGGGCTGAATAGTAAATGTGCTTACACGATTACCGTGAGTTGGTTCAATTCCCTGCCTCACACAGGCATAAGTTTGTTGTATTTTTATAAACGTTCTGATTTCAGTCAAACTGACAATGAAATGAATGAGAAAGGTAGTGTTGGAGCGTTCAGTTGAGTGAAAGTAGCGCCTATAGGCTAACACCAAGATACAACAAAGGGGAGCGAAGCATTTTTAAAATGCTTCATCATCAAGGTGACATAACAACGGTTCGTGAGCGGGAGCCATCAAATTAAATGTCGCGTTCACTCGCGCTTTATTTTTGGATTGAGCTTGAGTGACGGTTAGCCTTAATAATATAAGAGCGAGACGGTCTTGCGACAGCAGCGCTGCCGATAATTTCATACATAAATGACAGCAGTAAGCCCTTCACATCAGATCGACAGCAGCGCCGTCGCACTTATTAATGCCTTCACATTAGAGCGATAGCAGCGTGGCAACAGCAGATGCCCAAACATAAAAAAGCGGCGCTACTGCCGCGGGACTGTCTTATACGTTTAGGTATGTATCGAATTATCAGCAGCGCAACAGTCGCGCGACGGTCGCGCTGTTCAAGTCAACTAAATGTGAAAGCGCTCTTAGAGTAGAAGCTCGATCGCAACTGCAGTTTGCGATGCTGCAACCAGATTGGGGCAGATTCACACATCGTACGTGCTTAGAACGCAGAGAGGACGATGTGTGAGGAAAAGTTGATCACGGTTCTGTAGGCTAAGTAAACTGGTGTAACAGATTTTTATCGAGTTCAAAACAGAAGGTAATCAATCTGATGTAAGCAATCTAAACGTGGGGGAGGCTTTTGTTTAGCAGTGAACATCCTTTGACTGAAAATGATGATGCTGATGATGATGTAAGTATGTATATTTGTATGTTTGTCAACGTATTTCTCGAAAACGAGAAGTCACAGCCAGATGATTCTTTTTTAGTTAAATAAGATGTATTTGAAGTAAGGGGGCAGTAAAAGTTTCATTAAGATCATCTCAGTGGATTTTGAGCTATGTGTTATTACTCAAAATCATGAAATAAAAAATATATTTTAAAATAACAGTTAGCTTGTAAACGAACTAAAGTTAGTGTGTATGTAAACCTTTTTTTTACGTACCTTTATAAAATGGGAGTTTGTAATATCGTCAACGCAATCCTCATAAAGAACAAGACGATCACAAATGAGGGGCAGTATGGCATAAGCAACCTAAAACAATTCAGAAAAATATTTTCCTTTAAAACTGAAAACTACGGAATTCAAACGAAGCATTGTAAGTAAACACCGGGCATCGCATGCATCGACTGTCGCTATGTCAAATAACAAGCCGCTAGTTTTGGACGCGGATTCTATTTCCAGTTCAGGCAGTTATTTTTTTATAAAAACAAATAAAAATACAACTGAACTCTACATACAGGGCAAACAGCTACTTAGATAAATGAGATATAAAATGTTTAACGTTTGTTAATTTATTAAGTTCCTAAAAAAAACACTTCGCGATGTAGAGACATGCAGTGGTTACTACCGTGTCCTGTCACCTAACACTAGTGATGCCAAAAACATAATTAACGTAAAATCGATAGCAAAGTATAAGACACCGGTCACATACATTGCTCCGATCCCAAAGTAAGTAGGTAGCTAATGCACTTGTGTTATGGAAATCATAAACAGCAGTGGTACAACAACAACACGTTGACCCGAGACAATGTAGAAAGTTCTAATTTTACATTGACCCGACCGGGAATCGAATCTAGGACCTCGGAGGGGCAACGCCTTGAAACTCAGCGTGCTTAACCACTACACTACGGAGGTGTATAAATCTTTAATTTTGAAAACGTAAATACTCTAGCTTTTAAATACTCAGTGAATAGATACGAGCAAAGACAGCAAACTAATTTGATATAAAAAATGCGGTAGTAAGTACTTAATAAATAGGTATGAGCCAGGCGACACACCAATTATCGTGTTTTCGAACTAAGAAATGTTTCCTTGCGTTCTAAATACCAGTCAACGATTATGAAGGGGGTATCTCCCTTAAGTACTTAAATACGTTTACACAATATCACAATTAAACATCCATTACTTAAGTAGGTACAAATGTTTGCAGGATTCGAACCTGCGACAGCTGGCGTAATAGTCAATAGCACTAACCACTACACCGACTGATAAATCTTTGACTTCAACTTTCCACCATTGCAATGGTGAATTTGGAAAGAAAAGCTATTGATAATTTAGTTTAACAGTTATCGATACAAGTGTGTCGACTTATGGACATCACTACACATCCGGAAACACGGCAAGGACGTACACCCGAAGACGACAGGCACCCGGAAGGATACACGACGCCACACAATGACTAGATTCAAAGCCACGTGGAAATAGTTTGATGCTGAATTGTTCTTTGACACTCCATCCGGCTTGAAGGACCAACGGTCAAAGAGTTTGAATGTTCAAACATCACATACCCAGACGTCTTCAATACTTTCCACCTACCAATTTGCAGACCCGATCCGAACCGAGAAATTACATTCATTCAAGAAAAAATGTATACACAAATATAATACTAGGAATAAGGTTAGGAATTATGATGCTTCAAACGGTTGGTAATTCTTTCATGAGGAAATTTATATATATATATATATATTTTGAACCAGATTAACTACCAGAAAGTTTGTAAACTTATCGTTTAAAAAATTTAAAACTTTTATTATAGAAACCCTAATGACGAAAGGGTATTATAAAGTAAATGATTATTCAAAAGATAATAAAGTATTGAATTGCATGATCACTACAAACACTGTAAACCTTTTGAAATGAGGCATTGGCAATAGTGAATGAGTTTGTCGCGCAGCTTCTTCTCAGCACTATCCCACAATTGTCCCGAAGCTGTGTTAGAGTTTATATTGGGACGTGTAAAAGTGGCGCCAGTGGGCTTATTTGCATAAACAAATGACTTTATGATCATGGTAGACACTACATTTGTCAGAATGAGTGAGAAGTATAAGAGCATCAACTCTTTCTCACTGGATTTAGACGTGTTTTTTGATTAACTCAACGGATTAAGGAACAAGATTCGAAGGCATTTGTCACATTGCGAATTGGCAGACAATACTTGACAGATCAGCTGCTTTTACTAGTTTTTTTTTTAATCACTTTCAATCTATTTTAACTTTTTATGGAATTTTAATGCACTTGTGTAACTTTGTAGTTTTCCTGCCAAATACGTATCCGTATAATTGACTTATGTAGAAGAATAATACCTTCATTATATGTTACTATTGTTGTCTATGTAAAAATAAAAATAATAGTCCCCCTAGCCAATTTCGACTACGGTGGCCAGACACAACGACTAACCGTCTACGCGGATCATATTATAGTGCGCAAGTTTTTGCGCAAACACAGATGTACTGTCTATTCCTTTCACTCTCATAGCCCGATGGGACAGCATTCTGCCACGACCGGAGAGGGATCAGGCGCAGGACAAACGGCTTTACGTGCTTTTCCTAGGCACGGGGGAGAAAACACCGCCAATTTAAAACTCCGGGCTACCTAAAAAATCAATGTCTTGTTATGGTCTAAATCAAAAGATATTCAAGTAAGCTTACAAAATTACTTTATTGTTCACAAAAGATTACAAGTTAAGTGTGAATGCACCTTAACGCCGTTGTACAGAATGAAATCATCACTTAATACTTTCCTGATGGGACATCCGTACTATACACACTTTTATAATATTGTTTACCTAACCTATGACGTGCACGTCTAATTAAAAATCTAGGTACTCTAACGAATAATTTATACTTAAAATTAATTATAAAAGGAAAAGGTTGGACGCCAGGAGGGTTTTCCAAAGATGTTGATGGCGGAACCCTGCCAATCCTAGTTCTCCGGCTAGTATCTTAGGTGTTCTTCTGATTTAGCGGTGAAATTTAACAATTAGAATCTTAAGAATATGTGTTCCGCAGGACAACGCCTTCCGGTCATTGCCGTTTCACTATATGTCGTGAATTCCAAGGCATTTCGAAAGGCTAGAACAATAATGTCCCGTTAGTTCCTACGAACTATTACTAAGCACTAAATCATAGCATTTTTACAGTACTTATAACTAGACTTACCCCGTTCTGGTACAAAAGATAAATTGTGTAAAACTAAATTTTCAAAACCATTTGCACTTATTTTGCATTTACAATTTCACAATGTCGGTATGTACACAATTATATTCGACCGACTGACACAGGTCTGCCGGTTTCAATCTTCCGTGGTACAGTGATCAGAAACGCTAACATGTTTGCATTTTAACTTTTGAATGAACTACACAAATTAAACTCTCAATACAAATAATTACTAGAAACATGCTAATACAAAAAGAGGGAAGATGAGTGGAGGATCGAACCGGCCTCTCTCGGATATTGCTATGTTTCACAGCGTGCATAGCGCGTTGCGCCACGGCTTCAGTTGATAGAACCGGCGAAAATGTTGATTCGTTTATGCAATGTTAGTCATGACACCTTATTACTAGTGCAATAAGATGCTTGTTAATTCAACCCATTACAATATCCCCCTTCCTCACAAAAAAAAAATGTGGGTATTGTCTCTTCCAAGGCGGTAAAGTCAATAAATTTATTCATACATAAGGTATTAAGAATATTACAATCACATTTTTTTTTTAAACTCGTTTCAAATCTTTTACATGCCAGACACCAATATCTTTACCGAACGCATTGTGACGCCGGTAAACGTTTGCAGAAATCTTTTGTACTATGATAGCTTTCTCATATTTCGGTGCCAACTTGGCCATGAATTTGTTTCCCGCATTGGAGAGATATTTGGTTTTCTTCCAAACGATATCACCCAAGTCGAATTCTAACATGGTGCGTCCCTTATTAAACGCTATGGTATTTTTTTCGTGAGATTTTTTATGGGATCCTTGACTTTATCATACACCTTTTCTCGCTCCTCAATTTCCATATGGAAACTATTGATGTCCAACTCTATCGGATCTTTAGGATTTAACGTGATTCTATTAGTTTTCAGAGATTTTAGTGTTGTTTCCCGTACAAAAAATAAATACGCTGGTGTATATCCAGTTGACTCATGTACCGCCGTTCTAATTGCATAAGCTATCTCTTGTAAGTGTATGTCCCATTCATTATGTTTTTTTGTTTTTGTGTATGTAGCAATCATAGTCCCAACGACTCTGTTAACTCGTTCGGTTGGGTTGCTTTGCGGATGGTAGTACGGGGTGTACCACAACTGAATTTCGTACTTGTTCGCTAGATCTTTGAACAAGTGTGATTCAAACTGTTTGCCATTGTCGCATATAATGTATTCTGGGGCCCCATATAGCCAAAACTGATTTTCCATAATTTCGCATATCTTGTCTGCCTTTCCCGTACGTAATGGAAACAACAGCACAAATTTACTAAACCAACATGTAACTACCAGTAGCATAGTATTGCATTTTTTGCTTTTTGGGAATGGACCCATTAGATCCAGTGAGATTATTTGCCAAGGTCTTTTAACTTCTCTATTTTGTCCCATGAGGCCTGCAGGATGTTTTTGCGAAACCTTAAATTTTGAACATGTCTCACAATTTCGTACGTACTTTTTTATATCTGCTAACATGTTGTACCAAAAATAATGTTGTTTAACTCTAAAAAGTGTTTTCCTTATTCCAAAATGACCCACAGTGACTTCGTTATGACATTCTTTTAGTACTTCAGTACGCAGAGACTCCGGCACATATAACCTCCAAGTAGTGTTTTTGTCTCGGAACTGTTTTATGGTTACTTTTTTATATAGCAAATCATCTTTGACTAGCCAGTTTGTCATCGTGGAAGCCGTCAATACTTGCTTTATTTTATTCCTGTACCATTTGTCCTTGTCTTTGTCTCGTATCTCTATAATGTTTATTTCTAGCGGCTCCTGAAGCTGATTCATTCCTCGAGAAAGAGCGTCCGGTACAATGTTACATTTCCCTGGCCTGTGTATGATATCAAAATCAAATTGCTGCAGTTTTATTGCCCATCTTGCCAAACGGCCATGAGGATCTTTCATTTTGTGCAACCACTGCAAAGCACTATGATCCGTAATCACTGTAAAATGTAATCCATCTATGTATGGCCTAAATTTTTCTATAGCGTATACAACACTCAGTAGTTCTCTTTCTGAAGTAGAAAACTTCTTTTCCCGATCTAAAAGCTTCCGACTAAGAAACGCAATAGCCTGCTCTGCTTTATCCGTTTTCTGACACAACACTGCACCCACTCCTATATTTGAAGCATCGCATTGAATTATGAATGGTTTCGAATAATCTGGACATGCCATGACTGGAGTACCTGTGAGCACAGTTTTCAGCTTTGTGAACGCTTCGTCAGCTTCTGAGGTCCATTTAAATGATTTATTACCTTTTGTAAGGTCATGCAGTGGTGCCGCTATATCCGAAAAGTTCATAACAAATCGTCTATACCAGCTCGCTAGGCCTATAAAGCGTTTTAATTCTGTCATGTTTGTAGGTCTAGGAAAGTTGAGAATGGCTGTTACCTTATCTGGGTCTGTTCTAAGTCCATCTTTGTCTACAATGTACCCTAAATAACGCAAGCTTGGACGGGCAAACTTACATTTTTCTATATTTACTGTAATATGTGCTTCTTTTAAAATATCTATGACCTGTCTTAATAGTTTGATATGGCCTTCAAAAGTCGCTGAGCAAACCACAATATCGTCCAAATAAGCCCAGACGTTGTCCTCAAATGCGTGAAAAAGTTTATCCATCAACCTTTGCTGTGTCTGCGAAGCGTTAACAAGACCAAAGGGCATGACTTTAAACTGATATAATCCTCTACCAGGTATCGCAAAAGCCGTTTTTTTTTTACTAGTTTCATCTAAAGGGATTTGCCAAAATGCTGATTTTAAATCTATGGTGCTTAAGAATTTCGCATTGCGTAGGTTATCTATAACAATAGTTACTCTTGGTAAAGGATATGTGTCTCTTTTGGTTACTTTATTAATTTGCCTACTGTCTAAGCAGAGCCTATTTTCTCCGTTTGGCTTTTTCACAATCAAAACCGGGGAGCACCAGGAGCTATACGACGGTTCGACAACATCCTTATCAATCATCTTATTAAGTTCAATTTCAATTTGTTTCTTAATGACTGGTGAATAGTTAAGCTGTTTTCTGTATATTGGCTTACTGTCACCTGTATCAATTGTGTGTGTAATCAAATGTGTCCTTCCCAGTCCACCACCAATCGTGTTTGTCATGTACGTTATTAGTTTGTCTTATTCTTGTTTTTGGTGTGGATTAAGATTTTCTTTAGAAATGATAGCTGGCTCTTTAACCGTAATGGTCTCAATCCAAGTGTGTTTCTGAATAACGTTACTGTTGAATTTAAAAGATATGCCAAATACATCAAAAAAGTCTTTACCAAGTATCATTTTTTGCGTTAAGTTTTTCATAACAAACATTGGGAATACATGAAATTGATCATCGAAGCTAACAGGTGCATCAATAATTTCTACTATTTCCTGCTGTGAGCCATCAGCTGTGGATACTTGCATGTTTCTAGTCTTGTGTGACTCTAAAGCCTGTAAACCCAATATTTTTGCAAAATCTGGACTTATGACTGACCTATTGGCCCCACTGTCTAATAGTCCCGAATATGCATTACCTAAAATGTCTACTTTTACATAGCATCTGTTGTCATTGCCTTTTTGTAAGACAACAGGACAGATTTCCCCAGATAGAAAATAATGTCTTATCGTACTTAGCCAATCCTGCCATTCCTTACTATTTCTATCACAGGGAAAGCTTATGTGGCAGGTTGTGAACTTTCCCTTTGTTCGTTTCCCTTGCATAAACATTCCTTAGCAATCACGCCAAGATTCCCGCATCTATAACAAAACAATCTTTGTTTTGGCTGTTTGCAGGTCCTAAACAGATGTCCTGTTTCTCGGCAATTCCAACATCTCTTGTTAGCACTGTAACTGGTGTTTACCATGTTTATTTCAAGATTGTTGCTAGGTTCTGAAGACCCCGGGTAACTATTTTTACTAGTTAATTGATTCACTTTATACGCTAAGTCTGGCTCCAACCGATTACTCTCATTTTGCGGTTCCTGAAATCTGTCACAATTGATTTTCGTTCTTTCAATTACTCTAGGAACATTTACTAAATCTGAAATTGATTCAAATTCGTCTCTACAGACTGCGCGTTGATAGTAAGGTTGTAATTTTTTTAGTATTATCCTAATTTTTTCTAGTTCTGACACTTCTTTAGAAAGTCTATTAAACATATTTTGCATGGCTGAAACATAAATGATAACCCTCTCCTCCTTACCCTGCGTTCTTTTATTAATTTCATCCATCAGTTCCTCCTGGTAAAATGGATTTTGAAAGGTTCGTTTCAAAAAAATAACTAGCTCGTTCCAATTATGCATATATTTTTTATTGGCTCTGTACCATATAAGAGCATCCCCTTCAAAGAAATCAATAGCGTAACGCCATAAGTCTTCATTCGTTGCATTTCTCGCATCTTTAATTTCATTAATTCTTTCAATAAAAGCGTTTACGCTCTGACCTATCTCTCCTGAAAATTTTAGCCCCCACTGACTAATAGGTACAAGCTTATGTTTTACGTTGTGTTCCTCCACCGTTGAGGTCCTAACCAGCCTAGATAATTTAGAGAAGTTTTTGTTGAGATTTACGTGATCCAGGTGGTCTGTGCTCGCATCTTCCAGGTTATCATCTAACGGCTCAGGTTTCAAAATTGGCGCAGGTTTCGGCTTAGATTTTGAGTTATTTTCAAATTTATTAATTATCTGTACACCAAGCTGGCCCAGTGTTTTCTGTAAAATTTTCCTATCATCTTCTGTTAAGTTTTCCTCGTCCTCTACTGCTTCATCTTTATCTTCTAAATTTCAAAGCAAGTTTTCACATTTTTCATTTAATTTCTGTAAACTCTCTTCCTGTCCTTCTTCCTTAGTAACGATAAAATTGAGTCTGTTTTTAAGATGGTACAATCTGCTAACTAAACGCCTGAATAAAATTTTGTCAGGTCTACCCTCTATCTCAGCTACATATGACGAAACAATGTCTAGCTTTGCGGAACATGTATTTAATTCCTCTACTGGGTTTTCGAAACTTTGCTTAGGAGCTTTAATTGTGTACACTGTTTCTTGGCCTGATTGCTCATTGTCCAACATTTCCGCCAATAACTTTTTTAATACCGGTACATAACTTTTTACGTAAACACCTCGAGACGCAAGTTCAAACTCCAGCTCATCCTTTAATAAATATTTTGGATCCATTTTAAGTCTAAATTGGTTCAAATCACTAACTTTTATTTTATATCTTCTATCTACAACTATAACCTTACTAAGTTTTACTAATTTACCCGTAAATGATTACTCTATTATCACTAACTTAATATAAAATGACGTAACCTAATGATTCTGAAAAGAACACAAGTTTATATTATCATAATATACAGATATAAACAGAGCCAAAGTTGTACCCAGCAGCCCAGTATTTATGTTATTTTACGTTGTGCGCCATTGTTATGGTCTAAATCAAAAGATATTCAAGTAAGCTTACAAAATTACTTTATTATTCACAAAAGATTACAAGTTAAGTGTGAATGCACCTTAACGCCGTTGTACAGAATGAAATCATCACTTAATACTTTCCTGATGGGACATCCGTACTATACACACTTTTATAATATTGTTTACCTAACCTATGACGTGCACGTCTAATTAAAAATCTAGGTACTCTAACGAATAATTTATACTTAAAATTAATTATAAAAGGAAAAGGTTGGACGCCAGGAGGGTTTTCCAAAGATGTTGATGGCGGAACCCTGCCAATCCTAGTTCTCCGGCTAGTATCTTAGGTGTTCTTCTGATTTAGCGGTGAAATTTAACAATTAGAATCTTAAGAATATGTGTTCCGCAGGACAACGCCTTCCGGTCATTGCCGTTTCACTATATGTCGTGAATTCCAAGGCATTTCGAAAGGCTAGAACAATAATGTCCCGTTAGTTCCTACGAACTATTACTAAGCACTAAATCATAGCATTTTTACAGTACTTATAACTAGACTTACCCCGTTCTGGTACAAAAGATAAATTGTGTAAAACTAAATTTTCAAAACCATTTGCACTTATTTTGCATTTACAATTTCACAATGTCGGTATGTACACAATTATATTCGACCGACTGACACAGGTCTGCCGGTTTCAATCTTCCGTGGTACAGTGATCAGAAACGCTAACATGTTTGCATTTTAACTTTTGAATGAACTACACAAATTAAACTCTCAATACAAATAATTACTAGAAACATGCTAATACAAAAAGAGGGAAGATGAGTGGAGGATCGAACCGGCCTCTCTCGGATATTGCTATGTTTCACAGCGTGCATAGCGCGTTGCGCCACGGCTTCAAATGATAGAACCGGCGAAAATGTTGATTCGTTTATGCAATGTTAGTCATGACACCTTATTACTAGTGCAATAAGATGCTTGTTAATTCAACCCATTACAGTCTGAACAGAAAAACCCAGGTTTAAGGCCCGACCCGGGGATCGAACCCGGGACCTCTGGTGCAGCCGTCGCTTTGAAGTGTGTTCCTCTTACCGCTGCGCCACCCAGGCTGTTGTTTCTATGTATGCTGTTGATGTACCATATTTTATGAAATAAAATAAATAAACTGAAATGAAAAAGGAAACGGTTTTTTTGTGTATTTGTGGTTTTCAGTTATCGTCCTAGCTACCTGAGCAGGTACTGAGCCTGGTCATAGCGAGACCGATTGGCAAGAATAAAATTATTATTGCAAGACGGAAATGCATAGCGGGTTCTGGTGACGGAAAAGACTCGCCTAGTTGTTGAGCCACCATAGTATGTAAGTATAGGTGGCTCGGGGGCTTTCAATATGCTTTTAAGCAACAGTCTCCGACACTAAGCCTAGAATGCTTATGTATATACGTATGTATTATCTTATCTACCTTTTATCAAGAAATCTATCCAATTCTTAATAGATGAAAAATTAAATATGACACTGTAAGTGTTAAAAACATTCTAAGCTATCTATTCGATCTCTAGGATGAAATTGATTCAATCCTATCATATTGGTTTCGTAAGTCGTCCCAGTTACAGAATAATTCTTACCAATAAAAAATAAGTTGAAAACACGCAGTCCTGGCACTGTAACATACTAATAAATACTTAGTTCTTATTACAGTACCATAAAATATAATAACCTTTATCTAGAGACTTTATTGGCATCAAAGATAATCATAATAAATATCCTCTAAGGGCCTACGTGTTAGTTTGTTTGAAACGCAAACTGAATACGAAGATTTTGTTTTAATTTATATGTTCTAGTATGTTTCATCTTGTTGTTTAATCTAAGATTTACGCTGAGACGCGATACATCGCGGACTGAATAACTTTGTTGCGACTTACGATGGAGCGTACAGTAGGTAGGCTAAGTACTCACTGTTTTATACCTCTGAAAAGGTTCAAGAGGAGTAATTGTGATCTTACTTTAATCCGTTCTAGTTGTAGTTCAATTACCACTCAACTAGTTGAATCGCCAAATTGGCATTACGATACAACTTAACGAAAATTATTCGTTAAAAGCCGTTAATGATGATGATGAGATGAACGTCAATTAATATAAATTAGTGATGGTGGTTTTATTTTTTAACTGACTTTAAAAAATGAGGAGGTTTTCAATTAGTGGCTGTGTTACCTCATATCCCAGTCATTTGTAGACCGATTTGAAAAAAAATACGCTATCCTAGAGGGTATACTTTCTAGTTGGTCCCATTGTTGCCAAGTTGGGATCTGATGATGGGATCTTGGTGCAAATTTTAAAGGCACAAGTGTTTTTGTACTTGAATCTTAATGTTGACGTGTTGTTACGTCTGATAGTCAACATTGTGTGGAGCTGAGCTGATGGTGGAACTCCAGGTATCCATTTTAGTATCTTATACTTTGACCATCTCAAACATTAAAACACTGACTCCAAAAAGAAATTGTTCGCCTGAAATGGATTCCTGTCCTTTTAAGGGTCAAGAGTTTATTTAAGACTGTTTAGTGCATTTGGTTTTATAGTCGTTTTTTTTTTTAAAGTTACCTCATAACTATGCAATGACAAATAACACCACAGTTTTGCCTGTGACCACCATTGCTGTAAGTGCGCCTTTAGTACGGTTTAGTGCTGTTATTTATGTATTTATCGCGTCTGTAGCACGACCGTCGCGCTGCTCAAGCCGTCTAAGTGTGAAAGCCCCACATTTGAATCGTAAGAGAAAATTGCTACACTTTAAAAATAACAGTGTTGCAAGTCGTATGTAGTTTGTATAGCACTGAACCACTTGTAGCTTGAAAACCTGTCATCCATCATCAAATTACCGTCATAATATTCCACTTCATTTTAGTACACGTTGTTCTACTTTTTTCACCATATTATCGATATTGTAACAGCAATATCCCATCGCTTAATCGCTCTTATGTAGAACACCTTACGCCACAGCCTGTCTGCAAATTGGTCCGTAAAATTGCCCCTATAAATTTTAAGGTTAACTCCACCATTTCAGCTTCAGTACAAACACAGTATAATTTGATATAGTATGTCCACTAGATATGTACCGCAGCTCAAACCAAATAGCTGTTGAAGCGACCGGCTGAAAACATTCTGCATCCAGTGTGATCCTGTGATCTATACAAGAGCATCTGTCCGTCTTGCCGGTGAACGAATTATGCTACGACTGTGCTCAAATAGTCTCCCATTTTCCTACCCCAAAAATAATCTACACACATTTATTTATTTATTTCCCTAGCCTATACTGTCCCACTGCTGGGCAAAGGCCTCCCCCAAACTTTTCCACGTGTCCCTGTCGGCGGTAATTGGGCCATTTGCTAGGACACATTCTTAGAACGTGACAAACACAAAATTTTAATTCTAATTAATTAACTTAAATTAAAACTTAATCCTTCAAGTACGGTTTACATTCAAGCAGCTCTAACGAGTACGTTACCTGAACCCACTGCCAATTGTTTTATTGTGTATCTAGCCCAGTACAGGTAAACTGGAGAAGCGCCAGCTCAAACTTCGGATATAAACATAATTATGTAGTTTTCGCTAAACTCTTGTTTGCCGTTGTCATCCCTAATTTTGTAGGTCAGTTCCCTTGTTCTTTGGTGCTTAAAGCTCAGCTTTGTGTGTAAAGCTCGGTTTGAACATAATCCGCTTAAAGGTTGACAAAAATATACTTTGATTTCAGGAACAGTTTATATTTCGTTTATGTTTTGACGACCTCTCCACAGAGGTACTGGCTAAGCTCGCTGGTTTCAAGGCGTCGCCGCTCCGAGGTCCCGGGTTGGATTTCCGGTCGGGTCAATATAGATATCAAATTGTTTTATATTGTCACGGGTTTGGGTGTTGGGGATCCAGCGTTGTGTCTGCTTTTCATAACAAAAGTGCATTTAGCTAATTTTGTATCAGAGCAATGTATGTGATTGGGTTTCAATATTTATTTATTAATTTATATAAGAAAACTGAGGATAGATCAAATAAAGTACTTAGGGCCTGTTATTTTATTGATAATTAACTAGCGACCTTTAGTGTAGATTACTCTTGAACGGTCAAGTGAAACCCAAGCATTTACATGGTTAGGTGAAAAAGTACCTGACAATCTTTCTGAAGACCTAAAGGTATGACTGAGAGAGAATGCTCTTAGCATTAAGTTCACCTTTTGCACTCTGTATTATGTGCAGTAAAGTTACAAAAAAGGTTAAACCAACATTAATTGCACTTGTGATGATGGCTGATATCACTCAGCTATAAAAAAGTTGAAAACCTATTTATTAGAGTTGGTTGAATGGTGATAAAGTGTATTCTTTGTGATAATTGCACCTGTATTCGGACTTTCTGTTTCGATCCCAAGGAAATCATTCCGTAGGGCAAGCAGCTTCCACACACACACACACACACACACACACACACTCACGCACACACACACACGCACGCACGCACACACACACACACACACTCACACACACACACACACATGTGCTGCAGCTAAATCACTTTATTCACGTCTCTGTTTAAGTACCTTTGATTGTGCTTATTATTTTTCTCAATTGTAACATATCTTCTACCATGTTTACTTTTAATTAGTTTCAATAGTATTAGCTAACCGTAAGGGAAGTTGCAAGTTATTCCCAATACAAGTGTCTTAGACTACTTAAAGGGAAAATCCAACAAATATGTGAAACATATTGAAATAAAAAAATGATATTATTATACATTATTACATTTGAAATAAAGAAATTTTTATTTTATTTTATTGTTATTACTTGTTACTGTGTTAGACAAGGAATCGAACTCTGTATTTTACGCTTTTTGGAAGCATGCCTATACCACTCGGCCACTGACACACTGGCAATGAATTTTGCAAGTGTTTTCTTTACGTAACGCGTAGGCTGTGAGACAAAACACTATAAATGCACCAAAAACTAATTAGAAATAAACCAATAAAACACGAAAATACACAAGATTGTATATAGGTATGAAAATTTTAAACCAATGATGTTTAGTGGGTACTCATGTGCATATCCTAATAACTCTAGATATCATACTACATTCACTTAAAAGAGGAGAAATGTATTTAAACGTTGGCATATTAAAACTGTCAGTCAATATTATTTTATGACATATTATTCTAATTGTAGCCTATCTACAGGTTGACTTTAAAAACATTGGCAATATTTTAAACTAAGAGCCTACTCATGATTTATGGTTCACATTAAAATTAAAATCAATCGATTTAATGAAATCTATAAAAATCATGAAGTATCACTTCAATTTCCGATATCCGTTTAGACGAAGTAATTGTTTGTACTTTTATATTATTCATCAATTTCAGAAAATCAAACTGTGATTTATTAGTTTAATTTGAAGAAAAAAATAGTATTAAAGTGGTCAATATGATTTTTTTCGGTCTCATCATATGATATTTTATAACTTTTGATATTAATTATAATATATAAATCGGATTATGAATTATGAGTAGGTTCATAGTTTAAAATATTGCCAATGCTTTCAAAATCACCCGTATAAGTAACAGTAGATTGCGAAACAATGCGTTGATTTAACTGATTATTAACCTATCCGACTCAACAAACGTTTGACTTTTAACCCCTTATCACTCACCACAGCCAATGGCGGCCATTCTTTATTCTTCTAATCACTATCCTATCCGCTATTAACCACATGCAACCGCTAAAATCCGCGTTCCCGACTCTAGCTCATAAATAACGTATCAGCACATCCACTCTCTCCGGTCGCCATAAATCTCTCTCTTCTTCCCATCCCAGATTATCCTGAAACCCTATTTTATAAAGGTTTTTTTCCTAAATTTTTAGATAAAGGTATCCCTTTCACATGCATGGTAGTGGTGGCAGGAGTGATAGGGATGGTTGAATTTGGAAGATGGGTGTCAATTTACGGAGTAAGAACCTCTGTATGCGACTTAATGCATGCTAGTAAAAGTCTTAAAACAGATGTGTCTTATGGTATGGTTTAAAAATGAAGTTAGCCTGTATCGTCCCACTACTGGGCAAATGCCTTACATCAACTAGTTTAAAGATGCTTATTTTATTTTTGTTTTTATAGTGTTTGGTCACTAAACCAACATAATAACATAAATTGCACTTGTCAAAAAAAACTGCGTTAGTCAAGGAATCGAACCCTGTGTCTTAGACCCCTCTTATACACTGCGACTTTTAGCATCGATGCAGTCCTGCGATTTGAAAACGCTCTTCAACATCGCGACTCACGCAATGAACAGTTTTTATTTAGCATCAATGCAGTCGCGCGTTAGCATCGATGCGTGTGTAAAGGGTTTTCGCTATCCGGATGCATATGCTATAGGCATGCGTTCGGATAGCGTAAGATACAGGGTTCGATTCCTTTTCTGACACAGTTGCTTTTTACAAGTAAAATTGTGGTTAAAGATCATCTTACCGCATAAAGAAGGAGGGTATCGAAGAGGACCTGTAGTTATCATTTTAGATTCAAAGAAAAAAAGAATATAACATAATCGTCTTATTTCTTCTGTCCTTATAGCCAAATAATCAAAAATTTTATTAAAAAATTCTGACAAGAAATTTCGTACAAAACATATGTCTTTACAACAATCTCCAAGAGCTACGTATTCCGATTCGCAACTTAAAGGAGAAGTACATTGTTGCTTTCTTGCCTCCCAATCTACATTAGATCCTTACTTAATCACAAAGCCAGTATAGGACTTGCGGTCTGAAAGGTCATTGGCCCAATCTGCGTCAGCGTATACAGTATAAGCAGTTATGATTGAGATCAAAGGAAGGCATCATAACACTCAAACCAAAGAATAATCTCAAGAAACCGAGGCTAGACCCGGATGCTAAAAAACAGTTTCCTTCAAAACTGCAAGCACTAAACCACTGAGTTTGTCAAAATTATCAAATTTTAAGATTGACTACCGATTTTGTTAAAGCATTGATTATAGCTAATCGTTTATTCGTGATGATTGAGTTATATTGTTTGTCTCAACTTTATATAGAAATTACAACATTTATTATGATCTCTGTCGTCCACCATTGTTTGGTACCTATCTTTATTATTAACAAACAAGAAAAAATAAAACTAAGACATGCAACATAAAAAAATAACTTAAAATCTATCTATTCAAATAAACTTTAAAAAAAGTCAAAACCGACTTCAAAACCAAAATGCACTAAAAAGTCTTAAATAAACTCTTCACCATTGAAAGGAAGTGCCTAAAACGGATTCCTTTCCTTTCTATGGTGAAGAGTTTATTTAAGACTTTTAGTACATTTTGGTTTTGAAGTCGGTTTTGTCTTTTTTTTAAAGTTTATTTTATTTCTTCACTTTTAGTGATAACATAAGAGGGGGGGGGGGAGTTGCACCTTATGATTCTATTTTTTAAGAAGCTACAAATTACCTATCATAAGTTCCGTCATTATATTTACTGAACTCCTAAGCGTTAAGGAGTTCCACCATCAGCTCAGCCCCACAAGATGTTGACTATCAGGCGTTGTTCAATGTTTAAGTCTAAAAGTTAAGTTCCGGAAACAGTCGCTAGATGGCGTTGTACTAAGTTAACTCGCGATGACATTTCGTTTACGTGTTTTCTTATATGTTCTTTCGAACAAATAAATTTTGTCTTGCTATCGGAACCTTAGTTTCATTTGGGGTTCCTTCCTGTGGGCTTTTTGGGACTTGTCCATGGTCCTTCGTTATTGCCGGAAAGAGGCGATACGAAAGTAGACCTAGTGCACTGTCCATTCGGCGCTGAAGAGGTTGCGGATTGCGGCCTATAGTGCTAGGCCAGCAACAGGTGGCGGCGAGCGAGCAGAGCTGTCAACCTACGTCAGAGCGGCAGAGGGAAGGCCCTCTGACATCTCATCGGACCTCGTCATCGGCGCGGGGGGAGTACCCCCGAGGACATCCAGCCATCAACTGGAGTGACATCATCTATGTACAAGTGTGAGTGTTTTGCGGTAGAAGAACTGTGAGTACAATTTGAACCTTATTTACAAGAAGATTTAAACTTAGCAAATTCGTGATTAGTGCATGTGAAGAGTGAAAAATTTACAAGTGTCCGGGACTTAGAATAATTTCAAGAATTGTGAAACGACGGGGAATCCACGCCGGTTTTCGGACTCAAGTGTCAAACACTTAGAAAATTTACGACCAATATTCTAAGGACTTAGAAAATTTAAGAGCTATTTTAAGGACTTGTAAAATTTTAAGTTTATCATCATGGCAGATACTCTTTTACTCGTAGAAAATATATCTAAAGAAATAATTAAAGCAAAATCTAACTTTAAAAAATCACCTAAAGATCGCATAACTTTGTCTTATGTCGAAGTACGATTGGAAAACTTAGAAAAGCAGTGGAGTTTATTTTTGGAACATCATCTTAAAGCTGTTGGAGAAGGTCACGATCCTGACAACGATTATAGTTATGATAAAACGGAGGAAGAATACATAGATTATAAGTCATTGTTGAGGGAATATTTATTGTTATTAAAACCAAATCCAAGCGTTCCTGTTATGACTTCTCCTAGCGTTAGCAAAGGAAATGAGCACCGATTTAGTGTACGTTTACCGGAGATATCTATCCCTAAGTTTTCAGGAAATTATTCCGAATGGGTCAGCTTTCGTGACATGTTTATCTCTGTTATTGACAGTAATACAAGCATTGATGATGTACAAAAGCTTCATTATCTTCGCGGTTGTTTGACAGGTGAGGCAGAGCAATTGTTAAGACATATTCCTTTAACGGCAAGTAATTATCAAATATGTTGGTCTCAACTAGAGAGTCGTTATAATAATAAGAAATATTTGTCTAATTGCATTCTAAAACGTTTAACTGGCCAGAAGGTGTTGACTTCTGAGTCTTGTAGTGGGTTAAAGCAATTATTAGACACGACTAAAGAATGTTTACATGCATTAAAAAATATAGGTATACAAACAAGTTCATGGGATGTTCTTATCATATTTTTGGTTAGCCAGAAACTTGATTCAGAATCTCGAAAATTATGGGAACGAGATATGGCCAATTCAATTCAAGAACTTCCTACATTTCAGGAATTTGAAGAGTTTTTAGAAAATAGGTTTAGATCATTAGAGTTTTTAGATACAAAGGTTCAAAAATCAAGTTGTACTCACCTTGCCACAAGCGTTTTGGCATGTAACTTTTGCTCGGACAACCATAAATTATGTAATTGTAAGAAGTTTGCAAAAGAACAAATAGATTCTAGGCGAGAATTCGTTCAAACTCAACACTTGTGCTTTAATTGTCTTAACTCCGGACATTCTGTTTATCAGTGTACAATGTCTACTAGGTGTCGTCTTTGTAAGAAAAAACATCACACACTTCTCCATCCTAAAGGCCCCAAATCGGTCAATAATAAGGCCGATCAGTCTGTTGATAAGGCTGTTGTCGCTACTGTTACCGAAACAGCCTCAAAATCACAGATTCCAACTTCAAGCGAGACCAACGATTACAAGGTTTTTACTACCTGTTTTCCCTACGCACACAGTCAAGTTCTATTGGCCACAGCTTTAGTAAACGTGCAGTCCAATAAATTCAGAACTCCTGTGGTGCTGAGATCATTATTAGACCAGGGTTCGCAGGCATCTTTCATCACAGAATCGGCTGTGCAATTATTAGGTCTTAAAAAGATGCCTGGAACAAACTTAGTATCAGGTTTAGGCGGCGATCAAGGTTCGACTGTGGCGTCAAAGTCCACGGTGCTCATTAAAATTCAGTCCCGCTTAGATCCCACATTCGTTATTACCGTCAAGGCTCATGTTTTAAACAAGGTAACGACGTTGTTACCAACTCGAAAGGTTTCTGTAGAGATAACTACAGCATTGTCGTCTATGGCCCTGGCAGATCCGTCGTTTGATACTCCAAACAAAATAGATCTGCTTTTAGGTGCCGAAGTGTATAGCCAAATTTTATTGGATGGGTTATTCAGGGGTTCACCGGGTTCCGTTATAGCACAGAACACCAGACTCGGTTGGATTCTCTCAGGCAAAACACTCGGTCAAGTCAGCCAAGACGAAAAATGCCACAATGTTATTGTAAACATGCATGTGCAGTTAAACGACAACGATAACAACCTGCTTAAGAAATTTTGGGAGCTAGAAGCAGAGCCATCTTCGATCAAAGGCAAGATGTTAAGCGAAGAAGAGAAACTCTGCGAAGATTTCTTCTCTCAAACCACAAAAAGAGATGCAGAAGGTCGCTACATAGTGAAATTACCGTTTAAATCTGTTGAACCATTATGCAACAAAGGTGATTCAGAGCGTATAGCCTATAAGAGATTTCTTATGTTAGAAAAACGATTGACTAGAAATCCGGACTTAAAGGTTGATTATTCAAAGGTTATGCATGAATATCTTGACATGAATCATATGACTGTAGTCGATGATTCAAAATCACCTGGCGTCTACATTCCTCATCATGTAGTAATAAGAAAAGATAAGACTACCACAAAAAATCGCGTAGTGTTTGATGCTTCTTGCGCTGACTCAAACGGAGTCTCACTAAACAGTGAACTAATGGTAGGCCCAGCACTGCAACCAGAGCTTAGACATTTGATCATGCGGTGGCGAGGCTATCCAATTTCACTTGTGGCTGACATTCTAAAAATGTACAGACAAGTGAAGGTGGCGGAGGAGGATACAGATTTTCAACGCATACTATGGCGCGAGGAACCAGATTCAGAACTGCAGCATTTCCGACTTTTAAGAGTTACCTTCGGCCTGTCGTGCGCACCCTACTTAGCTGTTAGAGCCTTGCAGCAATTAGCCTATGATGAAGGCCCAAATTTTCCTTTGGCCTGTCCTGGAGTCCTAAATGATTTCTATATGGACGATCTGTTGACAGGGTGCCATTCCGTTTCTGAAGGAGTAGAAATCTATGAACAGATGACTAAAATGCTGAATCGTGGCAGATTTCCCCTCCAGAAATGGTCTACAAATAGCAAAGAACTGGCAGACTTGATAAAGCAGACAAAGGATAATGAAGGACCCAATCTAGAGCTGAAAACAGACGATATGCTAAAAATACTGGGATTAGCATGGGATAGAGATAGTGATGAGTTTCGGTGTATCGTTACGCTTCCCCCTTTAGAGCATCCAGTTACAAAGCGCAAGGCTATCTCAGACATCGCTCGCTTGTATGACCCTTTGGGTTGGATAGCTCCAGCTATCACGACAGGCAAGGTATTTATTCAAAAACTATGGCTATCCGGTATCGAATGGGATGCCGCGCTACCATCGTCACTTCTAAGTGAATGGATTACTTTTAGAGACGACTTAAGTAGTCTTAAAACCGTTCGAATACCAAGATGGATTAACACTAGTAAAGATAATCATTCTGTCGAACTTCACGGCTTTTCCGACGCCTCCAATGTCGCATACGCAGCAGTTGTGTACATACGCATTATTGACCAAGACGCGAACATACACGTGCACTTGGTCACCTCTAAAACCAGAGTGGCACCGATTAAACAGGTATCCATCCCACGTTTAGAGTTGTGTGGCGCAGTACTTCTAGCAAAACTATTAAATGAGGTCGCAGAAATACTAGGCATAGCCAAAACCCATTTACATGCCTGGACGGACTCTACAATAGTTTTAGCCTGGTTAAGAAGCCACCCAACTAGATGGAAGACCTTTATTGCAAATAGAGTGTCAGAGATACTTACCATCACAGATGCAAATCAGTGGTCACACGTAGGTTCACGAGATAATCCCGTAGATAGCGCATCACGAGGATTACTGCCTTCGGAATGTGCGCAGCATCAACTCTGGAAAGAGGGACCTAAATGGCTGTATGAAAGCAAGTTATCTTACGATTCGAAGATAGAAGTGGCAGAAACAAACTTGGAAGAGAAAAAGCAAAAAATCAAATGTCATGCTACATGTGAAACTACTGATGGTTATAACTTGATTTGTAGATTTTCGTCTCTATCCAAACTTACCCGAGTGTTGTCGTATTGTCGTCGAGTCCTACGCTGGAACAAACCTGAAAATGAAAGTAGAGTCCTAACAGTAAAGGAATTGAATGAAGCTTTACTTACCTGTATTAAAATATGTCAAGGACATCATTTCAATGAAGAGATAGATAGTTTAAAGATAAATGGAAAAATAAATAAAAAAAGTAAACTCACCTCACTGAGTCCATTCTTGGATTCTGACGGAGTTTTGAGAGTAGGTGGGAGACTGCATCATGCTCAAATCAAGGACGATATGAAGCATTCGATAATCATACCCCACAAGTCACATTTCACTTATCTCTTGATAAGCCAGGCTCACGAAATTACTTTGCACGGTGGTCCCCAGCTCATGTTAAACTATTTAAGGAGCAAATATTGGATCGTTGGTGCAAAGAGTCTCGTGAGACAATTTGTAAGAAAATGTGTGACTTGCCTCCGATACTCTGCTCAACCTACTCAACCTTTTATGGGTCAATTACCCGTATCTAGAGTCACTGCACATCGACCTTTTCTCAAAAGCGGTGTAGATTACGCAGGTCCAATCAACATTAGGGTTTCAAAGGGTCGTGGTCATCGCTCCATGAAGGGATATATCTGCTTGTTTATCTGTATGGCAACTAAAGCCATACACCTTGAAGTAGTCAGCGACATGACTTCGCAAGGGTTTCTGGCAGCCTTTAAGAGATTTGTCGCCAGACGAGGTCATGTAGCGGACCTGTGGAGCTATAATGGTACCAATTTCGTTGGAAGTGCCCGTGAACTAAAGAAGTTGTTTGATGAGGAAAGGACGAAGGTAGCAATAGAGATCGCTAGTTGGTTGGCATCGAATCACACTAACTGGCACTTTATCCCTCCCCGCTCTCCAAATTTTGGAGGGCTCTGGGAGAGTGGAATAAAGTCTACCAAACATCATTTAAAGAGAGTGATCGGAAATAGCACGCTTACATTTGAAGAGATGACAACAACATTGTCACAAATAGAGGCATGCCTCAACTCTCGTCCTATTTCACAAATATCGTGTAGCCCCGAGGACCCCTGCCCATTGACACCAGGCCATTTCTTGGTAGGTGAGCCATTAGTACTTGTTCCTGAGGTCAATTATGAAAGTTCAAATGTTAGTACTCTAAAACGATGGCATCTAACCCAAAGAATGGTCCAAGACTTTTGGCGTAGATGGTCACAAGAATACTTGACGCAATTGCAGCACCGATACAAGTGGAGTAACCAAACTAAGGAACCTGAAATCGGTGATGTAGTTTTGGTCAAAGAAGATGATCTCCCCCCTGCGAGATGGCTCTATGGACGTATCACTGATAAACATACTGGTTCGGATTTTGTTACCCGTGTTGTCACCTTAAAATACAAGGATAATTTGATTAAAAGGCCTGTCTCAAAATTAATTATTTTACCTGTCAGAAATAATGATTAGTGTTAATAGTTGTGTACTAAAGCCTTCTCAGTGGATTGAAAACAAATATGTACCTATTATCATATATGTACAGTGTTTGGTGTGTCTGTAAGATATTTTAAGTATAGCAATGTAACCTACCTAATGTTACAAATATTTTTACTGTTTTATTTTCTGTTAAAGATTTAATTGTATCTTTTGTTTTCTGATAAATATGAATCTGTTATTTTTAAGTACTCCGTCCATGGCGGGCGGAATGTTCAATGTTTAAGTCTAAAAGTTAAGTTCCGGAAACAGTCGCTAGATGGCGTTGTACTAAGTTAACTCGCGATGACATTTCGTTTACGTGTTTTCTTATATGTTCTTTCGAACAAATAAATTTTGTCTTGCTATCGGAACCTTAGTTTCATTTGGGGTTCCTTCCTGTGGGCTTTTTGGGACTTGTCCAGGCGTAACAACACGTCAACATTAAGATTCTAGTAAAGAAACACTGCACGTGCCTTTAAAATTTGAGGGTTTCCCTCGATTACACCAAGATCCCATCATCAGATCCCAAAATGAAAAAAATGGGACCAACTAGAAGGTACACCCTCTAAGTAGGCGAAAAAATTTTTCGATTCGGTCGACAAACGACTGAGGTATGAGGTAACATACATACAAAAAAAAAACATACAGACGAATTGATAACCTCCTCCTTTTTTGAAGTCGGTTAAAAACGAAACCATTTTCTTGCGACAAGGAGGCCCTGATGCTGGCTGCGTTGCCCGTTGGATAACTAGCTATGCTAATGCTTTGAGCCAGGAACCAGCCAGCTATATTGTATATAAAAATATATTTATTATGATCTCAGTCGTT
Organism: Pyrausta purpuralis; assembly: GCA_963924145.1. NCBI lineage: Eukaryota > Metazoa > Arthropoda > Insecta > Lepidoptera > Crambidae > Pyrausta > Pyrausta purpuralis. The sequence continues at coordinate 24,612,728 of OZ001657.1, forward strand.
GCATGCTATTGATGAATTATCGAATTTTTTCGCGAATATTGCATAAAATCCACAGCTTCCGAAACGCTATACCTGCCGGGCCTGCATTCCTCGATTAAGCAATGGTACAAGTTAGGAACTTTGGAATACGTTAAAAATTTGGGACATTAGTCAAGAGGTTCAGTGGAAGATACTAAAATGAATTGCATTAAGCATAAAAATGAACATCCTTAATCTAAAATAATATTATAAAGCTGAATAGTTTGAACGCACTAATCTCAGGAACTACTGGACTGATTTGAAAAAATACCAGCTAAGTGCGAGTTGGACTTGCGCACTAAGGGTTCCGTGCCAACTTTAACTAATAAGGGAATTCACTTACTTTCTCTTAGCTAAAATACTACAATATTTTGTTGACAGCAAATATAACTTTGATTTACATTGTGATTGTAATTGTATGAAGAACAAAGTTATGTTTGCGGTTGTGGAAAATGTGCTTTATCTCAAAAACTACTAGTTTGATCTCGTCAAAATTACTTACTACTAACTACTAATTTTTGTCATAAGTATTTGTTAAGATCTACATTACATTTTTTTTTATTTACGCTCGCCTGGTTTAGGAGTTAAAGGGGGGGGGGGGGGGGCGCCCATTTTACCACTTTGGAAGCGTCTATCTATCAAACGTTTCAGTCTTATCAAAGACTAGCGGTCCCCCGCGACTTCGTCCGCGCGTTTTGAGTTTGCTCCCTCCCCTCCCGTCGCAGCGTGATGTTTTATATCCCAAAGCCTTTCTCAATAAATAAGCTGTCTAACACAGAAATATTTTTTCAAATCGGTTCAGCAGTTCCTGAGATAAGCGCGTTCAAACCAACAAACTCTTCAGCTTTATAATAAAATTAGCGCAAGCGCAAGTTGTACTTAAGCTGCGAACATTATTTTGGTGCGGAGTTATGTTAAAACTGTGATAGCTCCTAAGATATTTATTGGAATCAAATGATATAAGTGGCAACTTGGTTCTAAATGAAATGCTCGTGATGATGAATCTATTTATTTTGATAAGAATAAATACCTGTGTGTATAATACACCTCTAAAAATGATGCATTATTTTTTTACAAATTTAGTAACATAAAAAAGGTTGTAGTAAGTCAACCATAAAAGATAGACTTATGCTGTCGCAGACTTTATTATAGAACTCTTAATGTTGAACAATCCTGTCATACATGATTTTTGTGTAACTTTAGCGGTTTCCGCAGCGTACGCAGCGGAAGCTCTCAAAAAGAATATCTTTATCCCGTTTTCGCAACATTTTTCATTGCTGCTGTGGTCTTGTGAGTCGTATCTTTATGTTATATAGCTTAAAGCCTTCGTCGATGAATGGACTATCCAACATAAAAATAATTTTTCAAATCGGGCCAGTAGTTTCTGAGATTAGCGCGTTCAAACAAACAAACAAACAAACAAACAAACTCTTTAGCTTTATAATATTAGTATAGATTTAAAAAAACAATGGTTTCAGGAACCTCTACGTAATTTTAAAAGACCTATCCATAGTCACCCCACGCGCATAGGTTTGACGAAAATCATTTTTTTCGGTTTTAGTTTCATGTATGGGAGCCACCTTAAATATATATATATATATATATATATTTGTATAAGAATAGTTAAGCGGTTAACAGAATACATCTTTCTTCCAAATTTTAACAGTGTGGTGCTTATAGGTACGGAATAAAGTGGCTGTGGCATACGGATGGACAGACAAACATACTTGACGAAAATATAAAGGTTTCGTTTTTTGCCATTTGGCTACGGAGCCCCAATTGTGTTGGTAGCTTATTTATTGAGGAATGCTTTAGGCTATAAAATAACACGCTCCAAAACGGGAGCAGAAGGAGCAAACTCAAAACGTGCGGACGAAGTTGCGAGAGAACGCTAGTATAACCAAAAAAATAGGCACTAAAAAAGATTATATTAACCAACATTTAAATAAATGTAATAATGTATTGTTTTAAACTTTCATGGTAGCATTAAACTTAAATGATAGATGACTTGAAATAATAAAGGATTTTATGGACAAATCATGACGCGGAATTGGATGATACTATTAGGCATTATCAAGTGTCTGTTTGTCTATCTGCGGATGTAACCGCTTGTTTTTTTATTCCAACCCGCTCTACTCACGTTTATGTACCATTTTGTAAACGCAATAGACCCGGAAAAGGAATATCCATTTTTTTATATAGAAACGAATAGATGTCCACATTCTTATTGCATTAAATATTAACTGTGCCATTTAATTTTTTAATCGAACTTTAATTTACTAATTTAGTTTAATATGAACATCTTAAAAACTACTTCATTAACTTAAAATCTACCTATCCAAATAAAACCGGCCAAGTGCGAGTCGGACTCGCGCACTGAGGGTTCCGTGCCAACTTTAACTGAATTAGTCTGGAATCCACTTACTTCCACTTAGTAAAATACCACGATATTTTGTTGACTGCAAATATAATTTTGTTTTTCAGTGTTTGTATGAAGAACAAAGTTACGTTTGCGGTTGTTGAAAATATGCTATATCTCAAAAACTTCGCGTTCGACCCGTCCGAACCAATTTTCGTTGAAAGTATTTGTTATGATCTACATTATATATTTTTTTCAAAATTTACACTTGCTTAGTTTAGAAGTTAGATGGGGGGAGGGGGGGACGCCCATTTTACCACTTTGGAAGCGTCTAGCTATGAAACGTTAGACTTTAAAAGAAAATGGCTTTAGAAACCTCTATATCATTTTAAAAGACCTATCTATAGACACCCTACACGTTTAGGTTTGACTAATTTTTTTTTTTGGTTTTAGTTTCATGTATGGGAGCCCCCTCCTTAAATGTCAATATTTTTATTTTTTATAGAATCGTAAAGCGGTTAACAGGATACACATTCCTACCAATTTTCAACAGTGTGATGCTTATAGTTACAGAATAAAATGGCTGTGACATACGGACGGACAGACAGACAGACAGACAGACTTGACGAAACTACAAGGGTTCCGTTTTTTGCCATTCGGCTACGGAACCCTAAAAAGAAAACATTTCCAAGCTATCCTTATCCTTTGAGCTAGGAACCAGCCAGCTTTATTATTGGCTGTTACAATATTGAATTTTGGCGAAATTTTTCTAAAAAGCAATCAGATGCAAAATATGCCAAATAGATTATTATAAAATAAAAATATGTTCTTGAAAGCATAACAATCATTGCTAACTCTGTAATTCAAAACTACATTTATTGAAAGGAGCTCGAAACCATTGAAATAAGAGGTCGTTTAATTTTTTATTGTTTCTGAAACAGTTTCTTCAGACGATGTTTATTGTGATTCAATTCAGTCGTTAACTTATTAAACTAAAAAGATAAGTATCGCAATTAGATTTCGAACATTCGCCCAAGATTCTAGTTTGTAGTTTGTAAGTTCTAGATTGGAGTGGAGCCCCTTTGACCAAATGCACAGCGTAGGAAGTCCACCGACAAGATGGACAGACGACCTTGTCAATATCGCAAGGTCATACTGGATGCAGATCGCTTGTGATCGGCCGCAGTGGTAAACCGTGGGTGAGGCCTATATTCAGCAGTGAACGTCGATGATAATGATAATAATAGTCTCCCCTAGCTGATTTCGAATACGGTGGCCAGTCACAACAACTAACACACAGGTGCTCTCTCTATTCCTTTCACACAGGTGCTCTCTCTCTATTCCTTTCACTCTCATAGCCCGATGGAACAGCAATCTGACACTACCGGAGAGAGTTCAAGCGCAGGACCAACGACTTAACGTGCTTTTCCCAGGCACGGGGGTGAACGCCAACTTCCAAACTCCGGGCTACCTTAAGAATTTCTGAACGGAAAAACTCAGGTATATATTTTTGACCCGACCCGGGGATCGAACCCGGGATATCTGGCGCAGCCGACGCTTTAAAGTGCGACCCTTTTACCGCTGCGCCACCGAGGCACCGAGCAGTGATGATGATAATGATCCAAGGTTATAACCTGTGTGCCAAGGATATTCACACCACAAACCACAGATTATGAAACTAAACGTTTTAATTGCTGATTGTTGTGTGAAACATCATCATTACAGGCGCTATTTGATAACATGAACCCGCGGACGCGACCGTCTTAATAACATTCCCGAGGTGGGTGCTCGTAAAAGTTTACTGCTGAGTCGAACCCGGGCTTAGCAACTACACACAGATGGCAAGTTTGGAAAGCTAGTCAGCTGATTGAGAACTATTTTCTTTTTTTACAGCCTTAAAAACGAGTTTATCAATTCGACCTGAATGTTTGTGATATCATTGGAGGTTGATAATACGAGTATTTGAGTATGATCTGATTTAACTGCTTTGTTGGTGTAGCGGTCAGTCGCTGATCACTACCCAATAGGTGTCGGGTTCGAATTCCATCGTGATAAAAAAACTGGGTTTTTCTGCCGTCAAAATATTTAGAAACAGCTTCGAGTAAGAAAGTTGATAATAATTATACCCCTATGCTTTGGAAATCACTTAAGGACGTCGGTACTACGCCTGATCCCTAACTGACCATGTCAAATCTGCTGACAACATTTTCGCACGATAAAATTACTTTCGCGTATAGACTGCACAAACCTTAAAATTATAAGTAAAAGATGAAAAAAAACACCCAAGTAAGTCAAAACACGAATTAACTTTGAAGAGTGTAGGTGACGCTTTGTAGCGAACCTTTATTTTTCATGCTTTCAACTTATTTACAACATTGAGGAGCTAAAATATAATTTTTGACTAATTTCGTTCCCGTCATACCAAAAACTAGAGCCGAAATACAGTACTGAGATACATTAATTTGGTACAAGGTAGAGTTACTGATTTTGACGTCCTCCGTGGCTAGCACGCTGGTTTCAATCATCGCCATCTCGTGAGGTTCCGGGTTCGATTCCCGATCGGGTCAATGTAGAAAACGATCGTTTCTATATTGTTTCGGGTCTGGGTGATGTGGTACCACCGATGTGTCTGATTTCCATAACACAAGTGCATAGGCAACTTACTTTTGGATCAGAGCAATATATGTGATTATTTACTGATTCGCTTTCCACACATCACACCAGTGAGTCTCGCTAGCTCCAGATACATTTTATTACGGGCCGTGACATGTTGAGTTGATGGCGCTAGTATCGCCATCGTTACGGCTACGGCCAGTTTTCGTTAATGCCGCCTCGCCCGTCCACAATATTGTTACGGGCAACACAAGTTGTTTTTTATTTGAAAACTACCGGCGATAAGGAAAAACGGTTTGGGCGTTAAGCGGATGGCCACTTAGGAATTTTGGGTTTATCAGGTAAGGTCTAGGTAACGGGTGCCTTGTTAATGGTAAAAAAAAAGTTAACAATATAGTTTTCGGAAATGGAAAACTGACTGGAAACGACGGGTTATTCAGTTATCACTAATTTCTGAAGGGATTCCGCACAATTGTATTTGAAATCTCTCAGTATTTAGTTGTAATAAACATATAATACAGTTTAAAACACCAGGAATTTCTCACTCTTTAACATTTTTTACACAATAGTAAGTAAATAGAACAACCCGTTTAAAAAAAACCTATTACATATATCCTAAAATATACTTGACACAGATCTGGGTGCATTAGGTTCCATGTTACGTGAACGCAATCCATTCTAATTAATTATTCCATTTTTAATCACGGAACCACTCCAAAGGTACGGTAGGCCGCATTGCCTAACTCAATTGCTATCGTGTTGCAATTATTAATTAATATAGGTCAACGTCAAATTGTACCAAACGCATGATTTCAATCTAACGATTTTAAATTCGTTAAATGGTAATCTGTAGATTTATTCAAAAACAAAAATAATTTATTCAATTTAGGACCCTAAATGCCACTTATGAACGTCAATATTTAATTATCAATCAATTGATATGGGTTCAGAACATGTCCGCTCATCTTTTGGGTCCTACTAGCGCTTCGAGACAAGAAACAGACAATCTGGCAAGTGCTGAAAAGAAACGCCGGAACAAACTCAGTAACCACTAGGTGCCACAAAAATAATACAAATCAAAATAAACAGGTAGGTACATCAGCTGGACTGTCCAAACATTCTCGTCATTAAGATAGTCTTGAATTTAAAACCAGATTTAAAACCGTAAGATTGAAATCTCGCGATCAATTCGAGTGTATGTTCTTTTTAATTTTTGAGTAGGTATCTAATAGCCCGCGGGTTTCCATCATGATAAAAGGTTGGAAGTGCATCATCGGTCGGATAGCGATCGCTGTGGGCTGCATTTTGTACGCGTTTTAATTAATGTGAAATACTTTTTATACTGAGATATCATCAACAGTGTAACTAACCTAGTTTTCATAGGAAATCGATATTTTAAAATTAGGGTAGTAGCGTTTATGGGGTAGGGTGTTTAAGGTTTGAGGTTGGCGAATTTTTTAAGCCATTAGCTCTAAACATAGGCATTTACTAATCTCGATCAAAATAAGGGAATTGTTTTTTTGTAGAAGATATAGTTAGTGTATTTTAAAGTCTAGTCCAATACCTAAGGGCGGCAGGATAATAAGTGTCTTGGGCGTATTGCGATCCAATTTCCAGGCAGCTCAATTCCGTCTCAGTGCAAACGAATATTATCAATATTATAATATTTTAGTAAGGCTACAATGGTACGAATATTTATATTTATGTTTTTTTATTATAAATATTATACGAAACTGCAATACGAATTGCTAATTTGACCGTAGAGAATCGTCCGAGTACACTTTTTACATAGGTATGTATATCGGAAGCATCAACATAGCGTAATCCAAAACCTTCTTTATCAATACCGAAATTTTGTGTAAAGACTCCACTGATGAATATGAACAACTTTTACTACGGGGGCAATATTGAAATCGAGAAAAAAAAATCAGCTGTTCCATACAAAAGTTCAATTGGCGCGCGGTCAAAATGTAGGCATATCAAAGTCAGCCTGTATAATAATCTATATTAATAATTAGGGGTACGGTAGACTCGTTCGAAATTTATTAGTTTAATTAGTATTCATTTTGTTTTAATTTTATAATATGTATTGTTTATGTGTTTATTTTATATGTAAAATTTACCTTTTTCTAAATACTAACCAATCTTCTTTTTTTGTTGCACCGCCCACAATCATTTCTGCTTAGCCCAAAGGTGTTACTGGTAGTTAATGCCAAATTGCGTCTACCTTTTGTACAAAATTTTAGTTGCGCAATAAAGTATAAATAAATACAAAAAGCTGAGCCGCTCACCTATCGAAACTGCATCGCAATACGCGCGCTGTAGTGATTCTACGTAATAGAGTTCTGCTTATACCAGCTCATTCTTGAGGTAAGGCCTTTGCCAAGCAAAGGCTTGCGTACCTACAGTTTCAGTCAGATTTCACAACACAATTTACAACAACTTTCCTACTCCTATCATAATAAAGCAAGAGAACTGTCTCCATTAACCACCCGTTAACCTGAAGAGCCTTAGGATGAATTATTATTACGTGCAGTATACTCCACACGCGTAGAGTTATTGTGTGAGCACTGACAATGAATGTGGAGGTGTTTATGATGAGGGTCACCTCGAGTGCAAGGTATGTCTGTTAGAGAATGCCATATGGCGTCAAGTCCACCTTTCTCAGTCGTGATTTGTTTGTTTACTTATTTGAGAAAACCAACAGCTAAAAATTAAATATACTAATTCACAATGTACTCACAAATAGTAAGCCAATACTAGGTTTTCCTTAATTTACAATTATTATTACAGTTGTGAGACTAAATTCTGACTGTGAATATTATAAGTCATTCAAAAAAGTACCTACTATCAATGAACAATAGCTGTGCTTAGATTACATCCAATGATATTGTATTAAGAACTAGATCACCGGTGAGAGGCTAAAACATGGCTCAGCTAAACAACACCTCACTTCAAATTGGGGTCATAATTTTGACGTAGTCTGTTTTTGATGGCGTCAGTGTCTTAATGCCTCAGTGCGCCTTTAAAACTGCAGAAACACCTAACTAAAAATAAAAAAAACAGTCCGAATATCATATTTTTGTTAAGTAAATTATATATATATATATGTTTATAGTTAAAATTACTATTTAAAGTAGGTTTATCTATTTATATAATATGTTATAATATGTGTATTTATTACTATAGGATAATAGGATTATTGTTACTTTGTTCCTTTTTTCTTAAGAAGCTTTTCACTGCACCCGTTGACACCTTTCTGCATGACCTAAAGGTTTGACTGGTAGAGAATGCTTTTAGCATTAAGTCCACCTTTGTACACTAAATTTGTGCAATAAAGTCTTTAAATAAATAAATTGTATTTAATGATGCCTATCATTCATGACTGAAGTATTTTCAATAAAATTTGTGAGTTTTGTTTCTTTGCCAACCCACGGACTAACATGGTCGATATTCTAAGACAGTGCTATACATGGAGTAGTTTGGTACTATATTTTTTGATAATAATTTAACGACCGTCACAGTGTGGTGGTTTACGTTCCGGACTACAAAGATAAGCAGTCGCGGATGAAAATATTTGGTGACCTCCGTGGTTTCGTGGCTAAACACGCTGGTTCAAGGCGTCGCCACTCGAGATCCCGGGTTCGATTCCTGGTCGGGTCAATGTAGTTATCACATTTTTCTATATTTTGTTGGGTCTGGGTGTTGTGGTACCACCTTTGTGTCTGATTTCCATAAGAGAAGTGCATTGTGCATTCTTTACCTTTGTACTTACTTTGGGATCAGAGCAATGTATGTGATTGGTGTCCAATATTTACTTTACTATATGAAAACCTTGTGCAATGAGCTTTAAAGCCTTGTAAGAGGCTTGATATTGATAACATCTGTCACTAAGATTAGTCTCTTGCCTTGCAAGCACCCCACCACCAATCCACGCCGAGCCCGCGTGGTGGAGTATGGCTCAAATTACCTTATAGTTGAGGTAGGTAAGATCTTTGCCCAGCAGGGATGTTCCAGGCTTACTTTACCTTTGTACTTTAAACTGAATATATGAAACATTTACCATTTTATTAAATCTTATTAATATTAAAAATAAACAAGTACATGATTGAACTGAAAATGTAAACTTTTGTTTTCAAAAAGATATACAACACCAATTTAAAGTATAAACACCGTCATATATGGTCGAGGTCTCTACCACCTAACCATCTTCAAATTAAAATCTTACACACACAACTAAAAACGAGCCTCACTTTAAACAAAAGACAACGGGTGGTACAAGCCTTTTTGACTCTAAAGGTAGTCAGGTGGTAGGGGTCTCAAAAGTACTTGTAAAATCAGGTCTTAAGTAAGGGGATGCACACTTATCTGCGCCCCAATTTGGATAGTTTATAGATGCTACCCTTCTTTGGCTTTGAACTCATAAGCGCATAACCCGGAGCTTAAAGGTTAAAACACATTTATCACCAGTAATGAGAACAGCACCAACAAGGCGTCAACCATTGGGAAACACGTTACGTAAAGTCAGTGAACAGAACCACGTCTTCGCCTTACCTTGAATCGTGGTTGCTACAACTTATAACAGCTTTTCTTGTGAATGACAACCCGTTTTACAGGGTAGAAGGATAGTTGAGAGCACGTTAAAACGCATCCCAAGTTCCGAGTTGGTCTTGACCCGAGGTGGTGACGTTTCGAAGTAGAAATATGTGCGTCGTAGTATGGAGTTTCAAGTATACTGAACGCCTCGAGTTGATACGGTGTTGCTCCAGATTTGCTTTAACGTTTAAGTCTTACAGCTTTATCTACCTACACGTTGCCTCCTACACAGTGGCACAGCTCACCGCAGACAGAACATACTTAGTACATCGCCTGTCTGGCACTAAGCGCCGCGCGTGATTAAACTGCCGTGATTGCGGCGCGATAACGCGTTTACTATTGCGTTATCTACTTATCTGGTCTGGTTGTGGGCGTGCTTTACGTCGCTAGCAAAGTGCAGCGATAAAGCAGCTGTGTCTTTAATGGGAACACATTTTTATTGCTAGGCCACTGAATCATTGGCAATCAAATGCTTTCTTTAATGCGTGTAAGCCGCATCACCTCGTTATGCGACCATCAATGATGCGAGATGACACTATCTAACAATGAAAGTAGTAATATTACTGTTGCAGTTAAGCAAATACCTATTACTATTTTGGTAGAATTTTATTAAAAACTAGACGTAAACCCGGCTCCACTCGGGTAAAATGTGACTCATAATACACCTAGGTAAATATTTCTGTAGTAATCGGTTCTCAGGGAATATTAAAGGCAAGCCATAGATTCGTGTAGATTCGTTCATTGTGTTTAATAAATATATTAAATAAAAACTGCAAAAGTTTGTACACAAATATTTTTTATTTTAAATCAACATCCCATCTAAATGAGTTATAAATACTTAAATACAAATTAATATCTAAGCCGGTTGTTAATGAGAATTAAAATATATTCATATAAGGTTTCGATCGAGTCTTCCGTACACCTAAAAGGGTGTCATTTAAAATCTAAGCCGGTTGTTAAGAAGAATTAAAATATTATAACTTAATTAATGTGTGATGGTTTTATACCTTTGCCTGTATATCATCCGCATAAAATAAAAATAAAACGACGCTAGCGACACCTCAGGTTGCTTCCCCAAACGTTATAAGGGTCCTAAACGTTCCAAGAGCTTTCCAATCTATATCTGTCATATCTATGCACTATATCTGTCATGTCTATGCAATCGCCTTGTCAATGGCGACTGCGGTTTGTTTGTCAGTGCTATTAGAATTTAACGAAATTCTCCATAATCCGAATTTTGCGGATATATGTTGTCGACTCGAAATCAATATATTTTTATGTTTTGTTATTCATATAAGGTTTCGGTCAAGTCTACCGTACCCCTTGACGAAATTATTAATATAGATTTGTTATTCATATAAGGTTTCGATCGAGTCTACCGTACCCCTTAACGAAATTATTAATCTATATTAATAATTTCGTCAAGGGATACGGTAGACACGACCGAAACCTTATATGAATAACAAAACATAAAAATATATTGATTTCGAGTCGACAACATATATCCGCAAAATTCGCAATATGGAGAATTCCGTTAAATTCTAATAGCAGTGACAAACAAACCGCAGTCGCCATTGACAAGGCGTATAGTATCTGCGTATAGTGCATAGATATGAAAGATATATGTAGATTGGAAAGCTCTTGGAGCATTTAGGACCCTTATAAAATTTGGGGAAGCAACCTGTGGTGTCGCTAGCGTCGTTTTTGTATGCGGATGATATACAGGCAAAGGTATAAAACCATCACACATTAATTAAGTTATAATATTTTATTTCTCATTAACAACCGGCTTAGATTTTAAATGACACCCTATTTTTTTATATTAATCATTTCGTCAAGGGGTACGGTAGACACGATTGAAACCTTATATGAATATATGAATAATAATAATAAAAATACTTTATTGCACACCATAAACATAATTACACAGGATAGAATCTTTGTTATTCGCTATAAGTACAATTGAGGCGGTCTTATTGCTTGTAGCAATTCAACCAGCCAGACAACCTTCAGGTAAGGAAAAGCATGAAAAATGAAAGAAGAGGCATGGCGATGAAATTATTTTAAACAAATTTGAAGTGGGCAGGTTTTTATAAAGAAACATAAAATATATTATTCTCATTAACAACCGGCTTAGATATTAATTTGTATTTAGGTATTTATAACTGGTAGAGAATGCCATTCGGCATTAATTCCACCTTATGTTATGCAATAAAGCTAAAAAATACGGTTTTTAATTTTTCATCATGTGGTTACACTTACAGAGAATAATTATAAAACCAGAAGTTGTTGTTAGATGGTGGTGGTAGAACAGCTCATTCGCGATTTAAAATTCCAATTAATTCAGATGTAGATTCTACGTCTCATATGTCATTAGGGTCACCAGCAGTTAAGTTATTGAAGGAACTTATTTAGTCATTTGGGATGAAGCACCTATGACTAAATGTCATGATATTGTAGTTGATGGGTCACGAAATGATATTATAAATGCTTCAATTAAGCACTTTTCAATGTGGCCAAACTTTACTCAACTCCAATTGGCTTATAATATGAGAGCTCATGATGATTTAGAGTTTGCCCAATGGGTGTTAAAGGTAGGCAATGGATCAGCTAATGAAGATGATGACGACCACATTATGCTGCCTCTAAGATGCATTGTAGATAATGCAATTGCAAACCATATTTTTGGTGTGTCCCTTAACACAAATGATTAAAAAAGTTATTCAATTAAAGCTATACTTAATCCTGAAAACGATGGTTGTTTTCAATTAAACGACCAAGTTGTGGAGAGACAGAGAGACCACTGAACAAGACTTGAAAGGTGATAAATATTTAAAGAAAAATTTTATATGTAGAGAAATTTTATGATACTCAACCTGTGATGTATAGTAGAGAATATTCCTTTATAAATAAATAAATATAAATTCTCGGGTGATAATTCTCGATGAGTGACCCCTTAAAAAATACAATTTACATACTTCCTAATATTATTTTTAATTTACCGATTTGAATAAAGAACAACAATTTCATTTATTATTTTTAAAATTAGTAAGTACTCATCTACCCGCCAAAGTAGAGAAAGAGACTGAGTGCTCAAAACAAAGCGGTTTACAGAGAATAAACTTTGAAAATTATTTGTTTTGGTACTTTATATTAGTTTAGTAAGAATGCTGATTTAAAATAAAAAATATTTGTGTAAAAACTATTGCAGTTTTTATTTAATGTATTTATTAAACACAATGAACGAAGCTACACGAATCTATGGCTTGCCTTTAATATTCCTTGAGAATCGATGACTACAGAAATATTTACCGACATTGTGTACCTAGATGTGTATTATGAGTCACATTTCACCCGAGCGGAGCCGGGTTTTCGTCTAGTATTATATATAAAGCTGAAGAGTTTGTTGGTTTGAACGCGCTTATCTCAGGAACTGCTGGACCGATTTGAAAAAATATTTCTGTGTTAGATAGCTTATTTATTCAGAAAGGCTTTAGGATATAAAACATCACGCTGCGACGGGAGGGGAGGGAGCAAACTCAAAACGCGCGGACGAAGTCGCGGGGGACCGCTATTATATTATAAAGCTGAAGAGTTTGTTGGTTTGAACGCGCTTATCTCAGGAACTGCTGAACCGATTTGAAAAAATATTTCTGTGTTAGATAGCTTATTTATTGAGAAAGGCTTTAGGATATAAAACATCACGCTGCGACGGGAGGGGAGGGAGCAAACTCAAAATGCGCGGACGAAGTCGCGGGGGACCGCTAGTATAGAAGATAAATACTCGTATCAATTATTACACAGCAGTGACTGTATATTTGATTGACTTATTCAAACATTCTCAGCGTAGTAGTCCATTGAATAAAAAGTTCTAGAGTGCGTGAGTTAGTAACGTAAGATGTTTCTTCGGAAACATGTCAAGAGTCCCTAGGTAATAAACATACTAAAACCCCGGGACACTAGGAGGAGCTCTGGAGTGGGGGGAGGGGGGGAAAGGGTCCATTTTTTCATTTTTCGCTTAAATCTCAAAAACGGCACATGTTAGAGAAAAACTTTCAAGGAAAAGTTGAAAGGCCATAAAATTATCTACAAGTTGTACCTAAATCATTTTTTCCTATATCCTACCATTTCTGAGTAACACGCAGTAAAAATGACTTTGGCTCAAACAATTTCCTCATACTACATACCCATGTTTATCACATCAATCGATCAAAAAATATTTCTTTCTTCCAAAAAACTCAAATGTGCAACTTGTGACCGGTACTGATAGATTGCTCTTAATTAGGTCTATAATTGGTAAAATAAACACATTCCTCCATGGAAGCCTTTAGGAGGAATCGATTGTCAAAATATTATATTAGGGTAGTTTGAGTTACTGAACTTGATCTTTTTATTTTTTTCTTCCAAAAAACTCAAAAGTGCAACTTGTGACCGGTACGTATAGATTGCTCATAATTAGGTCTATCATTGATAAAAAAACCAGATTCCATCATGGAAGCCTTTAGGAGGAATTGAATTTTATTAGGGTAGTTACGATACTTGAACTTTTTATTTTTTTTCTTCCAAAAAGCTCAAAAGTGCAACTTGTGATTGGTACTAATAGATTGCTCTTAATTAGGTCTATCATTGGTAAAAATAACACATTCCTCCATGGAAGCCTTTAGGAGGAATTGATTGTCAAAATATTATATTAGGGTAGTTACGCAACTTGACCTTTTTATTTATTTTCTTCCAAAAACCTCAAAAGTGCAACTTGTGACTGGTACTGATAGATTGCTCTTAATTAAGTCTATAATTGGTAAAATAAACACATTCCTCCATGGAAGCCTTTAGGAAGAATCGATTGTCAAAATATATGTTAGGGTAGTTTGAGTTACTGAACTTGATCTTTTTTATTTTTTTCTTCCAAAAAGCTCAAAAGTGCAACTTGTGACCAGTACCGATAGATTGCTCATAATTAGGTCTATCATTGATAAAAAAAAAACAGATTCCACCATGGAGGCGTTTAGGAGGAATTGAATTTTATTAGGGTAGTTACGATACTTGAACTTTTTATTTTTTTTCCTCTAGTGCCTCTCATATGACATCAATGTCCCAACATTATCCGTTGTTCGGATTTTTTCGATGAAGTTTCACACGTAGCATGGGAAGGAGTCCGCCCTCGTTAAGCTTATGCTAAAGTTTGCTTATGTTTTCGAATTTTTCACCTTTCATGGGATGAAGCTCGAAAACGGCTGCTAATAGAAAAAAATGATTTAGGTACAACTTGTAGATGATTTTATGGCCTTTCAACTTTTCCTTGAAAGTTTTTCTCTAACATGTATCGTTTTGGAGATTTAAGCGAAAAATGAAAAAATGGAACCTTTCCCCCCTCCCCCCACTCCGGGGCTCCTCCTAGTGTCCCGGGGTTTTAGTATGTTTATTACCTAGGGACTCTTAACATGTTTCCGAAGAAACATCTTACGTTACTAACTCACGCACTCTAGACCCCCCTTGGAGGGACTCATTCAATGGACTATAGCCCGGAGTTTGAAAGTTGGCGGTGTTTCATTCCCGTGCCTCGGAAAGTACGTAAAGCCGTTGTTCCTGCGCCTGATCTCTCTCCAGTCGTGTCAGATGGCTATCCCATCGGGCTATGAGAGTGAGAGGAATAAAGAGTGCACCTGTGTTTGAGTACACACATGTGCAATATAATTCTTCCCTCGCAGTCGGTAAGTTGTTGTGACTGGCCACCGCAATCGAAATCGATTTCTGAGCTCGCATCCTTGTTTTATTTTTTTATTTTATTTCAATTGGTAACAAAACAGACATTAATCAAATAGATACAAATAATAATATTAATTAAATTGCTGTGAAAACTAGACCAATGTCCTAGCATGTTACACGTTTACAATAATCAATTGCGTAATTAATAAATTTAAAATGAAGTGCAAAATACAATAAAAATTAAGAACAATCAATAGAATAAAAAAAAAAAAACAATCAGTACAATCAATCAATTTACAATAAATATTAAATTTAATAAGATTATTAGATAAACACACACAAATCTTAAAAATCTGGTATGGGTTAGGTGGATAACGCTTAGCTGAGGTCATCTACGAGGGCTCGTATTTCGTTCTTGAAGCGAGTAGGTCTACAATCAAATATGTCGAGCTTATCCTGCAGCTGATTGTATAAGCGACACATTCTAGCTATAGGGTTGTGCCGTGAGACATTGTTCCTATATATGGGTAGGACAAAAGTGGGCAGTGGGCGCCTAGCGTTTACTCTAATGTTAATACTTAAGGATGACGTAAGATCGGGAGATTCAATTAAGTGATGCACGATTTTGTGCAGAATCGATAAATCTAGTAGCTGCCTACGTGCACTCAAGGTAATCATGCCAAAGGTCTTCAGCCTATCCGTGTATGACCCAGAAGATCGCCCTAAACCCAGTCGGAAAGATATCAATCTGAGGATTTTTTTCTGCACCGATTCAATATGATTAGAATGGATCTCGTAATAAGGGGACCAAATGGCCGATCCATACTCGAGCTTACTTCGAATTAGGGAGCAGAATAAGGTGATGAGACTTTTTGGATTTTTAAAATCCTTTGTAATCCTAGAAAGGAAACCTAGAGTTTGCAGTGAACTGTTGACCATATTTTTGTAATGCGAACTGTTACACGGGATATTTCGTTGAGGTTTTTAAAAAAGATTATTTTAGGAAAACACAGTTTATTTCACTAATTGACAGAAAATAATACAATTAATTTGGGAGCGTGTGTCTTGGGTGGAGGTTGGAACAAGACTACTAGTCTTAACCTAGGACCTAACGCTTGCTAACCTAAATGCTGACACAGCAGAACATCTCTAAGAGATGTCAGCCCTATTACTTACGTATCTAAGGTGTAACAACCCCCGCCGGAGATTAAACTTCGGGGTAAAATAAGGATACCGAAGTTTATGATAACTATATATTTTTAAACTATTTCCCTTAGTCTAGGACCGGGAGTTGCAGAATGAGTTGGAGTTTTTGAAGATGGATTAATATAACTACTTTCTCTGGGGGGAGTGTTATCTATACTTTTGAGAGAAATGTCTTCGTTTTCATTGATTACAAGTTTTGGTTTTCTACGTAAAATATTGCAATTGGATCTGATAAAATGAATAATTTTATATAAAAATAAACAAGTAACTAAACAAGACACAATAACAGTTAAAATTGAATAATGTGCACCGTATTTTGTAAAGTGTGATTGGTTAATAATTTTGTCTGTTTCCTTTAAAATAGATAAGGAGAGATGTTTGTAAAGTTGTATATTTTCGGAATTAAAATTTTCCAAGTCAACATTATCTGCTTTTACTGTAAAGTTACTCTTGTTAAGGTCACAGCATGTATCCTTAACAATATTAAAATTAGTTTTTTCTATAGGTATTGTTATATTTAATATGTTGAATTTAGGAATAAGTTTCGTATTTTTACAATATGCGGTGCAGTTGTTTGGCAAACTAAGTACACCGGTTCCAAGTAGGTCAATAATAATAATTTCAGAATCTACACAATCTATAAACAATTTAGTAGGATGAGACTGGATATAGATCCAGCGGTTATTTATAAGAGGTTTCCAAATGTCTATATTTCCCGAGAGTAATTTAGTTTCACACTTTTTAGGGACGCTAGATAAAACTTTGCTTAGGATTTTACTTTCACATGTAACGTGAGCACTGGGGGTATAAACGTTCATCACTTCACACACATAAGATTGAAGTGTAATCACTGTGCAGGAGTTCAGATTTTCCAGGGTGCAGAACCGGGTTTTGTCTTTGGTCATTGCTATGTATTTACTGCTAGGTATAATAGTAGCATAAGTGTCTAAACTTTTTACATCATGTGGTGTGGGTAGCGGAATGCTATGAAGGAGCGAATAAGTATCCGCATTTACAAGTGGAATTTGTAGAATAAACATAATCTTATTTCTAAAATAATAACAAGTTAACTTAGAGATACGGATTATATCATGTATTAAGTCTAAGTCTAAATCTACAGGTAATTTCAAGTTATTTGAAAAATGTCTGTAGTTATCAGCAAGCTCTTGGTATAGTTTTGATGGAGTTAGCACAGAGGGGTGCAACACGTTTTGGTTACAAAATAGGATCGAATTAACTATATCTTCAAGTCGAAATGATAACGTCAATATAGTGGAATCTAAGATATTGAATGCTGTATTTAATTCTGACGCAATTATTGTTTCTTGTGAGATGATGGTTAAGTTATTGAGGTCTACTGAGAGCTTGTTAAATTAATAGCTAGTTTTAAGTTGGCTTCATTAATTTTAACTTTTTCAAGAGTTTCGTTTTGCGCTGTCAGTGTAGACATGCTTATTAAAATGTTGTGTTTAATTAAGGAGGCCATCTTCTTGTCATTTTCCTGTACAGCGGCTAAAGCATTATCATACCTTATTGCATCGTCTTCCGTTAGGGTTCCAAACAACTGTTTGAGGGCTGATCCGATTCCACCAAACCAGGCAGATCTTTTATTTCTATGGCTAATGAGATGCGATAAAGAATCATACTGTTTCGTAATGTCGTAGTATCTTACGAGTACAGATGCCAAAATATTATCACACTCTATTTCGCTATGAATCTGGCTATTCTTACAAAAATAATTTTTACTATCCATCATTGATTTCAAACTAAGGATGTGCGGATTGAGATATGAAATATCAACAGGAGCCAAAACATTTATGTAGCCGCCATTTATTTTTAAATCTCCGATATAATCGAAGTAAATCCCTGGACTGGTGTTGATTGATTGTACATAGTTCGCCTGAACTTGTGTGATTACGAGTGTACTGTAATATGAGAAAATTAAAATTACCTTAAATAATATCTAAACAAACTACCTAATTATAATACTAAAATAATAATTATACGACTTAATTCCTAACAGTTACAGCTAAGGAGTTAGTCCCGTCCCGTCTCAGATTGCGGCTTATCAGGAAGCTAACATAAACAACCGTCGCATCGAGGCGACTAGGTGCCAGACGCGCGGTCAGCACATATCTTTGCATGGGCAAAGCAAGCTTGGATGGGTTTATGCAGAACGAGTCAAGTAAAATAAATAATTAATTAAAAATAAATATTACATTTTAGATTGCAATTAAAATAAACGTCACAATTGTGTTATATTAGATACAGCAGTTGTAGTTGCAAGTTTAAATTGATCGAAATGATGGGTTACATGACGTCGATTTATTAATAATGTTGCTGTGTGGTTGTTATGCACTTTAATGATTTTATATGGCCCTTTCCAGAGGGGTGAAAGAGCCTTTCTAAGCCTAAGGTGATTCTTAAGATTTACAAAATCTCCGGCCTTATAGCGCGGGGGAGCTTTTGAATGTGAGTCATAATATCGTTTTGATATTTGCTTTGATTGGAGAATGTTTTCTAAAGCCTTTTCACGAGTGTATTTAAATCGATGTTGTAGCATTTTGGTATAATCAGTATAAGTAGTACCAGAGTTCGTCTCGTAGACCGAGTTTGGAATGATCGGTTTATGACCGAAAACTAACTCGTATGGAGTAAATTTAGTAGTGGAATGGACAGTGGTATTATAAGTGTGCATAGCAGTATAAACGTATGTTGGCCAATTATCTTGGTTTTCATTTACAAATGATTTTAAGTATTCTTTCAAAGTGGAATGGCTGCGCTCTAGTGCGCCTTGTGTTTGGGGGTGGTACGGAGAAGACCAGAGTTGTTTTATTTTAAAGAACTGGCACGTTGTCTTGAATAGCTCGGAGGTGAAGTTAGTCCCTTGATCGGTAAGAATGGATTTAGGTATTCCAAAAAGAGAGATGAAATGAACAAGGCAATCACTAGTCTCTTCCGCAGTTGTGCTACGCAAAGGATAAGCCACAGAGTATTTCGTTAAGTCATCTTGGAGAGTCAGGATATATTTAAGTTTGGCAGTACCAGATTCAGGAAGTGGGCCTACAATATCCAAAGCGACTCTTTGGAATGGCGAAGTGGACGTAGTGGTTATTTCCATAGGGGCACGGTTGATTCTTCTGAGGGCTTTGTTTTCTTGACATAATTTACACTTTTTAACGTAATCTTCTATATCGCTTCTCATTCCTTTCCAATAAAATTGTTCTTGGATCCTGTTATACATGCGAACTGAGCCTAAATGTCCAGCTGTTGGTATATCGTGATTTTCACGTAGAATTTGAGGTCTTTCGCTGGGAGTCGGATAGATGATTTTATTTCGATAGATATGAATTTGAATATTAGTGTCGTGGAATAGATAAGCAAGCATGTTGTAGATCTTGTTATAGGAATGTTGATCAAATGGATTTTTGAAATCGGAAATAACAATTTCAGTAATTTCTTTGTTTTGGATTATTGTGTGTTTGGCGCGATCGAGTGTTTTGTAAATTTCGGAGTAGGAACATTCATCGAAATGATGGACATTAGTAAAAATGAAGAATACATCTTTATTAGAATATTTAATTCCTTGAATTGAGTGCAATTCTTTTTCGGCGTTTCGGATTTCACCAGCAGTTTCTAAATTTGCAAGTATTTCTTCGACATACGGGTTTGAATCGTCTAGGTCCATAGACGTAGGGACAATAATGGTTTTGCAGTATGTTTTTAATAAAGTCTCGTTATGTTCAAATATTCTTGAATTGGGTATGAAATCTTTGCTTGCCATTAGCTTGAGGAATTCAGAGTAGTTTCTGGGGTCGGAATCTAATACGGGAGTTGGATTTGATATATTTTCCGGATTCGGTGGACTATCCAGGTTCAATAGGTTTCTGGGAGGCTGTATATCTTCAGCGTTGTTAACACCCGGTGGGCTTTCGAGGTCTTGTGGAGTTTGTTGTGAGGTTGTATCAGGATTTATGAGATCATCGATGTTGAGTGGGTTTTCAGAATTTGGAGGGTTATCAAAACTTAGTAGATCTTCGATATTCGGAGAGCTTCGAATATTCAACGGATTTCCAACATTTGTCGGATTTGGTAAGTTTTCAGGATAAAGTGGCGATGGAATTGATAAATTATCGAAGTCAAGGTTTAAATTCTCGGAATGGGGGCTATATTCAATGTAGGGATCCAAATCTATGAGATCATGATTAGGACTTGGGAGGAATTCGTTTTGATCTATGTTAACAGTATTTGGATCCAGTGCGCTCATGGGATTGGCGACTGGAAAATGTTGTGATTCAGCATTATCCACAGTTGGGTTTTGAAATACAGGTTGTACAGGGTTTACGGGGTACCTAGAAAGAGCGTCAGCTGCTGAGTTAAGCTTTCTTTTCCTATATATGATTTCGTATTCGAATTCTTCGAGTTGGAGACGCCAGCGTTGTAATTTGCTGCTTGGATCAGTGTGATTAAAGAGCCATTTCAGGGGGCGATGATCGGTAACAATATAGAATTTATGCCCAAATAGATAGGGTCTAAACGTTTTGCATCCAAAGAAGCCAGAAGTTCCTTTTCTGTTGTGCTGTAATTTATTTCATTTTTATTTAAGGTACGAGATGCGTATGCTATTGGGTTGTCTTTGCCAATAGGACCTTGAGATATGATCGCAGAGATGGCGTAGTTGGACGCATCGCATGTTAGGTTAAAAGGTTTTGTAAAATCAGGATATATCAGGACAGGGGCCGAAGTCAGTTTGTCTTTTAGACTTTCAAATGCTAATTGTTGTTCGTTGGACCATAGAAATGGGACATCCTTTTTCAACAGGGATGTAAGAGGTTTCGAAAGCTTGGAAAATTCAGGAATAAAACGCCTATAATATGATATAAGGCCTAGAAATGATTTGATGTCTTTTGGACAATGTGGGACTGGGAATTCTTGTACGGATTTGATTTTGTTGGGATCTGGTTTGACACCGTTTTCAGTAATGACATGACCTAGGTAACCGACTTCTTTTCTTAAAAATTCACACTTGTCAGGCTGTAGTTGGAGGTTGAATGAACGGAGTTTCTCAAAAACGGCTTTGAGGTTTTCGATATGAGAATTAAGATCGTGGGAATAAATAACTACGTCATCTAGGTACACGAAGCACCGCTCTCCTTGGAGGCCAGTGAGCACCGTATTCATGAGTCTTTGAAAGGTTGAAGGAGCGTTTTTAAGTCCAAACGGCATTCTCGTGAATTCAAAGTGGCCTTGAGGAACGCTAAAAGCAGTTTTGCAGGAGTCTTTAGGAGCCATTTTGATTTGATGAAAACCAGAGGCAAGATCCAATGTAGAGAAATATTTAGAATTTCCTAATTGATCGAGGATTTCTGTGATATTGGGAATAGGGTAAGTTTCTCCAACCGTTATATCGTTTAATCGTCTATAATCTATGACAATACGCCATTTCTTTTGTCCAGACGCATCGATTTTCTTTGGGACGATCCAAATAGGAGAAGACCATGGTGATAAAGAGGGTTGAATTATGTTTTGATCTTGCATTTTTTTGATTTGGGATTGAACTTCATGTTTGTGTACTTCCTGGAATCGATATGATTTGACGTTAATCGGTTGATCGGAGTTTGTACGGATTTCGTGTTGAATCGCATCCGTAGAAGATAGAAGGTCTTGTGGTAAATGAAAGATGTCAGAATATTTGGAGCAAAGATCGCATAAGGCGTCAGATTCTTCGTTATTGAGGTGATATATTCTAAGTAGATCTAGTACTTGATTGGTTCGAGACAAGGTGTTATTATTAACAAAAGTATTAATTGATAGACAAGGAACTGGTTGTAGTTTCAGTTTTAAATCAGAGTTCAGGGTAATGGGATTTTCAGAGGTATTTACGACGGATATGTTTATCCTTTTATTGCTTTTTAATTTGACTATGCAATTTGCAATAAGCAAGGAGTCCGAGATGTGTTGGTCTAGTACGAGTCCTTCGTTGAGGTCTGTGTTGGAGACAGTGCATTCAATAATGGTTTCGGTACGAGGTGGAATTACATATGTAGGTTCGGAAAATATGAGATTTAGTTTTAATGATTGGACCTTCAGAGTGTTTTGATTGTAGTCGATATTGCACTCGAGACTATTGAGAAGATCGTTGCCTATGATACCGTCATAAGGTAAGGTGATTTTGTCGACCACATGGAATTGGTATGAGATGTCTTTCTTTGCACTTGGAAACAGCTTTAACTCGAAATGACCCAGTGTGGGTGTTGCTTCGTCGGAATTATCGATACCTTTTAGGTTTATTATTTCAGGCACTAGCTTTGGCATGATTTCTATTGATAATTTCTTTATTAAACTTACGGCAGAACCGGTATCAACAAGGAAAGTCAAGGGTTTATGAGCGACCTCTGTTTGAAGAATCACATGGGGTAAGTATCTTTTATTTGAATTGTTATTAATTTTGTAAATTTTGATGTTTTCGTTTTCTGTTTTCAGGTTCGATGGATGACGAGACTCGCTGACTTTAGATGCATATGGTACACAAGGATCGAGACGCACCGAGGGCGTAGATGTATTGGAGTTAGAGTTAATGGGTTTGGTAAGTTTGGGTTTAGTTGTTGCAGTAGATTTAGTAGGGCCAGTACATGTGATTGGATTGGATTTAGACGCTGAGGATTTATTGGACTCAGTGGATGTGGCAGAATTGGATTTAATAGATGCAGTGGATGTGGTAGGATTGGATTCAGTGGATGCAGTGGGTTTAATAGATGCAGCGGAATTAGTAGATGCAGTGGATTTAGTAGATTTGGTGGATCTGGTAGGTTTGGATTTAGTAGATTCAGTGGATTTAGTAGAGTCAGTGGATGTGGTAGGATTGGATTTAGTAGATGCAGTGGATTTAGTAGAATCAGTGGATGTGGTAGATGTTGATGGTGTCTTTGAATTAGAAATTAGAACTGATCCTGAGGGTCGAGGCTTTGGACTCGCGGGACACCGCCGTGAGCCCACTTTTAGTTTAAATCTTCGATTTCTACATTTTGATCATCTTGGTCGGGGTAGTCATTCTGAGCGTCCTGTTCAATCGCGAAAACTTTGCGTGGTAGGCTACCGTTGGAGCTCGATGTAGGATGGTAGTTAGGACGATTGGAAGGTACGAGACTTTGTGACTTATTGTTATTATACTGCCGTTTGCGGCAGTTTTCAATAGAGTGGCCTACATTTTTGCAATATCTGCAGACCTCAGGCGATTGCTGTTGATTTGGTCGAATGTCGCGACGAGGTTGGGGACGTTTGTCACTAGAAGTTGAGGGTTGTGGCGACCTTTTAAAGGCTGATAAGATTTTCTCTTCGGCTAACGCAAAGTTAACCGCAGCATTGAGTGAGGCCGGATTACGACACCGGACAATTTGTGAAAGTCGGGGTTGAAGGCCTGTCACAAAAGTGTGCAGCGCTAAATCTTCCATAGCGGCGACACGGCCTGCTAATTCTGTTTTCTTTTTTGTAGGGATTGATATGTTGATCTCTGTCAATAATTTGGCGAGACACGACTCTACTTTAAGAGCAAACTGGTTAACTGATTCATTGAAGTTTTGTTTTGAATCTTGTAATTCTGTTAGCAGATGTGAATAGTGTTTTCTTTCGCCAAACTGTTGTTTGAGGAACTCCACAAACTGGTCGAACGAGTCGAAGTCTTTTATGCTACATATACTTTCAGCTCTTCCTTCTAATTGACTTAGTATGTACTTGAATAGAATGGATTTTTGACTTTCTGTTGCGAGGTTAAATGCGCTTTGGCAGTTTATTATAAAGGGATTTAAATTTCTCGCGTCCCGTCAAATGGCCTAATAAACTTGAGCAATATATTTAAATCTATCGTTTCAACTTCAGGCAGTTTCGAAGCTGCTGTTTGACTCCGCGTCATTGGCTTAGTAGCTGTGTTTTGTGTGGGAACACCTGGTTCGGGATCTACATACTCCTCTGTTTGGTTGTTGGCCATGTTGAAATAGATCTTAATTTAATAAACTAACTGAGTACGCACACAAATAAGAGTTACTTATATTTAATCGTTGGTTCCTTACTGCATAACTTATATAAACAATGACCAAAGACTCACCAGAGCGCGAGTATCGGATGCATACTTGACGTGATTCGGAGATAGGGGCGAGATTGTGTCACAGACTAGGCGACTCGGCGACTCGGCGACTCGGCGACTCGGAGAGCTTGTAGCGATGATAAGCACTTTAATCGTTTTAGCAGGATACGGTGATAAAAACAGGAAACAGCGGTACCAGCCAACCCGGGCCAGCAAAAGTGAGTTGAATTTTCTTTTCAGGATACGGTGATAAGATGTTGAAAGAAACCAGCCGGTCTGGCCAGTCTTGGTGAGCCAGGTTCCAACCAAGCACTCGGGAAACAGCGGATGCAGTGGACTTCAACGTTGCACTCAGGATGTAGTAGATGCAGAGGACGCAGTGTTTTTTTTTCTTCACAAGGACACACACTGTTTTTTTGGGTATTTCACTGTCACTTAGAGCTGTGTTTGCGGAGACGAAACCGAGGACCAATTTTTTTTGATCCCTTCACGCTGCCACCAAATGTTACACGGGATATTTCGTTGAGGTTTTTAAAAAAGATTATTTTAGGAAAACACAGTTTATTTCACTAATTGACAGAAAATAATACAATTAATTTGGGAGCGTGTGTCTTGGGTGGAGGTTGGAACAAGACTACTAGTCTTAACCTAGGACCTAACGCTTGCTAACCTAAATGCTGACACAGCAGAACATCTCTAAGAGATGTCAGCCCTATTACTTACGTATCTAAGGTGTAACAGAACGAAAGGAGAGATCTGCGTCAAAACAAACGCCAAGATCCCTCACAGTGGATTTGCGCTCGAGTGTGTGTCCCTCGAGCTCATAGTCATAGTATATTTTATACCGTTTCTTAGTAAATGAAATCACCAGGCATTTACCGACGCTCAAGGACATACCATTCCTTAAGCACCAGGCTTCTACCTTTGTGAGATCACTTTGCAAGCGGGCACAGTCATTTACCGTCTCAATCTGCGCGAAAATTTTTAAGTCATCGGCATACAAGAGTCGTGGACAAGTTAGTTCATTCACAAGGTCGTTGATAAAAATTAAGAACAATAATGGTCCAAGATGTGACCCCTGGGGGACACCAGATTTGACCGGAGCAGGTGATGACTGAAACCCCTTGACACACACTAATTGACTTCTATTAGTAAGGTAAGATTCCACCCAGCGCAGCAGAGATCCATGAACCCCGAGAGCGCCAACCTTGCGACATAAAAGACCGTGATCGACCTTGTCGAACGCCTTTTTAAAGTCTGTGTAAACAGAGTCCACTTGACCACCTGAGTCGAAGACGTGACATAGGTATGTCTTGTACTCAAGCAGGTTGCTTATTGTACTCCGGTTTTTCACAAATCCGTGCTGGTATTGAGAGAGATGCGGCTTGAAGTGGTGATAAAGGTGATCGTAAACGAGCGATTCAAGGACCTTCCCGGGGCACGACAGGAGACTAATTGGCCGGTAGTTCTCGCAGTTAGAGCTGTCACCAGATTTGTGAATAGGTACTATGTGAGCCACCTTCCAGGCTGAGGGAAAAATTCCAAGAGACAATGATTGATTGAAAATGATGGAAAGTGGCTGACTCAATTCTCTGGAACAGAGCCTGTATACTTGAGGAGGGATCCCATCAGGTCCAGCCCCCTTGGAGGCGTCGAGCAAGTCCAACTTACCTAAGACTTCCCTTTCGCTTACTGAGACTCTGGGCAAACTAGAAATACAGTCAGTCAGCTGAGGATGGGCCACATTATCGTTACCACATAAAGGCAAAGGCTCCTCGAAAACTGACCCGAAATAAGATGAGAATAGCTGGCAAATGCCGTCACCGTCGGAAGATGATACTCCTTGCAAGGTCATGGTCTGAGGAATACTTTTATGATCTTTTTTATTTTTAACATAGCTCCAGAAAGATTTGATGTTCGTGTGCAAACTGTATTCTGTTGAGGCTACAAAATTCCTATAGCAAGTGTTTGTGAGCAGTTTTGCTCTTTTTCTCAAAAGGGAGAAGGTATCGTAATCCCTCGGATTATGAAACCGTTTGTATCGCCTGTGATACTTTTGTTTTTCCTTTAAGCACTTAATCAGTGGGGGCGTAAACCAGACGGGGTATCTATTGCTCCTGGGTTTCATCATTGGAGTGTGATTTACGATCGAGTCATTAAGCAACACATACATTTTGTTTACGTTAGTGTTTACATCGTGTGAATCTAGTTCGGCATGCCAGTCTACTGCACGAAGATCTGTCCGTATGCCTTCAAAATTACATTTAGCGAAATTTAAACGAGGGACGTGCCTGGGTTTCATACTTTTAACTGTGCCTTCAATCTCTATCTCAACGACAATTGGGGGATGATGTGTGTCGATTTTGGAAATTACTTGATCTGTTTCTAAAGCTAGAGTGTGCACGTTTGGGCAATTTGACAGTACTAAATCGAGGAAACGTCCATTTTCATTGGTAGTGAGATTTGATTGTGAGAGTTTGCAAGCTTCAATGGTGTCGATTAGATATTGACATTTGAAATTGTGGGACAAAGTGGGTGTCAGGTAAGGGCCAGCTGATGACCAAGACAAATTAGGAGTGTTGAAGTCTCCTATCACCAAGGAAGTATCGTCTGGGTCAGCGGCTAATAATGTAGATTGCATATTACTATAAAATTGAGAAAGTGTGTCTTTTGGAATATCTGGGGGTAAGTAGCATGTACAAAGGTTCACGGTACGTAGATTGCCCTGCGATCCGAGCCTTAAAGAAACCCAGATGTCCTCAGCCTCGCAGTCCCACCCAGCTCTACGGATGACATGTATTTCCTTTTTAATAGCAACAACAACTCCGCCTCCGTCCGACTTAGAGCTTGACGATGTTTCGCGATCACGTCTAAAGACATAATAACGGTCATCCAGAAATTCGCCACTATACACGCTGCTATTTAAATTGGTTTCAGTTAAGCATATAATATCATAATCATTTTGTAATATGTTAAGAA
This sequence comes from Pyrausta purpuralis, assembly GCA_963924145.1. NCBI lineage: Eukaryota > Metazoa > Arthropoda > Insecta > Lepidoptera > Crambidae > Pyrausta > Pyrausta purpuralis. The sequence continues at coordinate 24,640,285 of OZ001657.1, forward strand.
GTACACTAGTAAGTTTTGACCTAATCCCGTTAACGTTCTGGTAGTACAATGTTAAGATACTTGACATAAAGAATTGAGTTAATGATATGCCTATAAAATTTGTTCGAGATAAGATAGAATAGTAGGATGACATACAGTTATTGCCTATGTTTTCCTTAACCTGTCCAAGGTTAGAAGGTCCTTAACGTAGACCGCATTGGAGCCGTCGTCCTTCCTGAGGTACACCCTGTTGTATTTCACCCAGACGTATTTGTAGCTATGATCTTTAGCGAATTTTCGAGCCGCCGCATAAAGCTCCTTGCTCTCAACAGACAGATGCTCCGCAAGGTAGACGGTAGATCTTTCGCCAGGTATGCCGAGAGTTGACGTGTCTAGAGGAGATGAACGGTGGCTTTTATTATATCTTCTATACGCCGACAGGATCGTATCACGGTGACGCTCGGATGGCAAAGTAACTAGGATGTTACGAGGACGCGCAGAGCTTGGGTTAAATTTAGCTACTCTTCGAATGGCACAAATATCGGAGTTCTGGACGGGCACGTTTAGTGTGTCACAGATTTTCTTGACAATGGCCGTTAGATCCTCGTTCCGTTTGTCCGGAACGGCCTGTATTTCCAGGTTTCGGCTGCGAGATACTTTCTCCATCGAGACAATGCGACGTTCCATCGCGGATAGTTCAGACTGAACCCTGGCTTTTTCCAACTCTAATTTAGATATTGCGGTGTTGGCTGCTGTGAGGTCCCCTTTAAGGTCTTGCTGTTCACTAGCGAGAAAATCCGTCGTTTGTGTAAATTCAGCCTTCAAGTTTTCTGTGACAGATGTAATTTGGTTTTGAATCATTTTATTAATGGACGCGCGAAATGAGTCAAACTTCGCGTCCAGTTTGTCGTCTAGTTTAGCATCTAGGAGGCACAAGAATTCAGCATAAGTCATGCCGTTAGACGAGACGCCGGCCTGCGCTGTGGGTAAGGGCTCAGTATTTACTCTGCAACTGTTCGAGGCAGTTGTGCTTTCGTCGTGTAAAGACTCGTCACACGACATGGTTGATTCATTCAATGGCTGTGAAAAGTGTTTGCCTACAGGCGTGTCGGGTCCCTTCCGGCGCGTAGTGTTCGCACAGCTAGGACAGTACCAATTAGCTGTTAATTCCTTTCTGTTTTGTTGAAAGTAAAGAGATGACATATTTAAGCACTTGTAGTGATAAAGTCCTCGGCAGGGATTGCATTTAAGCAAGTCATCTTTAGATACAGCAGTTTTACATGCCCAGCAATTCATTGTGAAGTGTTTAAGCAAGCGTAGTAATTAAGTTAAGCGATAAAAATATGTGTAACAGGTGAAAGGCGGCGTCTGGTTGTCTAGTAGCAACAAACGGGTTTCCGTGTGCGAATGAAAGCGGAGACAGTGCAGCTAGTTGTGGTGCGAGTGAGACGACAAGCGATGCGTGCACGCACAGTCGGGGTCGATGACCGCTGGGAATGACGTAATCTCGTAGAACACAGCTGGTTGTTATGTGCGTTTGAAAATAATGTTCGCAAGTTCACAATATCACTGATTTACACAAAAATAGGAACGATTCACGAAAAAGTAACTTCACTGTCAGATAGTACCCATTGCAGGCTTCATAATAGTATAAGTTTCCATGTTTGAAATTCACTATTGTGTATGTTTTTTTGCGATAAATACGGAGCAGCGATTCAATGATGTTTACGCTAACGCGACGCGCGACCTTGTGCTAGGATCCAGACTGTGTGCCTTCCACCAAATCTATATTTGGAAAGTATGTTCCACTATATTTCACTAAACTCTGCATTTTCTTTTCGCCGAGAACTTCAAACATTTATAAGATATAATTATGTTTTTGTTATTATAGTGTTTTACCACTTTACAAAAAGTCTTACAAAAGAAAACTTCTTAAAAACATTGAAAAAAAATAATTGTTAAACTTCCACACTCATAGCTAGCGCGTATCTACAAAATACTACGCCTAACTACTTTTCGTAGCTAGTAAGCTACGAAAAGGCGACCTGGTGTTAGAAAATTTGACTTGCAATTATAATTAGATTTTGTGAGTTTTTTCGATTTAAAAAAAAAACATATGTTTTTCAGCATCAGTATCGTTAGCACAACCACCCCTGAGTCGCTCGTTGCTGACCAAAACATCACCCTCTGTAGATAAAATTTAATAAATAAATAAATAAGGTAATAGGTTCGAAAAAGTTTTTGTTGGGGAGTTTTGTAACAAAAGCAAAGAATCCTATACCGTTATATACCATAACCATTATTTATTTTTATTTATTTATTTAAAGACTTTATTGCACAGATTTAGTGTACAAAGGTGGACTTAATGCTAAAAGCATTCTCTACCAGTCAAACCTTTAGGTCATGCAGAAAGGTGTCAACGGGTGCAGTGAAAAGCTTCTAAAGAAAAAAGGAACATAGTAACAATAATCCTATTATCCTATAATAATAAATATTCATATTATAATATATTATTTAAATAGATAAACCTACATTTAAATAGTAACTTTAACTATAAACATATTATATACGTACATAAGCATAAATAAAGCAATAATACATACATATAATAATAATATTACTATGCAATTATTCACTCTTTCAGAAATGTGCGAACTATATTCTTGAAGGATAACCTCGAATCAGTCTTCCTTATATCTAGGGGAAGAGAGTTCTAGAGTCGTGTAGCTGTCACTGTAAATGACTTTGAAACATACGAGGAGCGGTAAGCCTGCGTACCTAGCCGAAGGTTGTCAGAGGAACGGAGAGAACGATCATGAGTTTGACTTAAAAAAGGGAACATATTTCGAAGGTAAGAAGGGGCAGAGGGGTTATACAGAATAGTGTGAAGAATGCAAAGAATTCGAGGGTCTCTACGTTGACGGATGGTAAGCCAATTCAGTTGTGCTCTGTAACTGGAGACATGGTCGTATTTACGGAGGCCGAAGATGAATCTAATACAACTATTTAGGAGACGTTCAAGTTTATCAGTGAAGGCTTCAGTGAGGTTAGTACAGCACGAATCAGCATAGTCGATGATAGGAATGACTAAACTTTGCATAAGCAGAAGTTTCGTTTTAAATGGGAGAAAGAATTTAAGGCGGTAGAGACTTCTCAGACATGTGATAACCTTACGACTTACTTCTGATATGTGATCAGTCCATCCCAGCGTAGAGTCAATGATAAGACCCAAGTTCTTTACACTGGAAGAGTAAGGAATTGTCGTACCTTTATACGCTATCGGATCCAGATCAACGGTATTAAGCCTAGAGATCAGTCATTATAAAGATGAAGCTATAGCATTTTAAAAACAAATTGAGTAAAACTTATAGGATGATGTGAATCTTCAGTATTTTTTACGGGATTGCCAATGTTAAAACCATAAGTGTTCACTTTCAGTTTAACTTTGCCGTAGATATTGTTCCACCTTTTTATTTCTAACCAACACATTCGGCATGTTCCACACAAACAATATGACGCCTTGTTCAGTTCCCACAATATATCGCCGCGAGCGCTGGTTTAAACTTTTAACGAGTGAAACTAACTAAATTGGCTACGCCGCTAACTGTGCCATATCCTCGGAGAACGGACTAATAATTTGCTCAGTGTTTATTCAAATGACAAAGTGCAAACAGCACTAATCTTGTGTTGAGCAGTATTTGTTTGGCATGTAGAAATGAAAACTAAATGTCTTTAACACTTCCTTTTAGCAGTTTTTCTATGGTAACGAAAAACATTATAAGACATGTTATTTTTATTTGAAGTTTTAATTTATTTGTTGTGTAATCAATTCCTTGTTTTTAAGGCAACGATTATAATTTTTATCCTTCACTTTATTTTGGAAAAAACTTGATGATTCATGTTTATCAGGGGCTTTATAAATATTTGAAGATACTGTAATAAAAGAAAAAAAACAGTATTTTTTAATTCAGATGAGAGAAAGCTCAGATTTTCATGAAAAACGGCACGAGGAACTAATAAAAATAGCATATAAAGATACAAACAATATTACAATAAATACAACTTTAAAAACGTTTATATTATTCGCTATGTTATATGGTTCAACCTGATTCTCATAGTAGAGTTTCGAATCGCTTTCCTCATTAACCTGAGCACAATCTATCTCGACTTTGGCTTTAAGATAATTCAGTCTTGATTCACACAAGCGTACGGGAACTAATAAATGACATATTAACATCATATTACTTTGAACGAGCCGTGTTGAATAAAGGGAGGAACACAGTAAGAGCATAATTTATTTTGTTTAATTGAACTTGTTGAAATCAATTTATCTGATATGAGCAATGTTCCTGAGGTCCAAGCCTATCCAGACATTGGCTGTAAGTTTTTTTTTGTAACAGCGCACTAGATTTGATTTATAATAATGATAGAATACGATTTTTAAAAAAAAAATTGGACATCAATCACTTACATTGCTCTGATCCCAACGTAAGTAGCTAATTCACTTGTGTTATGGAACTGAGACACAACGGTCACAAGTGTCACAACACCAAGACCCGAGACAATATAGAAAATCTTGATTTCTACATTGACCCAACCGGGAATCGAACCTGTGAACTCGGAGCGGCGACGCCTTGAAACCCAGCGTACTTAGCCACTGCACTATGGAGATCGTCGAGACATAATTATCTCATATTTTTGGAGCTACACAGTGAACTAGAAGATTTTTACAGACTTCAAAAATAGGAGATAATCAGTGCGACCTGCATGAATGTGATATCGTACGAAATAGTTATTAAGTGTACATATGTTTGGTTATTTGTATTGTAAACAAGAAGTCATAGAAGTCCACAGATTTCTCGAAAACGAGAAGACCGTTACAAATTTTCCCTGTGCAGCCGCACGAAAAATAATTTACTTTTTTATTTATTTTATATCCCTATTATAATTTATTATGTACTAAGTGCTCCTAGTGCGTTCCGACCCTAACCTCCTCAAGCATCAGACATCGTACTCCTCGTCTCAATAAGCCCTACACTCGCAACTTGAAACTGATGAATAATTAATGAACGAGCCGTAATGGCGTAGGAACTTTGACTTCTAATTTATTCGCCGCCGGTGCTGTTACATCTATTGGAATTAGAACGTACCTAAGTTGACTGCAAGACCACTAAGAACTGTCTATTTTCATGTGACTAAAATAGTTCTCTGGTTGTCAAGAGTAAAGGAAACATGCTACGTATTCTATCATTCACTGTGTAAGGTCGAGTTGTCTTGTGCCTAAACCACTTTCCAAGGAAAATCGCTTGCACGTACGATAAAAACGGGCGTCACTTGCTGTCAGATGTTATCAAGCCGCCCATAAGCAGCTTCTGTAGAATGCAGATTTGTATGTAAGAAGTTAAAGCAAAACGCACGACGCGGTTTTCGCCCGCTGCGTGTGCGGTTTGTTTGCTGCTCCTGCCGCCGCAGCGGTCGCAGTTGCAAAAATAAAAGAAAATACTTTTATTTCAGACTGGGTCCATATAAAAACTGTTGACATACATCCAAAATTAAATCAAATTCAATATTATTAAAATAAACACAACAACACAAATTCAAATCAATAAAATAAACACAAAATGCCTACAATAAAACACAAAATTAGATTAAATTGAAAATATACAGTAAAATTATTTTTTCCCAACCAGTTTTAAGTAAGATATCTGGAACGTTCTGGGGCAGCGGGCACACGCACTTGTGTTTGTACCCAGTGCCGCAGAAGGGGGCAGTCAGGCTTGTCGCTCAGGATACTCAGGATACTGTTGGGACTTCCGCGCGCGCGGAACATCAGCGAGGCCATCCATCGCAGCAGCACGGTGTTAAAGCCGTCCTTATGCGCGTGCGCAAACATTATTTGGTTGTACACCGTTCTGAGAATCGGGAGGGTCGCGGTCCCCGCAGCCTTAGCAGGTAGCGGGTTCGTAAATAAACCACACGTCTTGCAACCGTCTTGTGATTATCGCCCGTCACGTTTGCGACCAAAAATCGCAGCTGTGTGGCCGCAAAAACCGGTGGGCTCGTGAGTTTAATAATAAACAAACTGCCCAAATACTTAAAGCTTTTGAATAAGGACCTATTTGAACATAAACTTAAAGTAATCTTTGTCGACAAATGTTATTATAACGTATAAGAATTTTTAGCTGTCAAATTTTATCATTTTTATAAATAATTTAATTTAAAATCGTTTTTATTATCAATTATTATTAATAATTTATGACTTGATGGTATTGTGTCTGCCTTTTGGATAATTAAATATATTTTTTTACTTTTAATGACATTTTCACACGCTGAATGTTGGCAAAAAATGTTTATACTATAATCACTATTTTATTGTCATTATTTATGTACACGTGTTTAGTAAATAATACCTTTATCGTTAAGTCCGCTCTCCCGCGGCCGAGGCGGGTACTGGTGAAAACCGTGCCGTGAGTTTTTAGTCATGGTGGCCTAAATAACCAAGTGTTTTTAAAAGGGGGAGGAAGTTCAGTCAGGTATTTCTGTGAGTAAATAAATAATTGTACTAATGCCTTTTTAGGGTTCCATAGCCGAATGGCAAAAAATGGAATCCTTATAGTTTCGTCAAGTCTGTCTGTCTGTCCGTCCGTATGTCACAGCCATTTTATTCTGTAACTATAAGCATCATACTGTTGAAATTTGGTAGGAGTATGTATCCTGTTTTTACGATTCTCATACAAAAAATAAAAAAAATGTCATTTAAGGGGGGGGGGGGGCTCCCATACATGAAACTAAAACCAAAAAAAAATATTTTTTAGTTAAACACACGTATAGTGTGAGGTGTCTATGGATAGGTCTTTTAAAATGACACCAAGGTTCCTAAAACCATTTTCTTTTAAAGTCTAACGTTTCATAGCTAGACGCTTCCAGAGTGGTAAAATAGGCGTCCCCCCCATCTAACTTCTAAATTAAGCGAGTGTAAATCTTGAAAAAAATATATAATGTAGATTTTAACAAATACTTCAAGGTTCGGACGATATCGAACGAGAAGTTTTTGAGATATGGCACATTTTCAACAACCGCAAACATAACTTTGTACTTCATACAAACACTATGAAAAACAAAGTTATATTTGCTGTCAATAAAATGTTGTGGATTTTACTAAATTCGAGATTTTAAAAAATAGATTCTCAAATTCAGTTAAAGTTGGCACGGAACCCTCAGTGCGCGAGTCCGACTCGCACTTGTCCGGTTTTTTCTTTCTTTGATTTAAGAGCTCTTGTAGGTGGAGTAATCGTTTCTCCTGCTTTCATCTTGACTTCCTGATACGACATAACATTGACTTTCTTCTTCACTTTTCGCAATAACTCAGCTTAGACCGCCCTTTTCCTCTCTCGCTTTCTATTATTTCTACTATGATTTTCCCTAAAAATCTGTCATGTCGTGTCAAGTGCTCTATCCATAAAATTCTTATCCCTTTGGAATAGAACGACAAGAGTGAGATGTCACTAGCAGCAAACTGTGTGATAAAAAGAGATGCGAAATGTGATGTTGCAGAACCGTTTTTGGCGGTTGTCAGTCAGTTTGGAAGCCCATTAGGGTTAGCTTAAAATTTCTTAGACCTTTTTTTTTTAAATTTACGTATACATTTTAAAGAAATAGTTCTCCTGAAACATGGTGACTTGGTCGGTGATTGATGGTTATTCATTACAGTGAAATAACCCCAACAAATAATCATTCAACAGGTGAATAAGTCCAAATCGAAGCCTCTTAATATAATAATAATAATAAAAATACGATTCATTATTCTATTCTATAAACATTAATTTACGTAAAAAGTAAAGACAAAATAGCACAGGTAATGCATATCTATGAATATTTTGTGTAAAGAAATAATATATAGTTTGACACTAGAGCTGCATGTTCGGTATTTTGTGTCGACTGTTTATCATGCGGTAAACTAATATGTGAGACTTGGGAAGATTGGTATAAATTACCTAAACGAAAGTTAATCTCATTTTAAGCTTCAAATGTTACTTACTTAAATTATTTACTGACATATAAAATCGGTTTCGTTTGACAGCTTTTACTTGTCCTTCTTTTCTTTGGATATGAATATTAATGTTATGGTCCTATCATATTGTCCCGTCGATTTTCTATTGTTTTAAAGCGACTTATTAAAACTTACGTCTTAAGTAAAGTATTGTGTGAAAGTGAGACGTGGACTTTGATTCATAGAGACAGAGAGAAGTTCGAAGTGTCTGAGATGTGGTGCTAGAAGATAGACAAAAAAAACACTGGGACAGAAAAGAAAGCAAACGGAAATTTGCTTGACATTGTAGACAAGAAAAATAATAATAGGTATTATTTTTTTAACAAAACTAATAATGACGCCACTACAAGTACTTATTAAGAGTAAGTTGCACTAAACTTACGGCTGAGCTAACTTACGTTATTGTTAAGTGATAAGGATATTTATAGGGACGATTAGTTACGGTTAAGATAGAGCGATTGGCTAGGTTCAAAGTTTTTAGTAAGGGATACCATTTTATCTGTGGCCAAATTAGATAATTGCAACCCACTTTTCATTAATTAATATAATTTCACATAGCTACATTAACATACTAATCAAAAACTGTTTTTAAAAAAAAAATTGGTTGCCTGTAAAGTCGGTATACGGGCGAAAGTTTTACGTGACAACGACTTTTTATGTCTGTCTCTATCGTTCTTACGCGTGCCTCTCACTCGCTCTCAGTGCTGCGCGCGCGGGCCTCTCTCTCGTTCGGTGACTCATCGTAACGTTACCGAGCGTTACACTTTTTCATAAGTGACTCCCAGCCGCAACCTAATTTAAGACGTTGTCACGTCAAAATACAGAATAATAAAAGCCTAGCCTTTCTAAGCCCCCACTCGAGGCCGTAGCGTAAGCGCTAAAAGCTCGCGACACTCTCGACCCAACAGTACTCCTGACATTTTGTAGCTACCCCCGTTTCACTCGAGTTTTAAACAGTGCGTTTTAAAGGACTGGACGAAAGAGCTAAATGCCCATTGCTGCGCTTCGCTAATAGAAAATAACGAGAATTTTCAATTTGTTAGTTGCAAGAAAAGCTAATGTATGTAGCGGTTTGACATGGGTAGGTATTGTTTTAACATTTTTCTTTTACATAATTGAAGAATTACATATCTGCTACATGAAAAGACCACACAATTGATAGTGATTTAACAGTTTAACATTAATAGATTATAATTCACCACAAAAATGCTTTAAATTATAAGCAGAAAACAGTCCATATTTACTACCATGCATATTTACCTAATTTTCATGTTTTTACTCCGGGTTTATATACTTGTCATTAATGTGTATGAATTTAAGCTTCTCATCAATTTATGATAATGTTTAGTGTAAAAAGAGCAGAATACAGTACATACACACACAGCGCTACACTCCATTTAGTTCTATGTTAAATGCACTAGATTTGCCGATTCAGAAATCTTGGGATGTTTTCGATTAAAATGTTCGTTCCAAAATAGTCAACACGTCAACTTTAGGTAAACATGCATTCTATTATTTGATCACTATTCATAATCTACCGACAATATACAATATGGCGAGGGAATCATCTAACGGTGTTATAAAATTTACGGTGAGACATAAAGTATTCAATACAAAAAACTATTATCTGGACAGTTTTTTCTTACAACTTGACTCATTCAACCAATGCTCTGTTTCTCCCAATCACATTATTCCACATCCACCCTTTAAAGCCTGCCGTCACAGAGTAACCGATCTTCGTAACTTTGAGAAAGACGTTCACTTCGGAAATTAAATTCAGCGGTTACTTAAAAGCATTGCTAGTTTAACTAGTCCTGGAAAACGAAATTCTCCGGAACTTTGAGAATACTCAAAGCTTTCACTAAAACTGCTCCTAAGTACCACGTTACTGAATCCGCCAAGCTTTTGAAATGATGTACAAGACTCCAGCAATGAAAATTTTAATTGGAAGCGTATGTCTCTCAAACGTTAGACTTTTAGAGAATATGGTTTTAGGAACCTTAATGTCATTTTAAAAGACCCATCCATAGACACCAAAAAGGTTTTAGTTTCATGTATGAGAGCCCCAGAGCCCCCACTAAAATATAATTATTTTTTGTATGAGAATCGTAAAGCGGTTTACAGGATACATCTACCTACTCAGTTTTAACTGTGTAATGCTAATAGTTTCAGAAAAAAGTAGCTTGGACTTACGGACAGACTTGACGAAACTGTAAGGGTTCCGTTTTTTGCCATTGAAACCTTACAAGTGCGAGTCAGCCTCGCGCACCGACCTTTACTAAATAAGGGGGGGGGGGACCCCTTAATGATAGATCGTCCAACCCCCTGTCCTGCTGGAACCGCTTCCGGAAGGACGTCCGATTTTTTCAAAAAGTCCTGCTGGAAGACGGAACTTGAGTCCTGCTGGAAGTACGCGGTTTGTATGAAATCTGCTCCTGGTCCTTCCGGCAGTAGGGTGACCTTGACCTTGAACGTTCGTATCGCCAGGGGTTGTAAACATTGGTTCGCTTTTATAAAATACTAGATTACCCGGTAAACTTCTTATCGCCCACCTAAGAAATTCAATGTAGTACCTACTAATTTTCATTGAGAATGATCCAGTCCATGTAAGGGTGTGAAAAACAACGCAGAAGTATTTTATATTGTATTTATTAAAGTATAAACTTTAAATTCTTCTTTAAGAAATCTTACCTGACTCGTTATTCGCTGGATTTAACAAAGTGGGAATAATAGTGCATTTTCATCATCATCCCATATTATCCCACCATCGCACTTGTTCTTTGTTAACATCGTAAACACGCACAATTACTCCAAATATTTCACACGTATTATAATTCTCACCAAAATGTTGGCGACTCCAGGCGTGACCGGTGCCGGGCAGGTCGAAACACGTCGCCGGCGCGCGAACGCGCTTTTCGCGTCTGTATCCGTGCGCCATCGCTTGCCAATTGAATAGCGGTACCGATTAGTAATAAATATCATATACAGGCGAAAGAGAAAGAAATACACTATTTTTTCATGTAAAATTCAAGTTTGAATTATAATTATTTAAGAGACTGTGACCCAATAAAACGGGTCCTTCCGGAAGTACAAAAAATCCTGCTAGCAGGACGCTGGACGATCTATCATTAACCATAATATCACAATATTTTGTTGACTGCAAAAATAACTTTGTGTTTCATAGTGTTTGTATGAAGAACAAAGTAACATTTGCGGAAGTTGAAAAAGAGCTGTATCTCAAGAAATACTAGTTCGATTTCGTCCAAACCAATATTCGTGGAAAGTTTTTATTATGTTTTTCAAAATTTTAGAATTGTAAAGCGGTCTCCAAGATACACCAACCTTTAAACTTTAGGAAGTTTCAACTATGTAATGCTAATAGTGTTCGGACGTTCGTACGGATGGACAGACTGACAGACTTGACGAAACTATAAGGGTTCCGGTTTTTGCCATTTGACTATGGAACCCTAATAATATCAATGGATTTCTTTGACGCCACACAAAGGCATGTCATCGAAAATGATTATCAAATAATATTCCGATGCAAATACTTACCCAATAAGTCTCAATAAGTCACAGAGACACATTTTATTATTACAAAAATTTAAAATATAAAGAAATAAATAAAAAAAACTTGTTACAAAATCTCACCGTTTTAAGGATCCGTAGCCGAATGGCAAGAAACGGTACCCTTATAGTTTCGTAAAGTCTGTCTGTCTGTATGTCCGTCCGTATGTCACAACAGCCACCTTATTTTGAAACTATTAGAATAACATACATGAAAATTGGTAGGTACGTATAGCCTGCCAAAGCATACAAAAATTAAAAAATAATGATATATCGGAATACCCCATACATGGAACTAAAACAAAGAATGAGTATATATTTTTTGCTCAAACCTATGCATGTATGTGATGTCTATGAATAGGTTCCTAAAACCATTTTATCTGAAAGTCAAACGTTTGTAAGATATACGCTTCCAAAGTGGTAAAACTATGCTAGTAAAAATTTAAAAAAAAAAAACACGATGTAGGTCTTAGTACTTTCAATGAAAATGTTTAGTTTGAACGAGATCAAACTAGTACTTATTTGTGATATAGAACATTTTATACAACCGCAAATATAACTTTGTCCTTTATACAAATACTATGAAAAACAAAGTTTTATTTGCTATCAACAAAATAATTTGGTTTAAATTTACATGGTCATTAACATAAGAATACATTGTAACGGGATTGCCACCATGTACCTTATTATTTTGGAGTTTCCGATATTTCGGCACTGTTGCAAGTGCCATGGTCACAGCGTTATTACGTCAGTTCCGAAATATCAGAAACTCGGAAATAATAGCAATCTCGTTACAATCTATTCTAATATCAACAAAATATTGAGTTTCTTTTGGCTATGTGGAAGTAAGTGAACCGCTAATTTAGATAAAGTTGTCACGAAACCCTCAGTGCGCGATTCCGACTCGCACTTAGCCGTTTTTGTTTCCTTCATCCAAGATCATACCTTTATACGACATCGTTGCCACCTATGTACTTACCTGAAAGATCTTATTTGCTTAAGTGTAGCGAAAATTTAGATTATACCTGAATATTGAACCAAAAACACCTGCGCGAACTAATGGAATGATCTCAGTACTCAGATAGAATAGGAAAAATCTGCTTCGAGCGGAATTCGGTTACGAAATTGAGAAGTTATTTTTGAAAGAATTTCCTTTCAGAGAAAATTCGGTATGGACTAGCGATAAAAATAGTCGGTTGGAAAATCCTTTCCTATTATGGCATGGAATTATTATACGTAGATAAGTAGCAATTTGAAAATAATGTGCAGGCAAGATATACCTAGAACACCTGAAAAACATTTCTGAAGAAGAATAGCCATTGAATAAAACCATGTTGAAGGGTAGCCAGTCAAAATTTAATTGAGCAGTAGCTCAGAATGAAAAACATTTGCTAGAGTGATAATTTCTTATTTTTACTAATTAAAAGATGTATTTCTTAATAATATCATTATAAATCACGGACGATTCGATCCCCGAGTCGGGCCAAAAATACATACCTGAGTTTTTCTGTTCAGAAATTCTTAGGGTAGCCCGGAGTTTGGAAGTTGGCGGTGTTTCACCCCCGTGCCTCGGAAAAGCACGTAAAGCCGTTGGTCCTGCGCCTGAACTCTCTCCGGTCGTGTCAGATTGCTGTCCCATCGGGCTATGAGAGTAAAAGGAATAGAGTGCACTTGTGTTTGCGCACACACTTGTGCACTATAATATGTCCCGCGCAGTCGGTTAGTCGTAACGACTGGTCACCGTAGTCGAAACCGGTGGGGGACTATTATTATTTATTAAATCACGGACACTTTGTGATGTATGTGTTTTATAGCCGACTGCCGAAAAGGATTATTGTAGCGCGGGGAATGGCCACCCCGGACACGGCCTTTGAAATAAGAACCCCACGGCGTCAACCAATCAGGCGGCCCGCTCGTTTTTTGACATAAAATTTTGACTTTTAAATGACATTTGTGACATTTTGATTGTTTTGTGCGTATTTCCTGTTTCTGTTTAGTATAAATTAAACATTTGTAATGGAAACGTGCATTTTTTAACTCTCTCCCGAATAAGTATCCAAGAATGCCAAATATACTCAGGATTTATTTGCTATATTATGTTTTTTGTGCGTTTTTGAAATGGATTTGCTCTTTCTCTAAATTTATGTTGTATACTTTGGTTGAAGAATGGAATTTGCTGCCTGGTAAACGGTTAACTAATGTTTTGAAAGTGTTCAGAAAGATAGTAAATAAGCTGCTACTAGGCAAAATATGATCGTCGGCCGTATTATTACGTACCGCCAGGTAAGATTATGGTCAATATCTGACCGTGACTTTTAAAATTTCTAGGCAAAGCCATGAGTGGCGTTTTTCAATAAATATATAATATTTTCTTGAACAACTCAATAAATTGTTTTAAAAAATTCAATAAACACATTACTAGTCTTATTTCATACACATTATTTCCTATTATCATGTTAATATATACACGAAGCAAGTACCTATATTATTACAGCCACCATATAAATAGTGTGTGTTGCCATTCAAGAGTGCACTTTAACGCAAACGTGCACAGTTTAAAATGGCACAACCACATGAAGCTTTAGGAAGCACTACTGGAGTAATTTCAAATCTCCTACAGTGGGACTGACCATCTAAATTTCAATTACAAAGCGAGTAACTAAGCCACAGATTCACAACGGATTTCGTTCCTGAGAATATAGACTATCAAACTTGTGAACGGATAAACTTAGAAATCGTCAGTGGAGATATTTTCTAGCACAATAGGGATTTTACATAGATGTTAACATTTTTTTTAAATTATACAATGTGAGGGGGTAGAGCTTGAGATGGGTTTGAAAAAAAAACAATGAAACAGGTCTCCAGGCCCCGCCCGTAAATACAGAACACAATACTGCGGGCGTAGTCTGATGCATCATTTTTGACATTTCGCGTCGACAATTTCAATTTTATGATTTTCTAATTCATCAAATATCATTTTAACTTACGTAGCTATATCTATAATAAATCTTAAAAAATATTTGTAGTTTTTTAAGCATCATTCAAAAATTCTTCTCAATCAATAAATACACGAAAACACCAATTTTATCTCAGCATTTTTCGAGCGCCACCTGGTGGTTTTACACGGAACTATGTCGAGACTTTCGACACTGGTATTTAAATTATTATTTTTGTAAGCTAAGTGTGTGTCTTTCTTTTATTAATTAAAATGTATACCAAAAGAATGACTTTATTGCATACTTAAACAAACACTTTGACATGAGCAAGCTCCATAATGTGGAAGTTTTTGTATATAAAATCTGTGGTATTCAGAGGCGGTCTCTATTTTCTTCTTTAGTCTTTTGTTACGTAATCACGCGTAAATACGAGGCTACGAAATCAATAAAGCTGCCACGGTAAGTGCCTCTGTTTGTTTGCGTTCCCATTAACTTCTGAGCTTAAATTGTCAAATTAGCAGAAATATACAATAATAGTTTAGTTATAAATATACTTAGGTGCATTGGTAAATTACTCAATTTATATTTAAAAAGGTGCCCAAATGCAAAAACATAGTAACAATTAAGCTGCAGTTCAGATACGGCTGAAGTTACCTATATTTTAGCTTAAAATTCAAGTTTGAAAATAATTCTACCCTGAATTTTGGCAGGCCTCCAAATTGAAAATTGACTAATTCTGAGTGCATTTCTGTGTTCAGAAATTGGAATAGAACTTGTATTATAAGGCGTGCCTATTTGCGATCGGCGGGCAATGATATTATAATTAGTGTTTTCAAGCCATATTATTATCACACAAGAACTGAGGCCTTTGCTCAGCATCGCATATATGATAAAAAAGTTTTTGAGTCAGTTGCGAAAATAAAGATAATTATTACGTTAAAAAACTTCAACTTGTCTTCAAGGTGTAATACCTTTGTAGGGCTGTAAATGATGCAATCTTGGTAAATTACGAGTTACGATATTACAAACACGATTATTAGCATTAATTGATTAAACAAACGATGTACAATTTCATTTTTGTTTTTACAGTGTTTTGTCACTATACAAACTTAAAAATATAATTTGCACTTGTAAAAAGCAACTTTGGCGG
Organism: Pyrausta purpuralis; assembly: GCA_963924145.1. Taxonomy (NCBI): domain Eukaryota; kingdom Metazoa; phylum Arthropoda; class Insecta; order Lepidoptera; family Crambidae; genus Pyrausta; species Pyrausta purpuralis. The sequence continues at coordinate 24,655,967 of OZ001657.1, forward strand.
TGTGACAGACGAGGAAACGAACCCCGTGTCTTACGCTAATAGGGCATATGCCTATACTACTCTGCCACCGTCACATTAAGTCTGTTGAATTTTGCAAGCGCTTACTTTAACAGGTAGGCTGCGTGACATCATCAAGTTGCGAGATTGCTTTCACAATATCCGAAGAAAATAATTTTCAAATATTTAAAAATCGGTTAAGATGAAGGAAGCCAATGTTTAATTACATTTTTGGTTTTTAGTGTTTTGTCACTATACAAACTTAATAATATAAATTTCACTTGTAGAAAGCAACTTTTGCTGTGTGACTGACGAGGAACTGTCTGTCACACAGCCAAAGTCGCTTTTAACAAGTGAAATTTTTATTATTAAGTTTGCAATTTAATTACAACTTACAATTTAATGTATGATGTACTAATATCCTTTCCTTATTATTAAACCATGTTTTGTTTTGTTTTTATACTGTTTTGTCGCTATACTAACCTAACAACATAAAATGCACTTGTAAAAATACTTGTAACAAGTGAAAAGTATGTTAATATCCTTTATTTTTAATATTTTGCTAATAAGCTGTATGTTGTTTATTTAATCAGTTGCAACAGAAAATCTGGTCAATATCATAACTAGTCATCAGCAGTATTAAATTTGCATATTACTAATAATTCAAAGGGAATAAATTCCAATATTTCATTAATGGACTAAATATCATACTGATTGCGTTATGCATTAATTGGCTTGTAATTAGGTGTTATTTAGTGAACGTTACGTGAATATAACATTACTTTTATTAATAGAATTGCTTTATAGCTTAGATTTGACGACCCATCTGGTGTAGTGGTCGAGAAATCGCCTACTACACAGCGGGTTGCGGGTTCGATCCCCGCACAACACAAACATTTGTGTGCATGAACATGTCTGTTTGTATTGGTCTGGGTGTTTCCTATGTATATCATGTATGTATTTACAAACAAAAAGTATTTAAGTATTATATCCGTTGTCTGGCACCCATAACACAAGCTTTGAGTAGTAAGCTAAGCGGCAGCGCGACTGTCGCGCGTAAGTCGCTCTGCTGCCGCGCTGCTAAAGTCACCTAAATATGAAAGCGCTTTTAGGTGACATTAGCAGCGTGACGGTCATGACGCTGCTGTCAATTTTTATACATAAAATGACAGCAGTACCTAAGCTCTTCACATTATTAAAGACGCGCTGCTATTGCGCTGTGATCGCTCTAATGTAAAGGCGCACTTACATTGGAATGTCGCAGTTTTTACAATGTTACGATGACATGAACATCATAATTAATAACATTATGTATTAGAGTAGATTGTTACGGGGTTGCTAATATAATCTCGTGATATTCTATTTTTAAATATATATATGTATATATATACAACTGAAAAATGTACACTTAGGCCGAAAAGGCAACCACTCATTCAGCATTGGTCGTGGCAGCAGCAGAACGCATACCACGACACTGATTTCAATGTTAGTGGCCATGAAAATGAAAACAGTAAGAAGTTTACATGGCATTAAATTCACAAAGTTACATTATTAAACTAGGTATTTAACAAAACTTAGCTCTTGGTGCATTACAACAGGTTTATTTAAATTTTAGGGGTTTTCCCATATAAATAAATTTTGGGCACCAATCACATACATTGCTCTGATCACCAAAGTAAGTAGCCAATGCACTTGTGTTGTGGAAATCAGACTCAACGGTGGTACAACACCCAGACCGTAGACAATATAGAAAATCATGATTTCTGCATTGTCCCAACCAGGAATCGAACCCTGGACCTCGGGGCGGCGACGCCTTGAAACTCAGCGTGCTTAGTCACTAGGCCACGGAGGTCGCCAAATATGAATTATCTAACTACATAGTGTGTAGTGCCTAATAGGTAGAGTGTATACGATTTCTTTACACAATTCCACCTTTTCTGAGTAGCTTTCATTCAATGCTAAATTTTATCGAACAATTATGCAAAGATTTTTATTTTATAAAAAAAACAACGTTTCTTTCTAAGTCAACACCAAAGAAACGGATCATCAAAATATTGATTTAACCGAGAGTAAAGTCTTAGAGTCTGCGAAAGATGCCATCATACCATCGATGGCTATCAGTAACTATAGATACACAGCACGGGAGAGAGACCGAATTGAATTTCGCAAATTAAGCGGAGTTACACTCACGATACGTCATGACGCCCGTAATACCGCACTTGCGGACAAACGGTATTGGGTGCATAAATTTATATGCGAAAGCAATATGGGCTGCTTTCGGCTTATTTTTGAATAGTAAGATTTTTAATTGGTGTCAAACAAGTTAGGACACAAGTGTCTGTCCAGTGTGCAAAAAATATGACACACCAGATTCGAGTTAGTGTATTTAGGAATGTAGGCATTCTTATATATTGAATAGATGATTAACTTCATTGGAAATATCAAATTCAAAATTTTGGAAGAAAATAAATATATTTTCATATGCACTGTATTTAAATGTAATCAGGTAAAATCGCCTCAATTTTTTTTGACACAAAAAGGTAACCACAGTTGATTTGACCCGTAATATCTAAGATATTTTAAACCTTCACACTTCATGAATCATCCCTAAGGGAGTAAAAATTGTGATGATGGTTAGTACAAGGAAATTCAGAATTCGAAGCCGCGGGGAGCCGTCAATTTAAATATATTTGAATTTCTCTGTATATTCGCATCTGGCCTAAATTCCCTTTTAATTCACAAACGCAATCTATCCGTAGCTAATTTTATATTCATCTGTATAATGGAGGAGAAATTGAACAAAAAACCGAAGGAGTGAAAAAAAATTGAATCTCGACCAACAAAAGATTCTGGCGTTGTTTGTGCCCCACAATAGGATGTATTGAAAGGAACGGTATGCTTTAGACTATAGTAAACTACTTTGTTCGTGCTCACACAATACCTTTTTGTACCTAAAATGTTTACCTGGTTTTCTCCGCTGAAAATATCGTTTATTAGAGATTTTATTTGACACATTTTTCGAAAATTTGTCTTTGTTATTGTCCAACTACTGTCTATGCCTTGTATGATTAATATTTTACATATTCAATAAATTCATTACTATGTTCATTTTTTTTATATTTTATTTTAAATTTCCGCTAGGCGACGCCGGCGCAGGCAACAAATAACACAAACCATTACCGGTTTGAGTATTAGTTCATACAAATGCAGGTTTGTGTTGGCTGCATGAGCCGGCGTCGCTTAGCGGAAATTTAAAGCAAAATAATTCTATAAAAATCTACTTAATAATAGATTCCGTAAAAAAAAAACGCCTGATGCCATTAATTATCTAAAATTCTTATAATAAGAGTATCACTATTTACAATTCAAGAACGGCTTAGCTTAGAACCAGGAAAAGGACAAAGAATACTTTTTATCCCGTTAGACGGAGCCGTAGCTGGGGCAGGACGGGGCCGGGGCGAAACAATGTTCGCTAGTACCGATTAACTTTTAAAATTACGGTGCTGGGTGGGACGGGGCCGGGGCGGAAAGGTTTGGGGTGAAATAATATTCGCTGGATCCGCTAGTATACAATAAATATAAATAATACGTTTTCGTGTAACGGACCGGTGTCCATACCTAATTAAAGGCCTTATACAAATCATAATTAGCGTTATGATTGTAAGGCTTTCTTCCCCAAACCTTGATCACAAAAATGGGATATATATAGTAACAGTTACACTGAAGTTTTACTCCTCCATAACTTGACGTTATCCTAAGTGGCCTTATCATGGAATAACTTAAACCAACAAAGATGAGGCTGGAAAATCCTTGTCAAAAGATGAACTAAAGAAGGGACGAGTAGGTTCAAAGTTATGCTCCAACCCTTTAGGCTCAACCTTAATAAATTTTGCACCAACTTAAACGGTCTGGTCTGCGGCCTTTCAGATCACTGTGAGCTTGGCCGATGTTGATGATATTTATGTATTTCGTAAGACGTGGAGATTAAGGGCGGTTACTGACTAATATTTATGTTCAATCCGGATACAGAATCATAGACAAGAAGGCGTTTCAGGGGGTGAAAGAGACCAAATATAATATGTAGGTAAATGGTTGATTATAATCTGTTTATCGCTGTTTTCTGAATATTTCGCCTACTGAAATTTTACCTAAGAATATGACCTAAACTTTTTAAGGTAAGAGCGTAAAGGCTTCTTATATAATATACTCGTACCCATAGCAGAAATTCATAAAATTTTACAAAAGATTTGTTTTCAGCTACAAAAATACCATAACAACACCACTATCGTAAATAATACTTATAAACTAACCTATCCAATTAAATCTCTCAGATCTTGTCATTAATTTTATCTTTAAAAACATTGTAAACGGGAAACAAAAAACTGCCAACGAAGTACGAGTCAATTAAAAATAAACCAATTTAAAACAAAGGGAGCCTGAAACATAAACAATCGACGCCTAGCATCGGGAAAGGAATTAACAATACATTTTGGAAGAAAAACGGTAAATATTTCCAATCAGAAAGGTCCGGGTTGATTGCGTTACGCTATTCAATTCCAAAGGCTAAAAAAGACGTGATTATCGCCTTTGTTCCTAAAATTCTTTTGGGCTAATAAAATAAGAGATTTTATTTAAATTCAAGGACTAACTTCTTTAACTACTTACTTTAACTCCACACTGGTCGGATGCGATCTTGTTCCGGGCAAAGCGAGTGCGAAGCAGGCAATTTCGGTTTTACGTCGTGTCGAACACTATGCCAGTGATTTCATAAAAGAACACTTTAGCGTTAATTTATCAACTTTTTTTTTCTTCAATTCAAAATTTTAAATGAAATTATCTCTCCCACCAAATTATAGTAGTGAGTATATTATTATGAACCAGTTATTTTTTTAAACTTTGGGCTCTGGACATTTCTACAGAAGGGTACTTTTTTTCTCAATTCGGTGGTTGATTTTTAATTTGGATTTTGTAGTAGTTTAAATAATAAAATATGAAGTATGCTCCATCCTGAAACATAAAATAACGATTTGCCTAAATTTTGTTGGTTGATCTATGAGAAAAGTTAGGCTCCGAATTGAGAAAGCACCGAATTGAGAAAACGATGCTCCGAATTGAGAAAATGTATCACCGAATTGAGAATAGATGCAACATTATCTAATGTATTGTATTGTATTGCATTCTATTGTGTATTTGAATGATCAAAATAAAAAATTACCTATAGCGTTATGTTAACTGACTGCTGGTCTATCGGTTTAATAGTTTATGTGCTTATCTATATCAATAATTCTTTGTAATGTTAATAATAATAAAAAAAACTGATCAACATGTTTATTTTTCGATATAACTAATAATCAGTCTTGTTTTTAAAACTCAAACAATTTAAACATTACAATTTTCAAAGAGGATAACACAATACTATTTACTATCGATATATTTATATCTTTATTGTTTTATATATTTATATCTTATTATTATCCTTATTCTTTATTGCTTTACTTAATTGAAGCGCTAAAGGAATCATTCTGCTAACTGAACGAAAGTTCAAATTCACCACATGATAGTAGCTAGTTACGTATCGGGAGCCGGGTGAGGAGTTTTTAAAAACTGACTAAATTAATTAAAATTAAAATGCGAGTGATGTCTGCAACGATTCGAAGATGATTTATTACTGGCTCACTAATTCTAAATACAGGCACGGGCCTTTGAGGCTGAAACGGCTAAGTTGATAATAAAATACATGAGCTTGCCCTTAAATATGCTGAGGCAACCCTAATCTAAGACAGAAGGGAGAGGGGGTTCCATAACTCCTCCCTCCCTAAGAGTGAAACTATCAGAACGATCATTTTCAATATCTTTCCGATCATTTCGCAAAATTTTTAATAACCTTTTACGCAACATATATAAAGGGAATACAATTAAACATATTATAATTAAACATAATATGACAAAATAACCTAAATTAACACTGAAGTTAATGTCTTTTTTATCACTCAAAACACTTTCCACTTCCGCACTGTGTTTTAGAGCATATGACATTTATTTTATTTCATCCAGGTTAACTCCAACTATGTTTAGTGCGTGTCTGCTTGATAGATTCGTATGACCGTGCATCACAGGTAAGTTTATGATCGGGATCGGTTTCGCGGTATCTAGCGACTCGTAGATATGGTGATTGATTTTGAGTCCAAGGACTTCTAGGTTGCAGGGTTCATCAATAGTAACGAGGTAAGTCCCAAAAATAGGCTGCTTACTGTTCTGGTCGTGGTTATCACACAGACTAGTTATCGTTGTTGATCTTCGACTATACAAGATCCAATTGTTGGTATCAACCCTCTGGATTTTTACTTCTTCGATTTGAATTTGATGCTGGTGACAATGCGTGAGAGTATTGTCAAACTCCATAAGCTGCTCCGCACAGGTAGGTTCATGGCAGACAGCTTGATTGTCTGTCGTACATAAGAAGTGGTCGCCAGCAGCGAGCGCGCGGCATGGCTTGGAAATTGGTAAGTAATTAGACTTTCTCGCCAATAGGTAAGGAAATTGAGGAAAGATTGATATTGTGATGTTTTGTGACTCGTGGAATATTATAACTATAAGTATGATTATCAGTTATTGGTATCTCCATTATAAATGTCATCTTGTCTTTCTAAACGTATGATTTGACATACATTGTTTTCTCTAATTTAAAAAAAAACCTCTAATTTAATACCTCGTTAGGTAAATACATAAGATTTGCAAATTGAGCTATCAATTTTAAATGATTTAGTAATTCTTTCGAATTAACTATGGATTGATGTAAAACTGATAATTTACTTAAGGCTAGAGCTGTTTCAATCTACCTTAATTGTGAATTTAGACACATAGGGAAAACGCAAAAACTCCTTGAAAAATCCGATCCGGCTGCGCCAGTTACGTATCGGGAGCCGGGTGGGGAGTTTTTAAAAACTAAATTAATTAAAATTAAAATGCGAGTAATGTCTGCGCCGATTCGAAGATGATTTATTACTGGCTAACTAATTTTAAATACAGGCACGGCCCGTTGAGGCTGAAACGGCTAAGTCGATAATAAAATACATGAGCTTGCCCTTAAATATGCTGAGGCAACCCTATTCTAAGACAGAAGGGCGAGGGGGTTCCATAACTAGCTACTTGGTGCAGCATGTTTGTTAGTAAATTATGTCTTCATAATATTTTGTTACATTTAATATTTAAATTCAATTAATCTCATATAATAGGAAATTGAATATGTTAGGTACGTTCGTAATATTATATTGTTGAATTGTTAATTTGTCAATTTTAAGACACTTGTTAGTATTTTTGTACTAACTGATAATTTATAGGGAGATCTGTAATTGGCCATACCCAATGTTTTAAAACGTGAGTTATAGCAATGCGTTACTAAAGCAAAGGCGGTTGAGATGGCTTGGACACGTGCACCGCATGGAGGCTCCTCGGCTACCTAGGCAAATCCTTTTAGGACAAGTTGCATTTGCGAAGCGAAATGTAGGAAGACCTTTGTTAAGATTTAAGGATTGTGCAAAGCGAGACATGATCACGTTTAAGATCGATTGTGATAAGTGGGAAAGCTTTGCCAATGACTGCGATGTATGGAGGAAATTACTTGCGGAGGGTTGCACATCACACGATAATTCATGGTTTGAGTAAGCGACACGGCACACCGACAAGCGATTGAGACGGCATAGATCAGGAAGTGATGCTGCGATCCCGGGCAACATGCAGTTTAAATGCCGAGTGTGTGACCGTATTTGTCTTTTGCGTATAGGGCTCTACAGTCATGAAAGACATTGTAATAGACGCTGATTGAATCATCTGTAAAGATGGATCAAGGCCCATGTATGTATAGCAATGAATTTGCTGTTGATTTTCTCGATAAACAACAATAATCAACAACAACAATTAGCTAAATTAATAATATAAAAGTAAAACCTCAATTCGGTGTAAGTTTTCTCAATTCGGTGCACCATTTTCCACGGAATTGAGATCCATGGAATTGAGAAAATAACACAATACATCAAATTACCCAAAAATGTTATGAGTCACAGTAATTTCTACTAAACCTAACGATAGAAAGCTGTTAAACACTCAATTGTTTTAGGACAAATCACATAAAATACTTTAGATACATAATCGAGGTGGCACACCGATTTGAGAAATTATCCTGTACCAAAAACACCGAACGATTTCGTACCTTTGAAAATTGCTCCTGAGTGCTACAGATCTCCCGTTTACACTGTTCGTCCACTCGGGCGCAACTGTCAGATGACGGCAACAAGTAGTGCGCGTTCCTATTATGCATAGTTAGTGCTAAAGGTACATAAAAGTAAATTTCACCGAATTGAGGCACAAGCCTCGGACAAAATTTAAATGTGTCACTGTATTCAAATTAAAGGATTCACGATATATGTAAGCACATATATGGCTTCATTATTTATTCCTTGTTATAGGAATGTAGGAATAATAATCAGCAACTTATTATTTTAAAAGTTATGAAACGAAAACGAGTAAATTCGGGAAACCGGACACTCCATTTTAGGCCAAATTCTGCCCGTTTTGAACTTTCCGATTTTTTTAGACCGTATGTACAACCTGGTGGTCTTCTTGATATGCTCTCCATCAGGCCAAGAGTTGTATAAATACGTGTGATTTTTTTCAGACACGTTATTCAAGTTTAAAGGTAGGTTTTTTGCTCCAGTCGGTTAATCAGTCGCTTCTGTAGAAATGCCCTTCTGACCTCCAGGGGGATTTATCGTTCCCACATGCCATAGTAGCGTGAATGAAGGTAAATGTAAATAAATCTAAATCAGTACCATTACTATGAGTTTACTCGATAGCGACGAGTGTTACTCGCTAGCGACGACGTTACTTCTGTTTAGAAAATTTTAGTTCTGTCTGTGACCGATAGAGGCGCTGCGCAGTTTTAAATATATATTTTTTGACGTAGTCGCTAGCGAGTAAAACCGACGTCGCTATCGAGTAAACTCATGGTAAGGGTACGGATACAAAAGTTGTGTTTTTAAAAAACGTGTTTTATTGATACTTTACAGTGTACAAATTGAGGAAATAAAATAGTTATTGAATTTATTTAATAGGCTTTCAAAAAAAACTCATTTATTGGGTGGGAAGCAGGTCAGTTTCTTACGGGTCCATATTTATTCGTGCTGGAATATGACAGCTCTCATCCAACTTAAATAAGGGCTTACTGGAGTCAAAACGGCCTCAACAAGTGGTGCCATCCCAAATTTTCGGCCTAAATCGCCACCACTTGTGACGGCTACTATCCGCCCGTTGTAAAACAATGGGCCACCTGAATCTCCAGGTGCCGAATCAGCCGCCCTGTTGGAGCAGGGAGCGGCTACGCACACCGCTGGACCCCACTTCTTCAGGTCATGCGTACATTTCACCACGACCCCTTCGCCTATCTGCAACGGCCTGAATTGATCCTTCCAATAAATGTGTGACAGATTCTTCACAGTCTGAAATATGTCAAACGTAAAACCAAAACCGGCGTACGTCACTCTCAGCCCGACCAGCGTCGCATAGTCCACTGATGATACTATTCCTGGAGTTATGTGAATGGGCTCAATCAGGATCAGACCGATATCGTTTAGGAATCCCTCACGACGGGCTGAGTAACCAGGATGATACATTCGCTCCAGCACTTTGCTCATTGATTTGGTTTCCTCGTGTGGAGCAGTCATATTTCCGTATCTCACGAGTCTTAAAGTCGGTAGAAGACAGTGGCTAGCTGTCAGGACCCACGTGGGTGCGATGAGGGTGCCTGTGCATGCTCTAGAAATGGATTTGTACACTATCTGTTCCCTTTTTATTTTAGCTTTCAACAAGCTTACCACGTAAGGAAACTCATCTAGCACATCTTCTACTCCATGTAGAACGCGCAATTTTGTCTGTTTAGGACTGGCAACTGATAAGGTCAGAATCATAATGAGGATGGACGGTGTCTTCATATTTATAGAGATTATTATTTTCGCTGACGTGAATGAAGGAATTAGAAAACTATACAACGTGTAACTTTAAAATGAAAAACCTGAAAAGATGTTGATTGGAATGACGAGCAGAATCAATTATACCACTTTTTAATATAGGTCACATTTTTCAAAAAATCTTTATTCAAATGTTGCCCTGTCTATAAATAAGACAAGTCATCATATGCGTAAAACCGTAAACAACAAGCAATGGTTAGTTCTTTATGACCGTAGATAGTAATAATAATAAAGTCAGCGCGGCGCAGCGGCCCGGTGAATACCTACCGAGTCCTTTCTCGACAGATCGTCGTCCGCAAAAAAACTAAAACAGCACATAAAACATTTTCTTTAAATTATTTTTTTACTTTCAGAATTAGGTCAATTGAATTAGAAATCATTTGGAGTGTCTGAGGTTTTGCGCATTTAAAATTACACGTCGTTGTATATACTGTGGTATTCGGCAAAGCAGTGAAGTATATAAACAAAAGGCTCGAGCGATTATAAAAAACATAAAAAATGCAGTACTTGTTTATGTAAGTTCAATTTCCTTTATTATTGCATGAATTGCATGAATGCGCTATAAAACACAAAATAAAATACCTAGTACGGACAACAGCACGTCAAGGTAAACACTGCGGTATCTTATGCAGTTGTTTTAAGGGCTAGTTTGCAACAAAAATTGGGTAACCTGATTTGCTGTCGACTGCACATATTTGATACCAAATTTTCATACAACATGAAAAAAATATAATCCTCTTTCTCGTTAAACAATACAAACAATAAAATTTATTAAAAGAAATGTTACATAAGTGTTTTCTGTAAAAACTGATTAAGTTAATAAAATAAAGATAATAATTAGCAGATTATATTATTCACAAGTCAAAATGCCAAGTAAAATCAACAAACTCATTTGCAAGCAAACGGTCACTGAGTTATCGTCTTCGGTGAAGCCTACGGAAAAGTAATAATCTCTCAAAATGCCTTGTAATATTTCACTTAGATAACCTACTCATAATTCTCTTGTTCATAAATTAAATCTATAGCTCCAACTCACGCACACTATCCAAATACAGACAATGATTCAAGTATAATTTAAGAAAATACCGTATTCCTTCGACATTAGATTCGATTTACAATGGAAGGGTGACATTGGCGCCACTTTTATGATATTTAGTTGTGAATGGTGTTGTACAGTGAGAACCACAAGTGTCAATACTACATCAAACGATATGTATTTACATAACAGCCGTGTTATACTCTCTTTACAAGAGTAAAATCATAGGTACTGATGAAATGTCTATGCCTAAACTCATATTTGTTGTTTCGTTATTTTATAACTTTCCTTTATTTGGTCAGGGTTCCGTAGACAAATGGTAAAAACGGAACCATTTTGTATCTGTCTGCCTGTCTGTCTGTCCGTCATGTCACAGCCACTTTATGTAGAAACTATTGGTATTACACAGTTGACACTAATTAGTAGATAGATGTAGCCTGTTAACCGACTTACGATTCTCGTACAAAAAATAAATATATTGATATTTAAGGGGGGGTTTCCATAAATGTAACTAAAACCTAAAAAAGTCAAACCTTTGCATGTAGGGTGTCTATTTATAGGTCTTTAAATGACATCGAGGTTCCTAAAACCATTTTCTCTAAAAGTCTAACGTTTGAGGGATAGACGCTTCTAAAGTGGTAAGATGGGCGTCCCCCCATCTAACTTTTAAACTAAGCAGGAGTAAATTTTTAAAACAATATACGTGATGTGCATTTTGACAAAGACTCTTAACAAAAATTTAATTGAACGCGATCGAACTAGTAGTATTTGAGAAAACACATTTTCAATTACCGCAAACATAACTTTGTTATTCATACATATACTATGAAAACCAAAGTTATATTTGCCGTCAACTAAATATTGTGGTATTTTGACTAAGTAGAAGTTAGTGGATCTCTAATTCTGTTAAAGTTGGCATGTAATCCTTAGTGTGCAAGTCCGAATCGCACTTGCCCGTTTTTTACATTTCACTCACGTCTTTAAAAGTACTTCTGCCTTGCTCAAAACTGTTGTCACTGCTTCTAATTCTAAACCATGTAATTGCGAACAACCATTGTGGAACCATTGTTTCACGATTGCCATTTCATCAAACTATGAAAGTAGACAAGCTGGGAGTGCATTACTTTTGTTGTGCATTGTATAATATATTTTTTATTGAGCTTGGTTGACTAGACCTCCGTGGTGTAGTGGCTAAGCACGCTGTTTTCAAGGCGTCGCCACTTCGAGGTCCTGGGTTCGATTCCTTGTCGGGTCAATATAGAAATCAAAATTTTCTATATTGTCTCGGGTCTGTGTGTTATGGTACCAACGTTGTGTCTGATTTCCATAAAACACGTGATTTAGCTACTTACTTTGGGAAAAGGGCAATGTTTATTAGTGTCCAATGTTTATTTATTAAAAAAAGACCTATTTTGTGTCAGTGAAAATAAATACTTCTAGATTGGACTTGTGTGAACAACTGTACATAGATTGGAAATATATTTCGGGATCTCGAGCGATCGGGCAGTAGCCTAATGTCGGTTGGTACTTTTCTCTCCTTCCGTAAGGAATCGCCTGTAATTTCAACACCATTGACCTTCCTATTGATAGGTCTCGGTTGTATTGCCGACATTGTTCGGTTTTGGGCAAATTCGACCAAACGATATTAAATGTTTACCTTAGAATAAGTCGCTAGTTATCCGAGAGTAAACCAATTTTCCATTTTACCTTCATTAAGATAAGATAACTCTTTATTGCACATCAGATAGGTTAAATTACAAATTCATTTCGAGGAAATGTACAATTAAGACGGTCTTGAGATCGGTATGAGCGATCTCTTCCAGACAATCTGTGGGTAAAGAAATAATGAGCTCATAGGAAGGGGTATTATTATGTGCATAAAAGGTCAAGCAAATTTATGAAATTAATAATATATTATATAAATCATACATAAAAAAAATATATATTCATAAATACAATCATAAAAATAACATTCAAAATACTACAGTTATTATAATACACAAAATATACAGCCATTATTCTTAACCAGCCGTGTTGCGTGGAAAAAGAGCTTATGTATAATAATGTAATATATTATTCACCTGTGGTAATGATGTTCTCTTGCCATATGATATACGTCATTATATCAGAAATTCAAAACTTTTAACGGCTTCATACTTCCCCAAGCTATAATACGACAATGTTTAGTTGCCCGAATTTTAAATTTCACACCAGACTGCTTAGTTGCAGCATTTATTTGCACGGTAGCTCAATTGGTAGAGCGTTTGGCCCGGTTAGCCAAGAAGTTGCTGGTTTGACTCCCACCCGTGCGCAAATTTTTGGTTTCTTATTTCATCTTTATGAATATAAAATAATATGACACTGTGAGTGTTAAATCATTCAAAACCATTATATAGCGAAGTGCCATCAATTTTGCAAGTTGAATTTATTCTGTAAAGAGTAACTACTTGGCCCACTGTTGCATAAACAGACGGGTAGATGGCGCTAAACGTCACGCATAATGACGTATCTATAAGAGACCACAAATTTCGCAAGGTCGGACCGACAGCACGGTAGCTCATTTGGTAGAGCGTTTGACCCGGTTAGCCAAGAAGTTGCTGGTTTGAGTCCCACCCACCCCACAAATTTTTGGTTTCTTATTTCATCTTTATTTCATAAAACAATGGTTAAGGTGTTTTATCAAGTACCTTACTATTCATAAGGTTTGGATTTTATATATTTAGTCAGCTTTTTTAGGTTTATTTTAGGTATAACAAAACCCAGGTAAGCTGGTTATTGTTTAATACTCAGCTAAATAAACTATTGTATCAGCAATCCTAGACAAGGGAGAACCATTAAGGTTGAAGCAAATCTACCCACCCGGCACGGGAACAGCACCAACCAGGCATCAACCATACGGAAGCACGTTACTTAAAAGGAACAGCAACGCCTCGGCGTGAGTTTGGTCCCGGATAGCGAACGCCTCGGCTCGGATCGTGTTTGCTACAACTTATGGCGATTCTTCTTGTTAATGACAGCCTGTTTGACAGGGTGGACGGATAGTCGTCAACCAGCGGACGACGCGTTGTAAGCGCGTTTCAACGCATGCGCCGCTGGTCGAGAGTGGGTCCCGAGTTGGTCTCGATCCGAGGTTGATAGATGTGCGTTGATTATGGAGTTTCATACAAAGAATACTGAACGTCTCGAGTTGATACGGTGCTGTCACCGTGACGGGTTGATAAGTGGGCTTCAACCTTAAGCAACCGTTCAAAGAGCAGCCGAGTAAGAAAACTATGAACATCGTCCGCTTTGAATCGGGTAACAAACAGAAGTTAATTAAATACTACGGTGTTACCAAACGGGCAAAGGCTTGAATAACACGCGACTAGAGTGACCACGGTTCAGTAGTCCTATTTCCTAAATAATTATAATCATTTAAAAAAAATCAAGGTTGTATTATAGAGTCTACTCTCAACCATCCCCTTGAATTTATCTCGTAATGTTTTTAAAAAGGTAAAAAATAGTACATTTAAGATAAAATGACCACGAGTCCCTTAAATTTTATACAGGTGGTTAAAAAAGTATGAGCCTACTTCAAGGGGGTGGTTAAAAGCGTCGAGTCTACATCACAGGATTTAAAAAACCTTGTTATTTTAGTGTGTTTGATTATTCTTCCCTTCAAATATTAAAATGACTATTAAAATATTAGAATAAATGGGAATACTAAAAACTCGTAATTTAAATAAGGCACAGACACCACATTTCTTAATCTTCTTTTTCCGAGACACATATCTCATGTCTGTTTTAACTTACGTTATTTTGGTGTGTTCTTTTGTCCACTAACGTGAATGTTGTTATATATAACACATAAAAATAGCACCAGATTTTAGTAAGAAATAAACAAAAATAAGCGGTCAGAGGGCGCGAAACGTTGACGTCTTTGGCCGTTTCACAAAACGGCCGACTTTTCCTTTTCACGTACTATAATAATTTATTTCCGCCGCTGCATTCCAGTCGTATGTCACGCGTCTATTTGTCTCTTTCATAGCACTAGACGCATGTTGCGGATAAAATGTTGAGACGGACTTTTGGGAATAGTACTGTTATTTCTGTTTACGACAAAAATCGATTGTCCTTTACAGTTTTACTCATTTCTTTTCGTGTATTCATTAAACTTACCGCCTACTAACATTTTGTAACAAAAGCGCGATATATAATTGACAATTGTCTAAAGTTAAAAGGAATGTCAATGCATTATTATATCCCTGTTAACATGTAGATAGAGTAACATGGTTAAAATACACAACCACGGCTTTGCGTCCAAATTAGAGTATAATTTTAATTTTATTGTATCAGATTAATTTACAATAACTATTTTAAATAGTCCAAATCTGACATCGCTCCATTAATGCCTTCAGGATGCTGTTGAGACTGCCTCGCTTCTTCAGTGCCTTAGGTATGTTTGCACAGGCACGGGTCAACTGCTTTTTAGCCTCAATTTGCAAAAAATGCGCTTTGCTATTGCGCAGAGTTAGTAAGTGGCAGCGGAAACGGCATCCTAGTTATGATTGCCAGCCGACTAGTCTGCGTGAATCGTTGCTGTGCCACTGCTTATGGAGAGAAACAGCGATGATTCTTGTATAGTAGTCACGAGTCTCATAAGTATTAAAATGTCTTACCCTCTAACCTAAGTAGTTTGATGTTAATTATTGTTACTAACAAATTAAGTACTGGTTACTTGAATTAAGAATTTCATTTAGTTATTAATTATCGGATGTGAAACGTCATACATAATTCAACCTGCTTTGCAGAACTATTACCTTACGTATTCGGTACTGCTTCTGCAAAATAGTAGTTATATCATATTTAGCTGAGCAGTAAATACTCCTTGCAATCGCTTTCAGCTTTTACTGGTACCTCACATATTATGGTTTCCAATCAAATGGGATCTAATGGGATCATTCACAGTTTAAAAAAGATGCAAATAGTCGGACACATGGCCTCATTTCCGTTGATGGTAAATTGGTTATGCGAATAATAGTTTTTAGAAAGCTACAGACTATTATTTTCTTGAATCGCGCTATTCATCAGCCCTAGGCTTAAGATAGGTGATATAAGCCTCCCTCCCACCGAAACTTAGAAAAAATAACATTTATTTGGGCAGAGGGATCCTGCTAAAATGAATGTTTATTTTTTCTTAATTTAATCCACAATTTTACTACAAATTACAATCGCTATTACTTTAAGTTTCATGTTACATAATACCCCTACCGGGCGGATCATGAAAAGGCTTACACGCCAATCTGACTACAACCGTATAATCTCCGGTATGATAAAACCCCAACCTTGCTATCTGGGTCACTAGTTCGTAGTTAATAGCCCAATTGGAGCAGCTAAAGTAGCCGTATGCTGATAATAAGCCCAAATGGTTGTAGATTAAAGTATAATTTCGTGCTTGTTTATGAAAGTTCTCAGTATACAAGAATACTATTTTTAATACTATCATGTTGAAAGAAGATAGTAATGCATACAACGTAACTCTATGACGAAGAAATCTTAAGTTCGTAGCGAAGTGGTAGCAGCGCTTTGGTAATGATACCGAAGTGAAGCAACCTACAGCGCGGGCGAGTTTGGATGGGTGACCATCTCGACCTTATAAGTGACGTATATCACGGGCATCTCCGTGCTTCGGAAGGCACGTTAAGCCGTTGGTCCCGGCTAATATCAGTTGATATTAGTCCTTAAGCTTAGTCAGAGGCCTTATTGGCGGCATGATGACATCTGACAGCAAAGTTGGTCACTTGCCTTGCAAATACTCCTCCACCAATCCGCACTGAGCCCGCGTGGTAGAGTATGGCTCAAACTACCTTAATTGAGGTAAGGCCTTTGCCCTGCAGAGGAACGTTACAGGCTAACTTTACTATATCAAAAACTGCAAGACCGACTTTGATTAAACTAACACAGTACCCTACCCTAAGTTGACATTATAGCTAATCGAATAAACTAAAAATATCTTGCCGTGACTTTTTGTTTTCGAAAAATCTATGGGCAATATATACACTCACGAAAATTTGCACTATTTTGAAGCCTTTATAGATCAAGATACTTAAATATTATCCAATTCCAACAATATTACTTACATAAATACACATTGCATTCATTAATTGCTTTTTTACCAACTTCAAAAAAAAGGAGATACCTATTTGAAGAGGGTTATAAAAAAATGTAATGAACACCGACACTTGCGAGGACCAAAACCAATATTTTTTGTAATTAGCAAGCTTACCTAACTGTGGTTGAAGTACAAATGGTTTAGTATTAAATATTTAAGCTCTAAATGATTAACGTGTTGTTATTTTATTAGTAATTGAATCGATTTGTAGGTAAATGGGTTCCGTCAGTAGGTAGGTATATTTTAACTGCCTCGGTGGCGCAGCGGTAGGAGGGTCGCACTTTAAAGCGACGGCTGCGCCAGAAATCGGAAGGGTTCGGACCCCGGGTCGGGCCAAAAATATGTATCTGGGTTTTTCTATCTAGAAATTCCTAGGGCAGCCCGGAGTTTGGAAGTTGGTGGTGTTTCACCCCCGTGCCTCGGAAAGCACGTTGCGCCGTTGGTCCTGCGCCTGATCTCTCTCCGGTCGTGTCATTACTGTCCCATCGGGCTATGAGAGTGAAAGAAATGGTGATTGCACCTTTGTTTGCGCACACACCTGTGCACTATAATATGTCCCGCGCAGTCGGTTAGTCGTTGTGACTGCCCACCGTATTCATAATCGGCTAGGGAGACTACTACTACTACTACTAGGTATATCTTTTACAGTAAACTGGTAAACACTTTAACGCCAAGCTATTTCAGTTCAGATTAGTAGTTGGAAAACAAAATACTTATCCGTATAACAATAACTATTTCAATTTCCTTTAATTTAGTACTGAGCTAGAAATCTTAAAAGCTATTAGGAAGCTTTATAGGTTTGAAATAAACTAAAATCATACCATTAGTAATATAAGAAGGTAAGTAGGAATGATTTTAATTTCAGTGTTTTCGTATGTACGTGTAATAACGGCTCTTAAGGCCCTATTCTAAATCACTCGCGTAAAAATAGCGTGTGAGATTTATTGATAATGACAGATTTTTTTAATGAAAAATAATGCAACTGCAACACGGAAGCGTAAAAAAATATTACTTAATATTATCAGTACTCATGTATATATTTTTACGGTCCACGTTGATATTCACATAGATGAAATAAGAAACCAAAAATTTGCGCACGGGCGGGTCTCGAATCAGCAACTTCTTGGCTAACCGGGTCAAAAGCTCTACCAATTGAGCTACCGTGCTGTCTGTCGGACCTTGCGAAATTTGTGGTCTCTTATGGATACGTCATTACGCGTGACGTTAAGCGCCATCTACCCGTCAGTTTATGAAAGAGTGGCCCAAGTAATTATTCTTTACAGAATAAATTCAACTTCGAAATTGATGACGCTTCGCTACTTAATGGTTAAGAATCACTCACAGTGTCATATTTTATATTCAAGAAGTTGCTGATGCGAGTCCCGCCCGGCCACAAATTTTTGGTTTCTTATTTCATCTTTGTGAATATAAAATATGACAATGTGAGTGTCAAAAACGTTCGTAGACATTAAATATCGAATCGTCATCAATTTACGAGTTGAATTTATACAATTTACGAGTTGAAGTTAAAATGTAATCTTTAGTATTATTGTGCACTGTACCAAACTTACATCATGACGTTAACTAAATTGACGAATCACTGGGAAAAGTGGAGGGTCTAGGTAGGTGAATTCATTCTAGATTGACATGTAAGTACCAAAAAAGCGTAAATTTTAATTGCAAACTATGCCGGGCTTGTTAACAATAAATCGACAGATTTAAAATTGTAACAGATTTTGCACACTTATGCGTTTTAGCAGCGCAACAATCATTTCTGCTTAGCCCAAAGGCATGACTGTTAGAGAACGCCATAATATGGCGTTAAGTCCGCCTTTTGTACAAAACTTTATAATTGTGCAATAAAATATAAATAAATAAAATAAATAAAAGTAAGCTCTTAACATTAGAGACACGTTGCTCTGTCCCGCTGTTGTCGGTCTAATGTGAAGGCGCCCTTAGCGCGCTTTCATTAATGCCCTTAGAGCGTCAGCAGCGGCATTACCACTGCAATGGGTAATAAATATCCTTTGGACATTCCCACACATCGCCATCTAGTCCCAAAGTAAGCTACTCAAAGCTTGTGTTATGGGTGCCAGACAACGGATATAATACTTAAATACATTTTTTTTTGTAAATACATACATGATTTACATAGAAAACACCCAGACCAATACAAACAGACATGTTCATGCACACAAATGTTTGTGTTGTGCGTTGATCGAACCCGCAACCCGCTGTGTAATAGGCGATTTCTCGACCACTACACCAGACAGGTCGTCAAATGTTATGGATATAATGGGATGGACCCGCGCGACCTACGCGCCGCTGCGGCGCTGCTGTCGCGCTGTTGTGTGTAGTATGAAATCATCGGCAGCGCGACTGTCGCGCGTAAGTCGCTCTGCTGCCGCGCTGCTAAAGTCACCTAAATATGAAAGCGCTTTTAGGTGACATTAGCAGCGTGACGGTCATGACGCTGCTGTCAATTCTTATACATAAAATGACAGCAGTACCTAAGCTCTTCACATTATTAAAGACGCGCTGCTATTGCGCTGTGATCGCTCTAATGTAAAGGCGCACTTACATTGGAATGTCGCAGTTTTTACAATGTTACGATGACATGAACATCATAATTAATAACATTATGTATTAGAGTAGATTGTTACGGGGTTGCTAATATAATCTCGTGATATTCTATTTTTAAATATATATATGTATATATATACAACTGAAAAATGTACACTTAGGCCGAAAAGGCAACCACTCATTCAGCATTGGTCGTGGCAGCAGCAGAACGCATACCACGACACTGATTTCAATGTTAGTGGCCATGAAAATGAAAACAGTAAAAAGTTTACATGGCATTAAATCCACAAAGTTACATTATTAAACTAGGTATTTAACAAAAGTTAGCTCTTGGTCCATTACAACAGGTTAATTTAACATCAGTAGGGGTTTTCCCTTTACCGAAAAATGTACACTTAGGCCGAAAAGGCAACCACTCATTCAGCATTGGTCGTGGCAGCAGCAGAACGCATTCCACGACACTGATTTCAATGTTAGTGGCCATGAAAATGAAAACAGTAAAAAGTTTACATGGCATTAAATCCACAAAGTTACATTATTAAACTAGGTATTTAACAAAAGTTAGCTCTTGGTCCATTACAACAGGTTAATTTAACATCAGTAGGGGTTTTCCCATATTAATAAATTTTGGGCACCAATCACATACATTGCTCTGATCACCAAAGTAGCCAATGCACTTGTGTTGTGGAAATCAGACTCAACGGTGGTACAACACCCAGACCGTAGACAATATAGAAAATCATGATTTCTGCATTGTCCCAACCAGGAATCGAACCCTGGAACTCGGGGCGGCGACGCCTTGAAACCCAGCCTGCTTAGTCACTAGGCCACGGAGGTCGCCAAATATGAATTATCAAACTACATAGTGCTTAGTGCCTAATAGGTAGAGTGTATACGATTTCTTTACACAATTCCACCTTTTCTGAGTAGCTTTCATTCAATGCGAAATTTTATCGAACAATTATGCAAAGATTTTTATTTTATATAAAAAAAATACGTTTCTTTCTAAGTCAACAGCAAAGAAACGGATCATTAAAATATTGATTTAACCGAGTGTAAAGTCTTAGGGTCTGCGAAAGATGCCATCATACCATCGATGGCTATCAGTAACTATGGATACACAGCACGGTAGACAGACCGAATTGAATTTCGCAAATTAAGCGGAGTTACACTCACGATACGTCATGACGCCCGTTATACCGCACTTGCGGACAAACGGTATTGGGTGCATAAATTTATATGCGAAAGCATGGGCTGCTTTTTAATTGGTGCCAGGCAAACTAGGACACTAGGTCTGTCAAGTGTGAAAAAAATATAACACGCCAGATTCGAGTAAGTGTATTTAGGAATGTAGGTATTCTTATATACATTAATGAATAGATGATAAACTTAATTGGAAATATATAATCGAAACGTTGGCAAGAAAATATATATATTTTCATACGCATTGTATTAATTAGGTAAAATCGCCTCAATTTTTTGACACAAATATTTAATCACAATTAATTTGACCCGTAATGACTTAGATATTTTAAACTTTCACACTTCATGAAATTTGCGGATGATTCGATCTAATAAATCATCCCTAAGGGAGTAAAAAGAAAATCCGAAATTCGAAGCCGCGGGGAGCCGTCAATTAAAATATATTTAAATTTCTCTGTATATTCGCATCTGGCCTAAATTTTCTTTTAATTCACAGACGCAATCTATCCGTAGCTAATTTAATATTCATCTGTATAATGGAGGAGAAATTGAACAAAAACCGGAGGAGTGAAAAAAAATTGAATCTCGACCAACAAAAGATTCTGGCGTTGTTTGTGCCCCACAATAGGATGTATTGAAAGGAACGGTATGCTTTAGACTATAGTAAACTACTTTGTTCGTGTTCACACAATACCTTTTTGTACCTAAAATGTTTACCTGGTTTTCTCCGCTGAAAATATCGTTTATTAGAGATTTTATTTGACACATTTTTCGAAAATTTATCCTTATTATTGTCCAACTACTGTCTATGCCTTGTATGATTAATATTTTACATATTCAATAAATACATTACTATGTTCAATTTTTTTTTTAATATTTTACTTTAAATTTTCGCTAAGCAACGCGGGCGCAGGCAACAAATAACACAAACCATTACCGGTTTGAGTATTAGTTCATACAAATGCAGGTTTGTGTTGGCTGCATGAACCGGCGTCGCTTAGCGGAAATTTAAAGCAAAATAATTCTATAAAAATCTACTTAATAACAGATTCCGTAAAAAAACGCCTGATGCCATTAATTATCTAAAATTCTTATAATAAGAGTATCACTATTTATAATTCAAGAACGGCTTAACTTAGAACCAGGAAAAGGACAAAGAATACTTTTTATCCCGTTAGCCGGAGCCGTAGCTGGGGCAAGACGGGGCCGGGGTGAAACACTGTTCGCTGGTACCGCTTAACTTTTAAAATTACGGTGCTGGATGGGACGGGGCCGGGGCGGGACGGTGCTGGGAGTAAAAAAATATTTGCTGGGTCCAATATAGGTACAATTAATATAAATAATACGTTTTTGTGCGACGGACTGGTGTCCATACACAATCAAAGGCCTCATACAAAACATAATTAGCGTTATCATTGTAAGGCTTTCTTCCTCGACCCTTGATTGCAAAATGGGATATATTATATAGTAACTGTTACACTGAAGTTTTACTCCTGAACATAACTTCACTTTATCCTAAGCAGTCTTATCGTCGAAAAACTTAAACCAACAAAGATGAGGCTGGAAAATCCTTGTCCAAAGATGAACTAGAAAAGGGATGAGTAGGTACAAAGTTATGCTCCAACCCTTTAGGCTCAACCTTAATAAATTGCACCAACTTAAACGGTCTGGTCTGCGGCCTTTCAGATCACTGTGAGCTTGGCCGATGTTGATGATATTTATGTATTTCGTAAGACGTGGAGATTAAGGGCGGTTACTGACCAATATTTATGTTTGATCCGGATACAGAATCATAGACAAGAAGGCGTTTAAGGGGGTGAATGAGACCAAATATAATATTAGTAAATGGTTGATTGTAATCTGTTTATCGCTGTTTTCTGAATATTTCGCCTACTGAAAGAACCTGAGAATATGACCTAAACTTTTTAAGGTAAGAGCGAAAAGGCTGCTAATAAGCGGGTATGCACCACCGTAGCCATAACCCTGGGATGGCTACCTGCATATCTCAACCACACCTGATATTGGGAACGATCGAAGACAAATTACTGGTAAGCCACGAATAAAAATAATACTCGTACCCATAGCAGAAAATCATAAAATTTTACAAAAGCTTTGTTTTCAGCTACAAAAAATACCATAACAACACCACTATCGTAAATAATATAAACCAACCTATCCGATTGAATCTCTCAGATCTCATCATTCATTTTATCTTTGAAAACATTGTAAACGGGAAACAAAAAACTGCCAACGAAGTACGAGTCAATTAAAAATAAACCAATTTAAAACAAAGGGAGCCTGAAACATAAACAATCGACGCCTAGCATCGGGAAAGGAATTAACAATACATTTTGGAAGAAAAACGGTAAATATTTCCAATCAGAAAGGTCCGGGTTGATTGCGTTACGCTATTCAATTCCAAAGGCTAAAATAGACGTGATTATCGCCTTTGTTCCTAAAATTCTTTTGGGCTAATAAAATAAGAGATTTTATTTAAATTCAAGGACTAACTTCTTTAACTACTTACTTTAACTCCACACTGGTCGGATGCGATCTTGTTCCGGGCAAAGCGAGTGCGAAGCAGGCAATTTCGGTTTTACGTCGTGTCGAACACTATGCCAGTGATTTTATAAAAGAACACTTTAGCGTTAATTTTTCAACTTTTTTTTCTTCAATTCAAAATTTTAAATGAAATTATCTCTCCCACCAAATTATAGTAGTGAGTATATTATTATGAACCAGTTATTTTTTTAAACTTTGGGTTCTGACCTCCAGGGGGATTGATCGTTCCCACATGCCATAGTAGCGTGAATGAAGGTAAACGTAAATAAATCTAAATCAGTACCATTACTATGCGTCAGTTGATGCGGATAAGGCGTTCAAAATGCAGAAGAGATGCATCAGAGTGATAAATGCTGCTTGGTTTTTGGATAGCTGTGAACCTCTCTACAGGAAATGTAAAATATTGCCACTTCCATGCATGTATATTAGAGACGTATGTATTTTTGTGAAAAATTACCCAAAATACTTTAAGAAACGGAGTAACGTAATACCTCGTCAAAAAAGAGAAAAATTTAAAAACGTACTGTATCAACCTCCTAGACATAAGGATATTTATAAGAAAAATATATATAACATGTCAATCGAAATTTATAATAAATTGCCTGACGATTTGAAACTTCTTGACGGAATATTATTTAAAAAAATAATAATTAATTGGCTTTTGACGCACTGTTTCTGCAGTCTAAAGGACTATTTTGACTGGAAGTAAATTTATTATTAATGTTTAAAATTGTATTGTATTAATGTTATAAATTGTATTTAAATAAATATAAATTCTAATGTTTGCATGCCTGCGTGCAGGCGGAATACGCGTACACACACTATCATAATTTTAAGACCCTATTTTGTAAATTGTATTCTTTGCAAATAAATGTTTTTGATTTGATTTGATTTTGATTTGATATGAGTTTACTCGATAGCGACGAGTGTTACTCGCTAGCGACGACGTTACTTCTGTTTAGAAAATTTTAGTTCTGTCTGTGACCGATAGAGGCGCTGCGCAGTTTTAAATATATATTTTTGACGTAGTCGCTAGCGAGTAAAACCGACGTCGCTATCGAGTAAACTCATGGTAAGGGTACAGATACAAAAGTTGTGTTCTTAAAATACTTTACAGTGTACAAATTGAGAAAATAAAATAGTTATTGAATTTATTTAATAGGCTTTCAAAAAACTCATTTATTGGGTGGGAAGCAGGTCAGTTTCTTACGGGTCCATATTTATTCATGCTGGAATATGACAGCTCTCATCCAACTTAAATAAGGGCTTACTGGAGTCAAAACGGCCTCAACAAGCGGTGCCATCCCAAATTTTCGGCCTAAATCGCCACCACTTGTGACGGCTACTATCCGCCCGTTGTAAAACAATGGGCCACCTGAATCTCCAGGTGCCGAATCAGCCGCCCTGTTCGAACAGGGAGCGGCTACGCAAACCGCTGGACCCCACTTCTTCAGGTCATGCGTACATTTCACCACGACCCCTTCGCCTATCTGCAACGGCCTGAATTGATCCTTCCAATAAATGTGGGATAGGTTCTTCACAGGCTGATATACGTCAAACGTACAACCAAAACCGGCGTACGTCACTCTCAGACCGACCAGCGTCGCATAGTCCACTGATGATACTATTCCTGGAGTTATGTGAATGGGCTCAATCAGGATCAGGCCGATATCGTTTAGGAATCCTTTACGACGGGCTGAGTAACCAGGATGATATATTCGCTCCAGCACTTTGCTCATTGATTTAGTTTCCTCGTGTGGAGCAGTCATATTTCCGTATCTCACGAGTCTTAAATTCGGTAGAAGACAGTGGCTAGCTGTCAGGACCCACGTGGGTGCGATGAGGGTGCCTGTGCATGCTCTAGAAATGGATTTGTACACTATCTGTTCCCTTTTTATTTTAGCTTTCAACAAGCTTACCACGTAAGGAAACTCATCTAGCACATCTTCTACTCCATGTAGAACGCGCAATTTTGTCTCTTTAGCACTGGCAACTGATAAGATCAGAATTATAATGAAGATGAACGGTGTCTTCATATTTATATAGATTATTATTTTCACTGACGTGAATGGAGGAATTAGAAAACTATACAACGTGCAACATTAAATACGAAAAACCTGAAAATATGTTGATTGGAATGACGAGCAGAATCAATTATACCACTTTTTAATATAGGTCACATTTTTTTTAAAATCTTCATTTAAATGTTGTCCTGTCTATTTATTAACAAGTCAAGTCATCATGTACGCAAAACCCGTAAACAACAAGCAATGGTTAGTTCTTCATGAGCGTAGATAGTAATAATAATAAATTCAGCAAGACGCAGCGGCCGGTGAATACCTACCGAATCTTTTCTCGACAGAGCGTCGTCCGCAGAGCAAGAAATGATCAGAAGTGTCATTAAAACTACAACACCACCTAAAACATTTTTAAATTATATTTTTACTTTCAGAATGAAGTCAATTGAATTTAAAATCATTTGGATTGTCTGAGGTTTTGCGCATTTAAAATTACACGTTGTATATTACTGTGGTATTCGGCAAAGCAGTGAAGTATATAAACGAAAGGCTCGAGCGATTATAAAAAACATTAAAAATGGGCTACTTGTTTATGTAAGTTCAATTTTCTTTATTATTGAATGCGCTATAAAACACAAAATAAAATACCTCGTGCGGACAACAGCACGTCAAGGTAAACACTGCGGTATCTTATGCAGTTGTAATAAGGGCTAGTTTGCAACAAAAATTGGGTAACCTGATGTGCTGTCGACGGTACTTATTTGATACCAAATTTTCTTTCTCGTTAAACAATACAAACAATAAAATGTATCAAAAGAAATTTTACATAAGTGTTTTCTGTAAAAACTGATTAAGTTAATAAAATAAAGATAATAATTAGCAGATTATATTATTCACAAGTCAAAATGCCAAGTAAAATCAATAAACCCATTTGCAAGCAAACGGTCACTGAGTTATCGTCTTCGGTAAAGCCTACGGGAAAGTAATAATCTCTCAAAATGCCTTGTAATATTTCACTTAGATAACTTACTCATAATTCTCTTGTTCATAAATTAAATCTATAGCTCCAACTCACGCACACTATCCAAATACAGAGAATGTTTCAAGTATAATTTAATGAAGACCGTATTCCTTCGATATTAGATTCGATTTACAATGGAAGGGTGACATTGGCGCCACTTTTATGATATTTAGTTGTGAATGGTGTTGTACAGTGAGAACCACAAGTGTCAATACTACATCAAACGATATGTATATACATAACAGCCGTGTTATACTCTCTTTACAAGAGTAAAATCATAGGTACTGATGAGATGTCTATGCCTAAACTCATCTTTGTTGTTTCCTCATTTTATAACTTTTTTTTTCAGGGTTCCGTAGACGAATGGCATAAGACGGAACCCTTATCTATCTGTCTGTCTGTCTGTCCGTCCGTATTCACAGCCTATTTATTTTGAAACTATTACTATGACACAGTTGACAATTAGTAGGTAGATAAATCCTGTTAACCGACTTACGATTCTCGTACTAAAAATGTTAATAATAATTTAACGGCCTTCCCATAAATAAAACTAAAATCTAAAAAAAAAATGTTAAACCTATGCGTGCAGGTAGGGTGTCTGTAGATAAGTCTTTAAATGACATCGAGGTTCCTTAAAACATTTTCTAAAGTCTAACGTTTAAGATATAGAGTCTTCCAAATTGGTAAAATGGGCATCCCCCCCCCCCCCCCCCATCTAACGTTTTAACTAAGCAAGAGTAAATTTTGAAAACAAAATACGTGATGTGGATCTTGACAAAGACTTTTAACAAAAATTGATTTGAACGAGATCAAAATAGCAGTTTTTGAGAAAACACACATTTTCAACTACCGCAAACATAACTTTGTTATTCATACAAATACTGTTAAAACCAAAGTTATATTTGCTGTCAACAAAATATTATAGTATTTTGACCATGTGGAAGTAAGTGGATCTATAATTCAGTTAAAGTTGGCATGGAACCCTTATTGTGCGATTCCGACTCGCACTTGGCCGGTTTTTTACATTTCACCACTACGTCTTTAAAAGCAGAAGTATCTGCCTCTCTCAAAACTGTTGTCTTTGTTTCTAATTCTGAACCATGTTATTGCGAACAACCATTGTGAAAACATTGTTTCACGATTGCCATTTCATTAAACTATAAAAGTGAACAAGCTGAGAGTGCATTACTTTATTTTTGCATTTTATTATATATTTTTATTGAGTTTGGTTGGCAAGACCTCCGTGGTGTAGTGGCTAAGCACGCTGGTTTCAAGGCGTCACCGCTTTGAGGTCCCGGGTTCGATTCCTGGTCGGGTCAATAAAGAAATCAAAATTTTCTATATTAACACGTTCGTTGCGTTATGAGATAGAAAAAGCCCCATCCGTGTCTTCTTGCTGTTGCGGCGCACAAAAGCGCGCGATTTCACTCTGTGCGGGGAGCTGCTACATTGGTATTTCTTTAGGTGTGACTGAGACAAATATACATTTTTTCTTCTCTCGTGAAGTCTATGTTAGTGGCACATTTATTTGGTAATGAGGTTGAAAAGGTCTCATACGCACTGAAGGTAAATTATTCACGTTCAGTGCGGATTGAGGTTTAAATTGCCTCATAAATTGTAGGCCTCACAGACGCACGGAGCGGGGCGCGGGCAGCGCGGGCGCCGGTCGTCTTCTTTTAGTGACGCGCTAACTTTCGATAAGGGAGCACGCTGCGTTTCGCTACCACCAGCCCGCTCGTATCACGTTTTTTCTGTTAACTTTTGTGTTGTACCTGCTACGTATAAATAATATTAACAATGGAACGTCAAGGCAAAAAACGTTGCAGAAAGAAACTTAATTTGTGTGACTCTGATTCTTCTAGTGAATCGGAAGAAGCAAAACAATTAAAATATAGAAAAGTGTTACAAAGGGTTCCAATCAAAAATAGTCCAGTAGAAAAAGTCAAAATTTTAAAAAATGTTCAGATTTGCCCTCCAACGAGAGAAGAAACAGAAAGCGAGTCAGACACTGAAATTTTTACTCCGCCTTCTAAAAAGAACAGAAAAAAAAGTAACATGACGAACCCCGAAAACCAATTGTTTTTAAGTCCCAGTACCGGAAAACAATACACTATCCTACACAACCCAGGACCTTCAAGTAACCAAATTGTGCTCACACCTACTCAAAAATTTTTACGCGACAATAATTATAGTAAGAGTCGAGCATCTTCTCCTGATCCGTTACAAGTTGGTGGTGAAACAAGCAGATGCTCGTCATTAAGTAACATTTCGGTATCAAACTTATTACCCGTGCAACTAACTGAAGAAAACATGCGGGATTTACTGAAAGATACCTCATATACTTATGAAAAGCAGACAATTAAAAATGACAGATATTATGTTTTTGAACACTCCTTTGATGACACGGATGATATTAATACCAACCAAATAAATAAATCCATACAAAACTTACGAAAAAATGAAGGTACAGAGAGCATAGCGGAGGATAGAGAAAATAAACAACAAGTAGAAGAAAAAGAAGATCACGAACGGAAAGTAGTACGCCAAAAGCAAGATAAAGAACAACTGAGACAAGATTATAGCGAACAGCAAGACATAGAAAAAGACATTAGTGTTAACATTATTCAGGGTAGAAGCAATGATGATGAAGCTGATGAAGAAAAAGAAAATTTAAGTACAAAAGACGCCGACAGCAAGGCTCAAGAGAAGGAAAATGAAGAAGGAGAAAAAGAAGCACATGAAAGAGAAAAAGTACGTCAAGAACAGGAAAATAACCAATTGAGACAAGATTATAGCAACCAGCAAGACGTAAATAATGATATTAGTGTCAACATTATCCAGGGTAGAAGCAATGATGATGAATCTGATGTAGAAATTGAAAATTTAAGTACAATAGAAACCGACAGCAGAGCACAGGAGAGGGATAATGAACAAGAAGAATTACGTCAAGAGCAGGAAAATGTTCAATTGAGACAAGGTTATAGTAACCAGCAAGATGTAGCAAATGATATTGGTGTCAACATTATTCAGAGTAGAAGCAATGATAATGAATCAACATCTGATGTAGATGAAAGTTCGGTTGAAAACTCTGAATCAAGTGATGTCGCTATAGATGAAGATGAAGAAAGTGAAACTGAGAACGATTCAGAAGGTGAAAATGAAGTTGCTGACCCTGTAGTTGTCGATGACGAAGACGATTGGATTGACATATCTGATGACATTGATATCGATTTCAACGAAAGTACCCTAAATAGTGTCATAATTCCCCGTTTGCGTAACAAAACCCCTGCAGAAATATACAACTTGTTCTTAACCGATGAAATTGTTGGTAAAATAGTAAATGATACGAACAAATACGCAGAAAAGTATTTAGAAGATCATCAAGATGAAATAAAAGAAAAGTCTCGTCTTAAAGCATGGAAGCCCACAGATGATGAAGAAATGAGAAGATTTTTTGGAGTCATACTTGTGATGGGCCTAAACAAAGTTCCACATATAAACGACTATTGGTCTAAAAAATCAATATACAGAAATGAGTTCATTTGCTCCGTTATGCCAAGGGACAGATTTTTGATTATCTTAAAATTTTGGCATTTCTGTGACGAGTCCATGG
The DNA here is from genome assembly GCA_963924145.1 of Pyrausta purpuralis. Taxonomy (NCBI): domain Eukaryota; kingdom Metazoa; phylum Arthropoda; class Insecta; order Lepidoptera; family Crambidae; genus Pyrausta; species Pyrausta purpuralis. The sequence continues at coordinate 24,686,173 of OZ001657.1, forward strand.
ATAATACTGGGGATAAATTATATAAAATTCGCCAAATACAGGATATGTTGAATAACCGATATCAAGAAGTGCTCCGTCCTGGCAAGATTTTGGTTATTGATGAATCTATGATTCCATGGCGCGGGCGGCTTAAATTCCGTCAATACATAAAGAATAAGTCACATAAATATGGGGTCAAGTTATATAAATTGTGCACCCCTGAAGGATACTCGTACAATACAATCGTTTATACAGGCAAGGAAGGTAATAATCGAGAGCAAAATCACGGCCAAAAGACTGTTTTGAGGCTAATTAGAGGGCTAGAAAATGAGGGTCGTATTGTTGTAGCTGACAATTTCTACTCCTCTGTTGGGTTGGCCGAAGAACTTTTAACCAAAAAGACGTTCTATTGTGGTACCCTCCTTTCGAACCGAAGGGGATTGCCTAAGACCGTTGTTTCCACAAAATTGAAAAAAGGACAATGTGCAGGAAAAATGAAGCCAAATGGCGTAAAAATAATAAAATGGTGTGATAAGCGCCAAGTTCTGATGATCACTACCTGCAAAAATCACAATACAGTTTTAGTAAACACAGGCAAGAAAACAAGAGTAACCAACGAAGATATTCGAAAGCCTTCATGCGTTCTCTTGTACAATGAAAATAAAAAAGGCATAGACTACAGTGACCAAATGTCGTCTTACTACACAACTTTAAAACGCGGATTGAAATGGTACCGAAAAATGATGACAGAATTTTTATTTGGCACTGCTCTGGTAAATGCTTGGATAATCTACAATATGTCTACCACTGGTAACAAAAAGCCGAAGAAAGATTTTACAGAATCCATTATTGAAACATTCACAGGAAAAAGCATCTACGAAAGAGGTACGTATTCATTGTATAGGTCCCCAATAATATTAAACATACAATTATTATATTTATTATTTTAATGTTTCTATAATTTTACCAGTCCTCTCGTTATTTTTATAATTCCATTTTAATTTTTAAAATTTATTTTAAAATAATGAGCTACAAGCTTGACGATGGCGATGACGGTAACGGGGACGCTGACGTTTACACTGACGGTGACCGGGACTGGAAGGCTGACGATGCTGGGCTGGACACTGGCGCTGTTATTCTTGGCGCTCAAGCTTATTGTCTTAATGCACGCATCGCCTACGCACACTACGCATACAACACTAACACATACAAAATAATCACAAATCACTTCTTTTGCATTGCACCTAATATTGATGTGACCGAACGCTTTATTACATGATATCATGGTGTTGCTATAAACTTCGCACTTTTTCATAACTGTAAGCATGTTAAAGTTCAGATTTTGTCTTATTCAGTTTTGGTTTTGTTTGCTGTAAGATTTTTCTACGAAAAATGGCCGTACACAGTAGGCGCACGCTTCTTTTACACTATCTATACTATGATGTTGCTTTAAAATTTGAAACTATATCTCTGCAGTGGATACTTCTTCATAACTGTAAGAATGTTAAAATTCAGTTTTTGTATTAAACAATTTTGATTATGTCTGCTGAAAGATTTTTCTACGAAAAATGGTTGTGTACAGTGGGAGCATGCTTATTTTACACTACCTAGGTTATGGTGTTTCTTTAAACTTTGCAACTATATATATACCTACAGTGGATACTTCTTCATAACTGTCATGTTAACGTTCAGATTTGTCTTAAACAATTTCGATTTTGTTAGCTGAAAGGTTTTTCTTCAAAAATGGTCGTACTCAGTGGGCGCATGCTTCTTTTACACTGCCTAAGTTATGGTATTGCTTTAAACTTTGAAACTATATCCCTGCAGCGGATATTTCTTCATAACTATAAGAATGTTAAATTTCAGTTTTTGTCTTAAACAATTTGGATTTTGTTTGCCGAAAGGTTTTTCTGCAAAAATCGGCCGTACACAGTGGGTGCAGGCTTCTTTTTTACACTTCCTATATCATGATGTTGCTTTGAACAGTGGATATTTCTTCTTAACAGATAGCATTTTAAAGTTCAGTTTTTGTCCTTCACAATTTTGATTTTGTTTGCTGAAAGGCTTACACCAAAATATTTTTATGTTAACTGTCTGTTGTATGTTTTCTTGTCTTAACAATGGGTTTAAAATGCATAACGCTTTAACACGAATGTTGTTTTTCTTATTAATATAAATTCTAAATTTGTATATTTTTAACTTTTTCTTTTCTTTACAGTTCCAGATCGTATACTAGATATGATGTCTGTCATGTCATCATATCTGGAAAATTCGAGTACATTCCTGCAATGGCGTGGCCACGCACAGTAATAGTAAATGAGTAAGAGTACATGTACAAAACAAACACATCCTTACACACCGAAACACAATACACATACACATTCTCATACTTCAAAAAATATAAATCATACATGTGTGTCATCCTCATCATGGTGACAAATAAAAAAAATACACCTTCTCCTTTGCGTGTTGATTCTGACTTTTATAATGTGTGAGGGCAAACTGACGCACTTATAAAACGAAACCTAACATGAATGTTTTTTCAGGTTTGCCTAAAAGCAGATCTTCAGACCATGCACTTCAAAAAGGCACCCAAAGAAAACGCTGCGTTGGTTGCTACGACAAACTAAGGCTTACGTTAAGTGCAACTCAAGCTGCAAAAAAAACTAAAAAATTCTTACTTTTTGCGGCCAATGTGAAAAAGCTTTTTGTTTACCCTGTTTTAATGAAAAACATTTTTAAACATTTAATTTTTCTTCAAATAAAAACATTCTGATTATCGTAACTGCAACTTTCTTTTATTCCCATCACTAGTCGATATACAAACCAAACTTTCTTTCAGTGCGTTATGAGGCAGAATAGATGACATATTTTATTTATTTATTTATTCAAAAACAAAATGTCGTAAACGCTGGCGAAGCTAGATTTCAACGAAGTATATATCTAAGTTTACACACGTCAAATATCAATAACATAGAATCATTGTTGACCTGTATAAAGGTTTTTTTAAAAAAACAACTTTCTGAGGTCGAAAAGGTGTCATACGCACTGAAAATAAGTTCAACGTTGACCCAGAAAGGCCTCATCCGCACTGTCTGAAAGTCCTCAGAAAATAGCGCCGCTGTGAACGTGTTAAAAAAAAGGGTATTGTGGTACCACCATTATGTCTAATTTCCATAACTCAAGTGCGTTAGCTACTGACTCGTACTTTGGGAACAGAGTAATGCATGTGATTGGTGTCCAATATTTATATATAAAAAAAATGACAATGAAAATAAATACTTCTAGACTGGACTTGTGCTACCAACTGTACATAGATTGGATGGAAATATATTTCGGGATCTCGAGCGATCGGGCAGTAGCCTAATGTCGGTTGGTACTTTTCTCTCCTTCCGTAAGGAATCGCCTGTAATTTCAACACCATTGACCTTCCTATTGATAGGTCTCGGTTGTTTTGCCGACATTGTTCGGTTTTGGGCAAATTCGACCAAACGAGAATAAATGTTAACCTTAGAATAAATCGCTAGTTATCCGAGAGTAAATCAATTTTTCATTTTCCCTTCAGTAATTATTCTTATACCTGCCGTGTTACGAGGAAGAAAAACTAATCATATTATAATAATGACCGCTTGCCATACGATATACATATGTTATTATGTCAGAAAACCAAAACTTTTGACGGCTTCATCCTTCCCCACGTTATAATACGACAATGTTTAGTATTTAAACATTGTCGTAAAATAGAATTTCAAGTTTCACACCACACTACTTAGTTGCAGAATTTATTTGTCGGATAATAATACTGTTCAATCATTCGTTTTGTAAAGCGAGTTTAGTAATTCCAAGTACAAATTTACGCCGAAAAACGACTTTAAGTTACTGGAGAATGAAATGGAGATATAAAATTATTCTTCGTATAGTTACGCGCGTATAAGCCAATGTTTGGTCGAATCCACCCTTAATAAAGTTGCACATAATAATGATGTTATAAATTACTATAACTATCATTAAATTACTATAAATAATAACTTCAAGATACCATAAGAGACCATAAATTTCGCAAGGTCGGACTGACAGCACGGTAGCTCAATTGGTAGAGCGTTTGGCCCGGTTAGCCGAGAAGTTGCAAATGCAAATTTTTTGTTTTTTATTTTATCTTTATGAATATTGTCCGTTTTTTGTAATCGTCAAAGAGACGTGGTTTTCATAAAACAATGGTTAAGGTTTTCTATCACGTTCTTACCTTCGTAAGGTTTGGATTTTATATTAAGTCAGCTTTTTGAGATTTATTTTTGGTATAGTAAAATCCAGGTAAGCTGGTTATTGTTTAACATACTAAGCTAAGCTACTAAGCCTAAACAAGGGAGTACCATTAAGGTTGAAGCAAACCTACCCACCCGGCATGAGAACAGAACCAACCAGGCGTCAACCTTATGAAAGCACGTTACGTAAAGGGGACAGCAACGCCTCGGCATAGGATCAGCACCGGATAGCGAAAGCCTCGGCACAGATCGTGTTTGATACAACTTATGACGGTTCTTGTGAATTCTAGCCTATTTGACAGGGTGGACGGATAGTCGTCAACCAGCGGGCGACGCGCCGTAAGCGCGTTACATCGCATGCGCCGCTGGTCGAGAGTCGGTCCCGAGTTGATCTCGATCCGAGGTGGTGACGTTACAAAGTTGATAGATGTGCGTTGAAGTATGGAGTTTCATACAAAGAATACTGAATGCCTCGAGTTGATACGGTGCTGTCACCGTGGCGGGTTGATAAGAGGGCTTCAACCTTAAGCAACCGTTCAAAGAGCAGCCGAGTAAGAAACCTATGAACATCGTTCGCTTTGCAACGGGTAATAAACAGAAGTTAATTAAATACTACGGTGTTACCAAACGGGCAAAGGCTTGAATAAAGCAGGACACGCGACTAGAGTGACCACAGTTCAGTAGTCCTATATCCTAAATAATTATAATTAAATATTTTTTTAAAGATTTTTTTCAAGGATCTATTTTAGACTCTACTCTTAACCATCCTCTTAAATTTGGCTCTTAGTGTTTTAAGAAAAAAACATAGTAGAAATAAGATAAAATTTCCGCGGATCCCTTAAATTTCACATGCAAAAAATAAAGAACGAACCTTATTCAAGGGGTTGGTTAAGAGTCGAGTCTTGAATACAGGATTGTAAAAGAAAAAAATGTTATTTTAGTGTGTTTGATTATTCTTTCCTCCAAATATCAAAATGACTATTAAAATATTGGAATCAATAGGAATACTAACAAATTGTTATTTAAATAAGGCATAGACACTACATTTCCAAATCATCTATTTACGAGACACATATCTCATGCCTGTTTTCACTTACTTTATTTTGGTGTGTTCTTTCGTATGTAACAACATTCACATTAGTGGACATAGAAATAGCACCAGATTTTAGTAAGAAATAAACAAAAATAAGCGGTCAGAGGGCGCGAAACGTTGACGTCTTTGACCGTTTCACAAAATGGCCGACTTTTCCTTTTCACGTACTATAATAATTTATTTCCGCCGCTGCATTCCAGTCGTATATCACGCGCCTATTTGTCTCTTTCATAGCACTAGACGCATGTTGCGGATAAAATGTTGAGACGGACTTTTTGGAATAGAACAGTAATTTTTGTTTACGATAAAAATCGGTTGTTCTTTACAGTTTTACTCATTTTTTTCCGTGTATTCATTAAACTTACCGCCTGCTAACATTACTACTAAAGCGCAATATACAGAGTGGCTTTTTTATCAGTACCGAAATTTTGTGTAAAGACTTTACTGATGAATATGAACAACTTTTACAATGGGGGCTATAATGAAATCGGGAAAAAAATCAGCTGTTCCATGCAAAAGTTCAATTGGCGTGCGGTCAAAATGTATGGAACAGCTGTTTTTTTTTCTCGATTTCACTTTTGCCTTTTTAGTAAAAGTTGTTCATTTTCATCAGTGGAGCCTTTACACATCATTTTCATCAGTGGAGCCTTTACACAAAATTTCGGTAGGTACTGATAAAAAGTAACCCTGTATAGTTTACAACTGTCTAAAATTAAAAGGAATGTCGATACATTATTATATCCCTTTTATCATGTAGATAGAGTAACATGGTTAAAATGCACAACCATGGCTATACCTCCAAAACAGACTATAATTTTTATTTTATTGTACGAGATCTATTTACAATAACCATTTTAAACAGTCTGAATCTGATATCGCTTCTTAATACCTTCAGGGTGCTGTTGAGACTGCCTCGCTTCTGCAGTGCCTCAGGCATTTATGCACAGGCACGGATCAACTGTTTTATTGCCACAATGCGCAAAAAATGCGCTTCGCTATTGCGCAGAGTTAGTGGCAGCAGCAACGGCATCCTGGCCATGATTGCCAGCCGACTAGTCTGTGTGTACCTACGTGAATCGTTGCTGTGCCACTGCTTATGGAGAGAAGCAGCTAACCTTACTAGTTTGAGTTTAATTATTGTTACTAACAAATTAAGTCCTGGTCACTATAATTAAGAATTTTCTTTATTTTTTTATTATCGGATGTGAAATTTCATACTAAATTCAACTTGCTTCCTCAGAACTATTACCTAACGTATTTGGTATTGCATCTGCAAAATAGTAGTTAGTTAATATTTTGCTGAGCAGTAAATACTCTTTGCAAATGGTTTAGAATGTTTTTAACACTCACAGTGTCATATTTTATATTCATAAAGATGAAATAAGAAACCAAAAATTTGCGCACGGGCGGGACTTGAACCAGCAACCTTTGCCATCTGTTTTCATGCTTGGGCCATCTGTTTCATAAACAGACGGCTAGATGGCGGTAAGCGTCACGCAATTGAACGTCACGTTTTCATAAGAAACCACAAATTTCGCAGGGTCGGACTAACAGCACGGTAGCTCAATTGGTAAGAGCGTTTGGCCCGGTTTGCCAAAAGGTTGCTGGTTCAAGTCCCGCCTGTGCGCAAATTTTTGGTTTCTTATTTCATCTTTATGAATACTCCTTGCAATCTCTTCCTTTCACTGACAACATACACACACATGTTACAGTTTGCAATCAAATGGCTATTGGGATCGTTCACAGTGCAAAAGAGAAGTAAATAGTCCGACACTTGGCCTTAATTCCGTTGATGGTAAATTGGTAATGCGACTAATAGTTTTAAAACCACAGACTATTCACTCTTTTCTTGAATTGCGTTATTCATCAGCGCTGGGCTTAAGATAGGAGATATATTCATTTGGCATAAGGACTCTGGCAAAATGAATGTTTCATTTTTCTAAGATTCGTTCACAACTGTACTTACTTCTGTACAAATAACAATCGCTATTATTCTAAGTTTTATGTTACATAATACCCCTACCGGGCGGATCATGAAAAGGCTTACACGCCAATCTGACTACAACCGTATAATCTCCGGTATGATAAAACCCCAACCTTGCTATCTGGGTCACTAGTTCGTAGTTAATAGCCCAATTGGAGCAGCGAAAGTAGCCGTATGCTGATTATAAGCCCAAATGGGTGTAGATTAAAGTATAATTTCGTGCTTGTTTATGAAAGTTCTCAGTCACTTAGTGGGAGTATTCAAGAATACTGTTTATAATACTTTCGTGATGAAAGTAGATAGAAGAACATACAATGCAACTCTATGACAGAGAAATCGTAACTAGAGGCAGATTGGACAGAGGCTAGATTAAGGTGAACACTGTGATAACTTAGACCCTTTGCACACTGCGACTTTTAGCAGCGATGCAGTCGCGATGCAGCATCGATGCAGTCGCAAATTGTCAACCTTTACACACTTGTGCTACTTTTAGCATCGATACAGTCGCGATGCCGTCGCAAAGATGCAGTTGCAAAACGAAAGCTGGACATTGTAAAAAAGTAAAGTTAGCCTGTAACGGTCTAACTAGTCTTAACGACTAATATCAACCGCTATTAACCGGAACCAATGGCTTAACGTGCCTCCCGAAGCGCGGAGATGCTCGTGATATACGTCACTTGTATGGTCGGAATGGTCACCCATCCAAACACGAACGTAGGTTGCTACACTTCGGTATCACTACCAAAGCGCTGCTGCCATTGCGCTACGAGCACCTTAATCGTTGTTTAAAGTCACGATGTGTAAGGGGTGTTACAGTTAGTTTCGAACAAAAATGTATAACCTGACTGGCTGGCAACTGTACTGACAGTCATTGGGCACAAAAGTACTACAGGCTTGATTGCAGGCTAAGTACTTACATAGGTCACCAAGTCGTTAAAAGTTCATGGAAATTGGAAATAGTTTTCTTTTTTACACCGTATAAATGATTTAAAAATTAAACCGCCTACAAAACCATCAAGTTTACCGACACCAACAGTCAAATCCAAATGAATTTGTTTCTCCTAAGTAGAGCGACAAATGCATTATTTTAAGCTTTTGATTGTTTTGTTATTTACATGTATGTATATCAAAAACTACAGTGAGGATATATCAAAAACTACAGTGAGGAGCTCGTAGCGCAGTGGTAGCAGCGCTTTGGTAGTGATATCGAAGTAAAGCAACCTACAGCGCGGTCGAGTTTGGGTGAGTGACCATACCGACCATATAAGTGACGAATATCACGAGCATCTCCGTGCTTCGGAAGGCACGTGAAGCCGTTGGTCCCAGCTTATATCAATTGATATCAGTCCTTAAGCCTAGTCAGAGGCCTTATGGGCGGCATGATAACATCTGAGAGCTGGGTTGGTCACTTGCCTTGCAAACACCCCTCCACCCATCCGCACTGAGCCCGCGTGGTGGAGTATGGCTCGAACTACCTTATAGTTGAGGTAAGGCCTTTGCCCAGCAGAGAAACGTTACATGCTAACTTTACTATATCAAAAACTGCAAGACCGACTTTGATTAAACTTACACAGTACCCTACCCTAAGTTGACATTATAGCTAATCGAATAAACTAAAAACATCTCGCCGTGACTATTTGTTTTCGAAAAATCTATGGACAATATATACACTAAATTTGAAAATTTGCACGTGTTTGGAAGCCTTTATGGATCAACATACTCAAACATTATCAAATTTCAAAATTATCACATACATACACACACATTTTACTGATTACTTCCTTTTTTACCAACTACAAAAAAAAGGAGGTACCTATTTGAAGAGGGGTATAAAAAAATGTAATGAACACCGAGGAGCGAGGACCAAAACCAATATTTTTGTAATTAGCAAGCCTACCTAACTGTTGTTTTAGTGTGGTTAAAGTACAAATGGTTTAGTATTAAATATTTAAGCTCTAAATGATTGTAATAACGTGTTGTTATTTTATTAGTAATTGAATCGATTTGTAGGTAAATGGGTTCCGTCAGTAGGTAGGTATATTTTAACTGCCTCGGTGGCGCAGCGGTAGGAGGGTCGCACTTTAAAGCGACGGCTGCGCCAGAAGTCGGAAGGGTTCGGACCCCGGGTCAGGCCAAAAATATGTATCTGGGTTTTTCTATCTAGAAATTCCTAGGGCAGCCCGGAGTTTGGAAGTTGGTGGTGTTTCACCCCCGTGCCTCGGAAAGCACGTTGCGCCGTTGGTCCTGCGCCTGATCTCTCTCCGGTCGTGTCATTACTGTCCCATCGGGCTATGAGAGTGAAAGAAATGGTGATTGCACCTTTGTTTGCGCACACACCTGTGCACTATAATATGTCCCGCGCAGTCGGTTAGTCGTTGTGACTGCCCACCGTATTCATAATTGACTAGGGAGACTACTACTACTACTACTAGGTATATTTTGTACAGTAAACTGGTAAACTCTTTAACGCCAAGCTATTTCAGTTCAGATTAGTAGTTGGAAAGCAAAATACTTATCCGTATAACAATAACTATTTCAATTTCCTTTTTATTTAGTACTGACCTAGAAATCTTAAAAGCTATTAGGAAGCTTTATAGGTTTGAAATAAACTAAAATCATACCATTAGTAATATAAGAAGGTAAGTAGGAATGATTTTAATTTCAGTGTTTTCGTATGTACGTGTAATAACGGCTCTTAAGGCCCTATTCTAAATCACTCGCGTAAAAATAGCGTGTGAGATTTATTGATAATGACAGATTTTTTTAATGAAAAATAATGCAACTGCAACACGGAAGCGTAAAAAATATTACTTAATATTATCAGTACTCATGTATATATTTTTACGGTTCACGTTGATATTCACATAGATGAAATAAGAAACCAAAAATTTGCGCACGGGCGGGTCTCGAATCAGCAACTTCTTGGCTAACCGGGTCAAAAGCTCAACCAATTGAGCTTACGATGCTGTCGGTCTGACCTTGCGAAATTTGTGGTCTCTTATGGATACGTCATTACGCGTGACGTTATGCGCCATCTACCCGTTAGTTTATGAAACAGTGGCCCAAGTAATTATTCTTTACAGAATAAATTCAACTTCGAAATTGATGACGCTTTGCTATTTAATGGTTAAGAATCACTCACAAAGTCATATTTTATATTCAAGAAGTTGCTGTTGCGTGTCCCGCCCGGCCGCAAATTTTCGGTTTCTTATTTTATCTTTGTGAATATAAAATATGATACTGTGAGTGTTAAAAACATTCTAAACGGTCGTCGTTGATTTTTAATTCGCATTCGAACGAAAATAACACGCCATATCCAAGCGAGTTGTTCAAAAGTAGGCACCCAGTGTGTGGTATTGATAGTATCTAAAAAACACAATATTCTAATGAAGTAAAAAAAAAGAAAAATCTTGATTGCTTTCATTTTCCAACACATTTTGAGGGCCACCCCAGTGATTTCGATAATATTCACACATATTTTTTATTTCGCAGCATGGGTCTAGTCCTTATAACTGGTGTAACATGGTGACTCTATCGCCTTTCTTATCTGCCTGAGCAATCGCTACGGGTAGATAACGCTCAGTCGAACCATACGGGCGGCCAGTGTGTGTGAAAACGCTACGATAGTAATAAATAAATATGCAGGGTGTTGTTTTGATCTGTGTTATACAATTCAGGGAAGATGGTATGGTATGTGCAAACCGCTCTTCAAGCGTACGTCCAAATCTACAATAAGTTACCAGAACACATAAAACAATTGCCATTTAATAAATTTAAGACTGCCTAGTATACATGGCTCTTTGAAACAATGTTTTACACAGTGAAAGAATATTTGAGCTGTTCCTATGAATAATATGACATAATTTTAAGATTTTAAATATAATTTTCTCACTATTATCAATAATGTGCTTGACATTTTATATTATAATTTATTTGCTGTATGTAATTAAGACTTGTAAGACGTAATGAAATGGATATTAAAATAAAAATAACGTTACTAATATATTAATATGTATCTAAACTGATGATTGTAGTAAAACATTATTGTTATTGTTAAATTTGCATGCTATTTGTTAATGGCTAAATAGGCCGAACATAAATTTAAATGTAAAACTGCTGTATACCCCATTTAAACGCAAATAAATTCTATTCTATTCTATAAGATACGCTTGTTCTAAAAAATATTTTCTTTACATTATATACGAGTTTTATAAAAGAAAACCTCATAACAACATTCTAAAAAAACACAAAACCAATGGGGAAACTCTCACCTTTGCGCGTAATGTACGAAATACTTCGCCGTAGCTAGTAAGATACGATGATGCGACCTGTACCGTTACCATGAGTTAACGACGGTTTTACTCGCTAGCGACGATGTAAAAAATATCTATTAGCGCCTCTTGCGGTCACTGACAGAACTAAAACTTTCCACACAAAAAGTGACGTCTTCGATAGCGAGTAAAACCGTCGTCGCTAGCGAGTAAACTCATGGTAACGGTACAAGCATTAGTAATTTTGACTCGCTCGCTAGTATCGCAATAATAAATTGTTTTTGTGGATATTTCAATTTTTTTATTTGGCATCAGTATCGTTTTTCCAACTACCCCTAAGACGTGCGTTGCTGACCAAAACAACACAAATATTGCTCTGATCCCAAAATAAGTAGTTAAAGCACTTGTGTCATGGAAATTAGACACCACTGTGGTACTTCAACACCCAGACCCGATACTCTATAAAAACTATGCATTCTAGATTGAACCGACCAGGAATCGACCCCGGACCTCAGACCAGCGACCTTGAATCTAGACGTGCTTAGCCACTACACCACGGAGGTCTAAATATTTTAATACCGTTAAGAGTGCACTATTTAAATACAAGTCTAACATACATTAAAATATTACACATTAACCTATTTCCCATAGTTATAGCACAAAGTCCTAATCCCATCAAAAACAATACTTGAAAAAACCAAGTCTCGCAACTCAGTTGTGCTGCGGTAAAAAGTTGTGAGATCCATGTAATACCAAGTCGGTTATTAATTTATTCAGTCTCTACTTAAGCGACTTTCTGTCGTAATACGATCGTGGTTCATAACAATTGAAAATCAATTGTGTCTGGAATCTCCGTACTCGAAGCATTAAGCTGTTACGTAATAATTAACAGCATCTTATAGTGACGCATATCAATATTAAAATTCCTTAGTGTTTTATATAAATATATTGAGACTTGGCCATCGCACTAAATAATTGAATTTACATGTGTTTTCAGGCGATTGAATTTACACGTGTTTTCAGGCGATGGCCATGTCTCCATATATTTATATAAAACATTAAAGAATTTTAATATTGATATGCGTCACTATAAGATGCTGTTAATTATTACATTACAACTTAATGCTTCGCGTACGGAGAATCCAGACACAATTGATTTTCAATTGTTTACCGCAGCACAACTGAGTAGCGAGACTTGGTTTTTTTGACAAGTATTGTTTTTGATGGGATCTCATTTCTTTTTGTATTTTGTAGACAGTTCTACCTTTTTTCCTTTACGGTACGTTCTACTTATTGTATATATGTATATCTACCAGCAACGAATTTTTTTAAAGCGCTCTCTCTGACTTATGAACTTTTCTTATTTTTGTAGGTAGCCTTCCGTTTTCAATCGAAATTATCAATGAAAATCGCAAACTTATAGGTTTAACTTATAGAATTCTGGGCACATCCGAACAGCATTGGGTTGTTCGCGCGTATGAGCGCGGCTGCTGCTCGCTCGGCAACATTCACCTTTCCGCGCGCCCCGCCATTGACCCCGCCCCGCGCCCTCGCGCTAGCACCGCACAGCGCGTAGTAGTAGCGGCCCGCGCTCACTCGCTAGCATCGCAGCGCGTGGTACAATAATTAATTTACAACCTTACGCACTCGTAATAAGTACGAATACGTACGTAGGTACGTTTTTTGCATTAAATTTAATTTACACGTGTTTTCATGACGGAAATACCAATTTTTTGCTCGATTTGGCACTACCACGCGCCTATATTTATATGGGACTAGCTTAAACCCGCGGCTTCGCACGCAATAATAATAACTGTCGTAAAACATCGTTACGAATAAAGCCAATATTGAAAAATTTAACTGAAGACTTGGCTGTATGGGCTTAATTTTCTTTGCGGTCTTTTCTAGATTTTTTAGTTTTTCCTTGATTCATACACCAAACACTACTTATATTCCAAATTTGAAGCTTCTAGGTCTGCTAGAAGTGCCTTAGTGACAAAATTAAGAAATTTGACCCATTGTAATTCTTAAAATACTGGTTCAAATTGAATGAAGTTTGAAATATACCGTGTCTTTACAATGCCTGCATGGTTACTGCAAATTTCAGTCTTCTAGTTTTATCCACAACGAAGTTACATGGGGTCGAAAATAGTCTGAATTGCTTCGAGAAAAGGAGGGTACGGCCGTGACGCTTTTTTCCTCGACTTGGTGGGGGCCTGCCGTGCCCCCAGATACACAGCAAAGTTCGGCGAATGTATCGTCTTACCTAACTGGCTAAGCAATTCCTGCGCTTAGATAATACTTGATCGAGCCATAGACCCCTTACACACTGCGACTTTTAGCATCAATGCAGTCACGCGTTAAGAAAACGCCTCTCGCAATGAACCGATTTAATTTAGCATCGATACTAACGCGCGTTAGCATCGATGCAGAAGCTCGACTGCATGGATGCTAACGCGCGTAAGCATCAACGCTGTCGCAATAACTCGTACATAATTTGTCAATTTCCAGCTTCTGTATCGATGCTAATGTGCGTTAGCATCGCGACTGCATCAATGCTTAAAGTAGCGCAGTCTGTTAGGGTTGACATTTTGCGACTGCAATGCTGCTAACGCGCGATAGCATCACAACTGTATCGCTGCTAAAAGTCGCGGTGTTTCATACTCATACGGTCCGCCAGTGTAGGTGAAGTTGCTAAACTAGTCATTTAGCTTCAAGCTAGAGCACACTATTGACGACCTCCGTGGTGTAGTGGCTAAGCACGCTGGTTTCAAGACTTCGCCGCTCCGAGGTCCCGGGTTCGATTTCCGGTCGGGTCAATACACAAATCGAAATTTTCTATATTGTCTCGGGTCTGGGTGTTGTGATACCACCGTTGTGTATGATTTCCATAACACAAATGCAATAGTTACCTACTTTTGGATCATAGCAATGTATGTGTTTGGTGTCCAATATTACTTTACTTTACCATTACAAAATCTACTTCTACTAGATATTAAAGTATTTTCCATAGAATAAGCGTGCTTCATTTATCTGGCTGAGCGATCGCTGTGCCTGGATAACGCTCGATCGAGCTATACGGGCGAGCAGTGTGCAACACTGTGATTATAATCTTCATTGAACGATTGTATAATACTCGTAATTGTAAGGTGCTTATGAACCTGCTTTACGCTATTGCTTGAAATGATAAAAAAACTTGGTTCACAAATTCAACAAAATAACTGTGAGAATTTTGCGAGCACCAAAAAAAATGAATTCAATCAAATACCAAAGATTGCTGTCTAGCTTATAAATAGTCAGCGTCTACATCATTTTTTTTCGATTGCGTGTTATATTCACCAGACAGGCCTGACTTTACCTTAGAATTACTTATCCGTCATCATCATTATCAGCCAAAAGACGTCCACTGCTGAACATAGGCCTCCCCCACGGTTTTTCACAGCGGCCGGATGTGAGAAATCTACATTCAGTCTGGTCTACGATCTTTACAAGGTTGTCTGTCCATCTTAACGGTGGACGTCCTACGCTGCGCCTTTGGTCGAAGGGACTGCAAGTTCTTTGCGCTATGTGCCCTGCCCATTGCCACTTGAGCTTACTGATTCGCAGAGCTATGTCCGTTACCTTAGTTCTACGTATCTCCTCCGTTACCGTAAATCATCCCTGAATTAACGATCAAAATTAAACTGCAACTTTAACCTTTTCCAAACTTTAGCATCTACAATAAAATTTTCGTGCAACTCACTTTAGATAATATATTATATGAGCATTTCTTAGACGTAACTACTATTTATAAACTGGTTACTATCGTAACCGCCTCAAACCACAGCTCATAGATCCCCGCCCAGCCCTGAAGGACGGCCAGAGCTACTGAGCTCACTTCCGTTGCCGCCGCCACGTTAGACCCGATAAAATTAAATTATGCCCTGCACCCGTTCGCAAATGCACCGATATGAGATTACTGGCATCAGCAGTGGGCACAGATATGGAACTAAATAGATGACTCGAGTGTATGTAGTTTAACTGTCAAAAAGTGCCTAGGAAGAATTTCGAACAGCGTTTCTCTTTTTTTGACGCAGTTGAGTCGAAGTACCCTTTAATTTTTTGCAGCGTCTTGGAAATTTTAAATGTTACTCGGTTATTTCTTCATTTATTTAGATCTTTTTTAAATATTTTTAGACGAAGACGTCGTGTTTATTAATACAAACGGTGGTACAAAAGCTGCCAAGATTAAGATCTTTCATTCATTCGTGATATTGTTCTCATACAGTCGATAAGACGGAAAACTATTGTCATCCAGCATTAGGTGTGATCTTATGATTTTTTTACCGACATAAAAAAGTAATTAATACGACCTGTAGGTATATCGTATATACCGTTAAAATTGGATGAATTTCAAGTAATGTGATTTATATATTTGTGATTTGTAAAGGTGTTTTGTAATATAGCAAAAACAGATAACCTCGCGTCATCTATTCCGTTTCATGTCTATGGTAGAAAGTATATAACGCTTCCGCTTGCGTTTAATTTCGTCGCAAGATATTCATCTGTTTTGCCAAGCGATAATAGAGCTATTTACGCGAAAGGAAAGCACGTTTTAGTGCTTTGATATTATTAAATGATTGCTTAATATTACCAACGGTTTATAGCGAGGTGAAGCCGTTAATTCTACGACAATTTGTGAAATCAGATTATTGTGCTGAGTCATGCTACTTGATTGTAAATGTTAAATACATAATTTGGAATGAGTCATTGCAAGGCGTAAATAGCGAAAGTAGGTTACAACGGATTTAAGCATGAATAGACTAAAATAATAATGAAAACGGGTTCGAAACCGAAACGTGGTCTCTAACTATGAGCATCAAAATAACAAAGCTAGCGATAAAGAGGGCTTTACTCGGTGTTTCCTCACAAAATCAAATCAAAAATTATACGTAGAATAACTAAGGTAACTAAGCCTTGACAGTAAGCTCAAGTGGCAATGGGCAGGACACATAGCGCAAACAACTGATACCTGTTAGGGCAGGAAAGCCCTAGATCGGAGACCCTTCGACCAAAGACGTGGCGTAGGACGTCCTCCGATAAGATGGACAGATGACCTTGTAAAGATCGACCAGGGAAAAACTGAATTTTGACCGCTTGTGACTGGTAGCTGTGGAAAACAGTGGGGGAGGCCTGTGTTCAACAGTGGACGTCCTTTGGCTGATAATGATGATGATGTGACATTGACATATGCTATGTCTCACTCTGGATTAGCTAGATGTGAGAGTTGTATCCTGATCGGTATCGTTAAGCATCGCTTCCGCAGTCAAATGCGTTGGTGTACTATACTCGGTGATTGCAATAGAATGTTTGATGCAACATTTCTCTAAAATGACCATCGATCTTATGAACTAAATCCTACCCAAAGTTGGTCCCACAATTCAGGTAAGATATTAGTGGAGCGCTATCAAGACTGGTTGATTCATGTTCTTCCACGGTAATTGAATTTGGAACTTCGAGCTGAAACACTGACCAAAACATAACTCAGCCGCTTGTGAACTGTTGCAAGGCTGAATTATTTGGTTGTTTAGTAAATTGACAAAGCATAAGCAATTTTCTAGGCTACTACCTGATTCGAACAAAATACAATATGGCTAATTTGAAAACGTCACCTTATTGTCAGCAGTCATAGGTACCTGTCACTTAAAAATCTGTCGCTTGATAATTTATCAGTGTGATAAGTTTTATCAGACCGTTGAAAAATCGGCCCTAAATCCGCTAGTTGACAATAAAACTGACTAATGTTGTACAAACATATTATCATAGTTTTATTTTTTCCCATAAGTATATTCAAGAAATGTGTCCTGCTATCTATCTGTCGTATAATCCACAACACTGAAATTGTATTTAATAACCGAAAAACACAAAACGAATGCCCCAACCATTATTAACCCAATTAAACACAAATGGAGGGCGATACACGTCAATTATAGCTTGTCGCGTGCCGATAATAATATTTTCAATTGCCCGTCACGAAGCCCAATTTGTTGAAACGGATCCTTGGAAGTTAACAATTAATTTAGCTTGTTTTGAGAAGTTATTGTTGCGAGGCGTAACAATTTTGAATTGTAAGCAATGTTAGCGCCGTCATTGGGTTACATGATTGGGAAATTCGGCCAATATTGAGTTGGAAAGTTATAAACATGGATTGTTTGTTTGTGCAATATAGAAAAATAACTGATTTTTACTGATGTGTGCGTACTTGTATGTATTATTTAATTACGTACCTAATTTTTTTTATTGTATTTTTTATTATAGATCATGGATCGGAAATAAATCATCATTCATTTATTTATTTATTATAATCAGTTTTAGAAAAAATAAAGGATTTGGCACACTGGCTGCGGTTCGGCATATTAACCGCAAGCGGGCAATTTTGTCCGAACCGCAAAGTATTGTATACTTACGGCCAATATTCAAAAAATATATGTTGAAAAATTTTTAAATCTAAGCAAAATCAATCTCCATTAGTTTTTTGGGAACTATATGATTGAATGATATTTATTCGGTATTTTGTTGAAAAAAAAAAAAGTTGAAACCACTGATAAAAAACGAAAATAAAATTATAAATTACACACACTAAATTTCATGAAAATCCTGAGCCATTTCCGAGATTTGATTACAAAAGTTTTGGTTAGAACTGTTTAAAGTATAGCATAAGTACCTAAATTGAATTAACTTTTCTAAAATATGTCTAGGTATGTGTGTAAAGTGCTGTTTTAAGTCCCTTTTCACGCGAACCATTATTTGAATTGCTTGATTTTCAATGATTTTTCCCATCGTCAACTTTTTCCAAGATACCCCATATTCGTCGAATAAAATACAATGCGCCTAATTTATAAACGTTACCTCTAAGTCAACCGTTCAATTAAAAATTGGTCATTTTATACTTATTACGTCGGATAAGTATAACTGACATTAGTAAAACCAGCCTTTAATAGGATATGGTTAGGTTAGAGGCACGAAGTTCTTACAGACAAAGTCGCGGAGTAGATCCAAAAAAATCATAAAAAATCTGGAAACTACAATGGGCCTTAAAAAAAATGATGTAAAATCCTAGGCTGGTTTGCACATATAATTGGATTTGTCAAAGTAATCGCAGCTACCGCGAATCAGTATCAAACGGCAGTCGGATGCCATTACCACGGGTATGGTAAAAACGTATAATTGGCCTCGAAGGGGAGGAGGCAAGCGCGAGTTTGTGTTTATATTAGCAGCTCTGGAGGTAATTGAAAATTTTACGAAAAAAACTTGTAGGAAATCTATTTAGTTTGATTTTAGAACCTAGCAAGAGTAGCATTACAAAGTTAAAAATGCCAACTGGCGTCTATAAAATGTGGCGCAGCTACAGCTTTTTACGTAGACGCCCATGTTTCACATCCATATATCAGTATTAAAAAGGTTTCAGGAGAGGATTTTTTTTAACCGAGAGAGGGAAGTTTTTGTTCTTTAGGATACCCTTCAGTGACCAGAATCTCTTCCATGAGTTTGCTACCCTCCTATCAGTTTCCTGGAGTATTTGGCCTGGTGTAATTGAGATGATTGTCCTAGGTATATGTAGGGTGGTACGTATTCAACTTCTGCACCTCCCAGTGTGATAGGGGCTTCTAATCGGTTGGTCATATTTTTTGTCATTGATTTGGTCATGCTTTAGCCTACTTCTCTGCTCCTGGTCAAAAGTTCTTCCATCATGTGTTGTAGAGCACCTGGGTTATCGGGTATTAGAACTATGTCATCGGTTAATTTTTACTCCGTCGATGCTAATTCCAACATTTTTCTTTTCCAAAACTTATCGGATTTCTTCTTCATTTTCTAAAGACAGATTCTCGTCTGCTGCTGCTGCTTTGCTGTTTTATTGATCGATGCTTTATTATTGATTTTCTTTGTTGTAACGGATGTGTTTTGCGTGTATTGCCTAGGGTGATTTTTTTGCAGTGACTATAGAGGGTGGTTGCCCCGATCCCCACAATGACCAATCGGCTTGGTCTTCTTTTTTTCTTTTGTAGTTTAGATTCAGAATATATGTAGAT
This sequence comes from Pyrausta purpuralis, assembly GCA_963924145.1. Classification (NCBI taxonomy): domain Eukaryota; kingdom Metazoa; phylum Arthropoda; class Insecta; order Lepidoptera; family Crambidae; genus Pyrausta; species Pyrausta purpuralis. Next base: position 24,705,831 of record OZ001657.1, read on the forward strand.
TCTTATTATTTAACTTTTCATATTCTAGATGTTAACTCAAGGTCTATCAGAGAGCAATGGAGCGCAGCTGACTAGGCGTAAAACTAACCGATGGCATCCGCAATACCACACTGCACTCCGCAACGCTCATAACTGATATCTCTCAGAAAGCTGCCCAACTGAAGTGGAACTGAGCCGATCATGTAAGCCGGAAGACCTATGGCCCAAAATGTGTACCGAGTGGACCCCTTCAAACAGATAACAGTCACGTGGTAAGAGAGACTCTGAAGACGATGGCGTGACGAACTAGACGTACACGACAAAGACTGGGAAATAAATTCCCAAAATTGAGGAGATTGGAGAAAGAGAGGCTTTCGCCTGCAGTGCTGACTATAGAAATTAATAACATAATCGATGTAGAACGAACTACACCGTGATTATTTTTAGCAAACTCTATAAGTTAATTTCTTGAAATACGTTGTGGTTATACTCAAACGCTTGTGTAAGTCAATAGTACCTACTACCAGTAAACCAAAAGCCCTCTTAATAACATAATTATAATAATATTACTGTAAACTTTCCACGGTTACAACACAACATAAAGTTCAAATGACCGCTTTTAATAATAATCACGGCATGCACGGTACACCAACAAACACAAATCTCCAACATTACGGGGAACAAACAAGGTTTTGTTAGTTCTAACTTGTTCTTCCACAATGAATGCCAGAACGATTTCATTTCGGTATAAGTACTAACAACACCACGCAAAATACTACGGCTTCTTACGCCATTAGTATAGGGGTTATTTTCCAGTAAAAATGTTTTCGGTATAAATGTTAGGTTTTGAAACTATCAAACCTCTTGAATACCATTTGAATTCGAATCCTTTTGAAGGAGTTTGCATTGCTCTGAATAATTTCTGATATTGCTGGTCTCCTTGGTATGAGACTTTCGAAATTTCACTTCTATTCAACCGAGGGAATAATTATTATATTGTATTGCTGAATGTTTAGTAAATTTAAAATGTAATAATGCTTTACCGATTAAGGCCCGAATTTACCAACGTCAGATAAGTAAAATTCGTCGAATATAATATGTACAAAACGCCTACTAAGAAAACGTTACCTAATTGAAAGCAATTATTTAAGTAAATGTCATTTTAAAATCTGTCATTTTATACTTATACATTTGGATGTCTTTTCGAAATGGTAAAGTCGACCTTGAAACAAAGTTTAATGCTTTTCTAGGACTCAAAATTCATATTAGGTAACTCTTTTACTAGGAAGTCTTTTAACAACGAGCAGTAAATAGACAAAATTATTATGTCATCTATGTGGTAAGGTGTTGAGCCATTCCCTATCACGGGACCAACTTACTAATGTTTGCTATAGGAAATTCACTGCTACCTTGCATATACATATATTTTTTTTGGTTGACTGTTGGGCCCTATTGTTGCCAACTCGACCAGTTATGATAAAAAAGTTCACTGCTTAGTCCCGTTGAGTCTATAAATGGCCAGATTCTTTGGAGCGTGATGTACGCTATCTCATCCGGATGCATGATGTGTCGCCCGAGATGGATACTTCTTTTGCTCATAAGCGGACCGCATGAGCAGAGGATAAGCAGTTCCGTTTCTTCTTCTGCATTGCAGAATCTGCACAGAGTATCTTCGGCCATGTTCATATTGGACAAATGTTTGTTCATTTTGCAGTGGCCGGTTAGTATTCCAGCCACTGCACATGCTTTGTATTATTTCGAACTTTGACAGTTTTTAGTAACTTTGTTGTTGTAACCCCGAATGAGTGATTTTGAGTGTTCTTGTCCTGGTATAGACTTCCAAAATATAATCGGCGTAGTAATAAAAATATAATATATAGACCTCCATAATATAATTTCATATAATGATCAACCAGCAGCGAAACAATGAAGACTCTTAGGGATCTTTTCTAGGATTCAATAATCTCAAGAACTACTGCTTTAAAAACACTTATTGGTTTAGATGGTTTATTTATAAAAGAAGCTTCTTTAGGCTTAATCTCTATTAATAAAAATACTGACGGCCTCCGTGGTGTAGTGGCTAAACACGCTGAGTTTTAAGGCGTCGCCGTTCTGAGGTCCTGGGTTCGATTCCCGGTCGGATCAATGTAGAAATCACATTGCCTCGCGTCTGGGTGTTGTGGTACCATCGTTGTTTTTGATGTTGCATAACACAAGTGCTATAATTACTTTCTTTGGGAACAGAGCAATGTATGTGATTGGTGTCCAATATTATATTATACTAGCGGTCCCCCGCGACTTCGTCCGCGCGTTTTGAGTTTGCTCCCTCCCCTCCCGTCGCAGCGTCATGTTTTATATCCTAAAGCCTTTCTCGATAAATAAGCCATCCAACACAGAAATATTTTTTCAAATCGGTCAAGCAGTTCCGGAGATAAGCGCGTTCAAACAAACAAACTCTTCAACTTTATAATATATTAGCGCAAGCGCACGTTGTACTTAAGCTGCGAACATTATTTTGGTGCGGAGTTATGTTAAAACTGTGATAGCTCCTAAGATATTTATTGAAATCAAATGATATAAAGGGCAACTTGGTTCTAAATGAAATGCTCGTGATGGCGAATGTATTTATTTTGATAAGAATAAATACCTGTGTGTATAATACACCTCTAAAAATAATGCATTTTTTTTTTTTTACAAATTTATTAACATAAAAAAGGTTGTAGTAAGTCAACTATAAAAGATAGACATATGCTGTCGCGGACTTTTTTATAGAACTCTTAATGCTGAACAATCCTGTCATACATGATTTTTGTGTAACTTAAGCGGTTTCCGCAGCGTATGCAGCGGAAGCTCTCAAAATGAATATCTTTCTCCCGTTTTCGCAACATTTTTCATTTCTGCTGTGGTCTTATGAGTTGTATCTTTATGTTATATAGCCTAAAGCCTTCCTCGATAAATGGACTATCCAACGTAAAAAAAATTTTTCAAATCGGGCCAGTAGTTTTAGAGATTAGCGCGTTCAAACAAACAAACAAACAAACTCTTCAGCTTTATAATATTAGTATAGATATTTCATCGGAGTAAAATCAGCGCGATTGCAACTTGTGAAGGATACGTAGGTTTATTTTACTGGTTTTATTAACTTCCCTCGAATCTCTAAAACCTTGGTGCGGGCAATTCCGATGGTTGCACATGCAAATTGGCCCGGCGCAGTTTGCTCGCTTTATTAGTAGAAACGCATTTAGTTTTTAATTACTGCTGCAAGAAAGTTAACTTTCCACTCCATTTTTATTCGCTTATTTGGCGAGTCAACGTTTTGTTGTTTCGGTTACCGGGCGTAGGGCTGATTGAACGGTGAACTCAGTCAGCAGCGATGCAGCATCGATGCAGTCGCAAAATGTCAACCTTTACACACTTGCGCTACTTATAGCATCGATACAATCATCGATGCAGTCGCGATGCAAAAACTGGACATTGACAAATAATATACTGTGTATTGGCGACTGCATCGATACTAACAATGGTAAAATGGGCGTCCCCCGCCCCCCCCCCCATCTAACTTTTAAAGTAAGCGATTGTAAATTTTGAAAAAAATACATGATGTAGATCTTAACAAATACTTTCAACTAAAATTGGTTCGGACGGGTTCGAACGAGAAGTTTTTAGGATAAAGCACATTTTTGACAACCGCAAACATAACTTTGTTTTTCATACAAACACTACGAAAAACAAAGTTACATTTGCTGTCAATAAAATATTGTGGTATTTTACTAAGTAAAAGTAAGTGGATTCCCTAATTCACTTAAAGTTGTCACGGAACCCTCAGTGCGCGAGTCCGAATCGCACTTGGCCGGTTTTTTGTTATAGCGTCTCATTGTAATAGCAATTGCAACTATTTACCGATTTATTTGTACTATACCACCAGCAGTATTGTAGTGCAAGGATTTTTTGAACTTCATTAAATTCCGCTAGCTAGCTTAGTGGGATAAGCTGCAGAATTTATAGTGACAAGTGCCGTGTTTTAGCAAAAATCCGACGGCACAACTACTGGGAAGTGATTTTTACGCTCCGACTGGAATGAGATTAGAACAGCTGTCTTTATCTGAGTAAGATACTTTGTCAAGTAATAAATATTTTTTTGTTTTTATTTAAAACCGGTTGAATAGCAAACTCATTTCTTTTGACGACTGCCGTGGTGTAGTGGTTAAGCACGCTAGTTTTAAAGGCGTCGCCGCTCCGAAGTTCCAGATTCGATTCCCAGTCGGGTCAATGTGGAAAAATCCAAATTTTATATATTGTCTCAGGTCTGGGTGTTGTGGTACCACCGTCGTGTCTGATTTAAATGACACAAGTAAATTGACTACTTTGTTTGGGATCAGAACAATGTATGTGATTGGTGTCCAATATTTATATTATCATGTACCTAATTCTTATCAAAAATACTAGATACAAATGTACATAAACGTTATTATCGTTATATTTACGTGGCTTATTTTTATTTACATGACTGAACCTGGGTTGCCTGTATCACAGGAATTTAACTCATCGTAGCTTCCAATAAAAAATGTAGTTGTTTTGCAAAAACGGTTTCATAAAATACATAAGTTTTGATTCCTACTTTGAGCTTCTGTTTGGATTGTGTATCAATGGCGACACTATTGACACTTTTATTTCAAATTCTCATTATCACAGGCAAAACACCAATTATTTTCTTCAAACAATAGTATTTAAAGAAAATTATAGTCTCCAATAACTCACTCTTCGTCGTGCATGAAGTTCACCAAAACATTTAACTCAAGGTGAACGGATTTATCTTATCTTAGTCTTGAAATATTCGTGGAGGTCAAAAAAGGTTTAAAAGGCGAGAAAAAATCGAAAAACGCGCGGATGAAGTCGTGGGGGACCACTAGTCGAACTATATATACATACATAAAAAAACAGTCGTGTAAGTTACACTATTTATAACTCAAGAACGGCCGTACCGATTTGGATGAAAATTAGTGGAGAGGTAGCTAAGAACCTGAAGAAGGGCCAAGGATACTTTTTATCTCGTTTGACGAGGCTGGGGCGAAACAATGTTCGCTGTGACCGCTTAACTTTTAAATTACGGGGCCGGGGCGGGACGGGGCTGGGGGCGAAATATAGCCCACTGGGTCCTCAAGTGTGCTTTAATTAATATTTTTTTACTGTACGTAGGTGTATTTTATTTTTCGGTTCATAAGTGATCTATGTGCCTGCGAGTGCGATAAAACTATACACCCGATAAGGTTATAGATAGGTAGATGGTAGCTTTGAGCACGACTCGGACTCGGCTCGCGCGCGACCGAACGTTATGAATTGAACAGACGTATAATATGTAGTTACCTACTGCCCTTCTTATTACGCCGTAGATTGCAGACAGATACTAATTGTAATGCGTCCGGGACCCTTTAGTAGTAAGCAAACATAAAGTCCATTTACCAATCTATGTCATTATTACCCTATATGTATATGCTATTGGCACCCGGTAGCAAGTTATATACCTATTGGATTATATTAATAATGTATTCACCATGTTAAGTTTAGACTAATAATACTGTTATATTATTTCTCTCGAGCGTCAAACCTCGAATGTGCAGTGTCACAACAAACACAATGTTTAGTGACACGAAGAACTAGTAAACACTTTGTAAACGATTATGCTATGAAATAAATAATAATAATAATGTCCAGCAGTTAAAAATATTTTGATCCGCGGAATATAAAGACCAAATTAAATTCATATTTTTTTACCTACTTTTATAAAATAGCACGCACTTTATTACCCAGTTTCTGACTAGTTGTTAAGTTTATTACCGACTTCAAAAAAGAAGTAAATCAATTCAATGCCAATGTATGTGATATCGTTAAAAATTGATAATATTTGAGTATGATGATCTTTTAGGGTTTCCAATACGTGTGCAAAATTTCGTAAGCTAATGTTTGTCTACGTTTTTTTTATACTTATTCAGAGAAAAGTACCTTGTTTATTAATAAAAATACATTACCTAATATTTTTATTTCATAAGTCTTACTAATATATCAGTCTACTTTTATAATGTATCAGCTGATTATTTATTTTAGTTGTCACACGCACTGTAGACTTATCTCAGTGATTTTCAATAGTGAAAAAAAATGAAATTTTGTATTATTTTCATGTTGAGATAATAAATGTTTTTTTTAGCAAAAACATTTAATTTATAGAACGATTTTAAGCTCTATGCTGAACTCAATGCTAATTATTTCGTTATTTGTTTATTAAATTTTCAGGCCGTTAACATCGCTAGGAGCAATCTGGGGGGCAATTTCGTATACGAAAAAAGTTTACCGATCGAATTTTAAATAGGTTTTGATTTCTCAGGGTCACGGGTTGAGTTTTTTTGCGTGTAGATATTTTATTGATAATGACGGTTAAACTTGCAATCGATTTACCACACGAAAAAAGTGCCTCCGATGGCCTCCTGAAACAATACTTCGACTATTTTTTTATACATCACTAAATACCGAGTCAGTAATCCTCGTAGATAGCACTGAATAATACACGCGATGGTCCTCAATTCTCATGTCGATCGAACTTTTTTAGTGAGGCAATTTGATCACGAGTTTCAGTGCTACTGAATAATCATACGTAATAATTCTCGTGCAGCTTACATTCATAATAAGTTTACCGATCGATTTTGATTTTCTAAGAAAAATCTGTTTATTTTATTAGGATCACGATTTATTCTTATGTCGATTTCCTCCGTGAGGTATTTTGACGCGAGATTAATTTATTACTTCGTTTTACGGTAAAGCAGTTAAACCAATTAAAAAGTGAAAAAAAATCGGTCAACGTGAGAATTGGGGCCCTAACGCCCCGCGTTTAACTGTGATAAGCTACCTCTTACATATTTGATGTCTTGTGGACGGTTTAGCTTTAGTTGGACTTTGACAGAATCTTTCAGACGATTTATTACTAAGTTATAATAACCGGAAAACTTCTGAGGTGAACAACTTTATACCTTATTTTGTCTTTCGTTATCTTCAATTTGAAAGTTCAAGGACAGGTTAGAAAGAATAACAATGCCTTGAGTACTTAGATAAGATAATATATATTTGAGCGTGTCGAAAAATGATGAATTTTCAGAGTGGATCACAGCTATGTATGTGATTGGTGTCCAATACTACTTGTTTTTTTTTAAATATGACTTGACTTGACATGACATGACTTTTGGCAGCGATGCAGTCGAGATTAAGCATCGATGTAGTCGCAAACTGTCAACCTTTACACACTGCGCTACTTTTAGCATCGATGAAGTCGCGATACAAAAGCTGGAAATTGACAAATTATGTACTGTATTTTGGCGACTGTATCGACACTAACGCGCGTTAGCATCGATGTAGAAGCGCGATGCTAAATCCAATCTGTTCAATGCGCGAGTCGCAATGCTGAAGCGCGTTTCCAAAACGCTGGTACATCAATACAGAAAGTCACAGTGTCTTAGGGGTCTTCGACCTATGCGTGTATATTTAGCTTAAAATGACTTAGATTTTAAAGCACATGATCGTATTTGGATATGAGTGTTAACTGCATAAGCGTCTGTATATCACAATTTTAATTATTCATTAAAAATGCATCCAAAACTAGGTCTCTCAGTAAAAATTCTGAGATACAACTTTGTTTGTAGATGTCATCTTCCGCAACATCCAATGCAAGATAAATTATATTTTTACTTCGAAAGAAAGCTACAATTCAAACAGTTTGAATTTCTTGTACTGTTGCTGTGGAAATAAAACTAGTTTCGTCTAAAGTCTAAAAGGAATGGAAATAGAATTTAAATAGCTGTAGTTCGATGTACAGTCTATTAGAAAAATAACTTGTTGTATCGATATCAAAGTCACGATATTTTGCAAACATAAACAGACCTATTCTTACATATAAACTGTTAGTAAACCGCCATTTAATATTCAAATTCACTTAATATTACTTACGTATTACAAGCTTTTTTGTGAGGCCTCCAGACCATGTTCCGGGTCCGTATTTCATCACTATAACTCACACTGTTCGAAAACTTTTGTCTACAAACACTGAGGTATTGAGAGGAGAAGATGTCTCTTTGCTTGTTTATTGTAAATGTTGCTTCCCTTTTCCGTAAATTCCATGTGTTTTTTATTTAACTAATAGTCAGACCTGCTGCAAATATATACTTGGTAAGATACAGTGCGTCTAAGAAAGGATCATGTTTTTAAAACATGCTCACACAATTCGATACACTCTCAAAATATAGTAACAAAAGTTTATGCAGCAAACTGTACATTACGCTAAACCCTATTTACCTTCTAACGCTTAGCAAGCAAACAAACAAACAAACGGTCCTTGGAAGCACGAAATTGCGGCAGCTTTGCCGCTCAACTCACGTTGATGTAACCGTGTTACGGTTGCCATAGTTTTATTGATACGAGTGTACTTCGCTCAAAGGGGCAACTGAATTTGAAATGGACAACCAAAAAAAATTTTGAGTTTTTATTCGCTTACATGTTTTTTTTTTATTTTTGAAGCTTTAACGGTACCTTCCTCCGCTCGCGAGTCCTGCTGGTGTGTTGGACAGTTGAATAAATATTGCAACATTGCACTTAATTAATTCAGAGTTTGAAAGCTTACAGAGTCAGAACCTCCCATCGCAAGGTCACTTTTGTTTTTGGTGTGTGTTTTTCTTCACTTTTATCTCCACTTGTTGATTTTGGCTCCATTTTTTTTTATCTAACCTACATAATCCCCCTGCTGGGCAAAGGTCTCCTCCATTTTTTTTTCCATATGTCTCTGGCAGCGGCCAACAATTCCTAATCCCTCTCCATCTGGCCCAAATCGTCACGCGATAGATACCACCTGACGGCTATCGACGAAGGGGTAGACCTAAGAAGAGGTGGTGTGACGATCTGGCTCCCTACAAGGCTTCTAAAAGTTTTAAAAACATTAGCTCAATGCAGTGACAGATGATTGCTTTCCAAACAGTATTCAAACCTTGAAATACAATTAATGTTCAGTCTATTTCACACTGCAACAATCGATAAATAAACTAGGTAGTCCCAGATGGCTTGCTAGAGCTTATGACAAAGAGATTGAAGGAACATTCAACAATTTAATTAAGTATTTACTATTTGAACATCATTAAATAACACAACAGTGTTTCTTTGCACTTAATTCCACTGCCGATGTCAAGTTAATTAAGAGAGTGTGCCAACCTATTTACTTCTCATTACCTGGTACAGGCCATTGCCAATTATTTGGAATTCTTCCGAAGCCTCCGGGGAAATTTGGCCACTGGTGACCCGACGAAATGTTACGGGCGTCCGGGTCAAGAAAGGAACTAAAACCTTTAAAGGTACGCACTCTTTTACTTTTACTAGAGACTCTTCCTAGCCTCTGAAAGAAGCAAATTAGTTCCTTGACAACTTATAGGTACCAATGAACCTCATTCGATCAAGTTACATAAAAATTTGCGCATTTGTTTTGTCAGAGAAAGAAAGAACGGTTGTTAAACTCTCTATAAATATCTTAATCAACAACATACATACGCTGAAGGCTCACTGCTTTATATAGTTTTTCTTTTGAATTAACGTTATAACTAATGGTTAACTAAACTTACTTATGAGAAAGGTGTTAGGACCATAACTTTTTCTCTTAGAGCTCTTCTGCAGTCGTATAAACGATACATTTTAGGTTTCAGTACCCAAAAGTTAAAAACGCGACCCTATGACTAAGACTTTGCTCTTAATCCGTGCATCTGTCAGTCTGCGCAGGCACCATCAGGCAATAACTCGAGAACCGCTTTAGCTAGACAGTTAAAATTTTCACAAATTATGTATTTCTATGGTTTAAGAACAACTACTAAAAACACAATAAAAACGTAACCATTCGTGCGCCAGTTTGACTCGCACATGGTCGGTGTTTATTTATAGTTATAAGAATATATCTATTGGCTAAGCCACTAAATAATATTTACCTCGCAGACAAAGCTGGTGACCTTTTACTAAGTATATTAAGTGAGTAGTCATTGCGATTTGAAGCGATTTGCCGGCTGCCACGAACGTGAGGGCGATATTGCTTCCATGCCTGGAATAGAATCGAAGTGGGCGATCACAAGCGGTAGCGGAGCGTAGGCATTTATCTTGTAGAGTCTTTAATAAATTTGAGCGTTGTTTATGAGACTATTTCAAGGCTTTATTAGGATGGTTTAGTAGATAGGTTCTGCTTCTTGTATGCTATGTTTTCTACAAACAGTTCAGATATTTGCCACGGCAGAAAAGTTATTGATTGAAAACCCTTCGATCAAAGGCGTAGCGTAGTTCTTCCACCGGTAGAAGGACAGATTACCATAAAAAAATATAAGTATGAAGATTAAAAAAATATGTTTTGGAATGGTTTTGACACACAGTGTTATTTTGCATTCTTATAATAAATATATAAAAAATGGATACGTATCCATAAGAGATCGACGGCACGGTAGATCACTTGGGAAGAAAATAAAATTTTCTATATTGTCTCGTGTTTAGGTGTTATGGTACCACCGTTGTGTATGTTTTCCATAACACAAGTGCATTAGCTACTTACTTTGGGATCCGCGCCAATTATGTGATTGGTATCCAATATATATTTGTTATTTTTTATGTGATTATGACGAATGTTGGGGCCGTATATAAAAAGTACCACTCGGGAAAGATACAAATCGCTATCGCTTACGCTAACTTTCAGCCGAATACAAATGTAAAGACTACATGGCATTAACAACTGAATCGATATAGCAATATGATGTCTATTACAATGAGCTTTTTACTAACTCCAGTGAGCGTGCTCCATATAAAATATTTATTGAATGCTTAATAAATCGTATGGACCGGCTGGAGCTTTGATTCGGTGATACCGTGATAACATAGTATACATTAGTAGTTCACTGTAACTGGGTCATATTAATCCTATGTTGAATATTTATCATGAACGTTATTTTATAAGGCCCAGTTACGTGATCAATAGTTAACTGAACTTATAGTTAAATGTCGTTACCAGCGGTTGAACACTTATAAATTGTCGTCTGATTGTGTTTTTAACAAAAAAATATTATCTCTTTGGGAATATTAATTTTATGTTTTTTAATGACAATCGTAAATATTCTACTGCATAAGTGGAGTGGTTAGCGCTCCTGACTACTACGCCGGTGGTCACTGGTTCGCCGATTATTTTTTACTCTCAGGAGAAATTAAAACTACGAAAATTTATCGGGTAGACCGATTTTCATGATTTTTACGTTGTTAGATTCGTTAAAATTGGACGTGACGCGGTCAGGGCCACAACGAAGGTTGCTACATACACTAGTTTCAAATATTTTTTTCTTAATTTGCGTTTGAGTAAACTTGAAAAATATAACATCAATAGAGTCCTTTTTTATTGCAAAGTCGTTATAAATTTTAAACCTATGTAATAAAAAAAGAAATGATATTGAAAATAAATATGTTGCGTATTCAACCACTACCCACACTGCGTCAAAATCGACCGTATATTCCAGCCCGAAATGACGCGAGCTTAAACGCAAAAAGCGCTCGGAAAACTCGGGCCCAATTTCCAATATAAATAAACGGGTAAATTCAACGTGTTATATTATTTTTTCGGAGCATTACCGCCGTGAGTGGCGCTTTTGATAAACGATTGCCGCTAAAAATAATTTTCGCCTTGTGTAACGGATCAAAATGATTTTTGCTTTTTTCACTTTTATGCCTTGCGAATTTATGGTTGATGTAAGCCGTTTTTTGGTCGATTTCAGGATTGTTTAAATCAACCGTATTCCTTACACAATAACAAATGTCACTGTTTAAGTACCAAAATATTTAGTCTATGTAAAAGCTCTATTGCTAAACAAAATTTTTCTAACAAGTAATCATTAAAACTGCAATTTTTATAAGAACTCGTACAATGGTATGTCTTAAGTACTTATCAAGGTTTTGTACATTGAAAATGATGTGTAGAAGTGTTTTGCATCCTCCATCCATCCATGTATAATGATTAAATTCAGATCATTAGTTTGCTATAACATACTACGTAAATAACTCTACCGTAGTTGCATTGTGAAATCACAACGCTTTTCTTCTATAGAAAATTGAAGAGTGTTCTACGTTTCGTTACAAGAGAAAGTGTGCAAATGATGAGCCATTTCACTCATTACGTAACAACGCTCCCAGGAATTCCCGTCTCCGACAAAATTCAATTCAACTGGCACAAGTACAATCTTCAAAACATGCTAAATGTCGTTGGAAGTTACTACATTTAACCTGGGACCACTTTATTCAGTTTGCACAGACATCTTGGAATCGTCTGGGTATTTTTTTTGTACTGAATCGGTCCACGTGGCTTGAATCTTGAGTGGTTATTGCGTTGATACATTTTAAGAACTTGTCTATTTATGTACAGTACCGTTACCATGAATTAACAACGGTTTCACTGGCTATCAACGACGTAAAAAAGTCTATGGAAAATTGCACAGCGCCTCTCGCAGTCACTTGCAGAACAAAAATTTCCCATACAGTTTTTTTACGTCGTCGCTAGCGAGTAAAACCGCTGTGAACTCATGGTAACAGTGAAGGCTGTGGCATATAATAGAAGCAAAAAAAAAATGAAAAAATACAACCTTTACGCAACTTGTAATCAATCCAAAAAGGTTTTAATTAATTATAATAAAAATTAATCTTTAGTTTTCACAAAATAAATCGAACCAGCAATGTATTGCAAATACACATGTCCGGTCATAGAACTTAATATTGTCATTAACTAACAAGTCAGCGATTTTAATATACATTGATAGGGGATTATAATCCCCAATCAATGTTTATTAGTAAAGTTATATAATGTATATAGTAATATAATGTACTTTAGATCTTAATATATCTGAGATAAAGCATTCAAGAACACAATGACCAGGTCTTAGTTAACTCTGTTGAATCATTCATTATTTTTTTTGATTTATTACAAGCCACACGCTTTATGAATATTAAGTGTTCATGCTTAGACATACAAATAATTCAGTTCTCGTAAAATTTTGATTCTTAGAGTTGAGTAAATGAGAGTATTATTGATAATTAGAACTAAGTTTGTAGTTGAAAAGACACTTTATTGCTTCCAAAAAATAAGGTAAAAGAATTCTTAATCATTTAAATTTCTGTTATAACGAATTTTGTGCCAGTGAATTTTAAATCCACCCTTGATTCAGCAAGTTATTTTCTTTTGATTAGATATTTAAATAAAGAGCACGTTAATATCACATTTAAATTAAATTCCAAAGGTTGCAAATAGAACGTTAATGATTAATTAAACTATTCAGTAAATTTATATTAGTACCTCAAAATACAGGTTGTTATGCGCCTGAAGTATATTTGAAATAGTACGCTTCAGAAGTAATATTCAACAATATCGCACGAATTTCCGCGAAGTCAGAGGTTATATATACTTCATTATCATAATAATTATTGTTTGCACGTAATAAATTTTCCAGGAACGGTGTTTATTGATGTTCTCTCTGAAATATTCAATACACTACCAGGATTTCATGTTTCCTGATATTACAGTTTGACTATGGGACCTTTACATCTTTAAGAGTCACATTCGGGTAAAGAGTAAATAATTTCCCGAAATTTAAACGAGTCCCGCCCGTGCGCAAATTTTTGGTTTCTTTTTTCATCTCTATGAATATAAAATATGACACTGTGAGTGTTTTTTTATTTCCAAGTTAAATATATTCTGTAATGAAAAACTATTTGACCCACTGTTGCATAAACAGACAGGTAGATGGCACTAAACGTCACGCGTAATGACGTATCCCTAAGAGACCACAAATTTCGCAAGGTCGGACCGACAGCACGGTAGCTCAATTGGTAGAACGTTTGACCCGGTTAGCCAAGAAGTTGCTGGTTCCCGTGAGCAAATTTTTGGTTTCTTATTTCATCTTTATGAATATAAAATATAGCACTGTGAGTGTTAAAAACATTCAATACCATAATCAGAACATATTAGGACAATGTGAAACAGGCCGCAAGACTCGATATCGTTGATCGTGATAGCGAAGTCTCGTATTAGTTTCCCTAGATAACCAGGTGACGCACGAAAAAGGCTGAGACAAAATTGGTGTTTTCATGTCATCATCATCATCATCATTATCAGCCAAAGGACGTCCACTGCTGAACATAGGCCTCCCCCACGGCTTTCCACAGCGACCGATTACTAGCGGTCTGCATCCAGTTTGATCCTGCGATCTTTTTAAGGTCGTCTGTTCATCTTGTTGGTGGACGTTCTACGCTGCGTCTTTGGTCAAAGGGTCTCCAATCTAGAACTTTCCTGCCCCAACGGCCATCAGTTCTTCGCGCTATGTGCCCTGCCCATTGCCACTTGAGCTTACTGATTCTCAAGGCTATATAGTGATGACATACGGATCCGAAACATGGTCTCTGACTATGGGCCTTATAAGGAAGCTTAAAGTCACACAACGAGCGATGGAGAGGGCTATACTGGGTGTTTCTCTACGTGATCGAATCAGAAATGAGGAGATACGTAGAAGAACTAAGGTTTTCATGTATTTATTAGTTATTATAGAAGAGTATTTAACTTATCTAAAATATATAAATATTTTGTACATTTTTTATAGTTGCGTTAGTTCATCGGATATTTGATGCAGCAGAAAATAAGAAAATAAAAATGATCTACGCGAATGTCAAAAATTTGGCTTCAGACTTTGGCCGCTGATCTCCATTTACGAAGCTGCCGTTACTGTAAAATACAGAGTTTGTGTCGTCCACTATTTCAGATAGTCACTTTAAGACGTGGGGCAATTCGTATACGAAAAAAGTTTACCAATCGAATTTTCTTTGACGTACGTCTTTTACGTAATGATTTCTATGTATTTAGATTTTGTTCGTGCGATAGTTTTTTTACGTGTAGACATTTTACTTGATTCTTTAGGTAAACTCGCAATCGAACTACCACACGAAAAAAAGGTCGATTGCCGCAAGAATCGGCCTCCTGCAGTCCACAAAACATTCCCATCTGTTTTTAAAAATGTAGGTTTCGGTATTTCCTTTTTTTTTAATACCAGCAAAAGTATATCCACATTCAAAAAGCTTGTCTGTTTGTTCCGTCTCGGTTGGCGGGTCAAAGGGTTTCCGATGCGCTCCGTCCTCCCCTACAGGTGGAGCATCATCCGGAGTTCTACCACGAAAACGAGTACCTACCTTTTTATCTGAAGCCTTTCGAATCAAGGATTGCAAAATGGACATGACATGATTTCGACATGTGAAAGTGAATGTTATCATTA
Organism: Pyrausta purpuralis; assembly: GCA_963924145.1. NCBI lineage: Eukaryota > Metazoa > Arthropoda > Insecta > Lepidoptera > Crambidae > Pyrausta > Pyrausta purpuralis. The sequence continues at coordinate 24,721,157 of OZ001657.1, forward strand.
TGCGAGCTTATATACTTGTGTGTGTCTTAAGGACTGTAGACCACATGAAAAAATCTTAATAAAATGTAGTCGTGTTAGTTACACTATTTATAATTCAATAACGGCTGAACCGATTAGGATGAAATTAGTGGAGGGGTAGACAAATTGGTGGAGAGGTAGCTTAGAACCAGAAAAAGGACAAAGGATACTTTTTATCCCGTTTGACGGGGCTGGGGCTTGGGTTGGACAGGGCCGGGGCGAAACAATGTTTGCTGGGACTGCTTAACTTTTAAAATATCGGGGCCGGGGCGGGACGAGGCTGGGGGCGAAATAAAGTTAAAAATAACAGGTTGTATCGTTTTTCAAAGTCACTTTTGCAAACACAACATACATATACAAACATTTTGTTTCATGTTATCAAATAGCGCTGTAATTATCGTCTCACAAAAATGCAGCAATTAAAACGTTTAGTTTCATATCTGTGGTTTGTGGTGTAAATCCTTTGCACACAGGTTGTAAACTTATGTGTGTGCATGTGTGTGTATGGGCCTGAAAAGGTAGAACTAAGAGATGTGTACCTACTTATAAGAGCTTTTGTAACCTTTGTTCATATTCACAATAAAGACTTACTTAACTTGGATCATCATCACCATCTTTAGCCAAAGGACTGCTGAACATAGGTCTCCTCAACGGTGTTCCACAGCGATCGATCACAAACGATCTCATCCTTGTTGGTGGAAGTTATTCGCTACACCTTTACTACGCTACACTCATATAACACAAGAAATAAACACAAGCTTGTCGTTCCTAACTTCAGATTAGTTAAAACTAGTAATTCGTTCATGGGAAATTGTATAAAATTCTTTAATAATATACCACACAATCTTGTCGAATTGCCGGTTGATAAATTTAAGAAACACGTTAAAAACACGCTTATGTCTAAAGGCTATTATAAGGTTCAAGACTACCTGAACGACACGAATGTGTGGTCCGTCCAGCCTGCACCGACTGATGTACTTACCTTTGATAATTTTGATTTTACGGCAGCTAGTGGTGACTGAGTTTGTTCCGGCGTTTCTTCTCAGCACTTGCCTAATTGTCTGTGTTCTGTCTCGAAGCGCTGGTAGGGCCCAAAAGATAAGGAGACATGATTCGGCCCCTTCAGGGCACATTTATTTTTATTTTATTTTTCATTGTTCATTTGACATTCATAAGTGGCATATTGTGTCCTAAATTGAATAAACAATATTTGAATTTGAATTTGAATTTGGTCTTAGGGTCTCCAATTTGGAACTTTTCTACCCCACTGGCCTTTAGTTCTTCGCGCTATGTGCCCTGCCCACTGCCACTTGAGCTTACTGGTTTGTACCGCTAGGTCCGTGAGATACCATAGATCTTCTACGTATTTACTCGTTTCTTATTCGATCTTGTACGAGATCGAACTAGTAGTTTTTGAGATAGAGCACATTTTTAATAACCGCAAACATAACTTTGTTATTCATTCAAATACTATATATAAAAAAAAACAAATATATATTTGCTGTCAACAAAATATTATAGTTATAATGATGACATAAGAAGCAAAAAAAATTTTTTCGTTGATCTCTAATTCTATTAAAGTTGGCACGGAACCCTAAGTGTGCAGGTCCGACTCCCACTTGGCTGGTTTTTTGTTTAACTAATAGTCAGATTTGCTGCAATCAAATACATGGTAAGAAAGGATCATGTTTTTAAAACCTGCTCACACAATCCGTTACACTCTCAAAATATAAAATCTATAGTAACAAGATCTTATGCATCTGCGATCTTAGCAAGCAAACAAACAAACAAACGGTCTCTGGAAGCACGAAATTGCGGCAGCTTTGCCGCTCAACTCACGTTACCGTGTTACGGTTGCCATAGTTTTATTGATACGAGTGTACTTCGGTCAAAGGGGCAACTGAATTTGAAAAGGACAACCAAAAAATGTTTTTGAGTTTTTATTCGCTTTCATGTTTTTTTATTTTAAAGATTTAACGGTACCTACCTCCGCCCGCGAGTCCTGCTTGTGTGTTGGACAGTTGAATAAATATTGGAACATTGCACTTAATTAATCCTGGTTTTGGAAGCTGACAGAGACAGAGCCACTTATCGCAAGGTTACTTTTGCTTTTGGTGTGTTTTATCTTCCCTTTCATCTCTACTTGTTGACTTTGTCTCCAAATAAGTCTTCTTAAAGTCTTAAAAACATTAGCTCAAAGCAGTGACCGATGATTGCTTTCCGAACAGTATTCAAACCTTGCAAACCAACATGGAAAATACACTTAATATTCAGTCTATTTCACACTGAGTATTTAGCCTATACAAAAAGTGATAAATAAACTAGGTAGTCCTAGATGGCTTGCTAGAGCTTATGACAAAGAGATCGAAGGAACATTCAATAATTTAATTAAGTATTTACTATTTGAACATCATTAATTAACACAAAAGTGTTTCTTTGCACTTAATTCCACTGCCGATGTCAAGTAAATTAAGAGAGTGAGCCAACCTATTTACTTCTCATTACCTGGTACAGGCCATTGCCAATTATTTGGAATTTTCCCGAAGCCTCCGGGAAAATTTGGCTACTGGTTACCTGACAAAACGTTACGGGCGTCCGGGTCAAGAAAGGATTTAAACCTTTAAAGGTACGCGCTCTTTTACGTTTACTAGAGACTCTTCTTAGCCTTTTATCGAAGTGAATTAGTTCCTTGACAACTTATAGGTACCAATGAACCTCATTCGATCAAATTACCTAAGAATTTGCGCATTTGTTTTGTCAGAGAAAGAAAGAACGGTTGTTAAACTCTCTGTGTACTAAGTATGTAAATATCTTAATCAACAACATACATACGCTGAAGGCTCACTGCTTTATATAGTTTTTATTTTGAATTAACGTTATAACTAATGGTTAACTAAACTTACTTATGAGAAAGGTGTAAACTTACATACACTAACACTCTAACTGCCTGCACACATCATGCACTGACTCCAAAATATACATTTTTACCTAAATAGAAGACGAATGCGTTATATAAAGTCAGTTTTTTTGAAGCGGTTTAATTTTACAAATGATTTTGTATTTCATTAGGTTTGGGGCCGATTGTTCAATAGTCAGACAAAACTTTTTTAAAAAAATGACAGTTACGTATTCAAATTTGCCATATTGTATTTTATTCGACGAATATTTCTTATCTGACTATTGAAAAATCAGCCCTTAGATATTACTCATCTCAAATGCTAATGGACCGATTTTGATTAAACTAACAGCGTACCCTTAGTTAAACCAAACTTAATTGAACTAATAAAAAACATTTCGCTATGAATTCCCGTTTTAAAAAAATCCTGAGTCCTGTATATGATACATTTTAGGGTTCAGTACCCAAAAGTTAAAAACGCGACCTTATGACTAAGACTTTGCTCTTAATCCGTCCATCTGTCTGTCTGTGCAGGCACCATCAGGCAGTATCACAAGAACCGCTTTCATAAATTATGTATTCCTATTGTTTAACAACAACTACTAAAAGCACCATAAAAACGTAACCATTAGTGCGCGAGTCTGACTCGCACATGGTCGGTGTTTATTTATAGTTATAAGAATATATCTATGGGCTAAGCCACTAAATAATATTTACCTCCCAGACAAAGCTGGTGACCTTATACTAAGTATATTAAGTGAGTAGTCATTGCGATTTGCCGTCCGCCACGGACGTGAGGGCAATATTGCCTTCATGCCTGGAATAGAATCGAAGTGGGCGATCACAAGCGGTAGCGGCGGTTGGCATTTATCTTGTAGAGTCTTTTATTAGTTTAAGCATTGTTTGTAAAACTGTTTCTAGGCTTTATTGTAATGAAATGAAATTGAAATGTTCTTTGCCTAAAACATGGTCATATGCAGATGGAGTAAATAACATTAAAGAAATATAACACTCATGTTTTACCTTTTTATATGGCATGCAAATATAATTAATTTGTACCCTATTTATTTTATTCCTGTTAATTTAATTTTGTTATTATAATTATTGTATATAGATGGTTTAGTAAATAGGTCCCGCTTCTTGTATGCTATGCTTTCTACAAACAGTTCAGATATTTGCCACGGCAGAAAAGTTATTGATTGAAAACCCTTCGATCAAAGGCGTAGCGTAGTTCTGCCACTGGTAGATGGACGGATTACCATAAAAATATATAAAGATAAAAAAATATGTTTTAGAATGTTTGTGGCACTCAGTGATATTTAACATTCTTATACTAAATATATAAAAAATGGCGTATCCATAAGAGATCAACGGCACGGTAGCTCAATTGGAAAGAGCGTTGGCCCGGTTAGCCCGATGTTTCAGGTTAGAATGCCACCCGTGCGCTTGATTTCTTATTTCATCTTTTAAATTGTAAAAATGTGTTATGTTTATGTTTTTCTATACCTTATATATAAGATTCGTCACCTATTGCCGTCCTCGGGGTAGTAGGTATGCGTAAAGTACTTCCTCTGATAAGAATGCTAGCTGCTTGCTACCCGTCTCTGTAGTAAACCATGGGGAAGGCCTATTCTATGCAGAGGAGGTCCTAAGTCTGTTATTTATAATTTTTAGTGGCTAAGCACGCTGGGTTTCAGAGCGTTGCCGCTCCGAGGGTTCGATTTCCGGCCGGGTCAATATAGAAATCAAAATTTTCTATATTGTCTCGGTCTGGGTGTTGTACCATAGTTCTGTTTGGTCTCAGTCAGTGTCTGTTTTCCAGAACACAAGTGCATTACCTACTTACTTTGGGATCAAGGCAAAGTATGTGAATGGTGTCCAATATTTCTTTATTTAAAAATATATTCTCGTATATGATAATGACGAATGTTGGGGGCGTATATTTAAAAGGTACCACACTGAATAGGTACAAAATCGCTATCGCTTACGCTTACTTTCAGCCGAATACAAATGTAAAGGCTACATGGCATTAACAACTGAATCGATATAGCAATATGATGTCTATTACAATGAGCTTTTTACTGACTCCAGTGAGCGTGCTCCATATACAATATTTATTAGATACTTAATAAATAAACCTTATACGAGTGGAGCTTTGATTCGGTGATACCGTGATAAAATGGTATACATTAATAGTGCACTGTAACTGGTTGATATTAATCCTATGTTGAATTACGTGATCGATAGTTAACTCAACTTGTGGTTAAATGTCGTTACCAACGGTTCAACACTTATAAATTGTCGTCTGATTGTGTTTTTAACATTAAATTATTATCTCTTTGGGAATATTAATTTTATGATTTTTAATGACAATCGTATATATTCTAGGTACTGCATAAGTGGAGTAATTAGCGCTCTTGACTACTACGCCGGTGGTCACTGGTTCGCCAATTAATTTTAACCGACTTCAAAAAAGGAGGAGGTTATCAATTCGACTATATGTTTTTTTTTTGTATCTATGTTACCTCATATCTCAGTCGTTTGTCGTCCGATTCGTAAATTTTTTTCGCTTACCTAGATGGTATACCTTCTAATAGGTCCCATTGTTGCCAATTTGGGATCTGATGATGAGATCATGGTGTAATCGAGGGAAACCTTCAAATTTTAAAGGCACGTATAGTATTTTTTTACTATAATCGTGTTGTTACGTCTGGTAGTCAACATCATGTGGAGCTGAGCTGATGGTGGAACTCATTAACGCTTAGGAGTTCAGTAATTGTAATGACAAAACTTATGAAAGGTAATATGTAGCAACCCCCCCCCCCCCTCCCTCTTATATAATCACTAAAAACGAAGAAACAAAATTACCGTTTAAAAAAGTAAAAACCAACTTCAAAACCAAAATGCACTTAAAAGTCTTAAATAAACTCTTCAACAATTTGTCAACAATTTCTTTTTGGAGTCGGTGCCATCACTTTGACCATCAAGCATCAACTCTCACAGCACCGACACCGATTTAACTTATTTTGGAGTTATGTAAATTTGTGTTAGATACCTAACAAATTATTCAAAGCAGACCTAATATAGTACCGAACACCTAACTAGTTTATAAGTGAGTTCATAAATTCTTGCAATTATCAGGTGGTTGCAAACAAAGCTGTAAGAAATAGCTAAAATTGTTAAAAGATTTCAAATGTGCTAAAAGAATAAAAACTAAACATGACGGGTCTAACACGAAATATTAAAATGAGTAAAGAAATTGTTTGCCTAAAATGGATTCCTTGCCTCTCAATGATTAAGGGTTTATTTAAGACTTTTTAGTGCATTTTGGTTTTGAAGTCGGTTTTTACTTTTTTACTGTCAGGAGAAATAAAAAAATACGAAACTTTATCAGGTGGACCGATTTACACGATTTTAAATTTGTTGGATTCCTCAAAATTACGGGATTGGGCGTGACGCGGTCGTGACCGAAACGAAGGTTGCTACGTCCACTAGTTTCTAAAGAAATTTTCTTAATTTGGGTTTGAGTAAACTTGGAAAATATAACATCAATAGAGCCGTTGCAAATTTGTTATAAATGGAAACCTATAGAAAAACGAGTAAAAGACATTGAAAAAAAAAAATAGTTGCGTGAATTCAACCCACACTGCGTCAAAATCCACCGTATATTCCAGCCCGAAATGACGCGAGCTTTAGCGCAAAAAACGCTCGGAAAACTCGGGCCCAATTTCCAATATAAATAAACGGGTAAATTCAACGTGTTATATTATTTTTCGGAGCATTACCGCCGTGAGTGGCGCTTTTGATAAACGATTACCGCTAAAAATAATTTTCGCCTTGTGTAATGGATCAAAATGATTTTTGCTTTTTTCACTTTTTTGCCTTGCGAATTTATGGTTGATCTCAGCCGTTGTTTAGTCGATTTCTGGGTTGTTTAAAATGAACCGTATTTCTTACACAATAACAAATGTCACTATTTAAGTACCTAAATATCTTGTCTATGTCAAAGTTCTATCCATAAATAAAATATATCTGAGAAGTACTTATTAAAACTGCAATTATCGTACAAACTCGTATCATGGTATATTTAAAGTACTGATCAAGGTTTTGTATATTGAAAATGCTGATAATAAGTGTTTTGCATCCCCTGGGCGTATTACTAAATAAGGATTTTTATTTATTTTTATTCTAACAAAAAATAACATTTGCCCAAGGAGGAGAAATACATTTAAATGAACAAACAGAGGGTAAATGGCTTATTTTGAGCTCTTTAGTCAGTTTTTTTTTTGTTATTATATTTCAAAAACTACAGGACCGATTTTGATAAAATTAACATTGTACCCTAAGGTAATATAAACCTGATTGAATTTGTATCTAGAATAAAGAATCATCTCGCTATGACATCTCGTTTCGAGAAATCCGTGGACAAACATACGTACACTTACGAAATTTTGCACACGTGTCGGAACCCTTAATAGATCAAAACACTAAAAGATTATAAAAATTCCAAATATATCACATTGAAATGATTACCTCCTTTTTTGAAGTCGGTAAGAAAAAGAAATCAAACCAATCCGTTTAGCCAAAGGTTGCTGGTTCGAATCCAGCACGTGCCCATATATTTCATTTCTTATTTCATCTGCGATTTCTATCGCAGAATCAAACCGGATGCAGATGCTAGTTATCGGTCGCTGTGGAAAGCCGTGGTAGAGGCCTATGTTCAGCAGTGGACGTCCTTTGGCTCATAATGATGATGATGTATTTCATCTTGTTAGATCTAACTATGGATGAGGATTTAGTTAATTAATAAAAAAAGCACCTAACTATTCATATCATTAGTTTGCATACTAAGTAAATAACCCTACCGTAGTTGCATTGTGAAATCACAACGCTTTTCTTCTATAGAAAATTGAAGCGTGTTCTTCGTTTCGTTACAAGAGAAAGTGTGCAAATGATGAGCCATTTCACTCATTACGTAACAACGCTCCCAGGAATTCCCTTCTCCGGCAAAATTCCATTCAACTGGCACAACTGGAAGATTGCTTCAGAACATGCTAAGTGTCGCTGAAAGTTACAACATTTAACCTGGGACCTCTTTATTCAGTTTGCACAGACATCTTGGAATCGTCTGGGTATTTTTTTGTACTGAATCGGTCATACGTGGCTTGAATCTTGAGTGGTTATTGCGTTGATACGTTTTTAGAACTTGTCTACCTATGTACAGTACCGTTACCATGATTTAATGTTAGTTTCACTGGCTAGCAACGACGTAAAAAAGTCTATGGAAAATTGCACAGCGCCTCTAGCAGTCACTTGCAGAACAAAAATTTCCCATACAGTTTTTTTACGTCGCCGCTAGCGAGTAAAACCGCTGTGAACTCATGGTAACGGTGAAGGCTGTGGCCTGTAATAGTAGCAAACAAAATAAAAAATGCACCCTTTGTATATTTAGTACCTAATCAATCCTAAACGGTTTTAATTTATTATAATCAAAATTAAATCTATTGTTTTAATAAAATAAATCGAACCAGCAATGTATTGCAAATACACGAGTCCGGTCATAGAACTTGGCATTGTCATAGGGGATTATAATCCCCAATTAATGTATATTAGTAAAGTTATGTAATGTATATAGTAATATAATGTACTTTAGATCTTAATACATGAGTTAAAGCTTTCAAGAGCACAATGACCAGGTCTTGGATTACTCTGTAGAATAATTCATTAAATTTTTTGCATTTATTACAGGCCACACGCTGTAAGAATATTATGTTTTCATGCTTAGACATACAGTTAATTCAGTTTTCGTAAATTAAATTTTGCTTATTAGAGTTCAGTAAATGAGAGTATTTTCTGATAACCAGAACGATAGGTATTTGAAAAGCCACCATTATCACTTACGATTTATGTAAGGCAAAAGATTCCTTAATAATTTTTATTTCTGTTACAATGACTTTTGTGCCAGTGAATTTTAAATACACCCTTGAGTCTGAAAGTTATTTTCTTTTGATTAGGTATTTAAATTTATAGACTACATTGATATTACTTTAAAATTAAATTCCAAATGTTGCAAATAGAACGTTAATGATTAATTAAACTGTTCAGTAAATTTATATAAGTACCTCAAAATACAGGTTGTTATGCGCCTGAAGTATATTTGAAATAGAACGCTTCAGAAGTAATATTCAACAATATCGCACGAATTTCCGCGAAGTCATATATACTTCATTATCATAATAATTATTGTTTGCACGTTACAAATTTTCCAGGAACGGTGTTTATTGATGTTCTCTCTGAAATTTTCAATACACTACCAGGAATTCATGTTTCCTGATATTACAGTTTGACTAAGGGACCTTTACATCTTTAAGAGTCACATTCAGGGAATAAGAGTAAGAAAATCTTCTAAGTGGGTTTTTCAAAATAAGATACCTTTTTTTGTAAAATTTCAAAAGTTGCCATACTTATTATTTAAAGCAATTGTAAAATCGAATCATAGAATTCCCGTCGTGATACATCGCTTATTCTATATATTTTTAATCGCGTATTTGTTTTTTATAATGTATGCATCGCTTACTCAACGCTAGTGTTGAAAATGACTAGTGGGTGAAGTTGACTGACAGCCATTTGCTGTACAATTAGTCAAAAACAGTCTAAAACGGTTATTTACCGTTATTAATGGTCATATTCAGTAATTTTGATTTCAGTAATGTTTTATTACTTTTTTCGGTTGTGCGTATGCGATTGGTCGAATTCGGGTTACGTGACTTTTACACAGTTCTGTGAGACGCCGTTCTAGATTAGATCTTCTTCAACCTTATTTTAAGACTTTAATAGCGTTACTCGCTATAAAAGTCCTATTAAAGTCTAGTTTAGTGTTACACAAGTTCTTTAATCCCTCAAGTGTATGTGAACGAGACACAATAGATATTCTATTGTTATGCGGTCTCATACGACCGCTCGGGTGTTGAAGCGTAATATGTTTTTTGTTGTCTGAATCTGGCAAAAATGTTATTATCTAAAGATCGATATTTTGTGTCGCCCTGGTTAGGGTGTAGCAAAGGGGGTGCGAGACTAAGCCGAATTTTCGAAGGCATTTTGTATGGAGCAGAGACTTGAAAAAAAATTCACTGATTTTATATGGAATATTGACATGGCCGAAATTTCGATCGTGTTTTGTATGGAGCTGGGACTTGTAAAATTTTTCACTTTTTGCTTCCACCTTGTGTAGCAAAGGGGTTGCAGGACATAGCCGAATTTCCGAAGGCATTTTATATATTACTTTGAATCATCACTGTTTGACAGGATGACAGGAAACTAGGTTAGGTTAGGTTAGATATGATATGAGATATGAGTCAAACTATCAATGAAGAGCTTGTGGAGTTGAAAAAAAAACTAAATGACGTAGTGACAAAACTACTTGTTGCTGAAAGAGAAATCGACAACTTGTCACTTGAAAACAATTCTTTAAAAAAACAACTAAGAGATTTTGAAATGAAAACAAACAAGTTAGCTCATATATGCCGCTCTACACCAAAAGCAAAAGTTTCAAAAGGAAAGTCAAAGAATGACAGCAACACACAAATAAAATTAGTGAATTTAAATCAATCAATAATTACACCAGTGAAGGATACTGAAATAATGGAAAAAGACAACAGTGTAATACGCAAAGATTTTTTGATAGACGCTGAAGTGGCATCCTATGAGAAAACGTACAAACATGAGAACAAGAAACATAATTTATGTGTTATCAGCAGTAATAACAGGAATAAAGTGATACAGGCAATAGAGAGACTAGAAGTAGACAATTTTAAATATTGTCATTACATAAAACCACATGCTGGGATAAGGGAATTACTATATGACCTAGACACTAAATTAAATAAATTCACAAGAGACGACTACTGCGTCATTCTAATAGGAGAAGAAGATTTCAAGGGAACAGAAAACTATTCAAACATTATACGAGATATAAAACAAAAATTGGAACATTTAAATTACACTAATATTATTCTTGCAGTACCCACTTATGTGTGTGGCAAACCTTTGTATAACTATAAAGTAGAAATGTTTAACAATAAATTGAGTACGAATTTTGAATCTCTTAAATACGTGCATTGCTTTGACTCAAATTTTGACCTATCACTTAAAATGTTCTCACAAAAAACAGGTAAACTAAATAACTTAGGTATGATAAATATTTTTGAAAATTTGTATCAATGTTTTTTTCGACGTTAACAGGAAAAATAAATATAAAGATTCTTACATTAATGAGATCAATAACGGTGATTTAATAAATTATGGGAATAATAACAGCAATCTGTTTCATTCCTTTAGGATATATCATCAAAATGTATGTGGGCTGACAACAAAGAAAGATGAACTAGATCTATATTTAGAAAACTGTAAGTCTTTAAAGCCACAATATGTGTGTATTACTGAACATTTTTTTAATAGTAGGAATGTAGGTATGTTTTGCCTTAATAATTATAATATAATTTCTTACAATACAAGATCTAAGAAAATAAGAGGAGGAAGTCTTATTTTGGGTCTTAAAAATTGTATCTTTGAAGAATCCTTGTTCTGTAAGTCTGTTTATAAAAGAGACCATTTTGAGATTTGTGGTATTAAGGATATCAATACAAGCTTAAACATAATGTGTGTATAAAGGATTCCAGTAGATAAGCACTTCGATGTTTTTATGGAACATTTAGAAAAGACTCTTGAATACTACTTTGACAGGAAATGCATAATATGTGGAGACTTTAATGTTGATTTGCTAAAAGACAATAAAAATAAATCAGAGTTCCTATCTTTGCTCAAGCGCTATAATTTTAAACCTCTTATATCTGAGGTCACTTGCATCAAGGGCGATGCACAGTCTTGTTTGGACAATTTCTTGACAAATCTTCCAGATGCTTGTATCAATGATACTACCTTAGATCACAACGGTTTATCTGATGGACATGCAGCAATTATGTGCAGCATTTCTCTTCCGTCTCAAAGACATACGATAAAAAATGATAAAACAATAATGACAAATCAAAGACAATTTAATGAGAAAAGTAATGAAATGTACAGAGAACACATAATAAATTTTGATTGGACTAAATTTGGAATCAATAGTTTTTTGACAAATTCAAATAAAATTTTCTTGAAATGCTTTAAAAAGAAAACTAAAAGGGTAAAAATCAATAGAAATAAAGCATTATCTTGGGTCACAAAGGGGATCAAGATATCGAGTAAGATGAAACGTTTCCTAATCCAGGCTCACGCGTCGAATGTAGACAGTACAGTCCTAAATTATAGAAACAACTACATACGAATTTTCAGAAGAACAATAAGAGCCGCTAAAAAACTTGCTGTCCAGTCTGCAATAGAGAAATCAAAAAACTCAGCCAGAACAATATGGAATGTAGTAAATAAACACAGGCAGCAGGGCTGTAACAAAGACAAAGATAGCATCACTTTAATAAAAGACCATAAGTATATTGACCATCCCCAACTCGTTGTAGACATTTTTGCGGAAACATTTGGCCATAACAATTATCCGCCTTCAGCTGACCTAGAACTAGCTATGAAGTTTCTTAAAGACAATACTGCACCCTGTCAAAACGACATGACTTGGGACTATATTCTACCAACAGAAATCGTGAAAATTGTTAAAAAAATGGAAGACAAAAAATCATGTGGATGGGATGATATTCCAATTTCTGTATACAAACAAAATATCGACATATGGGCAAAACCATTAGCAGCATTCTTTAATAAATGTTATGAACAGGGTGTGTTCCCAGAACAACTGAAAATTGCAAAGGTTATTCCAGTGTTCAAGAAAGGATCAAAAACTGATCCGAACAATTACAGGCCAATATCATTATTACCTACAATTTCAAAAATTTTTGAAAAACTTTTTAAGAATCGTATAATCAAACATATTCATGACAACGGTTTACTTAATAGACGGCAATTTGGATATCAAACTAACGTAGGAACTAATGATGCAATTGAAACTCTGACTGGAGACGTTATTAAAAGAATGAACGAGAAAAAAAAAGTAGCTGGCCTATTTCTTGATCTGAGTTTGGCATTTGATATGGTGGACCACCGAATACTAATTGAGAAATTACATCATTATGGAATTAAAAATAAGATTATTGCATTAATTGTTTCTTATTTAAGTAACAGAAAGCAGTATGTAGAGTTGAAGTTTGTGGAACAGAATTGTGAGAAAGCTTTTAAATCACAAACAAAAAACATCATAAGAGGTGTTCCGCAAGGATCCATTTTGGGGCCTGTTTTCTTTAATTTATTTATTAACGACCTAATTCCATTTATGTACAATACTATACCATGTATTGAACTTACAGTGTTTGCTGATGATACCAACGCCATAATAGATTCACAACACATCTTAGATCTCAATGACAAAGTAAATGATGCACTGGCAGCTTTTGATCGTTGGTTTAAAGCAAACAATCTTAAGCTTAATGCCAAAAAGACCGGAGCTATCCTTTTTAGGCCCACCGCTAGGACTAAAGATGTAATTGACATTAAATTAAACAATGAGCCAATTGTATTGGTTGATTCAGTTAAATTTTTGGGAGTATTCATAGATTCTGCTCTAAACTGGAAGGAAGAAGTAAAGCAAATCGAAAACAAAATTTCTTCTGCATGCTATGCTCTGCGAAGTTTAAGGGATGAGATTACCATAACGCAATTAAAAATGGTCTATTATGCACTAGTAGAGTCTCGTCTCAGATACAGCATAAAATTCTGGGGAAACGGCTATGACTATAATTTCAAAAAGGCGTTTATAATGCAAAAAAGAGCTGTAAGAACTATGGTGCGCATCAGCCAAATACAGTCATGCCGTGAACATTTTGAGCAATTGCAAATCCTGACAGTCCCCTGCTTATATATTCTAGTTCTTCTCACAGATCTTGTTAAGCATCCAGAAAGATATGAGACCAAAGAAGGAATGATTAAACGCCACGCGACTAGAAGAAGAGACATAGCGAATACAATACAGCCAAAACTAAGAGCAGCTAAACATGAGGTCAAATACCAAGCAGTAAAATTATTTAATAAATTGCCAAGAGATCTCAAGACTGAAACAAATCCAATTACATTCAAAAACAGACTGAGAGTTTATCTATTGGAAAAAGTATTTTATAGCGTAGACGAATATTTAAATGATGGTCTGCGCAGGCGAGGGACCGGACCGGACAGGACAGTCCGCCGAGGACAAAAAAATCATAGTAAATACAGACGAGCAAAAGTCCCTCGTGTGCGCTACACCATAAAATTTCATAATTTGTTTCGGGAGTCCAAAATGTCCTTATAGTTTGCTGACATAGATAATTGATAATTTAATTAATAATAATTTAATTGTTTTGTAATATTTTAGTTAAATATAATTCTATGTAATTTGCAACAATATTTTTATGTATATCTTTAATGTCTAATTTATTTTATTTTATGTTTTCCTACACAATATTTTATTTTGTTAAGGAATAAATAAATGACTAAAATGACTAAATGACTAAATGACTAGAACAGTGACCCGACAACGCGCGAAGGCGAGCGAGCGTAGCGAGCGTGCCGCGGCAGCGGCCGCCGAGCGCCACATTCGACATAATAAATTGCAATTGGCTTGGGACAAAATCATATTTTATATCAAATATCCCACTTTATATCAAATGTGTAAATATCTCAAAAACGGTGCCTCGTATCCAAAAAATAATGAAAATTTGGACCCCCTTGAAAACGCAGTCCAGCCCCGGCCCCATAATATGCCGACATCAAAAAACGGTCAAGTGTGAGTTGGTAATTTTTCTCATACAAAACACAGCGAAAATTTTGCAAGTCCAAACTCCATATAAAATGCCTTCGGAAATTTGGCTATAGTCCTGCACCCCTTTGCTACACAAGATGGAAGCAAAAAGTAAAAAAAATTACAAGTCCCAGCTCCATACAAAACACGATCGAAATTTCGGCTATGTCAATATTCCATATAAAATCAGTGAAAATTTCTCTGCTCCATACAAAGTCTCGGAATCAACTTTTTTTCCAAAAAAATTAAAAATTAGTCTTTCTCTTTTTGACTGCTATGTTTTTTGGTATTTTACGAAAAAAAAAAGTGTCATTTTTCGTGCACCCCCTTTGCGACACCCGGACCCCCACCAGCCATACAAATCCGGCTGTATTTTTTTTACTTATTGCCTGCCTCGATCTTCGATTGTCCGTGCGCTGTAAACAAAGCACAGCTTTAATTGTTCATTGATAGTACTTTTTTGCATGATTTATAATATTCACTGTCAGCATTTAGTCTCACAACTACTATAATAATTGTAACTTAGGGAAAATCTAGTATTGGCTTACTATTTATGAGTAAATTGTAAATTAGAATGTAATTTAACCTGTTGGTTTTCTTAAATAAATAAACATTAAAATAAACAATACAATACTTACAATGACTGGTTGTAAGTCAGATATGTACTCGTATATCATAATTACAGAGAAATCAAGCCCAATTCTTTTTGTTTCTGAGTGTAAGATAACGATATTTGTTAGTAAGTACAATAAAAAGTCATAAATACTAATCACAACTATTTCGCTCAACGACACAACATATTGTATTTTAGTTATATTTTGTCAAATCCTGAGACTGAATTCGTAGTAACAGTATTTGACCAGTCAATAACGCAATAATTGCAAATTGATAATCCTACTCTAAACAAATATTTTGAAATTAAAATAAGCCAAATCGGCCCAGCCGTTCTCGAGTTTTAGCGAGAGTAACGAACAGCAATAAAATTGATTGTTTGTCGTACTAACGGTGTGTTAATTTTTATTGTAATAAGCACCAACCAACGAATAGTTCAAATGTGGAATGTTTTTTTGTATGAAGTATTTGGCAGATAATAGCTAAGCAGTCTCGACTTAGTTTCCCTAGAGCACATCCAGGTGGCACTCAAAAAAGGCTAAAATATGAATGTTTTTTCCGTTTTTTAGGTTTCCGTAGCCGAATGGCAAAAAACGGAACCCTTATAATTTCGTCAAGTCTGTCTGTCCGTCCGTATGTCACAGCCACTTTATTCTGAAACTAGTAGTATTACTTAGTTGATACTTAGAAGGTATCTGCTGCATCAAATGTCCTTTTAACTTACGTAACTATAAAAAACCGGTTTAAGTCCGAGTCGGACTCGCCCACTGAGAGTTCCATGCCAACTTTAACTGAATTAGGGATCCACCTACTTTCACTAAGCCAAATTGTTTATCATACTGTTTGTAAAAAGAACAAAGTTATGTTTTCGCTTGTTGAAAATGTGATATATCTCAAAAACTACTAATTCAATCCCGTCCAAACCAATTTACGTTCAAAGTGTTTGTTAAGATCTACTTCTAAAGGACACCCATTTCACCACTTTGCTTCGGTTTGAATATAAAAAAATCGGTTTTAATTTTATGTATGGGAAAACTTTTAAATATCTTTTTTTGTATAAGAACCGCAAAGTAGTTCACAGGATACATCTTCCTACCAAATTTCAACAGTGTGATGCTTATACTTACAGAATAAAGTAAAAAGTAAAAGACAGACAGACAGACAGACTTGACGAAACTACAAGGATTCCGTTTTTTGCCATTCGGCTACGGAACCCTGAAAACTTTACCGATAGAATTTTTTTTGACGAAGAAAATATTGTTTTTGATAACTCAGGATCAGGATTGTTTTTTTACGTGTAGATATTTTACTTGAATTTTTAGGTAAAACTGTTAAACTCGCAATAGAATAACCACTCGAAAAAAGTTTGATTGCCGCGAGAATCGGCCTCCTGTAGTCCACAAAACATTCCCTTCTGTTTTTTAAAATGTAGGTATCGGTATTTTCTTTTTTTAATACCAGAAAAAGTGTATCTACATCGAAAAAGCTTGTCTGTTTGTACCTTCTCGGTTGGCGGGTCAAAGGGTTTCCGATGCGCTCCGTCCTCCCCTACAGGTGGAGCATCATCCGGAGGTCTACCACGAAAACGAATACCAACCTTTTTATCTGAATCCTTCGTAGTACGAGTAAGGAATGCAAAATAAAAATTAGTATTTTGTCATGTGATAGTGAACGTTAGCATTTTGTGAGCTCGTTTAAATAAATGTGTGCGTATGTTTGTCGTATCCTAAATAATAAACTCTTTTTTTTGTTTTATGTTCGTAGTAGACTCTCTGATACAAAACCGGCTAAGTTCGAGTCGGACTCGCACACTGAGGATTCCGTGCCAACTTTAACTAAATAAGGGTAGCCACTTACTTCGACTAAGCTTTAATACCACAAAGTTTTGATAACAGCGACTTTGTTTTTCAAAGTGTTCGTATAAAGAACAAACTTATGTTTGCGTTTGACGAAAATATGCTATATCTCAAAAACCACTAGCTCAATCTCGTTTATACCATTTTCGTTGAAAGTGTTCGTTAAGCTATACTTCATATTTTTTTTCAAAATTTACACTCGCTTAGTTTAAAAGTTGGAGGGGGGACGCCCATTTTACCACTTTGGAAGCGTTTATCTATCAAACGTAAGACTTTAAGAGAAAATGGTTGTAGGAATCTCGATGTCAGTTTAGAACATCTATCCACCGACTCCCCACACGCATAGGTTTGACTAAAAAAAACATTTTTCAGTTTCAGTTTCATCTATGGAAAATAATATCACTAATATTTTTTGTTTAAGTATCGTAAAGCAGATACATCTTTCTACTAAATTTCTACTGTGTGATGCTTCTAATTACAGAATAAAGTGACTGTGACATACGGACGGGCAGACAGACAGACTTACTACGGCTAGGCTACGGAACCCTAAAAACGTGTTTGCCGAGTGCATTGAAGTGTATTCACATGTTGTGAATTTCAGAGAAGAGTTTACTATTTCAGAATATAAAAAAATACGGAGCATGTAAACCGCGGAGGAAAAAGTGCGCGAAAGTGAAAATTTGAACTAAAAATTCAATATAACATCGCTTTTTATTCATACAGGAAAGGATAAGAAATCACACCAAATCGTTTTTGTAAATAAATATAAATATCCTTTGGACATTCCCACACATCGCCATCTAGTCCCAAAGTAAGCTACTTAAAGCTTGTGTTATGGGTGCCAGACAACGGATATAATACTTATATACTTTTTGGTTGTAAATACATACATGATATACATAGAAAACACCCAGACCAATACAAACAGACATGTTCATGCACACAAATGTTTGTATTATGCGGGGATCGAACCCGCAACCCGCTGCGTAGTAGGCGATTTCTCGACCACTACACCAGACAGGTCTTCGTTGTAAACCATATTCAATTTTATCAAGTGAAATATTGTATTTATTTATTTATTTATTAAGGAAACCTAACAGCTTCTATACAGACACAATAGTAATAATTATAGGTTACAGAAATACAAGTCCTGTAAGAATCGCAAATATGCCAGTTACAAATGGGTTGTATTGTACGGTACAACACTCGTACATTTTGTCCATTCAGCATTACTAACTCACCTGAAACGCCTTACTAACAATTTTACCCGATCCTGCATGTTACTTCAGTCCGCAACCAGCAATCATCGCGTGCACTCATTATCATTATCGTTAGCATATTACTTATATCAATTAAATCTACGTTTCTTCTATCAATTATCTATCATTTAAAGTCGTATGGAACACCGTACAACTTTATGGTCCTTCGAGTTGTTGGACCTCGCGTGTGCGTTATATCTCAAATAAACAATTCGGGTTATTTCGTCGTGTGTGAGGTGCAACGAACTAGCAAAATCAGCAAAAACTATCAGTGACACGTAAAACTCTTTTGTATGTGAAAACCAAAGGAGCATTCATCGTGAAGCAATTATCATCATACCAGCATAAAAGCATCATAAGTTTTGTGTTTTTTGCGTTTTCTTGTGTGATAGCGAATCGGTCCACCGGCCTCTCAGAAGCGAGAATCACCGGCTCGATTGAGAAGGCGCACTCTATCCACGAGAATTCCAAGGGCACAGAACTGACTCAGCAGATCATCATCATCGATGCAACATCATCTTTCAAGCAAAATGGAAGATCTTATCACCACGCAGTATCAGTTAATGCAAGCCATTGAAAGCATTTTCATCAACTTCAACAAGGATGGGCCTGAACGTAAGACCTTTTCCGCTATCCAAAGGCGTATATCAACACTAGAAGCCTATTGGAACGAATTTCATAGCAATCATACACAAATAATCGATTATCAATTTACTGATCATGAATATTTCAAAAACAACATTTATCAAAGAACCAAGAATTACTATGAATAGTTAGAAGAGTACCTTCAGCTGTATTCACTACATAAGCAAAATCCAGAATCACACGAGATGCCAGCAAAACCTAACATGGAAAAACTCTTAGTGCAAAAATTAACACTACCTACAACTAGTACATCCAAGGACATCCCAGCGAAAGTTACACCGTCGACAGCACCGCGGAAGGCTACGACCCCTCAGCCTGCCATCGAAGCCACAGCAGCCACTTCCGCTCCTATTCAACCTCCCGTCTCTCCGGCAAGGTCCCAGCAGCATTTGGAACCGAGAGAGGAACAACACGATCGAAAGAAAAGTAGAGGTACTAGTAGCAAATTAGACGAAATGCTTCGCAAGCAGTTAAGTAACTACAAGGATTTCTCTCGCACAATCTCCAGCATTGACTTCAATAAGCTCACCGAAAAGTGGCAATTTGAAGATGTACTTAAAAACATAGAGTCACGGTGGAGTACTATCGACTCACTACACTGGGAGATAGACAGTGAGCTCTATGAAGACGACGATGACAACAATATGAATTACAACATATATGAACGTGAATACAATGAGATCAAAGCAATATTAAATCAAAAGAAGTGGTCAGCATCATATAAAACCCAATCAACCCCGACTATGGACATACCTACGTTCAATGGTGATTATCATAGATGGATATCATTTAAAGATCTATTTATAGAATCAATACACAGCAACGGCTCCATGTCTAGTGCGCAAAAATTGCAATTCCTCAAAAGTAAGGTTAAGAGCGAAGCAGAAAAGCTAATCAATCACTAAACATCAGTTCAGACAATTATGAAGTGTGTTGGGATATCTTAAATCACCGATATAACAACGTAAAACTTATATTCAGTTCTCACATCAATATACTTATGAACCTACCATCTATGCAACAGCAAACATCATCACATATCAAGAAAATTCATGATACTTCTAAAGAATGTCTGAACGCAATTAAGGCTCTCGGAGTGAACACCTCAACTTGGGACCCTCTCATCGTTCATATCTTGTCTCAAAAACTGGATAGTGAGACCCACAAAGACTACATCGAATCGTTAAAAAACCCACGAGACCTTCCCACGTTATCGGACTTCTTCGAGTTCCTCGAAAACAAATTTACGTCACTCGAAGCATCAAGGCGCAAGCAAGACAAGGATAGCAATAGCAATAAGCCAACGTTGCAAGTTTCATCTTTCACAAGAAAAACATTTCAACATAGCAACTTCAATAAGTTCCCAGCAAACAACGCATATCAGAGCAAGCCGACACCTAAAGCATTTCATGCATCTTCAGCACTACGATGCCCTCATTGCAAGGAAAAACATGGTATTTTTAACTGCAATGAATTTCTTCAGATGTCGAATGAAATGAAATTGAAAACAGTTAATAACTTACACCTTTGTATTAACTGTTTATACGATCATAATGGGAACAAATGCATCTCCGCAAGGACTTGCAGTAAATGTAACAAATCACACAACACTTTATTGCATGACGCATTCAACAAGTCTCCTGCCAACACCTCAAACAAGGCCAAGGACAGCGTCAATGTATCACAAAACTGTTCATCGGAAATCCTATTAGCAACAGCACTTATCAAGGTGCAAGCCGCAGATGGCACTTATCACACTATGAGAGCACTCATCGATCAAGGTTCTCAGATTTCCCTTATCACTGAGAACGCAGCACAGAAACTTCGACTACCCCGGCGTCACTGCAGTGGCGTAGTATTTGGATTGGGTTCACAAACCAATAACAGCAAGGGCTCAATTGAGATAACAGCATCAGCAATTCGAGGAGGTTATACATTCAACACTACAGCAATCATTATGAACAACCTGATCAATAACCTACCTAATCAATCATTCTCAAAACCGTCATGGTCACATATTGAACACATTACCTTGGCAGACCCCGAGTTTTACATCAGCAGACCTGTCGATCTACTATTGGGCGCCGAAGTATATTCACTCATTATTCAGGGAGGAATCATCAAGGGTGAGAATGAATCTCAACCCATAGCACAGCAGACTCAACTTGGTTGGTTATTATGTGGCAACGTAAAGACATCTCAATACCAATGCAATGTCATATTGAACAACATAGACGACATTCAAAGGTTTTGGAGCGTTGAAGACATCAGCACTAATCAGCAAATCATCTCCCAAGAAGATCATCATTGCATAAAGCATTATAAAGAGCAAACAACACGCCAAGCAGACGGGCGTTATATTGTAAAGCTTCCAATGAAACCAGACGCCCCCGAGAAATTAGGCGACTCTAAACAGCGAGCTGTAGCACAGTTCCTACAGCTGGAGAAAAAATTCCGAAAAAACGAAGCCCTATCTCAAGAATACAAATCATTTATTAACGAATATATCAATCTCAAACACATGAAAGAGGTCAAGGGCGACGATAACAAAACACCTGACTATTACTTGCCTCATCACTGTGTAATACGAGCTGACTCGACGACGACGGCGCTTCGTGTCGTATTCAACGCGTCATCGCCTACGTCATCGGGCCTTAGTCTCAATGAACTTATGTATAGCGGGCCTAATCTACAACAAGACTTGTTATCGCTCATTTTAAAGTGGAGACAATATCAAGTAGCATTTACTGCCGACATTGAGAAGATGTTTAGGCAGATTTTGGTACATCATAAAGATCAGAATCTCCAAAAAATCATTTGGAGAAATAGCACACAAGAATTACTTCGCGAATATAACTTGGCTACGGTTACCTATGGTACTAAGGCTGCACCATTCCTAGCCATGATGACCTTAAAGCAGTTAGCAAACGACGAAGGTCATAAATATCAATCATCAGCAAAACAAGCATTAGAGGAAGATTTCTACATGGATGACCTTTTAAGTGGAAGTCACAGCATCAGCGAAGCAAAGGAGTTACAAGCGGACCTTATAAAATTGCTTAAATCAGGCGGTTTTAACCTTCGTAAATGGTCTTCCAACAAACCTGAGTTGAGACTCACGGAAAACGGAACAGCAACCGAAAATAATCAAGAAACCTTCAATTTTAAATATGCTGAATCAACAAAAACACTTGGATTGAGCTGGAAACCTCAGGAAGATGTATTTACATTCCAATTGAAGCTTCAACCAACTTCTCAAAAACTCACTAAGCGCATACTATTATCAGAAATTTCGAAAATATTTGACCCACTCGGTTGGCTGTCTCCTGTGACTACAAAACTCAAACTGCTGTTTCAAACACTTTGGCTACAAGATCTTGAATGGAACAGTGAAATCAACATAGATTGGTCAGACATCAAGGACGATCTAGAAGGCATCAATCATATCAAAGTACCAAGATGGTTACAAAGCCACAAAAACGATGAAATCGAGCTTCACGGTTTTTGTGACTCATCAACCAAAGCCTACGCCTGCGTAATATATTACAAGGTGAAGAGCAAGGATCAGAATGACACAGAGAGAGCATCAATAACATTAGCAGCAGCCAAGGCTAAGCTCGTACCAATAAAATTGGAGATCACATTACCTCGACTCGAGCTAATGTCATGTCACATTTTATCAAAGCTTATGGAAAAGGTCGTACAAAGCCTAAAAAATTATGACATCAAAATATTCGGGTGGACTGACTCCACAGCTGCCTTGGGGTGGATTCAAGGTGACTCCGATAGGTGGAAAGCATTCGTGGCCAACAGAGTTGAGCAAATAAAAGGCACGATGCCTCCTAGCTGCTGGCGCTACGTGAAGTCGGCCGAAAATCCCGCTGACTGCGCTAGCCGAGGAATCTCCGTTAAAACCCTACAAGATCATACCTTATGGTGGACTGGGCCAGCATGGCTAGCATCCTTCAACCCTGAAAAACACGAAGAATGTCCGACCTATATCAATAATGAGGAAGTTAAGAAGGCAGCGCAATCAAACGTCACTATCGTACAGCAAGATAACGTCATTCAAAGCATAACAAACAAGTATAGCAACTTCGGTAAAGCGACCCGAGTACTCGCATGGGTGTTACGTGTGGTGTCGCGTAACCGACCTTTATCAGAAAACATGACGTACATAACGGTCAGCGAATTACAACGAGCAAGAAATTTAATTATCAAACATTATCAATCACTTGACTTTGAAAACGAGATAAACAATCTGAAAGCAGACAAAATCATAGATGCAAAGAGCAGAATTCTCAACTTAAACCCATTTCTAGACCAAGACGGATTACTAAGAGTGGGTGGTAGAATCAAACATGCCCAAATCGATCATGAAATGAAGCATCCCCTAATCATTCCCCATGACGGCCATCTGACGAACTTGCTCATAGATCAAGCTCACAGAGACACTTACCATGGAGGAGCACGGTTGACTTTGTCTCGTCTCCGCAACAATTACTGGGTAATAGGAGGGAACCGAGCAGTCAAGAAGCACATTCGGGGCTGCGTCACCTGCAAAAGAAATAATCCTGTAAAGCAAAATCAATTAATGGGTGACTTACCTGCCGCTCGTAGCAATCCAACTCGACCTTTTCTTAACACCGGCGTCGATTACACAGGCTTCGTCGACGTGAAGACTAACAAAGGTCGAGGAGTGAAGACAACCAAGGGTTACATAGCTGTTTTTGTATGCATGGCGACAAAGGCTGTCCATCTCGAACTAGTGTCGGATCTGTCATCATCCGCATTCCTAGCAGCACTACGAAGAATGGCAGCCCGTCGTGGAACACCGCAGCATGTATATTGTGACAATGGCACCAACTTCGTTGGCGCCAATCGTATCCTTGAGCAAGAATTCATCAACCTTCAAGCAACATTGGATAACGAATTCTATTCGCAAGTAGCAGACATGCAAATTGAATTCCACTTTAATGCTCCATCATGGCCGAGTGCCGGCGGCCTCTGGGAAAGCGCCGTGAAGAGCTTAAAACATCACCTACGTAGAGTAGTTGGAGAACAAAAACTCACTTACGAGGAGTACTCTACTCTGCTATCACAAATTGAAGCATGCCTCAACACTAGGCCGCTCTGTGCCATATCAGAAGATCCAGAAGACATAGATTTTCTAACCCCTTCTCACTTTTTGGCAAGCGGACCAACTCTAACAATCTATGAAACAGAACGAGACGAACGCACGAGATGGCAACTAACCCAAAAAATCTTCCATGACGTTTGGAAACGTTGGCAGAGCGAATATTTATGCCAATTATCAACTCGCAGCCCGCCGCCTCCTGTTCTAAGCCCGGCGCCGGCGCCCCGTCCGCTGCACCACGCGTCGACCAGCAGAGCTACAGCATATCGCGAGCCAGCGAATCAATCATCGTCCGAGGGCAACGACATCGAATTGGCCGACCTGAGATACGCGCGGCTAGTCAACAAAGCGACGTCCCCTTCGTTCCGCAATCATTTTAAAAAATAATTTGTGTTGAAATTTATAAGTTTGACTTGTAATATTTAATAAGTTTACCTTAAATATTGTATCATTTATCATATCATCATCATTATCATCACTATTAATCACAGCATCCTACCCCTAAATCTCCTACCCCGCAGCATATACGGTACAACACTCGTACATTTTGTCCATTCAGCATTACTAACTCACCTGAAACGCCTTACTAACAATTTTACC
Source organism: Pyrausta purpuralis (assembly GCA_963924145.1). Lineage (NCBI taxonomy): Eukaryota > Metazoa > Arthropoda > Insecta > Lepidoptera > Crambidae > Pyrausta > Pyrausta purpuralis. Next base: position 24,746,016 of record OZ001657.1, read on the forward strand.
CGATCCTGCATGTTACTTCAGTCCGCAACCAGCAATCATCGCGTGCACTCATTATCATTATCGTTAGCATATTACTTATATCAATTAAATCTACGTTTCTTCTATCAATTATCTATCATTTAAAGTTGTATGGAACACCGTACAGGGTAATGCGTAAGATTTTAAATTTTTGGTACTACACATCTTATAAAGAAGACGAACATTAATAGATCTATAATTTATTTTTTGTTTTATAGTGATTTGTCACTATATAAACTTATTATCCCTCAAGCGTATGTGAACGAGACACAATGCAAATTCTATTGTTATGCGGTTGCCTGCAACCGCTCGGGTGTTGAAGCATTAATATAATTTGCTCTTGTAAAAAGCAACTTTCGCTGTATGACAGACGAGGAATCGAACCCCGTGTCTTACGCTATCCGAACGAAAAGAAGCTAACGTAAAACTTTAAAACAAAATAGTTTTAGAAACTTCTGTCATTTAGAAAGACCTATCCATAGACACACACGCAGACTCCAGACACGCTTGGTTTGACTAAAAAAAAATCGGTTTCAGTTTCATGTATGGGAGCCTGCCTATAATAATATTATTTTTTATTTTTTTTGATAAGAATCGTAGAGCGGTTAACAGGATTCATCTTCATACCAAATTTCAATAGTGTACTGCGTATAGTTACAGAATAAAGTGACTGTGACATACGGAGGGACAGACAGACTGTTCAATGTTTAAGTCTAAAAGTTAAGTTCCGGAAACAGTCGCTAGATGGCGTTGTACTAAGTTAACTCGCGATGACATTTCGTTTACGTGTTTTCTTATATGTTCTTTCGAACAAATAAATTTTGTCTTGCTATCGGAACCTTAGTTTCATTTGGGGTTCCTTCCTGTGGGCTTTTTGGGACTTGTCCATGGTCCTTCGTTATTGCCGGAAAGAGGCGATACGAAAGTAGACCTAGTGCACTGTCCATTCGGCGCTGAAGAGGTTGCGGATTGCGGCCTATAGTGCTAGGCCAGCAACAGGTGGCGGCGAGCGAGCAGAGCTGTCAACCTACGTCAGAGCGGCAGAGGGAAGGCCCTCTGACATCTCATCGGACCTCGTCATCGGCGCGGGGGGAGTACCCCCGAGGACATCCAGCCATCAACTGGAGTGACATCATCTATGTACAAGTGTGAGTGTTTTGCGGTAGAAGAACTGTGAGTACAATTTGAACCTTATTTACAAGAAGATTTAAACTTAGCAAATTCGTGATTAGTGCATGTGAAGAGTGAAAAATTTACAAGTGTCCGGGACTTAGAATAATTTCAAGAATTGTGAAACGACGGGGAATCCACGCCGGTTTTCGGACTCAAGTGTCAAACACTTAGAAAATTTACGACCAATATTCTAAGGACTTAGAAAATTTAAGAGCTATTTTAAGGACTTGTAAAATTTTAAGTTTATCATCATGGCAGATACTCTTTTACTCGTAGAAAATATATCTAAAGAAATAATTAAAGCAAAATCTAACTTTAAAAAATCACCTAAAGATCGCATAACTTTGTCTTATGTCGAAGTACGATTGGAAAACTTAGAAAAGCAGTGGAGTTTATTTTTGGAACATCATCTTAAAGCTGTTGGAGAAGGTCACGATCCTGACAACGATTATAGTTATGATAAAACGGAGGAAGAATACATAGATTATAAGTCATTGTTGAGGGAACATTTATTGTTATTAAAACCAAATCCAAGCGTTCCTGTTATGACTTCTCCTAGCGTTAGCAAAGGAAATGAGCACCGATCTAGTGTACGTTTACCTGAGATATCTATCCCTAAGTTTTCAGGAAATTATTCCGAATGGGTCAGCTTTCGTGACATGTTTATCTCTGTTATTGACAGTAATACAAGCATTGATGATGTACAAAAGCTTCATTATCTTCGCGGTTGTTTGACAGGTGAGGCAGAGCAATTGTTAAGACATATTCCTTTAACGGCAAGTAATTATCAAATATGTTGGTCTCAACTAGAGAGTCGTTATAATAATAAGAAATATTTGTCTAATTGCATTCTAAAACGTTTAACTGGCCAGAAGGTGTTGACTTCTGAGTCTTGTAGTGGGTTAAAGCAATTATTAGACACGACTAAAGAATGTTTACATGCATTAAAAAATATAGGTATACAAACAAGTTCATGGGATGTTCTTATCATATTTTTGGTTAGCCAGAAACTTGATTCAGAATCTCGAAAATTATGGGAACGAGATATGGCCAATTCAATTCAAGAACTTCCTACATTTCAGGAATTTGAAGAGTTTTTAGAAAATAGGTTTAGATCATTAGAGTTTTTAGATACAAAGGTTCAAAAATCAAGTTGTACTCACCTTGCCACAAGCGTTTTGGCATGTAACTTTTGCTCGGACAACCATAAATTATGTAATTGTAAGAAGTTTGCAAAAGAACAAATAGATTCTAGGCGAGAATTCGTTCAAACTCAACACTTGTGCTTTAATTGTCTTAACTCCGGACATTCTGTTTATCAGTGTACAATGTCTACTAGGTGTCGTCTTTGTAAGAAAAAACATCACACACTTCTCCATCCTAAAGGCCCCAAATCGGTCAATAATAAGGCCGATCAGTCTGTTGATAAGGCTGTTGTTGCTACTGTTACCGAAACAGCCTCAAAATCACAGATTCCAACTTCAAGCGAGACCAACGATTACAAGGTTTTTACTACCTGTTTTCCCTACGCACACAGTCAAGTTCTATTGGCCACAGCTTTAGTAAACGTGCAGTCCAATAAATTCAGAACTCCTGTGGTGCTGAGATCATTATTAGACCAGGGTTCGCAGGCATCTTTCATCACAGAATCGGCGGTGCAATTATTAGGTCTTAAAAAGATGCCTGGAACAAACTTAGTATCAGGTTTAGGCGGCGATCAAGGTTCGACTGTGGCGTCAAAGTCCACGGTGCTCATTAAAATTCAGTCCCGCTTAGATCCCACATTCGTTATTACCGTCAAGGCTCATGTTTTAAACAAGGTAACGACGTTGTTACCAACTCGAAAGGTTTCTGTAGAGATAACTACAGCATTGTCGTCTATGGCCCTGGCAGATCCGTCGTTTGATACTCCAAACAAAATAGATCTGCTTTTAGGTGCCGAAGTGTATAGCCAAATTTTATTGGATGGGTTATTCAGGGGTTCACCGGGTTCCGTTATAGCACAGAACACCAGACTCGGTTGGATTCTCTCAGGCAAAACACTCGGTCAAGTCAGCCAAGACGAAAAATGCCACAATGTTATTGTAAACATGCATGTGCAGTTAAACGACAACGATAACAACCTGCTTAAGAAATTTTGGGAGCTAGAAGCAGAGCCATCTTCGATCAAAGGCAAGATGTTAAGCGAAGAAGAGAAACTCTGCGAAGATTTCTTCTCTCAAACCACAAAAAGAGATGCAGAAGGTCGCTACATAGTGAAATTACCGTTTAAATCTGTTGAACCATTATGCAACAAAGGTGATTCAGAGCGTATAGCCTATAAGAGATTTCTTATGTTAGAAAAACGATTGACTAGAAATCCGGACTTAAAGGTTGATTATTCAAAGGTTATGCATGAATATCTTGACATGAATCATATGACTGTAGTCGATGATTCAAAATCACCTGGCGTCTACATTCCTCATCATGTAGTAATAAGAAAGGATAAGACTACCACAAAAAATCGCGTAGTGTTTGATGCTTCTTGCGCTGACTCAAACGGAGTCTCACTAAACAGTGAACTAATGGTAGGCCCAGCACTGCAACCAGAGCTTAGACATTTAATCATGCGGTGGCGAGGCTATCCAATTTCACTTGTGGCTGACATTGTAAAAATGTACAGACAAGTGAAGGTGGCGGAGGAGGATACAGATTTTCAACGCATACTATGGCGCGAGGAACCAGATTCAGAACTGCAGCATTTCCGACTTTTAAGAGTTACCTTCGGCCTGTCGTGCGCACCCTACTTAGCTGTTAGAGCCTTGCAGCAATTAGCCTATGATGAAGGCCCAAATTTTCCTTTGGCCTGTCCTAGAGTCCTAAATGATTTCTATATGGACGATCTGTTGACAGGGTGCCATTTCGTTTCTGAAGGAGTAGAAATCTATGAACAGATGACTAAAATGCTGAATCGTGGCAGATTTCCCATCCAGAAATGATCTACAAATAGCAAAGAACTGGCAGACTTGATAAAGCAGACAAAGGATAATGAAGGACCCAATCTAGAGCTGAAAACAGACGATATGCTAAAAATACTGGGATTAGCATGGGATAGAGATAGTGATGAGTTTCGGTGTATCGTTACGCTTCCCCCTTTAGAGCATCCAGTTACAAAGCGCAAGGCTATCTCAGACATCGCTCGCTTGTATGACCCTTTGGGTTGGATAGCTCCAGCTATCACGACAGCCAAGGTATTTATTCAAAAACTATGGCTATCCGGTATCGAATGGGATGCCGCGCTACCATCGTCACTTCTAAGTGAATGGATTACTTTTAGAGACGACTTAAGTAGTCTTAAAACCGTTCGAATACCAAGATGGATTAACACTAGTAAAGATAATCATTCTGTCGAACTTCACGGCTTTTCCGACGCCTCCAATGTCGCATACGCAGCAGTTGTGTACATACGCATTATTGACCAAGACGCGAACATACACGTGCACTTGGTCACCTCTAAAACCAGAGTGGCACCGATTAAACAGGTATCCATCCCACGTTTAGAGTTGTGTGGCGCAGTACTTCTAGCAAAACTATTAAATGAGGTCGCAGAAATACTAGGCATAGCCAAAACCCATTTACATGCCTGGACGGACTCTACAATAATTTTAGCCTGGTTAAGAAGCCACCCAAGTAGATGGAAGACCTTTATTGCAAATAGAGTGTCAGAGATACTTACCATCACAGATGCAAATCAGTGGTCACACGTAGGTTCACGAGATAATCCCGCAGATAGCGCATCACGAGGATTACTGCCTTCGGAATGTGCGCAGCATCAACTCTGGAAAGAGGGACCTAAATGGCTGTATGAAAGCAAGTTATCTTACGATTCGAAGATAGAAGTGGCAGAAACAAACTTGGAAGAGAAAAAGCAAAAAATCAAATGTCACGCTACATGTGAAACTACTGATGGTTATAACTTGATTTCTAGATTTTCGTCTCTATCCAAACTTACCCGAGTGTTGTCGTATTGTCGTCGAGTCCTACGCTGGAACAAACCTGAAAATGAAAGTAGAGTCCTAACAGTAAAGGAATTGAATGAAGCTTTACTTACCTGTATTAAAATATGTCAAGGACATCATTTCAATGAAGAGATAGATAGTTTAAAGATAAATGGAAAAATAAATAAAAAAAGTAAACTCACCTCACTGAGTCCATTCTTGGATTCTGACGGAGTTTTGAGAGTAGGTGGGAGACTGCATCATGCTCAAATCAAGGACGATATGAAGCATTCGATAATCATACCCCACAAGTCACATTTCACTTATCTCTTGATAAGCCAGGCTCACGAAATTACTTTGCACGGTGGTCCCCAGCTCATGTTAAACTATTTAAGGAGCAAATATTGGATCGTTGGTGCAAAGAGTCTCGTGAGACAATTTGTAAGAAAATGTGTGACTTGCCTCCGATACTCTGCTCAACCTACTCAACCTTTTATGGGTCAATTACCCGTATCTAGAGTCACTGCACATCGACCTTTTCTCAAAAGCGGTGTAGATTACGCAGGTCCAATCAACATTAGGGTTTCAAAGGGTCGTGGTCATCGCTCCATGAAGGGATATATCTGCTTGTTTATCTGTATGGCAACTAAAGCCATACACCTTGAAGTAGTCAGCGACATGACTTCGCAAGGGTTTCTGGCAGCCTTTAAGAGATTTGTCGCCAGACGAGGTCATGTAGCGGACCTGTGGAGCGATAATGGTACCAATTTCGTTGGAAGTGCCCGTGAACTAAAGAAGTTGTTTGATGAGGAAAGGACGAAGGTAGCAATAGAGATCGCTAGTTGGTTGGCATCGAATCACACTAACTGGCACTTTATCCCTCCCCGCTCTCCAAATTTTGGAGGGCTCTGGGAGAGTGGAATAAAGTCTACCAAACATCATTTAAAGAGAGTGATCGGAAATAGCACGCTTACATTTGAAGAGATGACAACAACATTGTCACAAATAGAGGCATGCCTCAACTCTCGTCCTATTTCACAAATATCGTGTAGCCCCGAGGACCCCTGCCCATTGACACCAGGCCATTTCTTGGTAGGTGAGCCATTAGTACTTGTTCCTGAGGTCAATTATGAAAGTTCAAATGTTAGTACTCTAAAACGATGGCATCTAACCCAAAGAATGGTCCAAGACTTTTGGCGTAGATGGTCACAAGAATACTTGACGCAATTGCAGCACCGATACAAGTGGAGTAACCAAACTAAGGAACCTGAAATCGGTGATGTAGTTTTGGTCAAAGAAGATGATCTCCCCCCTGCGAGATGGCTCTATGGACGTATCACTGATAAACATACTGGTTCGGATTTTGTTACCCGTGTTGTCACCTTAAAATACAAGGATAATTTGATTAAAAGGCCTGTCTCAAAATTAATTATTTTACCTGTCAGAAATAATGATTAGTGTTAATAGTTGTGTACTAAAGCCTTCTCAGTGGATTGAAAACAAATATGTACCTATTATCATATATGTACAGTGTTTGGTGTGTCTGTAAGATATTTTAAGTATAGCAATGTAACCTACCTAATGTTACAAATATTTTTACTGTTTTATTTTCTGTTAAAGATTTAATTGTATCTTTTGTTTTCTGTTAAATATGAATCTGTTATTTTTAAGTACTCCGTCCATTGGGGGCGGAATGTTCAATGTTTAAGTCTAAAAGTTAAGTTCCGGAAACAGTCGCTAGATGGCGTTGTACTAAGTTAACTCGCGATGACATTTCGTTTACGTGTTTTCTTATATGTTCTTTCGAACAAATAAATTTTGTCTTGCTATTGGAACCTTAGTTTCATTTGGGGTTCCTTCCTGTGGGCTTTTTGGGACTTGTCCACAGACAGACAGACTTGACGAAACTATAAGGGTCCCGTGTTTTTCCATTCGGCTATGGAACCCTAAAAATAAATTTATCAATTCAATGTGTATGTAAGTGACATCCTTGGAATTTGATAATGTTTGAGTATGTTGGTCTATAAAAGCTTCCAAACACTCAATAAATTAAGTAAATGTATGTATAACTGTCACTGTCACTGTCTCTGCTAACATCAAAGAAATTTAAAGCAAACAAACAATGATTTAACCAAGAGTGAGCTAGCCTGAGTCTGAGAAAGTGTTTCTCATTTCCACAAACACCACGGTCTCCTTTACACTTCAACACACGACAACTTGTCAATAACAGCTTGCACTCAACTTAGAAATCTCGCCTTACTCTATTGTAAGTCCTTCAAACACCTCTCACCAGACTAAGATTGTCAAGAAATTGCTACCCCGAGGCATTAAAGGCGCAACAGAGGTATTACGTATCAAAACACGTGATAGCGATTGCGGTCCGTGTAAAATCGTATAAAAAACAACACTCAATTGACATTGCCTCTCGGGAAAAGCTTGAAGAAGTAAGTGCTACGAAAGCTGATGGCCTTTGGGGCAGAATGCTACATTGTAGATCCTTCGTTCAAATGGTAAGAAAAAATGGATAAACGACCACGTAGAGATAGCCGGCCAAGTCTAGAACCAGTTGCTGTTCAACACTATGCCTTTATTATGTATAGCAGTGGGCTTCATAAGGCTTAATATGATAATAAACGTTTAAAAATGCTTGCAAGTAAAAAAGTGAACGCACCCTAGTGTCAAATCTAAATAATCGTCGGCATTTTCATATTACTAGTAAGAGAATAAATAATAATAATATTGGACACCAATCACATACATTGCTGTGATCGCAAAGTAAGTAGCTAATGCACTTGTGTTATGGAAATCAGACACAACGGTGGTATCACAACACCCAGACCCGAACAAAGAGACAATAATCATCATCATCATTATCAGCCAAAGGACGTCAACTGCTGAACATAGGACTCACCCACGGCTTTTCACAGCGACCGATCACTAGCGGTCTGCATCCAGTTTGATCTTGCGATTTTTACAAGGTCGTCTGTCCATCTTGTCGGTGGACTTCCTACATCCTATCCATCCTTATCTCGTAGAGGCTGATGCCCGGGATGTCTTCGGTGTAATGTCGGGTCAGGATAGCTCTTGGGCCTCTGGCCGAGTTATCAATGGGTTTGGCAACTGAGGTGTACAACCGCCCAGAGTACCTTTCAATCTCCCTCAAAACCTCTTTTTTCGTCCATCACCACAAAATAAGGGCCACGAGGTATTTTTTCATTTTGATACCTAAACTTTTTAATATTGTGGTATTCATCTAATGCTGGCAACAATTTTAAATAAAACTAGCGGTCCCCCGCGACTTCGTCCGCGCGTTTTGAGTTTGCTCCCTCCCCTCCCGTCGCAGCGTCATGTTTTATATCGTAAAGCCTTTCTCGATAAATAAACTGTCCAACACAATAATATTTTTCCAAATCGGTCCAGCAGATCCTGAGATAAGCGTGTTCAAACAAACAATCTCTTCAGCTTTATAATATATTAGCGCAAGCGCACGTTGTACTTAAGCTGCGAACATTATTTTGGTGCGGAGTTATGTTAAAACTGTGATAGCTCCTAAGATATTTATTGAAATCAAATGATATAAAGGGCAACATGGTTCTAAATGAAATGCTCGTGATGATGAATGTATTTATTTTGATAAGAATAAATACCTGTGTGTATAATACACCTCTAAAAATAATGCATTATTTTTTTACAAATTTATTAACATAAAAAAGGTTGTAGTAAGTCAACCATAAAAGATAGACATATGCTGTCGCGGACTTTATTATAGAACTCTTAATGCTGAACAGTCCTGTCATACATGATTTTTGTGTAACTTAAGCGGTTTCCGCAGCGTATGCAGCGGAAGCTCTCAAAAGGAATATCTTTCTCCCGTTTTCGCAACATTTTTCATTTCTGCTGTGGTCTTATGAGTCATATCTTTATGTTATATAGCCTAAAGCCTTCCTCGATAAATGGACTATCCAACGTAAAAATAATTTTTCAAATCGGGCCAGTAGTTTTTGAGATTAGCGCGTTCAAACAAACAAACAAACAAACAAACAAACAAACTCTTCAGCTTTATAATATTAGTATAGATTAGCGCAAGCGCACGTTGTACTTACGCTGCGAACATTATTTTGGTGCGGAGTTATGTTAAAACTGTGATAGCTCCTAAGATATTTATTGAAATCAAATGATGCAAAGGGAAACTTGGTTCTAAATGAAATGCTTGTGATGATGAATGTATTTATTTTGATAAGAATAAATACCTGTGTGTATAATACACCTCTAAAAATAATGCATTATTTTTTTACAAATTTATTAACATAAAAAAGGTTGTACTAAGTCAACCATAAAAGATAGACATATGCTCTCGCGGACTTTATTATAGAACTCTTAATGTTGAACAATCCTGTCATACATGATTTTGGTGTAACTTAAGCGGTTTCCGCAGCGTATGCAGCGGAAGCTCTCAAAAGGAATATCTTTCTCCCGTTTTCGCAACATTTTTCATTTCTGCTGTGGTCTTATGAGTCGTATCTTTATGTTATATAGCCTAAAGCCTTCCTCGATAAATGGACTATCCAACGTAAAAAGAATTTTTCAAATCGGGCCAGTAGTTTTTGAGATTAGCGCGTTCAAACAAAGAAACAAACAAACAAACCATCAAACTCTTCAGCTTTATAATATTAGTATAGATTTGATTTAAAATTCTTTTTGAGAATTTTGATTCCATTTTCTTTTACTTTTTGCTTTTTTAAGAGCTGCTTGGTTTATTACAAATTATAAGAGTTTATTGATATCTCGATCCAGAAACATCTTTTGCAATATGCCACAAATACGCAGGCGTCATATGGACTCGCTGACAGCAACCAGAGCCGTTACAATGATTGAAGAAGTTCATGCGTAGCAATCTGTGGGTTTGCAATTAGGATTTTCTCGAAGAGCTATTCAAAATCTATGGAATCGTTTCCAAGAGACCGGCAGTGTTAGAAAAGGACCTGGTTCGGGCAGAGTTCGCATTACAACAGCTCAAGAGGATCGTTACATTTGATTAAGTGCGCGCCGAGATCGCACAACGACGGCCCGCAAGCTGCAAAATCGTTTACGGCTCACAACGGGTACTCGTGTCAGTGATCAAACTATTCGTAATCGATTGCATGAAGACCAGCAGGCATCAAAAAGGCGAGTTGTCCTTGTTCCATTAACCAGAAATCATCGTGCAAATCGTTTAAGATTTTCCCGTAAACATTTGGACTAGGACATAAACCAATGGGGCATGGTGCTCTTCACAGACGAATGCAAAGTTAAATTTTTTAACGATGATCGGCGTCCATAAAGATGAAATAAGAAACCAAAAATTTTCTCACGGGCGGGACTTGAACCAGCAACCTTTTGGCAGACCGGGCCAAACGCTCTTACCAATTGAGCTACCGTGCTGTCAGTCCGACCCTGCGAAGTTTGTGGTTTCTTATGAAAACGTCAATTGCGTGACGCTTAGCGCCATCTAGCCGGCTGTTTATGAAACAAATGGCCCAAGCAGTTATTCTTTACAGAATAAATTCAACTTGGAAATTGATGTCACTTCGCTACCTAATACTTTAGAATGTTTTTAACACTCACTGAATGAACTTGCTGAATTTATTCTGTAAAGAATAACTGCTTGGGCCATTTGTTTCATAAACAGACGGCTAGATGGCGCTAAGCGTCACGCAATTGACGTTTTCATAAGAAACCACAAATTTCGCAGGGTCGGACTGACAGCACGGTAGCTCAATTGGTAAGAGCGTTTGGCCCGGTGTGCCAAAAGCTTGCTGGTTCAAGTCCCGCCCATGCGCAAGTTTTTGGTTTCTCATTTCATCTTTATGAATATAAAAATATGACACTGCGAGTGTTAAAAACATTCTAAAGTATTAGGTAGCGAAGCGACATCAATTTCAAAGTTGAATTTATTCTGTAAAGAATAACTGCTTGGGCCATTTATTTCATAAACAGACGGCTAGATGGCGCTAAGCGTCACGCAATTAACGTTTTCATAAGAAACCACAAATTTCGCAGGGTCGGACTGACAGCACGGTAGCTCAATTGGTAAGAGCGTTTGGCCCGGTCTGCCAAAAGATTGCTGGTTCAAGTCCCGCCCGTGCGCAAGTTTTTGGTTTCTTATTTCATCTTTATGAATATAAAAATATGACACTGTGAGTGTTAAAAACATTCTAAAGATGATCGGCGTATTAGAGTATGGAGAAGACGCGGCGAGAGATTTTCAGAAGCCTGCATCCATGAAGTCGATCGTTTTGGTGGTCCAAATGTAATGATTTGGGGCGGGATAAGCTTATACGGCAAAACTGAGCTCGCTATTTTAAATGAGGGTACTGTTACTGCTCAGCGATATATTGAGGAAGTTGTCAGACCACATGTGATCCCATTTGCCCAGCGAGCGGATCCTGGATTCATCTTGATGCAAGACAATGCTCGTTGCACACACGGCTCAAGCGACTCGGTTTGTACTGGAAGCCTCTCAAATTCAAGTCATGCCGTGACCGGCGAACAGTCCGGACTTAAATTCAATAGAGCACATGTGGGATCAGTTGAAACGAAGATTTAGAGACGTTGATCAGGAAATCCACAACCAACAGCAACTCATCAACGCTGTTAAAAGGGCCTGAGAAGAGATTCCAATGGAAAATGTCAGGCATTTGATTGTGAGCATGCACTCCAGGCTTCAGGAGTGCGTAGCGAAACGAGGGGGGCTAAAAGATGAGCATGGAGTATTTTCTTTTGTTTTCAGTATCTCTACATTGTTTTTATTTTTAACCTTTAATGTGTTTTTTTCTTTCAAAAGCAATTATAAACTTTTTAATCATTATTATTGGAAAAAAAATATTAGTCTACACGGTAAAAACAACATTAGTTTTCGTTATGGAGACAAATATATATATATATATATATATATTGGTATTATTTTCATGGTACAGACAAAATACCTCGTGGCCCTTATTTTGCTTTGAGTAGTATATCTATTACAGAAAATGTTGATTTCTATATTGACCCTACCGGGAATTGAACCCAGGACCTTGGAGCGGCGACGCCTTGAAACCCAGCATACTTAGCCACAACACCACGAAAGTCGTTGAAGTAAGAGATTCGAAGCTAATTATATTCTGTCTACCGAAAACAATCGATAACGGTAGTAATCTCGATCTGTAAGTGCATCTGTCAGGCACACTCGTAAGAACGTCGGCTCAGTATTGCACAAGTTCGATGCCCGGAGGCAGACGCCTGTAGTGAGGTGACAATTTCGATAGATTATCTATCGATGTAAAAATAATAGTAAAAACTTAAAAAGATACAAGCACATTTTTTTTTCGTTTTTAGGATTCCGTTGCCGAATGGCAAAAAACGGAACCCTATAGTTTCATCAGTCTGTCTGTCTGTCCGTATGTCACAGCCACTTTATTCTGAAACTATAAGCATTACACAGATGGAACTTGGTAGGTAGATGTATTCCGTTAACCGCTTCAAGATTCCTATACAAAAAATAAAAAATAATGACATTGGAGGGGGCTCCCAATCATGAAACTAAATATATAAATAAAAATTTTTGGTCAAACCTACGCATGTAGGGTGTTTTTAGATAGTTCTCTTCAAATGACATAGAAGTTTCAAAATATTTTTTTTTCTGAAAGTCTAACATTTGGGAGATAGACGCTTCCAAAGTCGTGGTGGTGGCTTAGTGGAAGTGGATTAATCCAGTTAAAGTTGGCACGGAACCCTCAGTGGGCACGACCGACTCGCACTTAGCTGGTTTTTGATGTTCATTAACTCAATAAGTTAATGTAATACAGACATTTCACAATACTTTGACACTAGTCAAAAAATCAATAAAACGTTTTTAATATACGATAAAAGTCACTCAATTTTAGACAAAAACTTTATTTTGAATCGATGCTACAGGATGTTTGGTGGCGGCATCGAGATGCCACTCTACCTGATAAAATCCTATGTGTCTTGACTTGATCAATGAAGCTTTACTCGTAAACAAATAACTTGATTTTGACGACGCGTTTGGTGTTTTGGTTAGAGCTCTTGACTATTACGTCGGCCGTCGCGGGCTCGAATCCCGCAAGGGGCAAATGTTTGTGTGATGAGCACGAACATTTGTACCTGAGTCATGGATGTTTAAAATGTATTTAAGAATTTATTATTCTTATCACAAGGAAGAAAATTCCTTACTTCAAAACCACGACAGTTGGTGTATTATCTGGTGTATATTTATTCTTTTTTTACTTACTTACAAATACTTATAATTAACTATTTTAAATTGCCTAATGTAGGTTCTTTTCGATACATTATCGATATCAGACTATTTTGATATAGACAACATACCAACACATTCCAATTACACTGAGTTCCACTCAGATCCTTTGACTACACTCTTCAGTTTTTAAACCACATCGGATATTCACACTCCGCCATTTTATAATTATTTCAAGCTTTTATTTAACTTGCAATGTATGTTTGTCCGGGTGGAATCTTGCAACTTAATTTTGAACCAGTTATTTTCAACCGAAAAATCTGAAATTTTGTATACACGCTAAGTTTACGAGTCGATGATGACAACCACAATATGGGTGGTATCAAATAAAAATGCTTACTAAGTAGAACATGAAAATTAATAACTAAAATAAATAATAACAATGTATAAATTTACAGTAACAAAATATTTTTAAGATAAACTTTCATTTAAGTGACCTTAAAGATGAAAATAAAATTGTATTTAAATCAAACTAATGAATTCAGTATTTACCTAACACACAATTTCAATTTTATACAAACGTGTCAAGAGATGTGCGCCTATCTTACTGGCTATGACACAGTATTAAGTGACTTGACATAATAGGAAATAAATGTCTCTTAGAAAAAAGGCAAATAAATATAGCGAGAAGCTTTTATACTCATAAAATTCAAATGGTGTCATATATTAATTAGTTTGATTAAATAAAAAAATATTTCATCTTTTTGCCACTCAAATAAAAGCTTATTTTAAAGAGTATATTTTTGCAGTTAATTTCATTTTAAAAGTCAAATTCAACCTTGTCAGTAACAGTCTTGATTCCCTTACGTCAATAGAGATATACGGGGTATATAAGAATGGATAACCTTATTACTGTCAGTAGACCTACGTATGGTCTAGCTGATATCAAATTTTGACCTTTGTAAAAGTATCACGGTTTTCAATATTTTCCACTTTTTATGTGCAGTTTTTTTTTACCAAAGAAAATAATAAGACTATCAAAATAAAAGCTTTAAAGTCAAATTCAGTCCGATCTGGGGGGTGCATCATCGCCTGATGTCCTCCTAGTGTCACCACATTGTGTAAGAATATTTGTTAAGTAGAATTTTCTATTAGAGCCGCAAATCAAATTATTGATTGTAGTTTCAACTCGTTAAGCAATTGAATTAAAAAATAATAATACACAAAAAGTGGTTTTACAGAATTAAAAGGTTAAAGAAAATACATGCAAAAACTAGTAGCTTAAAACCTCATCAAAAATAAAACCGTGGCCATGAGGCAAAGAGGCGAGGATGCTGGCTGCGTTACCGCGTTGGATAGCAATATATATAAAAAGTTGATTTATATATCCCAGAAAGCTTTCATGAATTTATTCATATGTATGTGAATGTATCTTAGCAATGGAAAACTGAAAACCGATACACAAAATAGCTATAACGTAATTATATTAATTTAAATCGCGAATGAAATTGTCAAGACACAACTTGTATTTGAAAAAATATATATAACTAAGTTGAGCTGAATATGACTTTCAAAGCACTTAATTAAATAAGGAAAAAATATTCTTAATATCAAACATAAAATAAAAAGCCTCTATTTGAGATGTCTTCTATTTTTAAAACAGAAACATTTTCATCTCTTTATCAATTCTCCACTAACTGAATTCGTAATTCTGAAGCTCCTAAGATTTTGTACTTTATTTTTTCTACTAAAGATCACAGACCGAAAACTTTGCAAGCAATTTTCCTTTATTTAACTTCTAACGTTATTGCAAAAAGAAAAGTTCTAAATAACGCTAAGATTTTAGCGTATACATTAACTCAGTAGGTTTACATTAGCCACGACGATTTAGTAGAACAAAATGGATATGTCAACGTCATATTGTAAAAACTGCGCGATTACAATGTAACGGTGTTAAATCCATTCAAAATCAATTTTATTTATTTTTCATCAAAGGTAACAAAGTTGACAATTATACTTATAAATATACACTGGGAATAATGGTGGGTCAGGGTTGGTGAAGGACAAATTAACGAAGTGAGCGAAGCGAATCCCGTTTTATCCTTCGTGTTTGGTTGTCATGTAAGTACCAATAAAAGCGTAAATTCTAAACCATATCGCGCTTGTTGACATTAAAACGATAGATTCCAAAGTACCGGATTTAAAACCGTTAGATGGTTATCTCGGGGTTTTTACAATACAACAGAAAGTATACAGGGGGACCATTCTTATGTTGTTGACATTCCACCTGCTCGTACAAAGAGCTTTGCTGACTCTTTTTTAATGCGTCCAGCTAGGTAATGGAACTCGCTACCTACTAGTTTTTCATAAGGAATATGACCAAAGCATCTTTAAAGCAAGAGTGAATAGCTGGCAAAAGCAGATATGCACCACCCTACACTTCATCTACACCTGCCGTAAGGTACAGTTGAAGTCATTCATCTGCGTATACAGGATGTTTTTTTTGGCCAGTGACATGGGGCAGGGCACAAAGCGCGAAGAACTGATGGCCGTTGGGGCAGAAAAGTTCTAGATTGGAGACCCTTCGACCAAGAGCGCAGCGTGGGTGTTAAGATCGCGGGATCACTCTGAATGCAGACCGCTTGTGATCGGTCGCTGTGGAAAACCGTGGGAAGGCCTATGTTCAGCAGTGGATGTCCTTTGGCTAATAATGATGATGATAATTGTAAACTCTTTTCTGTTAGTGGACTCTTTCTATGGCACAAAAAAATGTACACATTGTTTATACATAAAACTAAGTTAGGTAGTACTTTTTAACTTATAAAACAAAACGTGTGAGAGTGTGTTTGTGTCCATCGCGAAAAATAATAGGCAACCTTTTAATAGTTTTATGTTTTAGCAGTTTGACATGAAACCAGAGTTTACTGAATATAGTATACTTACGCTGTGTTCACGTTAACAGTTCTCCTTTGAAGATTTACGACAAGATTTCTAAAAAGGCAATTAAGTAAATGATGTTTCGTAAAACGTTTGCCCGTTCTCTTATCATTTCGTTCAGAAATACGATCTTTCATCTTGGAAACAAGATATTGTGGCCGTTTGAAATGAGATTGATTTTGTTCAAAGAAGATTAGGACTTTTCGTCTGGAAATAAGTACTTGCTTAGATCAGGGAGTCAATTCTCGTGTTATTCGTATTCGAAAAAAGTTTACCGATCGAATTTTATTTGTCGAAGAAAAATATTTTTTGATTTCTCAGGGTCACGTTTCTAGGTATGTATTTAGATTTTATTCGTGCGATAATTTACTATGTGTAGATATTTTATCGAACATCAACACAAGGCAATCGAACTTTTTTCGTATGGTAATTCAATTGCGTGTTTAACCGTTTTACCTAAAAAAAACTACACGTAAAAGACGATATACATAGAAATCGTGACCCTGAGAAATCAAAAAAAAAAATCTTCGACAAAGAAAAATCGATCGGTGAACTTTTATCGTATACGGATTGGACGAGAATTGCCCCCCGAGGATTAAAATTTGTAATGGTGTATCCCATTTGAGTTATTATCCCTAATCGAAAATAAAGAGGAGAGCGAGATGTCAGTAGCAGAAAATTGAGTGATACAAAGAGATGCGATGTAGCAGAATCATTTTGACGGCTGTCAAACAGTTAAGCTGAAAATTGCTTTCAAGTGATTTTTATAATTTCAAGTGAAATCGTGTATATAATGGAGAAATAGGGATACTGAAACATGGTGGCTTCATCGAAATTTAGATAGAATCAGTTATTATGTCAACCTTAACGGACAGCAGCAGTTTTCACATCACGCACAGACTTCAAATGTGTTTGTTTAAATAATAGGTTAATTAATAAGTTAATTAATAGGAATAGTAATTTTATGATCCTCAATGCTGCTGCTGCTGGTGAACATAACTGTTATGCCACGGCATTTGCCATAGTATCAGACAAGTCATAACGTAGGCCCATGGGCGTGCATTTCATATAGGCAGTTAAGCAGTGCCTACCTCGTCATTATAATGGCAAATCAATATTACAATATATATTTTAAAACTAAAAGCATTTTTATTATCAACATACATACATTAAGTACTAACGCTCAACTTTGAAACGAAAATATTTAGGTAGTAGGCTGCCCAGCGGCTGCTTGCTAAATACAAGCACACTCTTGCAATCGCCCCTCGTACCTACAATGTCACACAATGATGATATAAACCCGACCGAATTGAAAATGACGCTGTGTTCATACAATTCAAGGTGACAGGTGATATTCGCATCATGGACTCCTAAAGTAGGCATGCATACTTTCTTCTTTCTCTGTCAGTTTCCTACTAGAGAGTGATTTTGTCCTACTCGCGTGCAAATGACGTAAAATACTTCGGAGTCTAATCAAAACACATCTCTTAAGAGAAACTTTAATTTTGAATCAAGGTAGAAACATGGATTTATATTAATAAAACATGGTTTTCATTTAAAGTGATTGTGATATAGAAAAACTAATGTAACATTAATTAAAAGAAATATAAATCCTTTAAAGAAGGTTGTGTGAAAGCGGAAATTTCGTTGTTACTCGTCTACCCGATACTAGATGGCGCGACGTTGCTTTTCCAAATTCATAATCTTTAATAATTCTCAAACTAATGATATTATGAACACAGGAAAGTCCGTAATTTTACTTAAATTCACTTTTCTTATGCAAGTAATTCAACCAAGCTAAAGTGTTGGTTGAAAAATAATGCAAACATTCTTTAAAAGTTTGCGGCAGCCATTTTTATCTATGGAGTTCTTGTTTTGCTTTTCGCTTCCTTCCCGCGAGTGTTAAAAATCTTAAATTTCAAGTAAACAGTTGAATTTCGATTGAATAAAAGTGTTTTCGGGGTTTGTTTATTTTGCATTCGAAACGATATTGAAATTGCAGTGTTACTTTAAATGCCATAAAAGTCATGTTGTGTGTGATAAGGGTTCAAAGGAAGATTAGTTTTGTTTTGAAAGTTTTAACTGTGCGCTGATGCCCTAACTAAAGGCAAGATCTTTGCTTGTGAATAGGAAGGCCAAAATCGTATCATAGTTACTATGGGTATCAGTTAAATTGGCATGTCATTAGAAAATCATCCATTTCCTTGACACTTGTGTGTGGTGTAAAATCATAGCAATCACAGCTTGTATGCTTCCTTCATAAATTGCTCAGAAAAAACCTAGGTAAGTTATTATTTGCTGGTATTACACCGTCATTTTCATATAGCTCTATACTAGACACAAAATCTAAAATCGATATTGAATTTGTTAAGAAGTTCGGAATCAAAATTAGTATGTGTCTACTCCATCAAAAATTTAATGCACGCCCCTGCGTAGGCCGCCAGCAAGACCGCCAGCCGGTGTTTTATTGATATTAGTCGTAAAGCCTAGTCAGCCTTGGCCCAGCAGTGGGATGTTACAGGCTAACTTTACTTTACTTTTTTACAGTCACGTCGACAAACAACACTCACGGTTTCGCAGTTCGCATGTATCGGTGACACCTTGCGAAAAATCTTATACAAGCAATTTATGTTTTAGGTGGTCAGGCGTTGGTGATATCGATAATTCCTAGATTGGCCAACTTGAATCAAATTCAGTTCAATTACATATCAAAACCACCCTTAGCTGCTGTTAATTACACCATCAAGGCTACCGACGAGCACAATGCCTGCATTCTGAATATCAATTAAGTATCCCAGGGGATTATTTAGGTATTGTCGAGGTGCAAATCCTGGAGTGGGTCTCAGGTGGGATCAGGGCATGCAGGATCAAGTGCACTCCAGAGCGTTGCTGGTAGGGTAGGGAAGATGTCGATGTTAAAATGTTATTGAATTTCGATAAGAAGTTTAATATTTTTTTATAATGACTGTCTTATTTAATAATGAAAACAGTCAAATGATTTGTGTGATGTTTTTTTGTATCTTTGTTATCTTATACCAGTTGTTTGCAGACCATTTTTTTTTACCTTCTTAGAGGGTTAACCTTTTAGTTGGTCCCATTGTGGACAATTCGGGATCTGATGATTTTTTAAGAGTAAAGACTTTATTTAAGTTCTTTTAGGTCCATTTTGCTTTTGAAATGGATTGTTACTTTGTTGAATGTATGCTAGAAGTTTCCCACGTTGAAGCCGCCTGCGTAAATATCTTATCTCACAAAATATTTATATATAATAATTATATATAAGCTATATTATAATAAAGTTTCGTTGATATCCATTTAATAGTTTATGCGTAAGGAGAAACAAACATCCATACATCCTTCACAAACTTTCGCATTTGAAATATTCGTAAGAGTAAGATACGAGTCGAATAAATGAGTTACAACGAGAGAATGCACCATCTCAATGATCTAATGGCATCGATACTTATTATCAATAACACCGCTCCCTAACTACCCACTGATCAATCGCGACACTCTCATACACGCGTACGTATAACTAGCATGCCTTCATCTATTTACCTGGTAGTATCGTGATAAGTACAGTCGCCAGCACATCAGGTTACCCACTTTTGTTGCAAACTAGCCCTTATAACAACGGTATAAGACACCGCAGTGTTTACCTTGACGTGCTGTTGTCCGTACATGAGGGTGGAAGGGCACGGGGACAAAGCTGTCGCGACCGCGAAATGATGCACACCTCTTGTAAAGGTGCTATGCTTACCGTGTAACTATGCTTACCCTCTTATATACTTTTACGTTGAACTAGGTACAGCTGATTTTGAATTGTTATGAGTTTTAATTAGTCTCTTGTTTTTCAAAATTTTCGACGTATCCAAAGCGGTAATAAACCTTTTAACTACTGAACTAAGCAGATGAAAATGTTGACTAAATTACACGATGTAGATTTTGCACATATAAAAATTGATTGAAACGAGATCATACCGGAAGTTTTTGATATATACCAAATTTTCAACAACAGTACCGTTACCATGAGTCTAGGACGGTTTTACTCGCTAGCGACGACTTAAAAAAAAAGTAATCGTAAGGGATCCGTATGAAAACTTCGATTATGTACCCGAAGGTGTGAAAGGAAAATCATTAAATTGCGAACGCTGCAAAAACTGTTGACAATAGAGCAAAACAATGTACTACAATTTTGTAGAGGACATCATTATCTACACTAAAGTCCGCGATATTATATGTCTAACTTTAACAGATACGCCACTATAACTCTTTTTTTATGTAAGATTAAGGACGGTAGTACAAAGTAGGTTACATTATTCGTACCTTGATATTAATCCTTATCCAAATAAACAACTTCATATTCAAGGTTATATCAATACCTGTAAATAACTTTTTGAATTATTTAAATCGGACATACTATCAAAAGATATCATGAGTTGAATATTTATCAAAATCATCAGTTGATTCTACTGTTCTTAGTGACTCTGGTTCGGTTTATCGGCCTCGAAAACTCGATTTTTCCCAACGTGAATGGGGAAACCTGAAATGTAGGGATGAATCTCTAGGCCACATAGTCCATGATTTAGAAATTTTAATAAATGAAATATATCCTGACGTAGAGAATTTGCATGAAAAGAACTTTCAATGGTTATGTTCTAGAGCAATAATTTCACCTAGGAATGATACAAAAAAGTCTCAGTCCAAATCAAAATTTACAAATCAATGGACACAGTGACCAGCATCGAAGACGTAGTTAATAACCACAAGATTTTTTAAATTCTCTTAATCCATCTGGACTGCCACCACACGAATGGTCCTTGAAAATTGGAACGTAAATCATGCTTTTGAGAAACTTAAGCCCTCCGAGCATGTGCAATGGGACAAGGCTGCTTATTAGGGAATTGAAGGACAATTTGATTGTAGCTCCCATTATCACCGGCCCAGCAGTTGGTCAACTAGTTCATATACCACGAATACCTATGATTCCAATAGACCTGCCAATCCCATTCACACGACTAAAATTTCAAGTTAAAATATCTTTCGCGTATTCATGTATTTAATATTTGCATGCTACCTTTATATGGCTGAAAAAGATGAACTAATACTTAATGATTCCATCTAAACTGTACCCTTTTTCATAAGCAAACGAATTTCATTTCATTTCATTTTAATTTCATTTCATTTCGCGATAACAATCAACAAATCCCAGGGTCAAACATTCAAATTAGTAGGGATCGCTCTAAGAAAAGAATGTTTTACCCATGGACAACTGTATGTTGGCCTATTGGCTCCTGAAAAACAATTTATTTTGCCGCCACAAAATAAAATGACAGCAAATATCGTTTACAAGGAGGCTCTGGCGTAATAATAAGAATAAATTGTAAATATTAATTTAAAAAATACGATATTTTTAAAAAGTCAAAAAAAAACATAGAAAAGTACAAAAATAATAATGTAAGAAATTAAAATAAAAAAATGTGTGTGTATGTGGTTCGTTTTTCAAGAGCAGACTTATCAGAGAAAGAGAGTATTATGAGTACCTGTATAGTGTGTTTAGTGAGATAAAATGTGTGTATCATTTATAGTCGTTGACTGGTATTTATATGTATAACACAAGGACGAAATTTACTTTATTTTTTTAAATCAATATATTAACATCATTTGATCTCAATAGCTATCTAAATGTTGATTTATAAAGGTATGAGTTTTATTTAAAACTCCACGCGAAAATAATGATCGCAGGAATTCCAAAATTTACGCGGACGAAGTCGCGGGGGACCGCTAGTATACTATAAGGCTAACGAGTAATTTGCCTTTTGTTTTGTTAATTTTCTTTGTGTCTGCTAACTGTGCAATTCAGAATACCTTTCTACTTCTATATTGTGCAATAGAAGGACTAGCTAAAGACAATTATCACACAGACAAGTCCACCTACATAGACCGAGGAACGCTTCCTCCCAATACGGGCACTAAATTTATTCATGAGGCAATCTAACTTAAAGGAGCACCTCTAATTCCGTCCCGCTCGTGTCGATTAGGTCCGAGACGACCACAGTCCGATTTTATGGGAAACTTACGGTTTGCCGTCGATGTAAGAAACGGCATCAGCGTGTAAAAGGCTTCAGTTTCCGTTAACGTCACAGTTGTCGCTCTATAGACGTGTCGGTGTCAAAATGTTGACTTCTGTTTACAAGTCAGCAGATGTATCCTCAGAGCTGATTTTGAAAAAGTGAAACGGGCAATGATATGTATTTTAAAAGTTTAAAACCGCTACTGATAGCTAGTTCGATTGATGAACGCGAAAATTAGTTATTAAAATGGCTGCCTCGACTTAAACGGCGCTCCACCGGCGCGTCAGGCCAGAGTCAAGATGTTATTGTTAGTTTTCTTTCTTTGTTTTTCCGCATTGACGAATTGGCAGATTAGGATTAGCAGTGCATGCAGCAGATATTGACTTAACATTTCATTTTCGTATTCTTACTTTGTATTTTTCATCCTTACTTTGTATTGACGACTACAGTGGTGTAGTGGATAAGCACGCCGGTTTCAAGGTGTCGCCGCTCTGAGGTCCCGGTTTGATTCCCTGTCGTGTCGATATAGAAATCAAAATTTTCCATATTTATTTATTTAAACTTTATTGCACTGTAAGTTTTACAACTGGCGGACTTAATGCCTAATGGCATTCTCTACCAGCCAACCACCTGGTGATGCAGAGAGTTTAATCAGTGGCGGAATATTAATAATTAAGTAAGGAGATTGGTACAAAAAAAGAAGTAAAATGCACTAACATAAACATACATACTAATATTACACAAATAAATATATAATATGAAAACTAATTAAACATGCATAGATTACATGTGTACTTAATAAAAACAAAATTATAAAAAAAATACAAATAAAAGAAAATACATACACATATTGTCTCGGGTCTGGGTGTTGTGGTACCACCGTTGTGTCTGATTTCCATAACACAAGTGCATTAGCTACTAATGTTGGGATCAGAGCAATGTATGTGATTGGTGTCCAATATTTATTTATCGCATTACTTAGTTTACTGTATCGACGACCCGTCTGGTGTAGTGTGTAGTTAATACTCACTTGCCAGCATTATAGTATAAAGATTAATGTTTTGCAAGCTTCTATGGGCTTGAAAATAACATTTCGATTAGAATGAGTTTTGATCATGTATCAAAAAATAAAAAAGAACTATCCAGAAATAGCTCACAAACCAACATTTCCGATAGAATTGTCCATCACTACATAGTATAAAACAAAGTCGCTTTCTCTGTCCCTATGTCCCTTTGTATGCTTAAATCTTTGAAACTTCGCAACGGATTTTGATGCGGTTTTTTTTAATAGATAGAGTGACTCAAGAAGAAGGTTTATATGTATAATAACATCCATTAAATGGTGGAGGAGTACTGTTATTTTTGAGGTTTCTAATGTGATGTCGTAAATTATTACATTTTTTCCGCTTATGTTGCAAACGCAGGCTGAACCCTACGAGTTTTATCAAAATAATGTACTAAGTATTGTACACATTGAAAAGGTCTACAGAAAAGTCCGTGATCGTATATGTCTATCTCTTATGGATAACCCACAATAACTTTTTTTGTCATTTACTTTTTACGACAAATAATGACTAATTTTCGAAGCGATTTTAACCAATACAGCATTAATCCTTAACCAATTAAATACCTTGAATACATTGTTCATTTAATATAGATCTATATGGCCTCTTACACCAGCGGGTGCGGGTTCGATCCCCGCACAATACAAACATTTGTGTGCATAAACATGTCTGTTTGTATTGCTCTGGGTGTTTTCTATGTGTATCATGTATGTATTTACAAAAAAAAAGTATTTAAGTATTATATCCGTTGTCTGGCACCCATAACACAAGCTTTGAGTAGCTTACTTTGGGGCTAGATGGCGATGTGTGGGAATGTCCAAAGGATATTTAAAGGATATAATATCGAATTTCTAATGTTGAAGAATACTTAATAGTTAATTATGATTGTTTTTTTTTCTCTACAAATTTAATTTATGACATGCCTCGCGCTGTAACGATATTTTAGATTCATACCTAAGTATATGTACGGACAACAGCACGTCATGGTAAACACGGCGGTATCTTATTCACTTGAAATAAGGGCTAGTTTGCAACAAAAGTGGGTAACCTGATGTGCTAGCCACTGTACCTAGTGTTTATTTATTTTCTTATGTTTAATTTTTATTGTTTTCGTTATTGTCCTCATTTATCAATTAATTTGTATCATGTTTCTTTTTTATCAGCCAATTTTCAATTATGTGTCAAATAAAGTCCTTTTTTTCTTACTAATTTGTACTATAAAACGTACTATACCCAATTTAGCGAGATCAAGCGCGGCATTTACCCCCAAAACTTATTTAAAAGTTACCACTTCCTCTTTTCATATGCACTCGATATTACTTTAGTTCGCCAACTTTTATAACGCTATGTGTAATTTATTGGGTACTTTACAAACCTACTATGTGAATTATAAAAGTCTTATAATAATTTCAGTGGCTGGATGCAGGGCACTTAAGCTCTAAATCTAATGAAGTCTTAAATTGTAGTTAAAACTGGTACTGTTTGCGAGTGCTATGGTGCGATGGTCGGGTGGATCGGTAACTCAGTATACCTATTCTGGCTGACTATCTCATCAGCGTAAATGTTATCGAATTCGCATGCAATTTATTAATAGTTATTTTTTGGTTGTCTAGTATATTACAATATATATTTATTGTAAGTACGAGTACGTAAAACTGACAACTACGCTAACTACTGACATTTACGCCGATCAGGTATCGGCGTAAATGTTAATTTGCATGCAATTTATTAATAGTTTTATATGGTTGTTTAGTATGTAATATATATTGTAAGTACGAGTACGATGACGACTCAACAAGCGCAGCGTTCGGTAAAACCACAGATGGTTTATGTAACGCTGTGAATAGCTCCTTAATTAAGTTCTTATTGTAAATTCATCATAAATAAATAAATAGAATAGTTAGTGATCTAATTATAAAGCTGAAGAGTTTATTTGTTTGTTTGAATGCGCCAATCTCAGGAACTACTGGACCGATTTGAGAAATTCTTTTTGTGCTGGATAGCTTATTTAGAAAGGTTTAAGGCTATAACTTAATCTCAAATCTTAACTCAACATTACGATGCGACGGCAGGGGCGGGACCAAACTCAGAACGCAATGTCGAAGTCGCAGCGGATAGCTAGTAAGAACATAATAATGAAGATGTTTTTATGTATGATTTATGTTTAATGTATGTTTAAGTACCTGAGTATCTAGGAGGCTTTAACAAAGATATGAGAGGAAAATTATCGTCCGTTAATAGGTAGGTTGACTTGCGTGTGATAATTTAACTCCCGCTTATTCAGGATTAAATCTTTATTAGGTCTCTGTCAACATTAAATAAACTGACCGAGATGGAATGATTATTTAATCCAGTTTAAGCGTAATCCTGGGTTAAATCGTGGTGCGCAAGTGGGCCTTACAGAGGCATCTTCCACTGTAAACATGCGACAAGGCATCACAATAACTCTTTGCGTGTGACAAACAAAATAATTTCTCTTTATTTTAGAGAGACGTTTGTTTACGTCAAACAGGAGAATTGCCTATTTACAAACATTTTGCATGCGGCCATTATTACCCCAAACACCAAGGGATCCCCATACGAACTTTTCGATTGCGTCATATTTTTTTACGAGTAAAATTTTTTCGGGCACCCTTGAGTACTGGGAAGTTTTCCGTTTGAAGAATTATGTACGATGGGGAAAATTTTACTATCCTGTCGTGATTTTCAAGGAATTTCGTTTTTATGAGCCTCTTATTTTAACTTTCAGCCGCTTGGGAAGACAGAATAGCTAATTTTTATCTTACATACCCGGCTATATTCTCTTAAGGCGCTATTTTTTCGTTTAGATCAAATCTCACTTCCATTCGTTTTAATATGACAACACAAAAAATACATATGTAGTTCCAAAATTCACATTTAAACTTGAAAATATAATCTAGCGAACCATGAAAGCCAAAACACGATTGCGCCATTGCATTGTAGTACCTACTGTCGTAATCTTCAAATAAGTAGCTTCTATAATTTATTGAAACTGTTACTTAGTCACTGTAATATTTAAATTATTTTACTGGTATCACCGATACATCTTTTCGAGGGGAGTGTTCTCATTCGGGGGGCGCACGGATTCCGGCAGCTCAGTTGGTTTGCGGCGTCCAGTTGAGATAGGTGTTACTACCCTTGTATGAATTTATCTGTCTCTTGGGGATCGAATAATAAAAGTATTCAAGAAGTATCCAGTTTTTTTTTTATGATACTACTCAAATTCAAATTAAAATATACTTATTTTAGAAACATAGTAACCATTACAATTGTATGTGTGTAAACTTTCCTTTAGACGAAACATCGTCTGTATTAGAAAGAACTGTAATTAATATGCATGTACGCACTTTAATTGCTCTAATAATATGTCCTGTAAAATATGAATAAGATTATAAGATTAAATAAAATACAAAAAAATCCGCACGATTGTGAATTGGGTTTCTTATTATTTTTAAACGTTAAAAATTGTGCTATGAATGTAAAAAATATTCCAACCAATCATAAAATTGCCTTATACGATGATTTCCTTTAAGTCTCTTTTGTAACTAACAAATTGATCTATTGTTGGTCGTTTTATTTTTTCCTAGCCTATACTGTCCCACTGCTGGGCAAAGGCCTCCCACAAACTATTCCACGTGTCCATGTCAGCGGCAAGAGTTTGTCAGGCTTCGCGGTATTGGTCTAAATCTCCTCGCCATCGCTTTCGGGGTCTGCCTCTCGGACGACGTCCTTCGGTAGGCAGCCAGTGGGTGACAATCTTGGACTATTCACACATTCTTTGAACGTGACCCGCCCAGTCCCACTTCAGAGGTGGAATTGTATAAAGCAATCGTATTCATTTGTCAGTTCGAAGCGTACGGTATGATTTGTCAAACGGAAAAGAACAAAGCGTTTGACAGATCATATCGTACGTTTTCCACCAATTCCACCTTCGATTCGCGTTCTTTTTACCAGCGTCCACTGTATGCCGGTCTTTGAACAGATCGTAGGGATTTGATCGGACGAAATAAATAAATGAATAAATCTTAAAATTAAGAACATATCCTAAGAACCTTATTAGCAACATTTTACGCCTCTATTTACTGATAGTATTGAAGATCGAAAGAAATGAATCCCTTACAGAATTTAATCCGCAGATCTCAAAATAACTGATTGTCCTTCACCAAATTACTTTGAAACCCAAATTGAAAGGATTACTTTCGAGTCACCGCCGTTGAAATTAATTTGTCTCGTTTCGTAAATTAGTTTTTACCGATTTCCAGATTGGCTGGGAACTTGCATTCAGGCGTACAGTTTGTGAAATGAGCAGTTTTGTAGAAGTAGATTTAAGATATTTGATATTAACTACCTACCTACAGTCAATTGCAAATACTCTTAAGGATAAAAAGATTAAAGTCTGTTTCTTTTTGCGTGTACAATTTTGTTAGCAATCTTGACATTCCTTTTTTCAGAAATAATTAATTTTAAAATAAGTCAAACACAAAACTCATCAAATATATAAGTAATTCATATTTTAAAACCAAGAACTTTTTAAATCAAGTAGTAAAAGTTTTTACAACGGGTATTATTTATATTATTTTAAAAGTTATAAAAAGATTGTTTACATTATTGGACTAGCAAAGAAAACTGACTTGACGTAATATTAGTTTGAATAGCATAAGTATAACCAATATTTTTAGATAGTTTTTTCAGTGTGAGTTTCAATTAAGATTTAATTCTGTGTAGATGAGTTACAGACAACGGAGAGAAAAAAAGATTCATTTTAGTACGGAAATCAAGGCTTGAGGGATGAAAAAGGACAAGAAAATGAGTACGTTTAATCTAATAATAAGCTTAAATCACCAAAACTCGCTAGTCCGTTTTAATAACTGTTACAAAACTTTCTGCAAAACTAACCTATTTCACCCGAAATCAATTCCTCCAGTCCAGATACGCCCAATTGTCTTTAAATCTGGGTTTGGGTGGCCATCTATCTCGAAGGGGTAAATATCGCGTAAATCGGCCGCTGCCTCCCGCTCCGTTTACCTGACGCTGTGACGTCACTAACCCTTCTGTGGTCAGCGGTGAGTGGGATGTGGTATAAGTTTTAAGACGTAGAGTGCTGAAAATTTGGTGAAACATTTCTAACGTAATTTTAGGTCGGTATGAACCATTAGAGTATTTGATGATTTCGGATATGTCACTCAAAAAGACAGAAAAAAATCACAAAATTTATTGTAGCGAACCCCTTGCCACATTTTATTTTATTTTATTTTGATATGTTTTTTTTATTGTTTTGTCATGCAATGTCAATGTTGCGGTTTTTCTTGTTCTTTGCTTTATTGTCGTCGATACATACTACGTGTGTAAAAGTTTTAGCTACACTTTAATTAATTAACGTCTTTTTCACCATTTTATGCCTATCTTTACATTATTACTCATAGTAATACAGTCCATTTCCGTGCGATTTTTAGTAGCTGCACCGAATTTGCCGAAAAGACAAAAATAAATAGTTGGAAAGAGACAAACGGCAGCCTAGGATAAGCTATTTAGACCAAGTGTAGTAACCAAACTAATATAAGATGAAATTATTTGTCCTGAACAAAAATTACAAACAAGACAACTTAAAGAACACTTCGTTTTACATCACGAAAGAAGTCGTTTAAAACTTACATTTAAATGTCAAATAAATTATAGTGAAAATGCAAATAAAAGTCACTAAATTGATAGAGACTAACTAACTAACTTTTAAATATATTAGAAATCGAAACGAGCAGAAACATGGTTTCTTACTATGGGGGTTATAAGGAAGCTCAAAATCACACAGCAAGTGATCGAGAGTTCAAGTGACAATGGGCAGGGCACATAGCGCGAAGAACTGATGGCCGTTGGGGCAGAAAAGATCTAGATTGTAGGACGTCCATCGACAAGATGAGCAGACGAACTTGTTAGGATCAAACTGGATACAGACCGATTGTGGTCGGTCGCTGTGTAGAACCGTGGAGGAGGCCGTTGTTCAGCAGTGGACGCCCTGTGGCTGATAATAGTGATGAACTATTTTTTTACATAAATCGAAACGTTTTTCTAACCAATAACGAATATAGATCACCAGTGTTAACAAATTCAAACCTGTTTTATCCGGCTGTAGACAGTTTTAACCACTGTAAGTCGCTTTCGGTGGGTTGGGCATTCACCCGATAGGCCAGGTAATCGCATTAAAATTATTCCCTTTTCCGACCCAACGGCCCGGGCGTGAGTTATAAGAAATTAGGATGTCATTGGGCCTTAAATAAAGTTAAAAGGGTTAAGACTGGTTTGCACGAAAATTGCTTTTGGTTCAGTCAATTTTAGAACGGAGTCAGAATGAATTAGTAGGTGTAATACGGCTGAAATTGAATTGTATTTCGCGTTATTATGCTTTACCTACTTACAAATAAATTAGCGCAATATTTGATTAAAAATCAACATGATCTTAGAGATTTAAATTTACATGGTCACTAACATTAGAATATTATACCTTATTATTTTCGAGTTTCTTCAGATAATTTCGACAGAACGCCATTACATACTAAGATTGGTTAGGAAAGCCATCCAAATAACACAATACAACCATTTCAATCGTTAGGATGGGTTTAAATTGTCTAATTGGCAACATTTAGTATCGCGTGTGGATACTGTGTGTTGTGTGTTGAGGTGCGATAAAATAGTGAGTTTGTGAGCAATGGACCTGCAAATGATTGCAATAAAACGACTTCGAAGCCTCCTTCGTAGACCAATATGTCTGCCAATAACAGCTTACCCAGAACAACTTTAGTTACGTTGTGACCATTGCACTTGCAACAGTGCCGAGATATCGGAAACTAGAAAATAATAATGTACATGGTAGCAATCCCGTTAAAATTTATTCTAATGAACTTAAATCTCTTTGGAAAAGCAAATGCTATAACTGTTAATTTTAATTTTATTTAATATTTTAATTGCACAAAATCACTGTACAAAAGTGGACAACATTCTCTTCCAGTCATACATATAGGTCGTACAGGAATATCGTAATGGATGCAGGAGATTGATGACCTTGACAGATAAGTTTGACGACCCGTCTGGTGTAGTGGTCGAGAAATCGCCTACTACGCAGCGGGTTGCGGGTTCGATCCCCGCACAATACAAACATTTGTGTGCATGAACATGTCTGTTTGTATTGATCTGGGTGTTTTCTATGTATATCATGTATGTATTTACAAACAAAAAGTATTTAAGTATTATATCCGTTGTCTGGCACCCATAACACAAGCTTTGAGTATCTTACTTTGGGACTATATGGCGATGTGTGGAAGTGTCCAAAGGATATTTATTTATTATTTATTTATGTGTACCCTATTTTTTATTTGTGTAATATTGGTATGTATGTTTATGTTAGTGCACTTTAATTCTTTTTTGTACCACACTTCTCACTTATTATTAATATTCCGCCAATGATTAAACTCCCTGCATTACCAGGTGGTTAATCGTAGAGAATGCCATTAGGCATTAAGTCCGCCTTTGTACATTGTACATTTTACAGTGCAATAAAGTTTAAATAAATGTATACATAAGTATCTACATTAGAACACAGTACATTGTTGAGGATTGCGCGAGCATACAAGTTTCCAAAGTTGTATGCTCGCAGTGAGCACTTTCGCTTAGGCGACTTTAGCAGCGCGACGGTCGCGCGACCGCCGCGCTGCTGATAATTTCATTCATAAATGACAGCAGTTAGCCCTTCACATTAGGGCGACGGCACTGCTGTCGCTCTAATGTAAAAGCGCACTATATGCGTCAGTAGGTAGTAAAAATATGATGAATTGAATGAATTTTTATTTCCTAGTATCATAGTTTTGACATACGAGTATGACCTTGTGTTGTAAACTAGCTACCTTTTTTAGCGTGAGATATGCTGTATGTTAGTCATACCCGAAATGCATAGATAGCGCCACCGGTATTAGTTATACTGTTTTATCGTTACTATCGAGGGGCACGGCAGTGCCCCCGCCAAGTCAACCGTGAAGCAGACACTGCCATACCATCCTTTACTGCAACCATTTCGCCACATTTTCAGGCCCCTATTTGAGAACCTCTGGATTATGGTTTTGAATATTTTCAAAAACTCATAGTGTCATATTTTATATTCATTAAGATGAAATAAAAAAACAAAAATTAACGCACGGGCGGAACTCGAACCAGCAACTTTTTGGCTAATCGGGCTAAACGCTCTTCCAATTGGGTAAGATCAGAACGCAGAAATTTTCATCATCCAGGTAGCTATGATTACATACGTAAATTTCAAAATTTCAAGTATGTTGGTCATGTAGTTCCGAAGTTAAGCGAAAGCAAAGTTTCGCATTTATGCCACTCACTCATGATCATCAGAATAGAACTAGTACTTCACATAAACTCTGAGAGCTGAAATTTTGTACAGAGGATTTAGGGGACCACATATAGGGAAAACTATAAACTAACTACAAAACTAGGATAATCGAAGACCGGCGCTGATGGCGCTGACTGTATTTTAAAATGCGCTTACGTTTTATTTCCGATAACCTTATATGGCACAGTGGCAACAGGCCGCGTTAAAGTCGTTTACAACATTCTTCTACCGCGCTTGAAAACAACTAAATACACTTGAAAAAAGCAACTGTGTCAGACGAGGAATATAACCGCGTGTCTTACGCTTTATGTCTTGATTTTATGTATCGATCGCCCACTTCTCTTTGCGGAGTTCGGCACCTTACGACTAACAACTAAATCAATTATTTAGAATGTTTTTAACACTCACGTGTCAAATTTTATATTCAAATATGAAAAAGAAAACAAAAAAAAACAGACTGGTAGATAGCGCTGACGTCACACATAATGACGAATCCATAAAAGACCGGAAATTTCCGCACGTTCGGACCGACAGCACGGTAGCTCAATTGGAAGAGCGTTTGGCCTGGTTAGCCAGAAATTACAGGTTCGTGTCCCGCCCGTGCGCAATTTTTGGTTTCTTATTTCATCTTTAAATACTACTAATTCATTTTTATTATTAATAATTATAATTAATCAATAATTAATTACTCATATTATTTAAATTAATTACTGATTCAACTCTCTGCATTACCAGGTAGTTGACTGGTAAAGAATGCCATTAGGCACTAACTCCGACAATAGCACAACTTACAGTACAATAAAGTTTAATTTAATAAATAAATTCATGAAATAAAATCTGTCCTGTCAATCCGGGGTTTTATTATCGCCAGCTGCCATGGATAAAGCTCTTATTTCTCAATCACTCTAAAACTAGAACCCCACCAGATCAAAACACAGTAAACACGGCCGTAACCTCTCAGACAAGTGTCAAGACGACCCAAATTAAGGCTTTGAGTGGTGGCCATTCGGAAAATCGCCCCATTTCGCACTTTCACCGCGCCGTTTTAGGTAAATAGCCTTAGTTATTACTTGGTCTATTAATTACATCGTTTAGTTGGAAGGGAGTGGTTAAAGTGGGCTTGTTATAGTTACACCTGCGCAATCTAGAGACCTGGATGTAAAACTAAGCTTCGTGGTAAGAAACACAGATGACGCACATAGATTTCTTTCGTTTTTTTGATGATTCTTTCATTTCAGGTTTGAAGTAAAAACGTTCTTGTTTTTGTTTGAATTGATTTTGACGACCTCCGTGGTGTAGTGGCTAAGCACGCTGGTTTCAAGGCGTCGTCGCTCCGAGGTCCCGGGTTCGATTCCCGGTC
Source organism: Pyrausta purpuralis (assembly GCA_963924145.1). Lineage (NCBI taxonomy): Eukaryota > Metazoa > Arthropoda > Insecta > Lepidoptera > Crambidae > Pyrausta > Pyrausta purpuralis. Next base: position 24,779,259 of record OZ001657.1, read on the forward strand.
GGGTGTATATAGAAATTGAAATTTTCTATATTGTCTCGGGTCTGGGTGTTGTGGTACCACCGTTGTGTCTGATTTCCATAACAGAAGTGCATTAGCTACTTACTTTGGGATCAAAGCAATGTATTTGATTGGTATCTAATATTTATTTATTTATGTTGGTATTTATTTTTGATAACAAAGAAGGTTGCAGCAAGATGCACTTGAATGGAATATATTAATAATAATAAGAAATAGGTTAATTGATGTCATAAATGACACAGTAGCGGTCAGCTACTGATATTTTTACAACAAAGAAATTTGATACCAAAATACCACTATCATTTAATATTGTACCTAATAAAATACATGACTAAATATTTAAATGTAATTACGTTTTTGTTACGCCGTATATAGATGTACTAGCGAACCCCCGCGTTCGTACGCGCATTTTGAGATTTGTAAAAGTAGGAAAGTGTGAGCAAAAGTTTTTTTAAGAAATTAAAACAAAACTCTACCAATTAAGTTAAAGCGACTAAAAAAGTGGTACATAAGACCCTTACACACACTACGACTTAGGGCATCGATGCAGTCGCGAGTTTTGTACACGCGCGACGACATCGCGTCTCACGCAATGAACATTTTTAAATTGGCATCGATACTGTAGCAAGTTAGTATCAATGCAGAAGCGCGACTGCATTGATGCTAACGCTCATTAGCATCGCGACTAAATCGATGCTAAAAGTAGCACACGTGTGTAGAAGTTGAAATTTTGCAGTTTGACTGCATCGATGCTCTATCGCGACTAGTGACGCGACGCAGTGTGAAAAGAGTCTAATTAAGAAAACAAAATTTAAAAAAACAAAAGGCTGCTGTTATCAATTAAAGCTCATCTCTGGAATACGTAACATCCAGTATCAAAAGTTAACGTATAAAATCTTTATGATTGTTACGAAACACTTATTTTGACGTTTTATTGCAATTCTTTTTATCGTGTACTGCAGTTCTCAACAGCGGTTATTACTTACAAAGCGGCATTAAGCGTGTAATAGATATTAAGCTGCGCCATATATCACGTCCGTGTCGACTTGTATTATGCAGTTGCGAACATCCTAACTGCTCATAGATCAGATAAATCAAACATTTCTGATTTTTTACTAACTTTATCAACTTTAGTTTAATGTAAACTGTGCCTATAGAGCATGTACATACAGGGTGTTGTTTTGGTCAGTGACATCCAACTCAGGTATGATAATATGAGTTATACTTATTAAAAATGTAAGTTTTATAAAAGAAAACCTCTTTACAACATTCTAAAAAAATAAAAACGGATGGGGAAACTCGCACCCTCACGTGTAGCTCGCGCGTATCTACGAAATACTACTCCGTAGCTAGGAAGCTACGAGGAGGCGACCTGTGTTTGTAGTTTTGACTCGTTTGCTGATATCGCAATAATAATTTTTTTTTGTGGGCTATGTTTCATTTAAAAATACATGTATTAGGTATTTAATAATTTTTGACATTAGTAATGTTTGTACGAGTACAAGCGCACATCCCTGAGTTGTCGATAATCTTTTTTGCTTACTTATCGAGGAAGACTTTAGGTTATAAAATATCACGGCAGCGACGGGGTGGGGGGGGGGGGGGGGTCGTAGTGTGTGTAAGGGTCTTATGTACCACTTTTTTAGTCGCTTTAACTTAATTGGTAGAGTTTTGTTTTAATTTCTTAAAAAAACTTTCGATCACACTTTCCTACTTTTACAAATCTCAAAACTATTAAAAAACCTTGCTTAAATTCCATTGTTTTTTCTTAAAATATTAAAGTAGTATCTTTTTGTGAAAGTTAACTATACTGTTCAAGATTTTGTTACTTATGTTACCTATTCTCTGTAACTCCCACAATCTAAATTACATAAGTTGCTAAATTGAAAAGTAAGTTAGAATTTCAACATTGTTTTGACACCTCAAGGCTTCCCTAAAACACATTTCTATTACTCCTCAAACAAATCTGCTTGAAATTTAATAACTCAATTATTTTGGTACTTGCTTTGTGTAATTCTGTTTCTATAACACTTTGAGACAAAGGATTTATTTAAATGGCAACTCTACGCAGCTAAAAGCTTATTATGGCGATGGCTAATCTCTATTATATGTCGATGAGATTCAGCCGATGAATATAAATGAAGTAGTTACAGATCTATCAAAATAAGTGGAGGGAAGCGAAGCAGTAACGACAGCAAAATATATTTTATCTTCAACTGATAATGTAATTTAAATCAATAATAACACTTGTAAACAGAAACTGTGTCAGACAAGGAACCACACTGTACCATACATCATCATTATCAGCCAAAGGACGTCCACTGCTGAACATAGGCCTCCCCCACGGCTTTCCACAGCTATCACTAGCGGTCTGCATCTAGTTTGATCCTGCGATCTTTATAAGGTCGTCTGTCCATCTTGTCGGTGGACGTCCTACGCTGCGTCTTTGGTCAAAGGGTCTCCAATCTAGAACTTTCCTACCCCAATGGCCATCAGTTCTTCGCGCTATGTGCCCTGCCCACTGCCGCTTGAGCTTACTGATTCTCAAAGCTGTGTCCGTTACCTTAGTTCTTCTACGTATCTCCTCATTTCTGATTCGATCCCGTAGAGAAACACCCAGCATAACCCTTTCCATCGGTCGTTGTGTGATTTTGAGCTTTCTTTAAAAGGCCCACAGTTAGAGACTATGTTTTGGATCCGTATGTCATCACTGGTAACCCACACTGGTTAAAGACTTTTACACACCACACAGTTCCTTGAGAATCATCTAGCTATGACTTTCGTTTCCGAGAAAACCTGAGAAACACATACAAATATACAAACACACATACACTTACAAAATTTGCACACGTGTTGAGAAGCCTTAAGAGATCAACATTCAAAAATCAATTCTGAATTGACTGCCTCTTTTTTTGAAGTCGGTTAAAAGTTGCAATGAATGGTCTAAGTTACAGTGCCACCCTTATACAAATTCATGCCAAATATACCGCCTTGTTTCATCCCGGAACATGGCTGGATGCAAACGTTACAACTATATCGGGTTATATTATTCATACTGCGAAGTTTCGCTGGTCACCGCTTTCAAGTTTGTGTGTAATGGCTCATGAAATCTCGCGTTGAGGTTTGTTTCTTGCTATTTTGGGAAAAGGGCGAAGATGGCTTGTTTTAGTCTTTATATTGCTGCTTTTTTAGGGTTCCGTAGCCAAATGGCAAATAACGGAACCCTTATAGTTACATCAAGTCTGCCTGTCTGTCTATCCGTCCGTATGTCACAGCCACTTTATTCTGAAACTATTTGTATTACACACTTGATACTTGGTAGGTAGATGTATCCTGCTAACCAATTTACGATTCTCATACAAAAACAAACAATAATGATATTTAAAAGGGGGCGGCTCCCATACATTAATATAAAACCCTTAAAAGTATTTTGTTTGTCAAACCAATGCGTGTAGGGTGTTAATAGATAGGTCTTTTAATCTCTAAGATCTTGACAAAGACTATCAACGAAAATTAGTTGCAACGAGACCGAAATAGTAGTTTTTCAGATACAGCACATTTTCAATAACCGCAAACATAACTTTGTTAGTCATACAAATACTACAAATAACAAAGTTATATTTGCTGTCTACAATATACTGTGGAATTTTAGCTAAGTGGAAGTAAGTGGATTCCCTAATTCAGTCAAAGTTGGCACAGAACCCTTAGTGCGCGAGTCCGACTCGCACTTGACTGTTTTTATTTGATTTAACTACGAACGAATCGAATAGACGACATTACCGGTATTACCAACCACAAATTTACGCGAACCTACATTACCGTGTTACGATCAAGTTTATTTTGAGTTTCTAACCTTAAAAGGCATAATAGCTCTACTGAATACCCTATCACAACACTTTTACAACACTTTTACATCTAACAGAACATTACTGGTTAATCACAGATTAACCAGTAATCATCAAAAAAAACGCTTTGAGCGAATGTAAGTCAGTATGTGTTCTGTTAAATAAATAAATGAAAGTGTTTTGCTACTAATTGCTATCAGATATTTGGCAACAAAGGCCCATACAATAGATACCTGAAAGACTAACATACATATAGTAATATTTAAAAAATTAAACACTTTTTTGCTCGTGTAGTGTCAGACATCTTGGTGTCCGGTAACTGTCCGCGAAACCGACGATACAAAACACCCTTCGGCCAAAATTCAGCTTTCATGAAGGTCGACAGCTGTTATACGATCATGGCCAAATGTATACTGAAACTAATTTGCTACTAAATGAGCTTTTATTAGATTTAAAATAACATTCTTTATTGGAATCGCTTAAACTGTGCTTTCACAGCCATTAAATTCTCGATTAATAAAGCACGCATTTTTTTATAAATTAAAATTTTTCATCAATTGTTAAGTTTTTTTGCTGACGATCAAAAATCTCAGCGAACTCTTGTCTAATTATCAAAATCATTTGTTATTGTCGCCGAAGCGGGAACTCGCGAAGTTGCGGCGCCGCGGTCCTACTTTAGGAAATCGTGTCACTATTTTTAATATTCTATCTGTCCCGGTCACTCATACTAATATGGTTTCGCGAGCAAAAGTGACAGGTAGAGTAACGTTCGAACAAAACAGAAAACTTATAATAATTGCAAACGTCGTTTTGCCTCCGTTTATCAGACTTTATTTGCCAATAAATAAATAAATATCTTTGGACATTCCCACACATCGCCATCTAGCCCCAAAGTAAGCTACTCAAAGCTTGTGTTATGGGTGCCAGACAACGGATATAATACTTAAATACTTTTTTTTTTGTAAATACATACATGATATACTTAAAAACACCCAGACCAATACAAACAGACATGTTCATGCACACAAATGTTTGTATTGTGCGGGGATCGAACCCGCACCCGCTGCGTAGTAGGCGATTTCTCGACCACTACACCAGACGGGTCGTCAAATAATCGTCAAATAAGTTGGTTATTAAAAATGTATATAAGTGATTGACATTTGGAGCTCATCAGTGCTTGATCAGCAATTTTCTTTTCTTGCTGCTATTCATTTCGTTTGCCAATGCGAGCGAGAAAGACAGCTAGAAGCGAAATAAATACAAAGTACGGATTTAGTGGTAGGATCTCTGGATTGTTTAAATGCCTAAGGGACGAGTTTCTTACTGGGGATTTAAATTGGCTCATTTCAAATTAAGCCGAAGAAAGTGTTTTCATTTTGTACGAGCTTTTATGCAGGCAATGATAGAAAGTACATTTTTGTATGAAAAACGAATTCAAACCTTATACTTCCTTCTCTTACAGATATTTTAATTACGAATACCAGTTATTACAATAAGATGAATTAGATATATCTAGCTAGGAGGAGGTACGTACTAAAAGTAGTTGTATCAAAAATACTAAAAGCATTTTAAAAAAAAACATTTGGATATCGAATTACGAGAAAACAAATACTCTAACAAAGATATATTCAACCATTCTTAAAAGCAATTGAGCGAGCGCTTATTTCATTTTGCCATCAATAATTTGACGTCTTTTTTTTTCTATATTTAAAATCTACAAACAGCTTTACTTTAACTATGTCTTGGTCAATCTAATGATGTGTCAAGACAATGGTAGTTCAAAATAGCCTAAGCGCCTGTGTGTTTGATGTTACTTTTTGCATGAACCTAAAAATAGCCCGTTATGAAAAGGGCATTGAAACCGCGTGAAAGGGTCTGAAAGGCGGTCTACACGCTAACGACAAATAGAGGGGCTACTATAAAACACATCAGTAGTTTCGACTTTGACACCCTTATTCCAAAAAATATAGTACTACACATTAGAACTTACGAACTATTTAATTTTATTAATACGGAATGGCCTCACGGAAGTGCCTCATTTATAGGGTACCGTAGCCGAATGACAGAAAACGGAACTCTTATAGTTTCGTCAAGTCTGTCTGTCTGTCTGTCTGTCCATCCGTCCGTCCGTATGTCACAATCACCTTACTCCTTAATTCTGTAACTACAAGCATCACACTTTTGAAATGCTGTATTAGGATGTATCCTGTTGACCGCTTTGCGATTTTCATACAAAAAGTATAAAATAATGATATCCCAATCAAACTTTTAAACTAAGCGAGTTTAAATTTTAAAAAATATATGTAATGTAGAGCTTGTCAAAGACTTTAAAAAATGGTTTAAACGTAGTTTTTGAGAACACTCATTTTCAACAACCGCAAGCGTAACTTTGTTTTTCATAAAAACACTATGAAAAACAATGTTAGATTTGCTGCCATTAAAATATTGTGGTATGTTGGCTCAGAGGAAGTCAGTGGATCTCTAATTCAGTTAAAGGTACGGAACCCTCAGTGCGCAAGTCCGACTTGAACTTGGCCGGTTTTTTGAACTTTCCCTATTTCGGCGCAGTTGCTCCGTTGCATATCGCTTGCTTGTCAAAACTTATTAAAAATATGGCACATGATAGCACTCCGATATTTTACTGTTCTAAAGATAGCACTCAGGTTACCGGACCAAATAGGACCGTATTCCCTATAGTTGAAATAACGTCATTAGGACATTATTTTTACATTAGTTGGTAAAAATTTTAGTTCGGTTATAAACCGAGTACTTTCAATTAGAACATATCTCATTATAGATCACGTCTTATAGACACAATTTATGGTGCAAAACTACAACAAAATAATATATTAATCTTATTAAAGAGACCATAAAAACATGTTACTAAGTACGTTTCCAAGTCTTTCACAGTGGCGGCAATACGACTGAAGAATTATTTTCCCGTGGATATAAAGAGAACCGATGCAAAGTTGTCTTTAAACAATAAAGTTTGTAAATTTCTGCAAGAGTCAATAATTGCATTATTTATGCTTTATGAATGTTTAAATATTTTTTAGATATTTATATATCTTTGTAGTTTATTTATTTATTAGCATAGTTATTCGCTTAGTTTTTTTATTTTAGTAATATATTTATTAGATTCCTGTTACTATGTCCCTATTTTCATTTGTTGATTCTTTCACTGCACCCATTGCCATCTCTATGCATGACCTAAAGGTTTGACTGGCAGAGAACGCTTTTAGCATAGAGTTCACATTTACGTTGTACACCCAGTTTGTGCAATAAGTCTTTAAATAAATAAATAATACTCAAGTCATGGCAAAAATGCAAAATAAAGTTCATGCTAGTGCAAGCTTACACTGGTGCCAACTTTTTATATGTTATCGTAACTGTTTTAATAAGAAAAATACGACTGTCTTTTTTTAATTATAAACGTTTAGTTTGTCTCTATTTTTTCTGCGTGAACTTCTAATTAATTCTGGACTATGCGAAATATTATGTTTAGTGATCTGTGACAATTCAGAGTAGAACCTCAAGAATTGTTTGCCGTCGGCGATGTGTGCCCGCCCTTAATGACATGGCGATTGAGCTCGGTATGTTTTTAAGTTGGCAACCCAAAAATAAAAGGCTTTATTTAAAACTAAAAATACACCCTTTGGACTTAAAAATACTTGCACACCTTTTAGGTAGGCAATGCTTAGCAACTGAGGGAGGTTATCACATGATCTTTTTTTAGTTATAGTAATACTTAGTTTATAAATTAATGTACACAATTTGAGATATTTCCAAAAACACAATCAGAGAATTCCACAAATTTTTAGTAATAAATATAAATGAGTAAGAGAATAAAAAATGCATGCAATCATAAAAAAATAACTTGAAACCATAAGTAAGTTTTCATGTATAGGTCATGTTTAAAAACGAGACTGTTTTCTTCAAGAAAGGAGGCAATGATGCTGGTTTCGTTGTCGCGTTTGAGATCGCCCTAAAATTTAACGAGATAAAACCTTGAAAGACCTGAAAAGCTATTCATTTTTTAACTTTCGGGTAGAGTCCGTGACATTGGGTGCCAAATCTCCAAAGGAATTGACTCAATTTCAGTTTTCTTTGTTGTTTCTCAAAGCTTAAGAGTTACTATAGGTACACGTTATTTAATATGCATAATCCAGAACTGCTACCTTTTAATAAAAAATGGTATTGAGACGAAAAAAACAAAAAAAATAAAAATAAAAAAAGCTTAAAAAATTATTCTACTTTCAAGGTTTTTTCTCGATAAATTGTGTGTATATTTAAAATATTTCAGACGGTCACTTGCGCTCGGGTGATGGTGTGCAAGGATAAATATATCTTTCAACCAAGGAACGGAACGGATCCAGATTTATAAAACCAAAACATGTTATAAGTTACCCTCGCCATAAAGACAAAAAAATGTATTAACACTTTGTTAAAGTGTATTAACACTTTGTTTGTCTCATCAAATGTGTTTAGGACTACTGCGAAGACAGCATCACTACTCAAATACCGAATTAGATCTATGAAGCATCGGAATTTCGAATTGTGGTGCTTTGTAAACTATGCTTGCAGTCTTGTACAACTACTCCCTTTGGTAACCCTGTTATTATGTAACTCGATTGACTGCTATTGCAATCATTTATATGCCATCGCATTAATATAAGTGAACACAGGAGCTTTACCGTGCAGACGAATAAATCTGCGGATATATGACAATGCATTTAAGACGATGCATGCATTTTCAAATTTATACTTTCAGATACAAGTGCTTTTAATTTTATAACCTGTACACGCATGCACGTTTTTTTTTAAATGGTTGGAAGTGCCGTCATACTCCTATTATATCGAAACACATGGTCTTTTTAATACTAAACACACAATGTTTTTTAACATTAATCTGTTACTTAAAAACGTCTCGTCTGAACAAAATAAATAGCTCATTAGATTTTCATGAAATATGTCTAAGAACACTTGGGTTAAAATTTTCTACGACACAAAAAAAAACTAAACAGAAATCGGTTCATCGGTTTGGGAGCTACGATACCACAGGCAGTTTCACTGACAGCAACTTAAAACTTATAACACCCCTCTCTTTTTGCATCAGGGGTTAAAAATGAAACAAAACATATGCTACAGTCACTGTAAAAGCGTCGTAAACCGCAAAATATTTAATATTTAATTTAATAAACGCACTGATATGACCATTCCATGACTCTTTATTTCGCGTCATAATCATTCAATTGATTTCATTCGCGATCTGCTTCACTTACGTAGTATCCCTGCGGTACTACACAGAAACCGACCATGGAATCTTGACACAAATTGGCTGAACGAACATCATATCTGCCATAATTTATCAACTCATCAATACGATCAAGTGTGAATTAGTGAGATTGATTAAACTACCGTCAAACTACAAGATACCAGCGATCAAAGCCAAATGATTGGTAGTCAATTTTCGGAATATGAGTGGGTATAGATAGACTAAATGAGTCAAGAGTTTCATACCCCTTTAAGACCACCTAATTTTAGTTACTTAGGTACACCACCTAAAACATTTTTTTTTAAACTGCCGCGTTGTTGATTTCATGTGTTTTTTTCTGATTTATATTTGATTTTCAAATGAAAATCAGTTGGAATACCCAAGCGCACTTACGAGTATGTTTCAGGTGATTTGCGTTATTGTTTTTTTTATATTTAATAAAGGCAGAAAATACACAAAAGGCCCTACTCAATTGACGAACAATGCAAAATCAAGGCTTCGCTTCGGTGTATTAGGAACCTTAGAAAATGCTAGTTCTTATGGTGTATCCACACCAGCCGGCGGTCATTCCGCTCAGGCCACAGCGGCTTTCCCATAGTATCTGACAGTCAATAGACGTCTGCCGCCGGAAAAGCCACCGGGTGATGTGGATACACTATTACGAATGGTAAAGAAGAACGTTCAATGTCTTTTTGTGTTTTTAAAACAGTTTAAAAAAAAACATAATCCTAAAGTGCTTAAATGAAGTCATCATTACATACTGCTCTAGTCTATACTCACCGTAGCACAGCTGATGATGCCTGAATAGTTAATAACTAATTAACTAACGGCTCATTATGTTGACATGCGGATAATAACTCCGACGAGCAACTCCGGGCGTTCAAATATTTTTACAAGCGCTCACCTGATTTGGCAGAACACGCTTAATTGTCTGCATATTCTGGTTGGCGCAAATATATGTATATTCAGTTGATTAAACGCTACGTGAGTGTTTAATTTGTGGATACGGTACAAACAGGAAAATTATGAACTACCACAAACTATTGCAAATTATATGTGGGGATATTTGTAATATTGAAAAGTTATACAGAGTTTCTGTCTGTCTGGGATAGATCTAGCGATATTGGAATTACGTATTTTGATAAAAACTGATTGGTAAAACAATACCAGAAAACTTGTAAATGAAGCATCACTATACAATAATATATACAGGGTGTTGTTTTGGTCAGCGACGAGCGACTCAGGGGTGTCTGTACAAACGATACTGATGCCAATTTTTTTTTTGTTATGTCAAAAACCCACAAAATCATTTTTTTATGCGGTACAGTGATCAAGTCAAAACTACCAACACCAGGTAGCCTTTTCGTAGCTTACTAGCTACGGCGTAGTATTTTGTAGATAAGCGCTAGCTACGTGCTAGGGTGTGAGGGTCCCATTCGTTTTTTAATTTTTTGAATGTTGTGAAGAGGTTTTCTTGCATAAAACTTGCTCAGAATTAAAAGAAATCATTATTTTAGAATAAGCATAACTCATATTATATACCTGAGTTGGATGTCATTGACCAAAACAACACATTTATCATAACTCGACAATTTGAATATGGAATATAAAATAATAATTTTAATATTGTTTCAGTAACAAAACTTTTTGTAAAAATTGGTTCTTTCCGGCGCAGTGAACGGATATAGCCGTAAAACAATAAAAAATCTATTGTGTCTGGGATACCGCCCCAGAAAGAGTTAAAATACGTACCACCAATATGAATGAATCCATCCCATCTACACTATATCTATTTTAAATATCACAAAGGCGGATATCGGATTTGCGAGCTAACAGGAAATCATGATCATGTAATATCTCTACCAACAAAAGACTCTTAAAGCTATAGAATAGTGTTTTAATCCAGAACTAAACTAATCGCAAGCGGCTCTTAGTTGATTAAATTCACTGAATTAGTACAAACAGAAGCTGAAGCCGGATCAAAGACGATGATTAGGCGGAGGCGCTAACGACCCAACTAGTGTTTTGCCACAGCTCAGTTTGTATTGAAACCTAAATGAAGTGTGTTTGAGCCAGCTGTACAGATAGCTTCTGTTAGACGGATAATCGATTATGGCATAACTATGGTAGACAACACTAACACTCATGGACAGCACTAGACCTGTCAGATAGATCGCATTTGACGTACCTACTTATTTTTACTTACTGTATTGATTATTGTTTAATTATTACCTTTGATATGAAACAAGAATATACATCAACACAACGAGTTATCTCTTTCACTTCATTTTTAGGGTTCCGTAACCGAATGGCAATAAACAGAACCCTTATAGTTGTGAAACGAAATATTTTTATATTTTTTTGTCAAATCTATGCGTATATCTATATCTATAGATAGGTCTTTTACAATGACATGAAGGTTCCTAGAACCATTTTCTTCTAAAGTCCAACGTTTCATAGATAGACGCTTCCAAAGTGGTAATATGGGCGTCCCCCCCCCCCATCTTACTTCTAAACTAAGCGATTGTAAATATTGAATACTAGCGGTCCCCCGCGACTTCGTCCGCGCGTTTTGAGTTTGCTCCCTCGCGTCCCGTCGCAGCGTGATGTTTTATACCCTTTCTCGATAAATAAGCTATCCAACAGAGAAATATTTTTCAAATCGGTCCAGCAGTTCCTGAAATAAGCGCGTAAAAACAAACAAACTCTTCAGCTTTATAATATATTAGCGCAAGCGCACGTTGTACTTAAGCTGCGAACATTATTTTGGTGCGGAGTTATGTTAAAACTGTGATAGCTCCTAAGATATTTATTGAATTCAAATAATATAAAGGGCAACTTTGTTCTAAATGAAATGCTCGTGATGATGAATGTATTTATTTTGATAAGAATAAATACCTGTGTGTATAATACACCTCTAAAAATAATGCATTATTTTTTTTACAAATTTATTAACATAAAAAAGGTTGTAATAAGTCAACCATAAAAGATAGACATATGCTGTTGCGGACTTTATTATAGAACTATTAATGCTGAACAATCCTTTCATACATGATTTTTGTGTTACTTAAGCGGTTTTCGCAGCGTACGCAGCGGAAGCTCTCAAAAGAAATATCTTTCTCCCGTTTTCGCAACATTTTTCATTGCTGCTGTGGTCTTATGAGTTGTATCTTTGTGTTATATAGCCTTGAGCCTTCCTCGATAAATGGACTATCCAACGTTAAAATAATTTTTCAAATCGGGCCAGTAGTTTCAGAGATAAGTGCGTTCAAACAAACAAACTCTTCAGCTTTATAATATTAGTATAGATACTGTACAATGTACATCGTAACAAATACTTTCAACGAAAATTGGTTTGGACGGGATCGAGGTAGTACTCCTTGAGATTTAGCACATTTTCAACAACCGCAAACATAACTTTGTTCTTCATACAAACACAACGAAAAAAAAGTTATATTTGCTGTCAACAAAATATTGTGGTATTTTACTATGTGGAAGTAAGTGGATTCCCTAATTCAGTTAAAGTTGGCACGGAACCCTCAGTGCGCGAGTCCGACTCGCACTTGGCCGGTTATCATGGTTGTTAACCTAATCGGGCCCAGGACCAATGCAACATCGTACAAATTATGAAGATAAGTCTGCGCATTCTTGAGTAATAGGTCGTTTAATATGTCTTTTTTATGTACCTATGCTTATAGATAGCCTTAAACAATCATCTACTAACAATAGAACAGGCTGAGCTGTTTGTTATTAACCTAATCCTGATTATCTGAAGACGGTTAAGTTATCATCATCATCATCATCATCATTATCAGCCAAAGAACGTCCACTGCTGAACATAGGCCTCCCCCACGGCTTTCCACAGCGACCGATCACTAGCGGTCTGCATCCAGTTTGATCCTGCGATCTTTATAAGGTCGTCTGTCCATCTTGTTGGTGGACGTCCCACGCTGCGTCTCTGGTCGAAGGGTCTCCAATCTAGAACTTTCCTGCCCCAACGGCCATCAGTTCTTCGCGCTTTGTGCCCTGCCCATTGCCACTTGAGCTTTCTGATTCTCAAGGCTATGTCCATTACCTTAGTTCTTCTACGTATCTCCTCATTTCTGATTCGATCCCGTAGAGAAACACCCAGCATAGCCCTTTCCATCGCTCGTTGTGTGATTTTGAGCTTCATTATAAGGCCCATAGTAAGAGACCATGTTTCGGATCCGTATGTCATCACTGGTCAACGGGCAAATATTCTCAAATCCCCAGCTACTTTCCCAGAGGCCTTTTGCAACCTGAGCAGGTTGCTAGCCTTCTGGGAAAGCCTGAGTTGGTTAGAATAGAAAGGAGGGACATATGCACAATGGCCCAATCATGAGGCTAAGTGCGGAAAACACCCCAGCCAAACTAACTAACTAACTAACTATGTCATCACTGGTAACACACACTGGTTGAAGACTTTCGTCTTCAGACACTGAAGTAGATGAGATGAGAAGACACTCTTGCGCAATTTCCCGAACGCTGCCCAGCCGAGTTGGATTCGTCGATTGACCTCTTTCTCGAAGTTGGACCTACCCAATTGGATCACTTGTCCCAGGTAGACGTACTCGTCGACAACTTCGAGAGTTGAGTTTCCAACGGATACTGGAGTGGGTACGACAAGGGAGTTCGACATAATTTTCGTCTTCTCCATGTTCATTTTAAGACCCACTTGTTGGGATACGCGGTTAAGGTCTTCGAGCATAGTGCCAAGATCGTCCAGCGTCTTCATTCCAGAAGTTTGAAGGCGTCTTCCAATGCCACTGTGAACAGTTTCGGAGATATGACATGTCCCTGTCTCACACCTCTCCGCAATGGAATCGCCTTCGTGTTCTGCTCCTGTACTCGGACCGACATGGTGGCGTTATTACGTAAGGTACCTTTACAATAGTAAAGGTACCTTAACACCTCTATATACCTATAGTCTATGTGGCACCGCTACAGAGACTGAAGCACCGCCCAAGTTTCGATCGAATCAAAGGCCTTCTCATAGTCTACAAACGCTAAGCATAGAGGCATATTATACTCCTCGGACTTCTGTATAATTTGCCTAAGCGTATGTATGTGGTCTATGGTACTATAACCTTTTCGGAAACCGGCTTGTTCGGGAGGCTGGAAGTCATCAAACCTACGTGCGAGACGGTTCGTGATGACCCTTGAAAACAGCTTGTAGACATGGCTCAGGAGTGAGATGGGTCTGTAGTTCTTCAATAAGGTTTTGTCTCCTTTTTTGAAGAACAACACCACCACACTCCTGTTCCATGCCTCAGGCGTGATGCCCTCTAGCAGCACGGAATTAAAGAGTCTCTGAAGGACTTTAAGTACCGGTGTTCCACCTGCTTTCAGGAGCTCTGCTGTGATTCCGTCCTCGCCAGGTGCCTTGTTGTTTTTGAGCTGTTTAAGGGCCATCCTAATCTCGTAGAGGCTGATGTCCGGGATGTCTTTGGTGTAGTGACGGATCAGGATAGCTCGTGGGTCTCTGGCTAAGCTATCAACGGGTTTGGCTACTGAGGTGTACAACTGCCCATAGAACCTTTCGATCTCCTTCAAAACCTCTGCTTTCGTCGACGCTACACTGGTTAAGTTATAGTTATGCTTAATTAGAACTTGAGTAATTAGAGACGAACATACGTTGATTTGTGTTGAGGTGTGTATTCAGTTACTGCTAAGTGATCTTAGTGAGAAACAATTAAAATATATATTTTAAGTCCTTTTTAGACCCTTTACACACTGCGACTTTTTGCAGCGATGCAGTCGCGATGCTAAAGCGCGTTAGGATCGATACAGTCGCGATGCAGAAGATGGAAATTGTGATTGTTATTTAATTACTTTTCATCAATCTATAGCTCTTAAGACTAAGAAAATAAACAACATTTATATATATTACCTACAGCCAATAAAGGATTGTCATTTTACAAATTGCTCCTATAAATTATTTACAGCGAATGGTAACTGCAAAAAAAAGGTTTTACTTTGCTACCCATTTATTAAAAGTAACTAATTTTGTCTGTTTATTCATTGTTTGTATTCAATATTTGCAATATACCAGCTACTCTTTGTTTTTCTTTTCCTGAAGTTTGAGTAACGATTGGGTAATATCTGCCGGTTTGTGTTTTCATAAACTCCTATACATAAATACTTCTCCGATATAGACATATTTAAGGTCAATCCGCACACAACAGTGCAGGCACAGAGCCGACACATGCCAATCAGTACTTATTCATCAGTACCAGTGAAAAAATATATTGTAGTATACATTTTATATACGAAGCATCGTACAAAATACATAGCAATTTCAGTCAATGTCAGTGACGGTGACTTTCAGTGATCACTGTCACTGTCAAGTGCAGACAGCGTTGTATAAAATGTATGCTACAATATCATTTTC
Organism: Pyrausta purpuralis; assembly: GCA_963924145.1. NCBI lineage: Eukaryota > Metazoa > Arthropoda > Insecta > Lepidoptera > Crambidae > Pyrausta > Pyrausta purpuralis. The sequence continues at coordinate 24,794,809 of OZ001657.1, forward strand.
ACTGACACTGATGGATACGTTACTGATCGGCACCTGTCGGCACTGTTCCGGCACTGTTGTGTGCGGATCGGCCTTCAATATCTGAAAATATGCTCTTCATATAAAAGTCTAATCTTTTTTCTATTTCATCGGAACGTGCTTTATTACAATTACGTAATAAAATATTCAATTCTAACCGAAATATGTGGGTGAAATATCGCCATATTCAAATTCTGGTTTCGTTACATTGTGTTAGGTTCCGCGTGAAAGCCTCTTCAATAGTATTGGAACTGGTCCAATTTTCTATTAGTTGTAAAATGTGGGCTTACGTGAGCGGAGCCGCGGGCCGTGCCTATATGTAGGATTGCAGATAGAATATTGATATGACAAAACTATTTTCGGTTATTTCCATTTTCATTTTTCGGTATTTCATTTTATGATGTGGACTGTGTATTTATACGAGTGGCTGTGACACGTGTCAAGACGTGACTTACCTATCTCTAAAAAAAACATCATCAAAGGCCTCCTCCACGGTTTTCCACATCAAACAAATAAACATTTATAAGTACTGTTAGCCCAACGAAAACGGAACGTCCTTTTTTGCATTATCTGTGGCAGTCGATGACGTCTGTCAGTAGAGTTCCCTCCCTCCCCGCGTCTCGTCTCGGTCGGTCGCCGCTTGCGCGTGTCTTCATGTGATCTAATATTGTAAATGTCCCCGTAGTGTTTACCAAATTATATTTGTAAGCCTAAACGTATGTGGTTTGTATTGTGTTTGGCCCTGGCATCCGATTACATTTAAGCTGAGTATGATTTTGGTATTTTATTTATGACCTTTCCCAGTGAGGGTTCAATAGTACAAAGAATTAATTAGTGCCGTGAAGAAGATGATTCTCTGTATTCGTAAATATCATAAAATAGAATTAACCAGATTTAAGAAAAATACTCGTTTATTTCATATCTCGAAAGTTTAAGCGGTAATCTCTAGAATTTATTTCTATCTACCTTTTCCAATAAAACCTTAACCTAATATTAAAATTAAGGGTTCCCAAAACTTGGGCAAAACCTATTTCGCTTCCCACGCAAATTGTATCATCATTACTCTTAGAAGTTTGTTTTTAACGCGAAAATTTCGCTAAGCCCCAAAATTGAAAACAAGTCCGAAACCAAATTCATTATTTGCTATCCAAAATACTAATAAGAACACACTTAGTATTCAGAGCGAGTGTTTTAGTATCGAAAGCAGCAATAAACAAACTCTCATACAATATTGGTATTAATTTTCCCACAGAGAATTTAATGTTTAATCAAAAGAAAGTATAAAGACTTCGGAAGTGTAAACCTTTTTTAATTAAAATTTGGTCAATGCCTCCAAAATTGTAATACAAATTAGCCGCCCTAAATAAGAAACGGAAATTTACATTTATATTACGGTTTTCGGCAAAAATCTGGACAATTCATTTGAGTCGGCGAAAGGTATTGATGATTTTGTTTTGCATATCCATTCGAAATTGCTTTGAGGCGAGAACCTTTTAATTTAAGATTTGTTTTTACTGGATGTTGTGTTCTGGAAAACCATTTTAACGGAAATATTTTTTATGCTGTTTTACCTAATTGATAAATGATAAATTACAAATATAGCGTCAGACACCAATTCTCTTGTTTATACGGTCCAAGAGCTTGTATATAAAGTTTTTTAATAAAGATAATTACGAAGGTGTCTGCTACAAATCATCATCATCATCATCATTATTATCAGCCAAAGGACGTTCACTGCTGAACATAGGCCTCCCTCACGGCTTTCAACGGCGACCGATCACTAGCGGTCTGCATCCAGTTTGATCCTGCGGTCTTTACAAGATCGTCTGTCCATCTTATTGGTGGACGTCCTACGCTGTGTCTTTGGTCGAAGGGTCTCCAATCTAGAACTTTTCTGCCCCAACGGCCATCAGTTCTTCGCGCTAAGTGCCCTGTCCATTGCCACTAGAGCTTACTGATTTTTAAGGCTTTGTCGTTACCTTAGTTCTTCTACGTATCTCCTCATTTCGATTCTTCTTTATAAGGCCCATTGTTAGAGACCATGTTTCGGATCCGTATGTCATCACAATTAACACAACAAATTACTAAAATACAATGTACATCATGACTAAGGTACAAAAGTTTGTAAAGATCACAAAACAAAAGATTTTGCCCCTTGCTTGCAGGATTCGAACCCGCGAGACTGTCAGCATAAAAATCAAAAAAATCAAAATCAAAGAAATATTTATTCAATTTAGGACACAATATGCCACTTATGAACGTCAAATGTACAGTGAAAAATAAAATAAAAATAATTGTGCCCTGAAGGGGCCGAATCATGTCTCCTTATCTTTTGGGCCCTACCAGCGCTTCGAGACAGAACACAGACAATTAGGCAAGTGCTGAGAAGAAACGCCGGAACAAACTCAGTCACCACTAGCTGCCGTAAAATCAAAATCATCAAAGGTAAATACATCAGTCGGTGCAGGCTGGACAGAGCACACATTCGTGTCGTTCAGATAGTCTTGAACCTTATAATAGCCTTTAGACATAAGCGTGTTTTTAACGTGTTTCTTAAATTTATCAACCGGCAATTCGACAAGATTGTGTGGTATATTATTAAAGAATTTTATACAATTTCCCATGAACGAATTACTAGTTTTAACTAATCTGAAGTTAGGAACGACAAGCTTGTGTTTATTTCTTGTGTTATATGAGTGAATGTCGCTCTTCTTCATGAAATAATCTAAATTTTTACGGACGTACATTATATTGTCAAAAATGTATTGAGAAGCCACAGTTAATATGTTGATTTTCTTAAAGACCTCTCTCAGGGAGTCACGAGGACTTAGTTTATAAATAGCACGAATGGCTCTTTTCTGCAAAATAAATATGGTATCAATGTCTGCAGCAGAACCCCACAAGAGAAGACCGTAAGACATAATACTGTGGAAGTAACTAAAATACACAAGCCTCGCCGTTTCAACATCAGTCAGATACCTTATTTTTCTAACTGCAAAGGCAGCCGAGCTTAGCCTCCTAGCTAGGGCTTCAATATGAGGTCCCCACTGTAATTTTGAGTCAAGTGTAATGCCCAGAAATACAGTGGAGTCTATTAAAACTAGATTATTACCATTTAGTACAATATTTGGTGTAAGTTGCTTTACATTAGGCAAAGTGAATTTTACACATTTAGTTTTACTAGCATTCAGCAACAAGTTATTGGTGGTGAACCAATTCAATACTTTGGAGAGAGTATTGTTTACTTCGTCAAAATTTTCTTCATGTCTTTTCATTTTAAAAATCAAAGAAGTATCATCAGCAAACAGAACTATCTCACAAAGATTTGTGGAATAAAATGGCAGGTCGTTTACATATATCAGGAAAAGTAAAGGCCCCAAGATTGAGCCCTGGGGGACCCCCATTTGAAGAGGGGCTCCGGAAGAGTAGGTACCATTTATGTTAACTGATTGTATTCTACCTGATAAGTACGAACTTAACAACTTAGATGAGTTTTCAGAGACACCATAGTGTTCTAACTTAATGAGCAGTGTCTGATGGTCTACACAATCAAACGCCTTTGATAAATCACAGAATACACCTACGGCATCATGTTTGTCTTCATAAGCATCAAGAATGTGTCTGATGAGTGCTACTCCGGCATCAGTTGTATTTCTACCTTTAGAGAACCCAAACTGTTTTTCGTGTAGTAAATTATTAAGTTTAAAATAGGAAAGCAATTGATTATAAATGAGTTTTTCAAAAATTTTACTTATTGTGGGTAATATGGAAATAGGCCTAAAATTGCTGGGGTCACTTTTGTCTCCCGATTTAAATAAAGGGACAACCTTACTATGTTTCAATAAATTTGGAAACTGATTTTGGTCAATACATTCATTAAAGATATAAGATAAGTAAGGAGCTATTAGAGGTATAATGGGTTTTATTGTATCTATTGATATACCCGATTTATCCTCTGTTTTCTTTTCTTTTAATTCTTTAAATGTTTTTATGATGATGTCTAAAGGACTAATATTTCTGAATTTAAATGAGGATTCGCACTTATGAACACTCGACACAAGTTATGATTTCGCGTGACTTGAGCAAGAACTCAACTGTTTAGTCGTCTCTATAGGAATGTTACAGAAGTAATCCTCAAAAGCGTTTGCTACCTCGTCATCAGATTTAATAAGCTTGTTGTTTATTTCTAGACTAAATTTGTTATCATGAGATTTCGTTTTACATGTTTCTTTATTTATAATATTCCATGTTTCTTTGATTTTATTACTAGATTTTTTAATTTTATCGCGTATGTAATTCGACTTAGCTACATAGCAAACTCTTTTGAAAATTTTTGAGTACCTCTTAACGTACTCATGAAACGATAGATCCTTTCTATATGTTTTTTTGTTATACAATTCAAACATTTTTTTCCTACTTGTATAAACTCCTCGTGTAGCCCAGTCACTGAATTTCGGTTTACAATTATTGATAAGTATTTTCTTTTGAGGGAAAGTAATATCAAATTGTTTTTTAACTACCTGAAATAATTGTTCATACAAGTCACTAGCATTTTTTTTATCAAAGGGTATAGACGGTATTTTATCACTAACAAGGTTTTTAAATTTGTCCTTACGAGATGCAGTGACCGGCCTGCATTTGATTTCTAGACGGGGTGGAATAAAACGGTTCTGTAGTGTAACTATCTGACCGCAATGATCCGATTTTACAAAATTAATAATAGATTGTTTGATGATTTTACAGTTGCAGAGAATATTATCTAAGCAAGTAGCTGTTGTAGGAGTTACTCTAGTGGGCCCAGCGAAAATCGGAGTGAGGTCAAATGATTTGAAAATGCTCAAAAACCGAACGCGATTTTCCTCCGTAATATCTATAATGTCCACATTGAAATCTCCACATACAACTACTTTCTTTGTAGTTTTACATATTTTGTTTACCACATTTTCCATTACAGATTCAAATAATTTAAAGTTTCCACTTGGGGGTCTATAAACACAGACAATAATGTAGTCGTCCAGCTCCGCACACGATATCTCAATTGTTCGCTCAATAGTGAGAGACACTATGTCTTTACGCTCTTTACATTTTAATTTATTATTAATTAATATAAGTGTCCCGCCGCGAATGGCAGTCTCCCTAGTGAACGAACTAATAAGATTATAATTATCTATCGATAACATCAGTTCATGCTGCTTGATCCAGTGCTCAGTTATGCAGAGAACATGAATATTCATTTTATTTAAAAACAATTCAATTTCCAAATCTTTTCCAGAAAAGCCTTGAATATTTTGATGTACTATATTTAATTGATTTGATTCTACAATTTCTGATAAGCAAGAGTTATCCTCTATTGTCTGATCTACTAATTTAAATGATTGTTTGTTATTGGAACTGATTCCAATGGTTGAATATTCATGTCAATAATCTGCTCAATAAAAGCAGATTTGGTAGCCAAGTTCTTGGCTGAATAGTCAAAATAATATGATAGCGACATTGCTATCTGTCGTTTGAAATAATTATTAACATAATAATTATCTCGCGTCAAATACACTTTGTTTTTAAAATAATTATTCATGTCAAGTAGGTGGAATTTATTCACCTCATATAATGTCAATTTATGCAGTTGCAAATTAATTTTATATCTTAAATCATTTTCTTCGTCTGGCAATCCACTACTGTAAGGTAATGTAAACAATATTGTTTTATTCACATTTAATTTTCTTAAACTGTCAAAGTATGTATTTAGGTTTTTCTTGTTCATATTACCTCTGTTTCCTATGAAAATAATTAAATCTGAATTTTCTTGAAACTCATAAGAAAGCACTTTCTGAACTATTTCTAAATATGATGCCCCTGGCATGCAATGGTTGATCACATTTTGTATTTTGATAATAAGTGACTCATGTTTTTCCCAATCTGATCACTAAACAAAACTATATTTTTAACAGACTTGCTCAGCGATCCACTGGGTTGAGAACAGGAAGGGTTCACATTACACTTAGTTCTAGTAATCTTATTGGTGAGTTGTGATGACTCATTTCCAGAGATATCAATGGAGTTTTTTGAAATCACATGTGAAGAGTTACATTCACAGGAAGCTATTATATTTGTCAAAGCCTGGATATGTTCACCACACTCCTTTTTTGTACAATTATAAGTTTCAGTCATTATTTTTAATGACTGCTTAAGTTCCCTAATTTGACATTCTAAACTCATAACATCTTTCTCATATTTACCTACATTTTGTTCTAAAATTAAAGAATACATATCCAGTTCATCTCCAAGTTGTCTCCGCTCATTGATGTATTTTACTTTAGTGTGTAAGGATTTTTGTTTTTTGATTAATTTATTAGTTTTTTTTATGAAACGGTTTATTCTAACATATTTCTTAAACTTATTTTTGCTGCACTTAGTAATACCTTTAGAAGGTGTGTCATGAGTTAAATCTATTGTCAAAATTGGTTGATTACTAGGTGCAGCTGTCGTCAGGCTGGGCGCACTACCAACCAACTTATTAAATAGAAGGGTGGTTTGGCTGTTTATTTGGTCCTGTTTCTCCGTCTCCAGCTGGTTGATATAATCATGGGCATCACCAAGATCTTGTTCAAGAACAGATATGCGTTTCAGGTTCTGTTCATACTCCTCACAGCACTCACCGAACCCTTCTATCACCAATTTCAATTGGTCCCGTTCTTTAACTACCAAGTTATAGTTGGTGTGCAGCTCAGCCATCTCTTTTCTTAGTTTAGCGTTCTTATCAAACTCACCTAGCATTTCCCTTTCATTGTCATCTCTTTCCCTATGCAGTTTTTCGATCGATTCCTTGGCCGCCTGTAGTTCGCTCAAAGCCATCCTGAGCTTGGACTCCTCCTGGCGAGCGCAGGCCTTGCGAGTAAGCATATTTACGTCAAAATACAAAGGATCAAAACAAAAACGTAAACCAAAGTGCCGCTCGACCAACTCGAGGCTATTCTATATATATTTATAGAATGTAAACAAAGTTATAACCTCAACGCGATAGAAACACAAAACCGTAGCTCAGTTAATTGTTAGATATTCATAAAAATAAGATTATAAACGCGTGATATATTGAATACACACGGTTATAATGCTAGATCGGATGAAATAAAAGCGATGACAACGATTAACAATTTGAATTTTTGCTAAGTCATTGGCCGGTTATCACTAGCGTAGCACTTAGCACTAAATACGTATTTAAAACACTGATTATCACAAACTCACAAACGCACACAGAATACGATTATCAAACGTTTTTGACCTATTAAACACTTAGAAACTAATTAAATTAAAATTATTTTATGGGACAAAAGCCGATCAGGTGTTAGCGGTAATGTTGCCAGACGAAAAAAAAATAGGAGCGCTAAATACTACCAAACGCTTGTAAATCGTTTATGCCGCAAATTATGCGGTGTCTTAAAACACACGATGACACAACTTGTAATGAGTTAAATAATACTATCTGTTTTGTATCATATTTTTAACAACTTTAATAAAAAAAAGGTATGTGAATTCTACGTGTATGTATGTGATATCGTCGGAATGTTTATATGTATAAGAGTATGTTGGTCTAGTAAGGCTTCCAAACACGTGTGAAATTTTTTGACAATGTATGTATGTTTATATAATGTTTGTAGTTTTGTATGTTTGCATGTTTGCACCGACTCCAAAATAATATGTTTCTATGAAATTTAAAACCATTGTGTTATTTTAAGCTTTTTACTCAGTTGTTTGAAGGCTGTTTATTTGTTTTTAAATTAGTCCCACTATATGTTTAAAAATACTGAATTCGAAGTAACTCTGAAACTAGTCTCCCGAATCTATTAACGATGTCAATACTAATACAATCAATTCATGTTTTTACCGAATACAAACTGTGCAACTTCATCCAAAGAGAATTAAAACAATAAATCAAAAGCCACAATCTTAGCTCGAATTGGATATTGGAAAGAAAGTCTTGGCCGTCAGATGAATGGGACATTAGTGAAATTGGAATCGTATCAACTGCGCCTAATGTCCCAACGTCCCAAATGTCCCAAATATCTCGTCCCAGCAACGCTGGTGCCACCTACACTCCTAATTTATGATTATTTCAATTACCAAGGATAGACGGCGCGACTCTGTGTTCCACTTGGGACTTCGTATTTGAACTTTCTCTATTTACATAATGAGCAAGAAGCATAAATCAAGTTCATTTTCATCTGAATGCACGATTAATTTTGCGAATAATTTCGCAACAATTTACTATATTTTCATAATTTTCTATAATACATTAAACATATTGTGAGGAGACAAACACAGTTGAGATTGGTTTAGAGATTGGAAAAATTTGAATTTACTTAAAGCAAATTCAAATCTAATAACCCTTTAAGGTCGTATACGAAAATTTTGAGTTTTATTTTCATCAGTAAAATATATAATATTTCATCCACCACGTTTCAGTTTTCGTGCGAGCATACAGCATCGCGACTCATGCAATAAAAAGATTTAATTTAACATCGATTCAGTCGCGCGTTAGTATCAATGCAGAAACGCGACTGCAGCGATGCTAAAGCGCGACAGTCTTGCGACTGTATCGATGCCTAAAGTAGCGCAAGTGTGTAAAGGTCGACCATTTGTGACTGCATCGATGCCTAAAAATCGCAGTATACAAAGGGTCTGTGATTCAAGATAATTTGCCAAGGAAAAACTGAAGTCCTTTATCACAAATAATATGACTTTTTTATGTCTGGCGGTTTGTCAGAATTTACTATTATTCAGTATCATAACAACTAGGCTATTCTTTTTCATGTCCGTATTATGATCCATCCGTCAAGTACTTATCATTCGCATCATACATCGTACGAGCTATTTTGGCCTGAACTCATATAACTAATAAACAACGTGATGTACCTAATAAGGCCAAATTGTAGTTTATACGGACGCTCGTCTAGACTTATTTGTAGACTTATATGAACGTAGACAACTTACGATATTTTTCGTATAGACAACTAAGAGACCATCTATATATACAAAAATGAATTGCTGTTCGTTAGTCTCACTAAAACTCGAGAATGGCTGAACGGATTTATCTTATCTTAGTCTTGAAATGATCGTGGAGGTCTAGGGAAGGTTTAAAAGGCGAGAAAAAATCGAAAGACGCGCGGACGAAGTCGCGGGGGACCACTAGTTTTATAATAAAACTTAAAAGAAGATGTAGCAACTAATAGACCATCCTAAAAGAACAATAACGGTTATAAATCTTATGATAATAACACCTCAATAGTTTGTATGACCCTATTTTCATTGATTTTTACCAATTTCATAAAAAATTAGGTAGTCAATTTTATGTTTATGGGTGTGATATTGTTGGAATTTAATAATATTTGAGTATAAAGGCTTTGAAATACGTGTGCATAATTTCGGAAGTCTTGGTATGTATTTTTAAATATTTGTATGTTTGTCCACGGATTTCTCGAAAAAAATATTTTTTGTAGTTCGATAAGGTATATTTCAACTAAGGCGAAAGTGTAAGTTTCATTAAAAATCGGTCCAGTCTTTTTTGAGATATGGGTTAACTAAAAACATTATATAAAAATAATATTTTCAACACACTTGCTCATAACGACTCTTTATTCCACCGATTTTTGGCTCATAATCCTAGATATTAAACACGCGTGCTTTCTCAGTATATTATTGCACTAGTGCCTTTAGTTTATTTACCCGACCAATTTACATTTGTACCCTAGTACCAAATAGTAAGTAGGAAGAAGAAGCGATATAATTTAGTCGGGTTATAACTTTTATTACAATCAGTATTTATGCGAAAAATAACAGTATGTACAGATTTATTATAAAAATAGATAATCCAGCTTTATAACTAATAAATAACTCAAATTCATTTATTTTTCCTGTAATTTGTGTTTCAAACACGAATTATTACATTTTTAACCCAGGCTGTTGGCCGATTTAGTTCGCGCCTCAGCCTTTCGCGCACATCGGTATCGCGTCAAGAAAAAAAAAACACGAACGAAAAATGGCGCGCATTTTTCGTAAATAATTGGAGTAGGTATTGTTTCTTCCTCGCAAGTGTGTTGAAAAACGTCGTATGAAACACGTGTGCCTGTGACCATAATATACGCGGCTTTCTTATGGCGTTCTTCTTTTCACACAATATCGCCTTGTATATTATAATGGTCAACTTTGCACACTTGTATCATAATGAACTATTAGGAATTAAAGCGCCTTCAAAAAACTAACTAAAAAGAACGCATTTGCCTTCTACTTGCGAGAAACAAATTAATTTGGAGTCGGTGCATAATGAGTTTAGACTGTTGGTGAAGGTAAGCTTGTCATTTTTTATCTTTAACTTTTCATCTAATAAACTGATGTCAACTTCATTTTACGCCATGTCTCCAAATCAAGCCATCTCATTGCACAGTGGTCTACGACACCACATTCGAGAACGGATAAACTAATAAAACAACTGGGCCCGAAGTCGGATGTATCCGCGGTTGTTTGCGACTCCGATAAGCTGAAGCGAGGAATGGCTGACAGGACAGGGCTGAACTTTTTTAGCGATCCTGTAAACATTTTTGTTGTATACTTGAATAAATAAGTGATGGAACAATTTTTTTTTCTGGTGGTTCTTTTATTGGAAAAAAATATGTTCTCGTGACTATTTAATTGTTCGAATAAAATGATTACGCTCTAAGGGTACACACTGTGACTTTTATCATCGATGCAGTCGCGCGTTTCAGCATCGTGACTCACACAACGAAAAGATTTAATTTAGAATCGATGCAGTCACGTGTTAGCATCAAAGCAGAAATGCGACTGCATCGATGCTAAGGCGCGTTAGTATCGATACATTTTCCAAAATACTGTACATGTTTTGTCAATTCCCAACTTCTGCATCGTGACAGCATTTATGCAAAAAGTAGCCCAGTGTGTAAAGGTTGACAGTTTGTGTCTGTATCGATGCTAACGCGTGACTGCACCGATGCTAAATTAAATCTGTTCATTGTGTGAGTCGCAATGCTAAAAAGTGTTTTCAAAACACATATGTACACCAACACATACACATATATTCACATTAACACACATAATGCACGGAGTGTACTGACCTCTCGATCTCTTGTTTTCGCGCTTTTTCATTTTTCGTTTTATGAAAACACTTGCATCACTTTTTATTAAATATTATAACCTTGATAATGAGGAACCAAGGCAATTTCAGTATAAATATTAGTAATGATTTCTGTTTTATATAGGTAATCTTTAACTATTACTTACGTGTACAATTACCTTGCGATAGTCACTAAGCCCCCATTTACTGATCTTCTCGTTTACCACCTAGAGAGAAATGGGAGTGACTGAAAATCAGCGCTGGCTAGGCCGGTAGGGCCTAAACAGCATACGCTGAGTCACTTCCATTTGCCATTTACGTATTACAATTAACTTGTTATCATTTTGTACTTGTATCATTGTAAAGGCAATAAAAACTTTCATTTCATTTCACAAACCGAGACTACATCCATGCTAAAAATAGCAGTGTGTAAAGGGTCTAAAACTGGGCCTATCCAGTTAGTCTGTCTTAATTTTTTTATCACATTTGCATGCAGAATTTTACTTCTTGCATCATAACATTCAACAACATCATATGAATATTAATAAATTTGCAACCTCATTCAATAATTTACACTACTCTACCACCAATTGGTGAAGACGAAACACACAAAAGCTAAGTGCAGAAGAGATACTCTAAGTGTGTTTTCTTCCTTTTTTTTCAGACTAATAACTTTAATATGAGTCAGAAAAAGATTTCACAAACCTCGCAAAATTATAAGAATACTTTACAGTAAAAAGAAAAAGAAGTTTCAGACAGACTGATTGCACTTTAACAAAATCACAAAGCAGTGCAGTGTACTCCGTAATAATATCTTCAAGACGAATAATTGAATTAGCTCCGTTTAGAGATCCAAGTGGAACCGTACCATCTTAAAATTGGATTCTCGTCTTTTCCCTTTGTGAACGAATTTAGTATTGATAGTAGATTTCCGGGTCGTTACCGATTGAGTATTTAAACCTACTTGCGGGAATACGGGTTGAGATTTGAACACGGCGAAAAAAATTGCAAGGTGTTTTGAGTATAAAAATAAAACTCCTTTTCGAATTATGTCCAACTGTTTATAGGTTAGGCATAAGCAATAGAAAAATACTTCTGAGCTCAATATGATAAATTTTTAGTTGTAAGATGTGTCTGCGCAATAGAATTATAAAAAATCACCAAGTCGAGCAAAAAAGCGTCACTGCCGTACCATCCTTTTCTCGAAGCAATTCAGACCATATTCGACCCCCTGTAACTTCGTTGTGGATAAAACTAGAAGACTGAAATTTTCAGGAACCATGCAACATTGTAAAGACACGGTATATTTCAAATTTCATTCAATTTGAACCAGTATTTTAAGAATTATAACGGGTCAAATTTCTTAATTTTGTCACTCACTGACTCACCGATCATCAAAATTCTAAGGCACTTCTAGCAGACCTAGAAGCTTCAAATTTAGAATATTAGTAGTGTTTAGTATATGAATCAAGTAAAAACTAAAAAATCTAGAAAAGACCGCAAAGAAAATTTAGCCCATACAGCCAAATCTTCAGTTAAATTTTTCAATATTGGCTTTATTCGTAACGATGTTTTACGGCAGTTATTATTATCGCGTGCGAAGCCGCGGGTTTAAGCTAGTACCATATAAATATAGGCGCATGGTAGTGCCCCTGCCAAATCGAGCAAAAAATGGGTATTCCCGTCATGAAAACACGTGTAAATTAAATTATTTAATGCAAAAAACATACCTACGTGCGTATTCGTACTTAAAACGAGTGCGTAAGGTTGTAAATTAATTATTATACCACGCGCTGCGTTGCTAGCGAGGCGAAAAGTTCATAAGTCAGAGAGAGGGCTTTAAGAAAATTCGTTGCTGGTAGATACACATATATATATATACAATAAGTAGAAGGTACCGAAAAGGAAAAAAGTAGAACTGTCTACAAAATACAAAAAGAAATGAGATCCCATCAAAAACAATACTTGTCAAAAAAACCAAGTCTCGCAACTCAGTTGTTCTGCGGTAAAAAGTTGTGAGATCCATGTAATACCAAGTCGGTTATTAATTTATTCAGTCTCTATTTAAGCGACTTTCTGTCTTAATACGTCCAGTCTCTAAGACCACGATCGTGGTCCATAACAATTGAAAATCAATTATCATTTGGACATTCCCACACATCGCCATCTAGTTCCAAAGTAAGCTACTCAAAGCTTGTGTTATGGGTGCCAGACAACGGATATAATACTTAAATACTTTTTTGTTTGTAAATACATACATGATATACATAGAAAATGCATGCCTTCTTTGATACGTAATTTATTTTGAATATAGTCCCTGACTAAAGTTCTATAGTAAATGGTGAACGTTTTTAGGGTTCCGTAGCCGAATGGCAAAAAACGGGACCCTTATATAGTTTCGTCAAGTCTGTCGGTCTGTCTGTCCGTCTGTATGTCACAGCCACTTTATTCTGTAACTATAAGCACTACACTCATGAAATTTGGTAGAAAGATGGATCCTGTTAACCGCTCTACGATTCTTATACAAAAACTAAAAAATAATGATATAAAAGGGGGGGCCTCCATACATAAAACTGAAACCAAAAAAAATTTTTTTATTCAACCTATGCCTGTGGGGTGTCTATGGATAGGTCTTTTAAAATTACATTAAGGTTCCTGAAACCTTTTTCACTTAAAGTCTAACATTTGAAATATAGACGCCTTCAAAGTGGTAAAATGGGCGTCCCCCCCCCCTTCTAATTTCTAAACTACTCCAATGTAAATTTTGAAAAAAAAAATATGATGTAGATCTTAACAATTACTTTCAAAGAAAATTAGTTTGAACGGAATCGAAAAAGTAGTTTTTGAGATATAGCACATTATATTATTTTTTTGTTTTTATAGTGTTTTGTCACTATACAAACTTAATAATATAAATAACAAATTGCACTTGTAAAAAGCAACTATGGCTGTTGTGACAGACGTGCAATCGAACCCCGTGTCTTACGCAATCCGGGCGTATGCCTATACCACTCGGCCACCGTCACATTAGCAAGCCTGTTGAATTTTGCAAGCGCTTTCTTTAACGCGTAGGCTGCGTGACGTCACCAATGTTGCGAGATTGCTCACACAATATCCGAAGGAAATAATTTTACAAATATTTAACAATCGGTTAAGATGAACGAAGCCAATTTATATTAAATTTTTGTTTTTATAGTGTTTTGTCACTATACAAACTTAATAATATAAATAACAAATTGCACTTGTAAAAAGCAACTATGGCTGTTGTGACAGACGAGGAATCGAACCCCGTGTCTTACGCAATCAGGGCGTATGCCTATACCACTCGGCCACCGTCACATTAGCAAGCCTGTTGAATTTTGCAAGCGCTTTCTTTAACGCGTAGGATGCGTGACGTCATCAATGTTGCGAGATTGCTCGCTCTATTCGCTATATCCGAAGGAAATATTTTTACAAATATTTAACAATCGGTTAAGATGAACGACGCCAATTTATATAAAATTTTTGTTTTTATAGTGTTTTGTCACTATACAAACTTAATAATACAATTTTGCTATTTATTTACCTTTAGGTCAAAGCCTAAAGCCCAGCCCAGGGGCAGATTCTCGTGCAATTCGTATGCCTACCAAAAAAGTTCACCGATCGAATTTTCATTGCCTAAGAAAAAATTTTTTTTGGCTCCTCTGATCTTATTAAGGTATATGGTTTAAGCAATTCGAATATTTAACACGGAGCTTAAACACAAACAAAACTGTTATTTCGTCCTCAGAACATTTGGACTGGCGTCGGCTAATCAGTCAGCGGTCGCTCTGGTTTCTCTAATCAGTGCACTGATTGACCAAGATCTGGCTGCTAAGGACCAACATTAGTCATTTGCTTAACATTCAGCTGGTTTAGTCGAATATTAGTTTACTTAAGAGATCGCTAGCCTAATGTGGCATGAAGAACTTTTCGATATAATTGTGAAGATAAATGTTCTTAGTAATATTTTAATGTCATTGAAATTGACTATCATTCTTGCGACATAGATATTTGTCATTTTTATTCGAGAGTTGTGCCTGAAGTGATTAAAATCCAAATAACATGTCAATTTCGTTTCGAAGATGGTTTTGACGTGTAATCCAGTGATTAAAATGACTCAGCATCGTTTTGGTTGGCAGTCGAGTGATCGCTACAATACCGACATGTCGAGAGGTTCCAGAATAAAGACACTGTCAGCGTTGTGTTTAGTATTGGTGAACAAAATGATTCTACCCCACAAACGGAGTCAAGAAATAGCATTTTCCTGTGACTACGGCTGGCGAAAAGCGATAGAAACGTCAGGCAAAGAACATAAGGTGATATGTACGAGTAATAGTAGATTATTCACCCAGGGCGTAAAGACGTGTCTTCTGGCGCGGGCGCCACCTTGAATCACGAGAAAAGCGTGAGGTTAGTAAGCGACGACCTCCGTGGTCGAGTGGCTATCACGCTGATTTCAAGCGTCGCCATCTCGTGAGGTTCCAGTTTCGATTCCCGGTCAGGTCAATGTATAAAACGATCTTTTCTATATTGTCTCGGGTCTGGGTGTTGTACCACCGTTGTTTCCGATTTCCATTACACGAGTGCTTTAGCTACTTAGCTTGGAATCGGAGCAATGTATGTGATGTTTCAAATATTTATTTATTTATTTGAGGACCGAGCGAGGGAATTATTGGGTTTACTCCCGAGCGCCAACGAGGCAGGTAATAGTGTAGCGAGGGCTTTAAGTTCACCCAAGACAAAGACATCTTTATGCCCGAGGTGAATACTCTGCTTTTCACGCTTTCTGTGAGCTAATGAAATAATGTTAACTAATAAGTTATATGTATGCACCGTTGCCACAATGTATAAAATCATTTCAATAAAGCATATGAAAGTATGGATCAACTTAATTCTTGTGAAATTAGGTATTCATCTTTGTAAATATTATTGTTATAATAATCACGCAATGTTTTTTTTTTTCTCTTTCCGCCGTGGTGGTAGATTTCGCATTATCTCCACTTCGCTGCGTGCTGGTTCCTGGGTGCTGGGGCGATTGCACCAGTAATGGGCTATTACCGACTAGCCCATCTTTGTTATGTTTGTTAGAGTATTGCCCATCTTTACTAATTATTATTGCACTTAAAATTACGCAGTTTTTTTTCTGTCTGGCCGGCGCGTGGTGGCATCCAATTTTCAAACTATCCTCTTCGCTGGATGATGGTGCAGATGAATTGTACCACATTACCGGCTATCGCGTTATGGATTTTCAAACAATATTTCGGCCCGTGAGCTGAGACGAGGCACTTTAAGTCAACATTATATGACACGTAATTCAACGTTGCCAATCAGCGGGCGTAGTCTGATGCATTATTTTTGACATTTCGCGTCGACAATTTCAATTTTATGTTTTTTTAATTCATCAAATATTATTTTAACTTACGTAGCTATAATAAATCTTTAATAAATCTTAAAAAATATTTGTAGTTTTTTAGGCATCATTCAAAAATTCTTCTCAATCAATAAATACACGAAAACACCAATTTTGTCTCAGCATTTTTCGAGCGCCACCTGGTGGTTTTACACGGAACTATGTCGAGACTTCCGACACTGATGTTTATCGCGATCGCATTATTTCCCGTGTGTATTTTTGGACTATATGAAGAGTTACGGAAGTGTTATAAAAGACCAATTCAAATTTTATTTGCGATTTGCAAGGCTGATTACAAAGAACTTAAATGAAATTTTATCAGTGAATAACATTGTATATAATGTCGCGAAGCACAAATTAATAAATCGAAAACATGGCGGCGCACTGTAAAATCTCACTGTAACGGACGAGGCGAAGAAGATCAGCAAGACCTAGAGCTAGATCAAATGTGATGGCAATCTGTTTTAAATGCCCTCTGCCCCATTTAGGAGACTTAGGACTATAAGTCAAGTCACTAATATATTAGCAAAGCTCTCCAACGCTGCCATGCAGGCTGCATCATAACTTCCTATTGCTGCAGGGAAATGGTTTTGTTTTTGAATATGTAATTTTCAGTTTATTTTTTATGTTTCATGTCTTAGTTTTTAATTTTTCTTTGTTTGTTTTGAATAAAGTTTATATAATAACGAAATAACAAAATTTGTTACAAGGAATGAACCTGTAGAGGGATAGACAAATTCTTACTTTGACATGGTATACTAGGTGTTTAGTGGCTTCTGTTGCCGACCGTGCAAGATAATTAGTCAATGCGGCGGCTAATCAGTAACCTGATGGGTAAGCTAACGCTAACGCGGCCATTAACTGTCGTAATGGTGTTTCATACTTAATTACCAAATAATGACATACCGGATAGCTTGCCGAGATCAATAACTAAGTCTGCTTCACATTCGAGCGTCAGCACAGCAGCGCAAATCATCGGCAGCACGAGTGTCGCGCTGATAAAGTCGTCTAAGTGTGAAAGTGCTCTTAGGGTAAAAACAGCTTAATAAAGCTAAAGGCCTGTTTCACCATCAATACATAAGCACTAACCAATAAATAATTCAAATATGTAACGACATATAGAGCCTGTCGTGAAGCGACAAATGTGGAGAAGTAGAAGAAGGTAAAAGAAAGAGGTAGAAGAGGGAATAGAATTTATATTACAACAAAAAGAATACAGTACCGAAAAATGAGATGAGGTGATGTCTGTATGAATGTAAGTAAAGTGCAGTGGGCGTGAGTAAGTATCTTCAAATCTTCAATAAGTATTGTCCTGGGGCAGCAAAGGGCGGCGTCGGAGTGCAGGGCCGACACAGCGGAGGTAGCAGCGACGCCGATGTGCAGCGGTGACAGGCGCTGTGAAGAGCAGTGACGCCGATGTGCAGCGGTGACAGGCGCCGTGAAGAGCAGTGACGCCGATGTGCAGTAATGAGGGTAACGGGCACTATATAGAAAATGTTGTGATCAGTTGGAGTGCCAGAAGTACTTGGTCTCGGATCCTCTTCCGAGAAGGAGACAGGTCCCTCCCCTAGAGCGAGGAGGTGTTACTGCAGTCAATGTGCTTGGATACTCCTCCGGTGTCCGGTCCCTCCCCTAGCGTGAGGAGGTGTTTCAGTAGTCACCGGCGGTTCTTCAAGACTTCTTGAGGGAAGATGTAGAGTATTTTTGAAGTATAATAGAACTGTTCGAGCTTAGAACTCGGAATCGAATGAATTGAATGAAAAAAATTAATGCTTATATAGGGGGCCGGGGCCGTTCAAATTTAGATCGAGGTAGGTTCAAAAATAGAACATGAATACTGGTGGTTTACAGAGGATCAAACCCGAAAAAGTAATAAACTTTGATAGAAGTTGTCAGACTTTGAAAGATATTGTCATAACAACTATGTCAATAAAGATAAAAATATTTCAGAAATCAAGCAATATATATAAATAAACAGGAAAATGAATCATCACCCAATGCAAATTAAAGGAAAATTGCAAACAAAGGTAAAACACAGCTATTTTTACAGTATTATGTACAGAAAAGTAGAATAACAGAGCTTTGAAAGTTTGACATTTTTAGATTCACAATAAATATTGTTCAAAAAGGATTAGAAAACATCAATAATCCAAAAATACAGAGTAATAGTAATAAGAAGAGTAGAAAGGCAGGTAATGCCTATAGTTTAATGTCTACAGTACGACTTTTTAGGGAGAAAATACGAACTGCGTTATGGTAGATAGAATCTATGATTAACTCTTATGTTCGTGTTTACAGCAAACGAACCAGCAATCTTTGGATGAAAGCATGGAAAAACAAATATAATGTGATGAAAATGTTAATGTGGATCCGATGAATACTAAATATATTAAGGTACTCAATTTATTACACGTTATACATGTACAACGGTACATTTCCCCCACAACCCCAGAAAAATTTTCGACTTAGAGAAAATTTTTGAAAGAAGACCTAAAGAAAACCTAGGAATCTATTTCGCCTAATATACAACCTTACATAAAAATATTTATTCTTCTTCTAGCATTCTATCATCTTCATACCGTAAGAGTGGAGTTCACATTCAATGACTGCCACTCTAGAAAATAATTCCTCAATAACGACAGGCTTATTTAGGGAGTTGTCAACCGCTCCATAGATGGAAAAAAAAAAGTTTGATTCTAGGCCTACGTAAGGAGTAATCAACCGCTCCAATCTAAGGCTTATTTAACGAGTAATCAACCGCTCGGACCTAAGGCTTATTTAACGAGTAATCAACCGCTCAAAAGAACGTACTAACTAGTACTAAGAGGTTTAGAGTCCCTTAAGTAAAGAGAAGAGGTTTAGAGCCTCCCTAGTTAACGTAAGGGATTTAGAGTCCCTTAAGTAAAGAGAAGAGGTTTAGAGCCTCCTTAAGGAAAGAAAAGAAGAAAAGAGATTTAAAGATACAATTAATAAGAGCTATTAAATGCTCCTAAAAGAAAAGAAAACTAGAGGATAAGGATAACGTATTTAAAGTACGTCGTATAAGCTTAAGAGCCAGAATACAACTAAATACGAAATAAATATAATCACGAAAGATGATTGATGAATGAATTATGAATGATGAGTAAATGAAGTTACGAAATGAAAGTTAGAGAAAAAAATAGAAGTTATGAAAATTAGATTTTAATGTCCTTGATATGCCATTTGGTTTTAGAACCATTAGCATCTTCCAATATATAAACTAAAGGTGAAATTTTTTCAAAAACTTTACATTTTACAAATTTAGGGGCAAGTTTTGCGCTAAAGTAAGAACCTGCATTGCTTTGCACATAATTCTTACGCCAAACTATATCACCGACATTAAATTCTTTAAAAGCTCGACGCAAATCATAACGCGCGCTGTTTTTAGCGTGAGCTAAATATAATGCAGTTTGAACTTTATCGAAATAAGACGCGAGAAAACCAACATTTTCAGCGTAAATATCGCGAGGTAGAAAGGTAATTTCTTCGATGCTTCGAGATGAAGTGTAAAAAGAACCGCAGGGAATGGTTTCTCGACCAAACACTAAGAAATTAGGCGTAAAGCCAGTTATAGAGCTAACGCAACTGTTTAAGGCTTGTTGAATTTTAGAGAGGTAATTATCCCACTTTCTATGATCGTCTCCTACTAAGGTGGCTAACGCAGTAATTATAGTTCTATTATATCTTTCTGTAGGATTGACTTGAGGACAGTAAAAAGGAGAGTGAGAAATAAAAGGAACCTTGTATTTCTTTAAAAATGAATTAAATTCGTGAGATTGAAATTGAGGTCCGTTATCCATGATAACCGTTTGAGGTACACCATGTGTCAGAAAAACGGAATTCTCGAGAAAATAAATTATATTAGAAGCGGTAGCACGTTTAAGAGGAAAAATTAGAGTATATTTGGTAAAGCAACAATTAATCACTAGAATATATTGATTTCGATTTCTTGTCATGGGTAATGGGCCCATAAGGTCAAGCGAAATAGTTTGAAAGGGTCTAGAACAGATCTTGGGTTTTCCCATAGGTCCGTATGGAGAATGGTTAGGATGTTTATAAGCTAGGCATTTATCACATTTAGAAATAAAGTTGGCAATGTCTTTAAACATTCCAGACCAGTAATAACGGAAAGAGAGTTTTTTATAAGTTTTAAAGATCCCTAGATGAGGTTCAGTATCGGAGCCGTGATTAGTTGAGATGAGCATTTGTCTGTCTTGAGGTAGTGGAACTTCTTTCCAAGTGAAGTCTTCACTAAGATTATGTGGAGAATAGATATGTCGGTATAGCTTGTCATCTTTCTCCATATAATTAGGAAAAGAATCAGGATTATTTCTGCAGCCAAGTAAAATGTTGTTGTACTGTTCCAAATCACGGTTAGGAGATGATTCTTCAGTAGAGATAGGAAGAACACCATGATGAAAAGAGTCCACACTGTCCAAAGGTTTAGATCTTGAAAGCAAATCCGGAACAACATTATCTTTACCTTTTTTATGTTTAAGGATAAAGTTGAAAGCAGATAGACGTAGAGTCCAGCGAGCAAGTCTTCCAGAAGGATTAGATAAATTCAGGAACCACTTTAGTGCTGCGTGGTCAGTGTAAATGGTAAATTGCATACCATTATCGAGATAACAGCGCCAATGTTCCAGAGCAGTAATAACAGCTAAGGTTTCTCTCTCCGTGGTCGAGTAATTTTGCTGGTTTTTATTAAGAGATTTACTCATGTAAGCAATGACCACTTCCCTGTCATTCTGGACTTGAGTAAGCATTGCTCCCACACCATAATTTGACGCATCACAATGTACCGAGAAAGGGAGGCTAAAATCTGGACAAGCAAGCACCGGAGTAGTAACCAGAGCTTCCTTCAGCTTTAGAAAAGCAGATTCAGCTTCAGGGTTCCAAGCGAACTTCGGAGCATTTTTCCCTGTACATGTAAGCTTGTTAAGTGGAGCAGCAATTGTGCTGAAGTTTGGGATGAATCTTCGAAACCAGCTGCAAGTGCCAATGAATCTTCGTACTTCTTTTCTGGAAGATGGGGTAGGATATTCCAAAATCGGCCTGATTTTGTCAGGATCAGCACGGAGACCATACTCGTCTACGACGTAACCGAGGTATTTGAGCTCTTTTTTAAAAAACTGTGATTTTTCAAAATTTATAGTCAAGTTTGCAAAAGAAAGTTTTTCGTGGATTTTTAATAGAAGAGCAATGTGTTGTTCAAAGGTTTCACTTATGACAACGATGTCATCAAGATAGCAGAAGACCTTGCTGTCAAACTCAGGGGTAAACAACATATCCATAAGTCTTTGTTGAGTAGCTGGAGAATTAGTTAGTCCAAAGGGCATGACTTTAAATCTGTACATGCCTCTTCCAGGAACGTAAAATGCAGTCTTGTCTTTGTCTTCAGTATTCAGTGGCGTTTCCCAAAACGCTTTGGCGATGTCAATACTAGATAAGTATTTGGCATTCTTGAGGTTGTCCAAAATCTCACTCATAAGAGGGAGGTTATAAGCATCCCGACGAGTGACGGAGTTGAGTTTCCTGCTATCAATGCAGAAGCGCCATTCTCCATTCTTCTTGGGAGTGATAATCACTGGAGATAGCCAGGGACTTTCACCAGGTTCGATGACGTCCCATTTCAGCATTTTATCCACTTCTTCAACTAATGCCTTTTGTTTTACAGGAGATAACCGATAACATCTTTGTTTGATCGGAAGAGAATCGCCAGTATCAATCTTATGCGTGATGAGATGAGTTCGTCCCAATACTCCTTTTTCTTCAAAAGAAATTTCTCTAAAGCGACCTATAATGGTATCCGCGATATTCTTCTGATCTTCAGAAAGATGATCATAAGGAAGTACTTTTCTATTAGCTTCTTGAATAGATGAGCAATTGAGATCAGAAAGTCCAGACGAAGACAGTATAGAAGGAAGTAAATTAAATTTCTTCCAAAAATCAATACCAAGAATAAGAGAAGGAAATAATTCAGGAAAAGCATAAGCTTTAATTAAATGTGTTTGTTTATTAAAAATCATTGGTAATTCAAAATAACCAAGTGATTTTATTTTTTGATTACTCGCAGTTGAAATAGTAATGTAGTCTGACTTGAAAAGCTTAAAACCCAGTTCGAGAATTTTAAAGTGAGAATTGTTGCCAAAAATAGTAATTGAACTACCAGAATCAAGTAAACCAGAAATATTTAAGTTATAAATTCGCACATTAATGAAAGGACGTTTGGAATCTATTTCACTAGAATATAATGTA
Organism: Pyrausta purpuralis; assembly: GCA_963924145.1. NCBI lineage: Eukaryota > Metazoa > Arthropoda > Insecta > Lepidoptera > Crambidae > Pyrausta > Pyrausta purpuralis. The sequence continues at coordinate 24,817,659 of OZ001657.1, forward strand.
GAAGAGATTTTATAAGAAGAAAAAAAATTTTTTAGAGTTAAGATCCAATTATTCCATTCAGTAATGTCAAATTTAGAAGTGCTATTCAAGTCAGTTATTAGTTTTTTGAGCTAGTGTTAGGTTTAGAATTACATTTAGGGCAATCTGGGGTTTTAAAATCTTTTAAACCGCATTTAAAACAAATTATAAAGTGAGGTTGAGCACGCGTTCTAAGATTATGTCCATGTTTGCGACAACGAACACAGAAGATGTCCTTAGTAAGAGTATTAACATCTTCCTGAACGGTGTTAACATGATAAGGTTTTTTAAAGAATTGTGGTTTTGTGGAGGATGGTGTTTGAGGTTTAAAATTAAATTCAGGTGTTAAAAAGTTTTCCAAAGGTTCTTTAAAGTTTTGGTCTCTATCAAGGAATTTTTCATAACTCTGACAAGTAGTTAATAAAGAATCAATAGTGTTACAATCTTTAAGAGCCACAAAAACTGAGTAACAAGGTCTAATGTTTCTAAGTAGGATGTCAACAATTTTACATTCAGGTAATTTTTCAGAAAGACGCTCAAACATCCCAGACATAATAGAAATATAGATAGCTATAGGTTCATTTAAACCTTGAGTCCGATCTTTAATAGCCTCAAGAAGTTTATTATCAAAATCAAATTGACCAAAGTCCTTAATTAAAAGTTGGGAAGCTTCAGACCAGGATAAATTAGGATTCCTTTTAATTTGGAATCTGAACCAATGGAGAGCATTATCAGTAAAGATTTCATATGCCTGAGTAATAAGAAGATTTTTATCTATGTTTCTTGAAATACAATATTCGTCTAACTTTTGAAGAAAAGGCCTGGGGCAAGATTTACCGTTATAAGAATAACGATTTATATCTTTGAAAATCTTAAGATTTATTGTAGGTTGGGTAAGGGAGGAAGTTAGAGGTTGAAAAGAGGTTTGAGGGATTACAAAGTTATGAGAGGGTTGAGGATCTATAGGATTATAAGTAATTGGAGCTGAGGTATCAATAGTTCTGACTATATCTTCAGCTGGATGAAAGGTAAAAGACTCAAATTTATTAGTTAAGCCATCAAATTTATTTTTAAGATCATTAAAAGTAGTTAAGAATTCAGGACTTAAGTCAATATCAATGCGTTCAAATCTATAGTAAACATGATTTAGATAAGATTCAATTAAGCGAGTAAATTTAGAATCACCCTGTATTAATCTAGAGATTTTTCCTTCAATGTAGTTAAGAGTAGATTCAATTTCAGGAAGTTCCTCATCAATAGGAAGAGGAGAAATTAATATTTCCTCTGATGAAGTTATCGAAGAAAGTTGTTGTATTTGTTTTCTTAAGTCTATAACCGTGTTTGTTGGTTCCTCAAGTCTAATCTTTATTTCATAAATAAGTTCAGCTTTGTTAAGATAATCAAATTTAATTAAACGAGACATAGTAAAGTTAAAAAGTTATGAATAATTCGATAAAGTTCAAAATAAAATTGGGTACCTTAATTCCTCTTCAAATAGTGATTAAAGTGAATTAGTTAAGATATAGGTTGAGAAAGAAAATCGGAGAGTAAAAATAAATAGGTAGAGAGTTTAAGAAAAATAAGAGTTCTCAGTTAATTAAGTTAATTAGAGAACAGTTATTTAAATCAAAGTTAAGTTAAAAGAACAAAGTTAACTTAAGACCAATTAAGGTAGATTTAGTTAAGTTAATAATTCTCAAGTTAAGTTAGTTAGAGAACAGTTATTTAAATCAAAGTTAAGTTAAAAGAACAAAGTTAACTTAAGACCAATTAAGGTAGATTTAGTTAAGTAAATAATTCTCAAGTTAAGTTAACTAAAACAAAATTTTACTATCTCCGAGTTTCAAGGAGTTAAGTTCTGAGATGATAATTAAGGTGTTAAGATTTAAGATGATATGAGATGATAGTGAAGGGGTTAAGATATGAAGATAGTGAAGGAGTTAATAATATGTTAACCAAAAGAGATAGCCAAAGAGGGTGATAAGGTAAAGAGGGTGAAAAGGTAAAGAGGGTGAAAAGGTAAAGAGGGTGAAAAGGTAAAGAACACTAGATAAAGTGTTATTTTTGAATTTAGAAAAAGATAGAAGATGAAAAGAATGAGATGTAAGAAAAGAAAGAAAGAGGGAAGACTGAAGACTAAAAGTTGGGCGCCAATTTGTCGTGAAGCGACAAATGTGGAGAAGTAGAAGAAGGTAAAAGAAAGAGGTAGAAGAGGGAATAGAATTTATATTACAACAAAAAGAATACAGTACCGAAAAATGAGATGAGGTGATGTCTGTATGAATGTAAGTAAAGTGCAGTGGGCGTGAGTAAGTATCTTCAAATCTTCAATAAGTATTGTCCTGGGGCAGCAAAGGGCGGCGTCGGAGTGCAGGGCCGACACAGCGGAGGTAGCAGCGACGCCGATGTGCAGCGGTGACAGGCGCTGTGAAGAGCAGTGACGCCGATGTGCAGCGGTGACAGGCGCCGTGAAGAGCAGAGACGCCGATGTGCAGTAATGAGGGTAACGGGCACTATATAGAAAATGTTGTGATCAGTTGGAGTGCCAGAAGTACTTGGTCTCGGATCCTCTTCCGAGAAGGAGACAGGTCCCTCCCCTAGAGCGAGGAGGTGTTACTGCAGTCAATGTGCTTGGATACTCCTCCGGTGTCCGGTCCCTCCCCTAGCGTGAGGAGGTGTTTCAGTAGTCACCGGCGGTTCTTCAAGACTTCTTGAGGGAAGATGTAGAGTATTTTTGAAGTATAATAGAACTGTTCGAGCTTAGAACTCGGAATCGAATGAATTGAATGAAAAAAATTAATGCTTATATAGGGGGCCGGGGCCGTTCAAATTTAGATCGAGGTAGGTTCAAAAATAGAACATGAATACTGGTGGTTTACAGAGGATCAAACCCGAAAAAGTAATAAACTTTGATAGAAGTTGTCAGACTTTGAAAGATATTGTCATAACAACTATGTCAATAAAGATAAAAATATTTCAGAAATCAAGCAATATATATAAATAAACAGGAAAATGAATCATCACCCAATGCAAATTAAAGGAAAATTGCAAACAAAGGTAAAACACAGCTATTTTTACAGTATTATGTACAGAAAAGTAGAATAACAGAGCTTTGAAAGTTTGACATTTTTAGATTCACAATAAATATTGTTCAAAAAGGATTAGAAAACATCAATAATCCAAAAATACAGAGTAATAGTAATAAGAAGAGTAGAAAGGCAGGTAATGCCTATAGTTTAATGTCTACAGTACGACTTTTTAGGGAGAAAATACGAACTGCGTTATGGTAGATAGAATCTATGATTAACTCTTATGTTCGTGTTTACAGCAAACGAACCAGCAATCTTTGGATGAAAGCATGGAAAAACAAATATAATGTGATGAAAATGTTAATGTGGATCCGATGAATACTAAATATATTAAGGTACTCAATTTATTACACGTTATACATGTACAACGGTACAAGCCAGTTGCGTCAAATTGGACAAAATGGCACAATGTATATTTTAATGACCATTGGTTAGGTGATGTTTTCTTTAAACACGCACAATAGTAAATATTCAACCACTGGTAACGACATTTAACTATTACTATTGTATAAGTAGGAAATATGGGACAGTACAGTAAGATGTTTATTTCCTCTTCAAAGATAAATCAATAACAGAGATATTACATCCCTCGAGCAGGCGAGACTAGTTTATTTCAGAGCCGTTCTAATGAGAGGAAGACGAGTTTAGGGCCTGTATTTTTGAATCACCAGCTTAAATATAGCGTGGGATTTTAGTCCGAAAACAAATAAACACTCAACGCAAGTTACGCAGAATAAAGAGGTGACTACTCATAAAATTTAGCTATTTTGTTTGACCCTTTCTGTTAGATTTCAACCGAATTTAATTATACAATTGAACTTTTATCAAATAATATGATACTATATTAACTGAAGTATGGCTGGAATGTAATGTAATTATTATCATTGGAACACCAATGAAAATAAATTAATTCCACACGGTAGTGATTTCATAAAAGAAAACTAAATTTTGTGAGTATTAAACGTCTATATTTATTGTGATGTCCATTGATTTAATAAGTTCGAAACGAAAAACAACACGCTAAGTTCACACGAGTGATTCCAAAATATGGATTCTCTCTTGCATTCTCGCTTGAATATGGCGTATGATTCTCGTTCGAAAAGTAACTTAAAATCGACAAAAAATACGCGAAATATAGACATAGTACTCACAAAATTAAGTAATATATTTTTTTGTCACACCCGTGTGGAGGTAAACTGATCTTTGTTAGAAAATCGGATTCGGATCGGATTCAATAAATATCACACGCCATCATGACGCGAGTGATTCAAAAATAAGGGCCCTGAACGTTTCTGTAATTACTGCCGATTGGACTGTTAGAGCCATCTAATCAAAACTATACGTGAGCACTGGCTATTGGTCTAGGAACTAGCTTAATTGGTTATTCTATTAGCTAGGTACTCTTTCTCACATACACTGCTACTGCTTCGGTGGCGCAGCGGTTTGAGGGTCGCACTTTGAAGCGACGGCTGCGCCAGAGGCCTCGGGTTCGATTCCCAGGTCGGGCCAAAATATGTGCCTGGATTTTTCCGTTCTGAAATTCTCAGGGTAGCCCGGAGTTTGGAAGTTGGCGATGTTTCACCCTCGTCCCTCGGTGCGCACGTAAAAGCCGTTGGCCCTTTACTTGATTTCTCTTCGGCCGTGTCAAATTGCTGTCCCATTGGGCTATGAGAGTGAAAGGAATAGAGAGTGCATCTGTATTTGCGCACACACTTGTGCACTATCGGCTAGGGGCACTTTACTATATATATATATATATATTTTTTTTTAAAGGCTCACAGAACAAGTTACAGTTATATTATTTACAGAAATATAAAGTTTCTTAAGTATATAACTAGACTATAACTCTTAATATGAGGGCACAATATGTTCCAAATATAGTGAAGTGAAAGAGGGTTAAACTTAGTTTGTTTGTAATTTTTGCTAAGGATAAACGATACCATCAAATATTTTTTACATTAGTTCTACAAAGTATTTATACAGTGAAAAACACAAATGGAACTGAAAATGGTTCAATAAAAGTTATTTAAGTATATTAGGCAAAATTTTAAATACATTTTTTTAAATTTAGCTTTACTATATGAAGAAATGTCTAAAGAAGGTTGCTTGGCCACTGTCTCATTATATAAACGGCACATCCTAGAGATAGGGTTGAAGAATGATGTGTTATTCCTATAGGTTTCAAGGAAGAATAATTTGGGAGATTTATCACGAGATCTGTACCGAATATTGAAATTAAGCTTAGAAAGAAGGGACGGTGAGTCAATATTAGAATTAATGATTTTGTAAAGGCATGTTAGCTCATTGGCGACGGCAAGCGAGAGACGTCATTTTGAAGTGTTCAAGTCTTGCAGAATAGGATCTACAACTGCGGCCCAGACTTAGCCTATAAGAGAGAATGCGTAGAAACCTCTTTTGAACACCTTCGATCTTATTGGAGTGGACTTCATAGTAAGGTGACCATATCACTGAGCCGTACTCTAGGGTGTTTCTCACCAAGCACAAGTAGAGTAGAGTGAACGACGATTCGTCTCTGAAGTCCTTAGTGCAGCGCGAGATAAAGCCGAGAAGTTGATTGCACTTTGAGATTATGTAATCATAGTGTTCCCGGAAGGTGAGGCCCAATATACTACTGTTACAAAACGATTGACGAGCTTAACTGTTGTAAAGTCAAAGTAACAAACGTCCCAAAACGATTGCGTGGGTACTAGTGCGTATATACCTAGCTGCTCACGAGACTGGTGTAATTAGTTTTTGTTTCTATCTATAACTAGCGGAGCCAGCGAACTTTGTTTCGCCCCCAGCCATGTCTCGCCCAGCCCTATAGTTTTAAAAATTAGGCGGTCCCAGCAAACATTTTTTCACCCCGACCCCATCCCGCCCCAGCCCCGGTCTTGCCGAACGGGATATAAAATATTCCACGTCCTTCTCCTGGACGTAAGCTACCTCTCCACTGTTTTGTCCCAGCCCCGGCCCCGTCTAGCGGGAGAACAAGTTTCTTTTGTTCTTCTCCTGGTTTGAAGCTATCTCCCCACCAATGTTCAGCCATATCGGTCCAGCCGCTCTTGAATTATGATTAGTATAAATAACACGACTTTCTTTATCGTGCATGGAATATTGCTGACCCCTAGAGATGGTTCGGCAAAGTGTCACCTAGATGCTTTGGACTCGCTTGAAAAGCGTGCGAGGAGGCTGTTCGATGATGTCCCGCTAGTTGAAAACTCGCTGCAGGAGCTTAACCACCGCTGCATAATTGCATCCCTGTCTGTCTTTCATAGGCTGCACTTTGGTCACTGTGCAAATGAACTGAATGATCTTGATCCCCAAGCTCCGTTCTATCACAGGGGGACCATACGTAGGCTAGCGCACAACCCCTATGTTGTTGACATTCCACCTGCTTGCACCAAGAGGTTTTCTCATACTTTTTAATGCGTGCAGCCAGGGAATGGAATTCAGGGAATGGAAGGCAAGAGTGAACAGGCTGCTGCTAAGCAGATATGTACCTGACATCGGGACATCGGTGCTTAGCATAGAAAAAAAAAAAACCTTTGTGTTTAGTACAATAATTTGATCGATACCTGTGTTGCCATCCTTGTCTTGCGGCGCGCGCTCCTACACACATCATTTTGGAAACTTACCTATTTTTGCTTGTTTGAGAACCCTGTAAAGTAGTCGTTTTCGAGACTTTGTGCCCTTGACACTAACTGACGTACCAGGACTCAATTTCCTCCCTAACTCCCTAAACCTCCCTAACATTTTTTGCCCCACCATGTTAAATCCACTGCCGATCTCGAACACTTTCTATGTTCTATGTCTACCGTTTTTAGGGTTTCGCAGCCGAATGGCAAAAAACGAAACTCCAACGTCTAACTAAGCGAGTGAAAATTAGGAAAAAATATATAATGTAGATCTTGACAAACAGTTTCACTGAAAATTAGTTTGAACGAAATTGAACTAATAGTTTTTAAGATAGAGCACATTTTCAATAACCGCAAACATAACTTTGGTATTCATACAAATACTATGAAAAACAAAGTTATATTTGCTGTCAACCAAACATTGTGGTATTTTGGATAAATGGAAGTAAGTAGATCTCTAATTCAGTTAAATTTGGAACGGAGTCTGACTCGCACTTAACCGGTTTTTAGTTTTTTTTTTTAAATCCTAGCCTCCCACTATACTTTATGATTAGTTGCGGGATTCAGTCAGGGTCTTTTTCTTTATTTTAGTGACTTCTAAAAGTTATTATTAGGGTTCCGTAGCCGAATGGCAAAAAACGGAACCCTTATAGTTTCGTCAAGTCTGTCTGTCTGTCTGTCCGTCCGTATGTCACAGCCAATTTTTTCTGTAACTATAAGCATAACACTGTTGAAATTTGGTAGAGAGATGAATCCTGTTAACCGCTTTACGATTCTTATACAAAAAATAAAAAATAATGATATTTAAGGGGGGGCTCCCATACATGAAACTAAAACCGCAAAAAATTTTTTTTGTCAAACCTATGCGTGTAGGTTTCTATGGATAGGGCTTTTAAAATAACATGGAGGTTCCTAAAACCGTTTTCTTTTAAAGTCTAACGTTTCTTAGCTAGACGCTTCCAAAGTGGAAAGATGGGCGTCCCCCCCCCCCCCCCCCCCGCCATCTAACTTCTAAACTAATCGAGTGTAAATTTTAAAAAAAATATATAATATAGATCATAACAATTACTTTCAACAAAAAATTGGTTCGGACGGGATCGAACGAGAAATTTATGAGATATAGCACTTTGTTTTTTCATTTGTGTTTTTTCATAGTCTTTGTTCTTCATACAAACACTATGAAAAACAAAGTTGTATTTGCTGTCAACAAAATATAGTGGTATTTTAAAATATAGTATATTTTAAAATACCACATATACTATATTTTAAAATATAGTATATTTTAAAATACCACAAATATAGTGTATTACTAAGTGGAAGTAAGTGGATTGCCTAATTCAGTTAACGTTGGCACGGAACCCTCAGTGCGCGAGTCCGACTCGCACTTGGCCGGTTTTTTCTCTTTATCTTAGATATCACATTTTATAATTGGGTCCTCTTTGAGCTTAACTACTTAGCCGGAGTTTGTTTTACCGCAATAAACAGTGACGCCTCTATTAGTCTTCACAAAAATCACGATAGCTTTAAAAGTATTATGTGCCAGCAAACCCAGCATTCTTGAAAAAATAAAAGAAATAGGAAAGTATTTTCAGTGCAAATGAGGTGGTATACGGGCAGGCTGAATCAGGCACCGACTGATTACCGAAACCAGCGCTCTGATTAGAGGCTTTCGGCCTTTTCAACTGATTTTACGCAGGAAAGAACTGAAATACCGTTGTCTTAGAAATATAAATAAGTGAATAATATTTGTCCTTATGTTGTTAGGCTTTTTTGGCCTTAGCATAATTTTAAAAATATTGCCTTATTAACTTTGCTTTGCATAAAATATTTTACAAATACATAAGCTCAAGTGGCCATGAGAAGTAGCGCGAAAAGCTGATGACTGTTGGAGCAGAAAAGTTCTAGATTGGAGAACTTTTGATCAAAGACGCAGCGTATGACTTTCACCGACAAGATGGACACTAGGCGACCTTGCAAAGACCGCAGAATCAAACTAGACTGCAAACCGCTAGTGATCAGTCGCTGAGGAAAGCCGTGGGAGTGGCCTCTGTTCAGAAGTAGACGTCCTTTGGCTGATAATGATGTTGCTGATGAATCTGATTAGAAAATAAACTTGATACATACAAACAACTAATCTATTTTATTAATAACAAACAAGAGAGAAAAAAACTATAAACTTAGCTATTCGAAAACGTAACCATTGCCTTGCGGCAAGGAGGCTATGATAAAGAAAGCTGCGTTGCCGCGTTGGATAGCTATGCTACTTCCTTGAGCTCCCTTGGCCGTTACAGATTCTAGATTTAGCAAGACCCAAATATTTTAACGCCAAATGGCGCAAACACATAGTCACCTGCAAGTGAAACGTACTCGAGACGCTTGGCGTTTTCAGCCAACTCGAAGTATCGACACAAATTGTATCCCAAATTTTTAAATAACTTGTCTATTAAATTGCTCAATTGATTGAACATAAAATAATTGGTTTACCATTGTTTACTGAAGTCGATAGTTGAAATATCTTTCATTATTGAACCGAATCATAAAAAGCAAAAGCATTAAAAACAGTCTCCCGTGATATTTACTCTGTGAAAATAACTCTGGGGAACAGGGAAAATATCTTGTTGTTATTATCTGCAAAATATTGCCTGTAAGAAATTCGATAATTGCATTGTTCTCACGCCGCCTCGGGATTGGTTCCCTGAGTTGCGAACTCCGTCGCGAGTTGATAACAGATCGCCTTTATTGAAATTTAATACATGAGCCCTGATAAAGAACCTTCTGTGTGTACATAATGAAGTGTCAATACAGTATGATGTCATTTAATACATTATTTTGATGACGGTTTGATCTAGAAGAGTTCAAACATGATATCATCAATGATATGATCAATCAGGGAGTACAAAACGCTGCCTACTTTTAAACGTAAAGTAAAAGCCTTTTTCCTTTCTCGTTTATAATTTCTATAGTCTTTTATCGTTTTTATCCACTTACTTACTTACGAGAGCCAATGAAGAATAAAAGGAGTACGTTTTATTCTTCATTGGCTCTCGAAACTGCTGGTTGCAACTGATTATGCATTTATTTTTAACCGACTTCAAAAAAGGAGGAGGTTATCAATTCGACTGTATGTTTTTTTTTTTTTTGTATGTTTGTTACCTCATATCTCAGTCGTTTGTAGACCGAATCGAAATTTTTTTTCGCCTACTTAGAGGGTGTACCTTCTAGTTGGTCCCATTTTTTTCATTTTGGGATCTGATGATGGTATCTTGGTGTAATCGAGGGAAACCCTCAAATTTTAAAGGCACGTATAGTGTTTCTTTACTAGAATCTTAATGTTGACGTGTTGTTACGTCTGTTAGTCAACATCTTGTGGGGCTGAGCTGATGGTGGAACTCCTTAACGCTCAGGAGTTCAGTTATTATAATGACGTAACTTATGATTGATAATTTGTAGCTTCTTAACAAAATAGGATCATAAGGTGCAACTCCCCTTCCCTCTCTTAGGTAATCACTAAAAATGAAGAAATAAAATAAACTTTAAAAAAAAAGTAAAAACCGACTTCAAAACCAAAATGCACTAAAAAGTCTTAAATAAACTCTTCACCATTGAAAGGGAAGGAATCCGTTTTAGGCAAACAATTTCTTTTTGGAGTCGGTGCCATCACTTTGACCATCAAGCAATCACAGCACCGACTCCAAAAAGAAATTGTTTGCCTAAAACGGATTCCTTTCCTTTCAATGGTGAAGAGTTTATTTAAGACTTTTTAGTGCATTTTGGTTTTGAAGTCGGTTTTTTACCTATTAATTTATATATATTTTTATGTAAATGTGTTTAACTATGTATTAGTTTATTTTGTATTATGGTGTGTATTTAATGATCATTTATTGACATTTAATTTTATATAATGTGCACTTATCATCTTCTTTTATGTTTCTTTATAAAAACCTGTCCACTTCAAATTTGTTTAAAATAATTTCATCGCCATGCCTCTTCTTTCATTCTTCATGCTTTTCTTTACCTGAAGGTTGTCTGCTAGAAATTGCTACAAGCAATAAGACCGCCTAAATTATACTTATAGCGAATATATATGATACTATCCCGTGTAGTTATTATGTTTATGGTGTGCAATAAAGTATTATTATTATATGGTAGAGCAAGCTAACCTAATTGGAGCCTTTTTACTGTTTTAAAAGTCATTGATTTCAATTTGGCTATGTAAAAAAAATGCTTTACTATTTTACAAACCTTTCTTCTTCGTATTACGAATCAGGCTGTCTATTTCTACCAAAACATTAATAAGGGGTGTAACTTAATTCATGTTATTTTAAAATTCATACACAAGAAACGGTACATACGACAGACTTATAGCTAAAAGCTTTCTCTATTAGTAAACCATAAGTCATAAGAGAAAATATATGCAGCGCGAAGAAAGTAAAGCTTTGCCGTTTCGGCTAGTACATAAAACAAATAACTATTTTTATTTTATTTTATTATATAATTAGGTACACGTAACATTTAACAGACACAAAATGAGTAAAGTAGAGGTAAAAATGACTAAACCTAGACTATAAAACTAAACACGCGTACACAATATGAAATAGATAGAGTGGAAAAAGACACAGACTAAAATAAAATCAAAACAAATAGGACTTACTTTATTATATCTATGACCTTATAAATTACAAAAACATTATTAATAATAAATAAATAAAAGAAAACAAACAAGTAGACAATTAGCACTGATTATGTGCTGGATCGCCCAACCCAATCCAGAACCGCTTTTTTGAATTTGAAATATGAAAATATTTTAAGGACAACTGAACGTCAGGGGTAAACACTGTTATGAAAAAATGACATGTAATTTTTCTATGGGCATTTTTAACGAATCACAGAAGTGCTCAACCTCCACGTCTAAAAAGAACATCTACCAGAACTTCGAACATTCGATATCCAGGCCTAAGAATAGGCGCATAAAAATTCGTCCCAGAATAAGCGGTACCACTAAATCTATTTCAATTATTGTATTGTAGCCATGATGGCACTTCCTGTGATTTGTCACGAGACCGATGGACAAAAGTTTGTTGTTGCGAACACAAATAAACGAAAAACAACTTTTTTACATCACAAAGTAATGACGTAAATTCAGCGGGGCGCTTAATACAAAAGTTGAGATGTATTCGTGTTTATTTTCATGGTCTAAACTGGGAAGTTTAGGTAATTTTATGTCTTATAAAGCTTTCCTGGAAAGGATCATCAGAGTGCGTATTGCGATGCAGCTTTGACAGTTAAGAAGTTCTGTTTAACTGTCAAATTAGCAATTCGTATTGCGATGTCGCATTATATTGGTATTACTCTCTACTCTGTTATATAATATAAAAACATAAATAATAATATTCATAACATTATTATTACCTATATTGATTATATTCGATTACACTGAGTGGGAATTGAACTGCCTGCCTGTGGATTAGGTTGGATCGCAATACGCCCCCAGTAAGCCTAACATGCAAGCCTCAATACCGTTTATCGCGTCAATAAAATTATTAAATTTCCTAAACAAATATTTCATCGCCATGCCTCTTCTTTTATTCTTCATGCTTTTTCTTACCTAAAGGTCGTCTGGCAGAAATTGCTTCAAGCAATAAGACCGCCTAAATTGTACTTATTGCGAATATATTAGATACTATCCTGTGTAATTATTATGTTTATGGTGTGCATTCAAGTATTTTTATTTTTATTATTATGTTATGTCTTTTCCATTCTCGGGACAATGTGGTCCCAGACCTTTGGAAGGCGTACATGGGGCCGAAGCCAACACGCAGAGGCCTGTTTGACAACATTAATCTAAAAGCTTATTAACATGTTTTCCCCGATTGTTTTCACTAGTAAGGCAATACTAATTGCTTTTAAAAACAAATAAATTCATTTAAGTGAGTAAAAACCTGTTTCAATATGGTTAAAATGACGATCGAGAAATTATTCGACTGCTCAGATAAATGATAAATAGACGCGCATCTTTGACTACACTGCGACTTTTAGCATCGATGCAGTCGCGTGATAACAACGATACAGATGCTTAAGCGCGTTAGTATCGATTTGTCAGTATCATTTGATCAGTATATATTTGGCAATTTCCAGCTTCTATATTGCGACTGTAATCGATACAAAAAGTAGCGCAGTATGTAAAGGTTGACATTTTGCGACTGCATTGCTGCTAAAAGACGCAATTGTGTAAAGTCTTAGGCCTGCTGATCAGAAAAATCTAATAAAACAAGTTGAGAATTAAAATGAGCAAACGGAGATCACCTTGTTTCCCTCTAAAAATTGCCGCTTCCTGTCAAGCAGTGTAAATAATAAAGTTCCTTTAAAACTTACAAGCTATACAAACCCTATCATGAATCCTTTTGAAATTATACAGATAGTAAATCCCTAACAATAGAAGACGCGTTAGGTGTATTGGTTAGCGCTCCTGACTATTACGCCGGCCGTCGCTGATTCAAATCCCGCAAGGGGCAAATGTTTGTATGATGAGCACGAACATTTGAGTATTTATGGGAGGCGCCCCCATCATCTAGTATTCGTTACACAAGGGAGAATATTCCTAACGTCTTAACCACGACAATTGGCACGGTAATGTTATGTCTACAGTATTGTAACTTCATACAAACGGACGACGCGCGAGCTATACCTACTCGCTCGGATGTCGGCATGCGCTCGGCATGCTACAGTCGCGGACGTGCCGCAGTGACGACCGGACGGTGTGTTGGTTTTTAATCAGTAACCGCGCGAATTTTTACTATAAATAAGGACATAAGTACAAGTAGCTATTTAATATGGCAAGAAGAATATATTGTGCTGTTTTTGGTTGAATTCTTCAATAACGCACCAAATGATAATTTTTTTTCGATTACCTGGAAACTCCGAAAGGTAAGACTATAAAATAATAAGACTTACTATTAGGTAAGTAGGTACCTACTTACTACGTAATTTGTGTCTTGTGTCTTAATGGATTGGTATTTCCTTTTTCCCGAGAACCGACTTCAAAAAAAGGACGTTATCAATTCAATGTATGTATGTAATATTGTTGGAATTGTACCATTTTTGCGTATGTTAATCTATACTACCTTCTGAACACGTGTGCCAAATATTATTCATGTTTGTATGTATGTAATATTTGTATGTATGAATGTATATATGTATGTTTGTCCACGAGTTTTTCGAAAACTTTCTATTCAATTCACGAAGTATTTTATGTTATCATATTAATATTTCATATTGTTTTTATTTATTTATCTATTAGTATCTGTAATATTAGATAACAAATCTCTTTATTAATAACAAACAAGAAAAAATTAAACTAAGACATGCAACATAAAAAAATTACTTAATATTAATACCTATTCAAACACGAAACCATTTCCTTGCGGCAAGGAGGCTATGATGCTGGCTGCGTTGCCGCGTTGGATAGCTATGCTGATCCTTTGGGCTAGGAACCAGCCAGCTTTATTATTGGCTGTTAAAGAATTTAATTTTGGCGCAATTTTTCTAAACAGTAATTTAGCAGAGGGTCCCCACGGCCCAAATGTTTCAACGCCAAACGGCGCAAACACATAATCACTTGCAAGTGAAACGTACTTGCGACGCTTGGCGTTTTCAGCCAACTCCGCTGCTGCTCCAGCTTTAATGGCTGATTCTCTGAGATGGGAAGGGGCCAAAGTATCGACACAAGTTGCATCCCAAACTAAGGCCCGACCCCGTTCCCAGGGAATAAGCGTTAGGCCATCGGGTCTCTTGCCATCATCACGGACCAAACCACGTGGTTCCAACGTGGAAGGAACATTAATGGTCGCAAGAGCTCTTCTGATGGCGTCATTAAGGGTAGCGTGACGGGCAAAACGCCCAGCGCTTTGCTGGCAACAAAGGCAGTGGAGACCAAATTTATCAACCTCCTTGCCACATGGACACGTAAAAATTTCACATATAGGGGTACCAAGGCGGAGACCCACACACACCCGGAAAGACTCACTATCGAAAAGAGTGCCCAAATTTTTCGACGGTAAAGCATGAAGCCAATGACCAGAATCTTTGCAGGAAACTGCCAAGAGCCTTGCGCGACCACTGTCACTGACGGAATTTTGAAGTAAATAATTGAAGGTCTCTCTCGCAAGAGGGACATCCCAAAGTTTTTGCTGGTGACGATCCTTTGGGATGTCTTCTCTAGGACAGAGGCCTTGCCAAAACTCCTCCGCCTCTCTCACCTCAGAAAGTTGGCGAGGATGTTCAAAGATTTTTCCGGCTAAAACGGAAGTGCTATGCAAAGAGGAGAGAAAAGCGGGGAGGGCTATACTAGAAATTTGGCGAATTCCGATACCACCAAAACGAATAGGAAGCGAAGCCTGAGCCCAAGAATTATTATCGAAATGTAAATTTAAAATTTTTTCCAAACTATTTTTAAGGGTGGTGTCAAATAGTTTTAAATAATTATTTTTTTTCCAGATAGGACTAGCACGTAAGAAATATGTAAATTTAGGCACAAAAAGACACGATTTAAGAATAGTAAATGCAATGTGTGAATTTAGGTGTTCTAATCTAGGGGCTGAAAGGGTGAAATCATTCAATTTTTTATCTAGAAAAGGTTCGATGCTGGCATCAAGAAGAGGGGCACCCAGGAGGCAAAGCGATTCAGAATTCAGAATTTTGATGTTAGGAGCAAGGGAATTGAATTTATCAATGATTGCCTGACGGGAACCAGACGAAACGTGATCATTAATAAAAAGTTCACATTTTGAAAGGTTCAGTTCCAAGCCTAATTTCTTAAATCCTTCTATAATCTGGACAAGGTCTTGGAAAACAACATCTGCTTTGCCTCCAAAGGACCCGTCATCCAGATACCAGGCATTACATTTAGAATTTAAGGATGAAATGACAGGATGGATGCCTAAACTAAAAAGGGCTGGACCTAAAGGGTCGCCTTGCTGAACACCGACTGCAGAAACAATTGAATGTTCATTGTAAAGTAATTTTGATTGATTATTGTAACACTGAAAAACAAAGGGATAAATCTGTGGAGTGTGAGTCTGAACTTCATTCAGCAAGACAGACCTGTCAAGAGAATTGAAAGCATTCTTCACATCAACTTTCAAAAAAACTTCAGATTCGTCACAGGAGAGGAAATTGCGAGTGGAATGAACCACGGCCTCGCAACCTCCCTTACTGCCGAAACCAAGTTGAATGGGTTGAAAATACTCTTTCAAAGGAGAAAAAAGATCACGACAGGCTAATTTGGCTGCAAGACGACGAAACGTTGAGCCAATAGCAATCGATGATCGATGATGTCCCGCTAGTTGAAAACTCGCTGCAGGAGCTTAACCACCACTGCAGAGTTGCATCCCTGTCAGTCTTTTATAGGCTGCACTTTGGCCACTGTGCAAATGAACTGCATAATCTTGATCCGCCAGCTCCGTTGCATCACAGGGGGACCATACGTAGGCTAGCGCACCATCCCTATGTTGTTGACATTCCACCTGCTCCAAGAGATGACCAAGAGATTTTCATTTATTTCATTTATTTATTCATGCATGCATACTAGGTGTTACAAACTTACATAGGTGATATATATATGTTCATTAAGTGCACTTTTAACCTAGTTACCCAGGAGGTATAGCACTTTGAGGCAGCTTAAAAGTAAAGGTAAGTAAATTATACTACATGTTATAAAATATAGATACTTAAGAATTAGTTAAAAATTACTTAAGAATATAGAGCAGACTTTTTATTTTATTTTCTGTCACTTTTTAATGCGTGCAGCCAGGAAATGGATTTCAGAGAATGGAAGGCAAGAGTGAACAGGCTGCTGCTAAGCATATATGCACCTGACATGCATATGCATGCATCGGTGCTTAGCAAAGAAAAAAAACATAAACCTTTGTGTTTACTACAATAATTTGATCGATACCTGTGTTGCCATCCTTGTCTTGCGGTGCGCGCTCCTACACACATCATTTTGAAAACTTACCCATTTTTGCTTGTTTGAGAACCCTGTAAAGTAGTCGTTTTCGAGACGTTGTGCCCTTGACACTAACTGACGTACCAGGACTCAATTTCCTCCCTAACTCCCTAAACCTCCCTAACGTTTTTTGCCCCACCATGTTAAATCCACTGCCGATCTCGAACACTTTCTATGTTCTATGTCCACCGTTTTTAGGGTTTCGCAGCCGAATGGCAAAAAACGAAACTCCAACGTCTAACTAAGCGAGTGAAAATTAGGAAAAAATATATAATGTAGATCTTGACAAACAGTTTCACTGAAAATTAGTTTGAACGAAATTGAACTAATAGTTTTTAAGATAGAGCACATTTTCAATAACCGCAAACATAACTTTGGTATTCATACAAATACTATGAAAAACAAAGTTATATTTGCTGTCAACCAAATATTGTGGTATTTTGGATAAATGGAAGTAAGTAGATCTCTAATTCAGTTAAATTTGGAACGGAGTCGGACTCGCACTTAGCCGGTTTTTAGTTTTTTTTTTTTTTTAAATCCTAGCCTCCCACTATACTTTATGATTAGTTGCGGGATTCAGTCAGTGTCTTTTTCTTTATTTTAGTGACTTCTAAAAGTTATTTTTAGGGTTCCGTAGCCGAATGGCAAAAAACGGAACCCTTATAGTTTCGTCAAGTCTGTCTGTCTGTCTGTCTGTCTGTCTGTCTGTCTGTCTGTCTGTCCGTCCGTATGTCACAGCCAATTTATTCTGTAACTATAAGCATAACACTGTTGAAATTTGGTAGAGAGATGTATCCTGTTAACCGCTTTACGATTCTTATACAAAAAATAAAAAATAATGATATTTAAGGGGGGGCTCCCATACATGAAACTAAAACCGCAAAAAATTTTTTTGTCAAACCTATGCGTGTAGGTTTCTATGGATAGGGCTTTTAAAATGACATAGAGGTTCCTAAAACCGTTTTCTTTTAAAGTCTAACGTTTCTTAGACGCTTCCAAAGTAGAAAGATGGGCGTCCCCCCATCTAACTTCTAAACTAATCAAGTGTAAATTTTGAAAAAAATATATAATATAGATCATAACAATTACTTTCAACGAAAATTGGTTCGGACGGGATCGAACGAGAAATTTATGAGATATAGCACTTTTTCAACAACCGCAAACATAACTTTGTTCTTCATACAAACACTATGAAAAACAAAGTTGTATTTGCTGTCAACAAAATAGTGGTATTTTAAAATATAGTATATTTTAAAATACCACAAAATATAGTGTATTACTAAGTGGAAGTAAGTGGATTGCCTAATTCAGTTAACGTTGGCACGGAACCCTCAGTGCGCGAGTCCGACTCGCACTTGGCCGGTTTTTTCTCTTTATCTTAGATATCACATTTTATGATTGGGTCCTCTTTGAGCTTAACTACTTAGCCGGAGTTTGTTTTACCGCAACAAACAGTGACGCCTCTATTAGTCTTCACAAAAATCACGATAGCTTTAAAAGTATTATGTGCCAGCAAACCCAGCATTCTTGAAAAAATAAAAGAAATAGGAAAGTATTTTCAGTGCAAATGAGGTGGTATACGGGCAGGCTGAATCAGGCACCGACTGATTACCGAAACCAGCGCTCTGATTAGAGGCTTTCGGCCTTTTCAACTGATTTTACGCAGGAAAGAACTGAAATACCGTTGTCTTAGAAATATAAATAAGTGAATAATATTTGTCCCTATGTTGTTAGACTTTTTTGGCCTTTGCAAAGTCTTAAAAATATTTAATTTTGCTCTGCATAAAATATTTTATAAATACATTTAAATGAAAACACTATCTAGGAAATAATAATGTGTTATCAAAAAAAAATGTTTGACTTAATACGTTCAGCACTTATGCCTCTACTTCAACATAAGATCCGCTCACATCGATATAAATTATAGTTAATTCATAATAAATAATCTGATTAGCTAAGTTTCGGTAACGGACATAGCCTTGAGAATCAGTAAGCTCAAGTGGCTATAAGAAGTAGCGCGAAGAGCTGATGACTGTTGGGGCAGAAAAGTTCTAGATTGGAGAAATTTTGATCAGATACGCAGCGTTTAACGTTCACCGACAAGATGGACACTAGACGGCCTTGCAAAGATCGCAAAATCAAACTAAACTGTAAACCGCTAGTGATCGGTCGCTGTGGAAAGCCGTGGGGGAGGCTTCTGTTCAGAAGTAGACGTACTTTGGCTGATAATGATGTTGCTGATGAATCTGATTAGAAAATAAACTTGATACATACAAACAACTAATCTATTTTATTAATAACAAACTAGAATAAAAAATAACCTTAAACTTAGCTATTCGAAAACGTAACCATTGCCTTGCGGCAAGGAGGCTATGATGGAGAAGGCTGCGTTGCCGCGTTGGATAGCTATGCTAATTCCCTTAAGCTGGAAACCAGCCAGCTTCATTATTGGCGTTACAGATTTTAGTTTTAGCGCATTTTTTCTATGCAGCAATTTAGTCCCCAAGGCCCAAATATTTGAACGCCAAACGGCGCAAACACATAGTCACTTGCAAGTGAAACGTACTCGATTGGCGTTTTCAGACAACTCCGCCGCTGCTCCAGCTTTATAGGCTGATTCTCTGAGATAGGAGGGGGCCAAAGTATCGACACAAATTGTATTCCAAAATTTTAAAAAACCTTTTTAAATGAATAGCTCAATTGATTGAATATAAAATAATTGGTTTACCATTGCTTATGGAAATCGATAGTTGAAATGAGTTTAATTATTGAACCGAATCATAAAAAGCAAAAGCATTAAAAACAGTCTCCCGTGATATTTACGCTGTGAAAATAACTCTGGAGAACAGGGAAAATATCTTGTTGTTATTATCTGCAAAATATTGCCTGTAAGAAATTCGATAATTGCATTGTTCTCACGCCGCCTCGGGATTGGTTCCCTGAGTTGCGAACTCCGTCGCGAGTTGATAACAGATCGCCTTTATTGAAATTTAATACATGAGCCCTGATAAAGAACCTTCTGTGTGTACATAATGAAGTGACAATACAGTATGATCTCATTTAATACATTATTTTGATGACGGTTTGATCTAGAAGAGTTCAAACATGATATCATCAATGATATGATCAATCAGGGAGTACAAAACGCTGCCTACTTTTAAACGTAAAGTAAAAGCCTTTTTCCTTTCTCGTTTATAATTTCTATAGTCTTTTATCGTTTTTATCTACTTACTTACTTACGAGAGCCAATGAAGAATAAAAGGAGTACGTTTTATTCTTCATTGGCTCTCGAAACCGCTGGTTGCAACTGATTGTGCATTTATTTTTACCTATTTATTTATATATATTTTTATGTAAATGTGTTTAAATATGCATTAGTTTATTTTGTATTATGGTGTGTATTTAATGATCATTTATTGACATTTAATTTTATATAATGTGCACTTATCATCTTCTTTTATGTTTCTTTATAAAAACCTGCCCACTTCAAATTTGTTTAAAATAATTTCATCGCCATGCCTCTTCTTTCATTCTTCATGCTTTTCCTTACCTGAAGGTTGTCTGCAAGAAATTGCTACAAGCAATAAGACCGCCTAAATTATACTTATAGCGAATATATATGATACTATCCCGTGTAGTTATTATGCTTATGGTGTGCAAAAAAATATTATTATTATATGGTAGAGCAAGCTAACCTAATTGGAGCCTTTTTACTGTTTTAAAAGTCATTGATTTCAATTTGGCTATGTAAAAAAAATACTTTACTATTTTACAAACCTTTCTTCTTCGTATTACGTATCAGGCTGTTTATTTCTACCAAAACATTAATAAGGGTGTAACTTAATTCATGTTATTTTAAAATTCATACACAAGAAACGGTATACGACAGACTTATAGCTAAAAGCTTTCTCTATTAGTAAACCATAAGTCATAAGAGAAAATATATGCAGTGCGAAGAAAGTAAAGCTTTGCCGTTCCGGCTAATACATAAAATAACCATTTTTATTTTATTTTATTATATAATCAGGTACACGTAACATTTAACTGACACAAAATGAGTAAAGTAGAGGTAAAATTGACTAAACCTAGACTATAAAACTAAACATGCGTACACAATATGAAAAAGATAGAGTGGAAAAAGACACAGACTAAAATAAAATCAAAACAAATAGGACTTACTTTATTATATCTATGACCTTATAAATAACAAAAACATTATTAATAATAAATAAATAAAAGAAAACAAACAAGTAGACAATTAGCACTGATTATGTGCTGGATCGCCCAACCCAATCCAGAACCGCTTTTTTTAAATGATACGAACATATTTTAAGGACAACTGAACGTCAGCGGGCGAAGTCTGATGCAATAATTTTGACATTTCGCGTAGACAATTTCAATTTTATGATTTTCTAATTCATTAAATATCATTTTAAATTAAATAAAAAATGTAGCTTGTATGTTTAATAAATCTTAAAAAATATTTGTAATTTTTAAGCTTGATTCGAAAATTCTTCTCGATCAATAAATACACGAAAACATTAATTTTGTTACGGCATTTTTCGAGCGCCACCTGGTGGTTTTACAGGGAACTATGTCGAGACTTCCGACATGGGTAAACACTGTTATGGAAAAATGACATGTAATATTTCTATGGGCATTTTTAACGAATCACAGAAGTGCTCAACCTCCACGTCTAAAAAGAACATCTACCAGAACTTCGAACATTCGATATCCAGGCCTAAGAATCTAGGCGCATAAAAATTCGTCCCAGAATAAGCGGTACCACTAAATCTATTTCAATTATTGTATTGTAGCCATGATGGCACTTCCTGTGATTTGTCACGAGACCGATGGACAAAAGTTTGTTGTTGCGAACACAAATAAACGAAAAACAACTTTTTTACATCACAAAGTAATGACGTAAATTCAGCGGGGCGCTTAATACAAAAGTTGAGATGTATTCGTGTTTATTTTCATGGTCCAAACCGGGAAGTTTAGGTAATTTTATGTCTTATAAAGCTTTCCTGGAAAGGATAATCAGAGTGCGTATTGCGATGCAGCTTTGACAGTTAAGAAGTTCTGTTTAACTGTCAAATTAGCAATTCGTATTGCGATGTCGCATTATATTGGTATTACTCTGTAATATAATATAAAAACATAAATAATAATATTCATAACCACATATTAGGTACCTATATTGATTATATTCGATTACACTGAGTGGGAATTGAACTTCCTGCCTGTGGATTAGGTTGGATCGCAATACGTCTAAGTAAGCCTAACATGCAAGCCTCAATACCGTTTATTGCGTCAATAAAATTATTACATTTCCTAAACAACATGAAAAATATTTCATCGCCATGCCTCTTCTTTTATTCTTCATGCTTTTCCTTACCTAAAGGTCGTCTGGAAGAAATTGCTTCAAGCAATAAGACCGCCTAACATTTTACTTATAGCGAATATATTAGATACTATCCTGTGTAATTATTATGATTATGGTGTGCATTCAAGTATTTTTATTATATTATGTTCTGTCTTTTCCATTTTCGGGACCATGTGGTCCCGGACCTTTGGAAGGCGTGCATGGGGCCGAAGCCAACACGCAGAGGCCTGTTTGACAACATTAATCTTTAAGCTTATGAACATGTTTTCCCCGATTGTTTTCACTAGTAAGGCAATACTAATTGCTTTTAAAAACAAATAAATTCATTTAAGTGAGTAAAAACCTGTTTCAATATGGTTAAAATGACGATCGAGAAATTATTCGACTGCTCAGATAAATGATAAATAGACGCGCATCTTTGACTACACTGCGACTTTTAGCATCGATGCAGTCGCGCGTTTTAAAAACGCGCTTCACCATCGCGACTCACGCAATGAACAGATTTAATTTAGCATCGATGCAGTCGCGCAACAACAACGATACAGATGCTAACGCGCGTTAGTATCGATTTGTCAGTATCATTTGATCAGTATATATTTGACAATTTCCAGCTTCTATATTGCGACTGTAATCGATTCAAAAAGTAGCGCAGTGTGTAAAGGTTGACATTTTGCGACTGCATTGCTGCTAAAAGACGCAATTGTGTAAAGTCTTAGGCCTGCTGATCAGAAAAATCTAATAAAACAAGTTGAGAATTAAAATGAGCAACGGAGATCTCCTTGTTTCTCTCTAAGAATTGCCGTTTCCTGTCAAGCAGTGTAAATAATAAAGTTCCTTTAAAACTTACAAGCTATACAAACCCTATCATGAATCCTTTTGAAATTATACAGATAGTAAATCCCTAAGAATAGAAGACGCGTTAGGTGTATTGGTTAGCGCTCCTAACTATTACCCCGGCCGTCGCTGATTCAAATCCCGCAAGGGGCAAATGTTTGTATGATGAGCACGAACATTTGAGTATTTATGGGAGGCGCCCCCATCATCTAGTATTCGTTACACAAGGGAGAATATTCCTAACGTCTTAACCACGACAATTGGTGTGTTGTCTAGCGCATATTTATGTATTTAGAAACAAACAGAGTTACCTAATACATCTATACTGTGTATATGTACACTTATAGAAACTGCCAGTCTTTACCCTTAAGCTGTAAGGGTTGGATATACTATCTTTTACCTATAAAAAAACATACTTTCGAATTGGTAACCTTCTCCTTTTTTGAAGTCGGTTAAAAACAGTAAAAGAGCTGTCAAACTCTATACGAGAAATATGGTTGAAGCCAGTAACTATGGGTTATGGTTGTAATTAAAGTCAGATGTTGCACCAAGATTAGGTAAGTAAGGAAAAGACCGAAATCTGAAATAAGAAACCAAGAATCCAGCACGAGCGGGATTTGAACCCACGACCTCTAACGAACCAGACCGATGCTCTAAACAAGTCACGAGAAAAAAAAAGGTCTCGTATGAATACGTTATTACTTATTACACAGTGGCAAAATAGTATGGGTAGAAAGCGTTTAGCGTTAGCCCAGTTCGCCAGAGGTCGCGGAGTCAAATCCTACTCGTGTTTATTTTTTGGTTTCTTATTTCATCTTAAAAGATAAGATAAAAAGATCGTCTTATAAGAATAAAAATAAACACTGTAAGTGTTACAAATATTCAAACGAAAGAAATCTGGCCAATTACTTATGACTAGACGTGGCAGAGAATATCATAATGCACAAATAAAAAACACTTTGTCACAACTGTTCTAAATGAAATTCTTCCTCTGTGAGAGCTTGGAAAAGGCTCTGCAAGCGGAGACGAAAATAGAGCGTTTGTAAATAGCATGCAGTGATTAGTCCGCCACTTGACCGCGGAGTCACTCGGGACTGTAGAGTGACCATGTTTTTATTTTTATTTTATCGAAATGGATTTGCTCTTGACTCTAGACGAGACATAAACTGGTCTCAGACAGAGTCGACGATGGAGTGAGCTTACCCAGAAGACGCCTGTTCACTATAAATTTGAAGGTCTTTGTGCTGTGTGCGTTTTGCAACACTGATGCAGGTAGATAGTTTCAATTTTTTAAACTTATCGTTATCTATATTTTGTTAGTTTGCGATAGCTAAAGTCAGTCATTAGACTTGAGCGTAACATCTGACTTTTAATGAATCATTCCGTTTTACAATGAATCTTCGGAATAGGTCCCTAGACAGAAGTCATAAAAGTCATTTATTTTTGCAAATAGGCCCTCTGGGGACACTTTAATACGTCTTAATATAAACCCTACCACAGCTTCGGGACAATTGTGGGCTAGTGCTGAGAAGAAGCTGCGCAACAAACTCTGTCACTATTGTCAATGCCTCTTTTCAAAAGGTTTACAATGTTTGTAGTATTCATGCAAGTCCATACATTATTACCTTATAAATAATCATCTACTTTATAATACCCTTTCGTCATAAGGGTTTCTTTAATAACAGTTTAAAAATTATTAACTGGTAAGTTTATAATGTGTTCTGGTAGTTTATTGAAAAAGTTTATACCTTTCCCCATGAAAGAATTACCAACCTTTCGAAGCCTAAATTGTGGAATAGCAAGCTTATCCTTATTCCTAGTATTATATTTGTGTATGTCACTATTTTTCGTGAATGAATGTATTTTTTCCCTACATACATTAAATTTTCGTAAATATACTGAGAGGCTAGAGTTAATATTCTAATTTCTTTAAACACCTCTCGTAAGGAATCTTGAGGTTTAAGATTATAAATAGCTCGCACGGCTCTTTTTGTAACACAAAAATTGTCTCTACATCAGCAGCCGCGCCTCACAGTAAAATGCCGTAGGACATCAAGCTATGGAAATAACTAAAATAAACTAACCTTGCAGACATGATCTATTATACACAAAAATCAGCAGCGTAGTTGATTACGGCTCAAAAACATAATAATCCTGTAATGAAGTTATTAAGTAAAAAATGTTACAAAAAAGGTGTGAAGCCACGTAGTTGACACGGAGTGAATTAATTCAGTGACGTAGTATACAAGTGTTTGGACCGGCAAACAATATCAGGAAAGGATTCTTTCGGTTTACTGTAGATATCTCAACACGGTTAAAGTGTCTGTCTTTTATCTGAGTTGCACCCTTAAAGTTTTGGGTGGATGCAGAATATATATTGAAATGAATGGAGGGAACGCTATGTAATTCCGAAAAATTCAGAAAATAGCGCAAGGAATGTGACTCAAAGGAAGAAATGTGACTCAAATCGGTATTTGGTTGATATTTCATTGAAACTGCGGCCATAACCAACTCGCAAGCAAGCAAGTCGGCGCCTCGAGGTAAGTAACGTGCAGTGCCATCTCTTAGCAGATATTGGAACTAATGCGTTATAAACAAAGGTTTGTTACAATCCAGATTTTTATCATTTACTTGCAACTATTTACATAATCAATCATTTGATTAGTCGGTAAGCCGCAGTCGGTAAAAAGCTCAAATTTAACGTAATATTCTTATTTAATTTGCATTTTTATATGTAAAATAGTACTAATGGTCACCCTACCCACCGTGTAAGCCATCCTTCTCCCACGCGATACAATACAGACGTAAATTGCACCCGTCCTTGTCTCTGATGTAATTACGTAGTGCAACTTTTCCGCTGCACTTTCATGTGACTGATTGTGAACGACTAACTTAAGTATAGAAAAAAAACTTAATATAAATAGATGTTTGTTTTAAAATTTATATCGTAAATGAAATGTGACAGTGCAATAACTTTTCTAAACTAATAAAATAGTTTATTTATTTGGCCAAAAAGCAATTGGCAAACATTACTATCTATCACAAAATATACCTATATGTATAGGCAGGATTGTTTAAAAATATGCCCTAAATATGTTAACAAACATAATCTGTTATCTATTCAACTATCTATATAGGTTTGCTTGTATTTTTTTCACCATACTTCGTTGTTGAAAAATGCAAACAGTTGAAATAAATAAATAATCTTTCCATTAAAAATGTTGATTATTACATTGCAACAATTTCTATGCTGATGCCTTGAACCCAAGTGGCCCTTTAGCCTCTTTTTTCTGTTTAAACGGTCTCTGTTGATGTCAATAGAATAAAAACTGGAGTTTTTCAGTGAAAAGATTTGTAAGTAGGTTGGCAACATTGTAGCCGGCGATTACATATGGACGGGGTTATAACTTAGGTTCAAGTTAAATCGACCCAAAGAAGACGTCTTTATGACTTACTAGCGGTCTCCTGTAACTACATCTACCTACTTGTTTCGATTTGAAAATTAGGTAAGTATAACACATTTTTAGGCTTCCGTAGCCGAATGACAAAAAACGGAACCCTTATAGTTTCGTCACGTCTGTCTGTCTGTCTGTCTGTCTGTCTGTCCGTCCATATGTCACAGCCATTTTATTCTGTACATACCTATAAGCATCACACTGTTGAAATTTGGTAGGAAGGTGAATCCTGTTAACCGCTTTACGATTCTTATAAAAAAAAGATATTTAAAGGGGGGGGGCAACACATAAAACTAAAACCGAAAAAAATTTTTTACTCAAAACTTTGGGTGTGGTGTGTCTATGGATAGGTATGGAGATGTTTCTTAAACCATTTTCTTTTAAAATCTAACGTTTTAGAGATAGACGCTTCCAAAATGGTAAAATGGGCGTCCCCCAATCTAACTTCTAAACTAAGCGAGTGTAAATTTTGAAAAAATACATAATGTAAATCTTAACAAATACTTTCAACAAAAATTGGTTTGAACGAGATCGAACTAGTAGTTTTTGAGATATTGCACATTTTCAAAAACCGCCACCGCAAACATAACTTTGTTCTTCATACAAACACTATGACAAACAAAGTTATATTTGCTGTCAAGAAAATATTTTGGTATTTTAGCTAAGTGAATTAGTTAAAGTTGGCACCGAACCCTCAGTGCGCGAGTCCGACTCGCACTTGGCCTGTTTTTTTTTTATTCAGATCAGAGTAGATTTAATAAGCTATTTACAAATTCGTTTCGAGGAATTGTACAACTTAGGTGGTTTTATCGCTATAAGCGATCTCTTCCAGACAACCTCTGGGTAAAAAATAATGAACTCATTATGTGCGTTAAAAATCAAGACATTCATTAATCCATTAAATTAATAATATAATTATATAAAACATACATATAGGTATATATTGGTGTCCCAATAAGAACGTGCCGAACTGAAACTGGAGATAGCTTAGCCATAGATCTTTCAAATAATAATATCATGACTCTAATAAAAGTGTCATAGTTTGAGATATAATGCCTCATTTTAATATTTATGTTGTATGAAAAAAACAAGCAAGTAGCATTATATCCCGAACCATGACACCTTCATATGATTCATGTTAATTTTATTAAATAGGTCTTTTGCTAAACTAACATCAGTGCCGAACTGACGTTCGGCACGCTCTTTTTGGGACATCCTGTATACTTATACACATATATTATTAAATACAATCGTAAAAAGAACATTCAAAATACATAATTACAAATATACAAATTATTATAATATTTAGGGTGGCAAAAACAGAGACGTCCATTTTTTTTATTTATTCTTTACATCCAGGGCTATACATTTAAAAAGACTAAGACACGAATAAGACTTAGTCCTATACCTAGCTTTCGAAACAAACAAAAAAAAAATTAAACATAGAGCCTGCTAAGAATAAAACAATTGACACTAGTACAACTCGTACACTGCTCTATCAAGAGCACAGGACTGCAGACCCAAATAAATCAAATTCACTACAAATACAAACTAGTGTTGAAATACTATCGATAGTTTTATAATGTCGACAGTCATCATCATTTCATCATCATTATCAGCCAAAGGACGTCCACTGCTGAACATAGGCCTCCCCCACGGCTTCCCACAGCGTCCGATCACTAGCGATCTGCATCCAGTTTGATCCTGCGATCTTTATAAGGTCGTCTGTCCATCTTGTTAGTGGACGTCATACGCTGCGTCTTTGGTCGAAGGGTCTCTAATCTAGAACATTCCTGCCTCAACGGCCATCAGTTCGTCGCGCTGTGTGCCCTACCAATTGCCACTTGAGCTTACTGATTCTCGAGGCTATGTCCGTTACCTTAGTTCTCCTACGTATCTCCTCATTTCTGATTCGATCCCGTAGAGAAACACCCAGCATAGCCCTCTCCATCGCTCGTTGTGTGATTTTGAGCTTCTTTATGAGGCCCATAGTTAAAAACCATGTTTCGGATCCGTATTTCATCACTGGTAACACACATATCGACAGTGCGACTTTTATATCACACTTTGTATAGACAAAAAAACCTTGGGAGCTCGTCTCACTGTACTTTGAGATTTATGAAACAGAGTGCACATCCACTAGTGGTGTTACCAACAATTTGTAATCGAGAAATGGTTAGTAAGACCAAATCAGGGATGCAAAATAAAAAACATTAAAACATGCAAGCAGTTTATCAACAGTTATTTTTTCTTAATTTTTACGTCATGTTAAAAATATCACACAAAAGAAAGACGTGAGAACAATCATTTAAACATACGATGAACACAAAATGACGTTATTTCTGTTATAGTTTTTTTTATAAAGACACATGGGTATATCGATAGGTTTTCGCAAGACTATTAAAGAACTAGGTCTCAGCAGGCGACTGCTTTTGCCAAATGTATTGGGTGTTTGTGTTATTTACGAGCATTTGTTGAACGTTGTAGCCTGTTCTGTTAGAAACGTTTGTGTAGAGCTTTCTATAAAAAAAATGTGTTTCTTTTATTTGTTGTTCATTATCAAACTGTCTATGGGCCTCATAAGTGAGCTCAAAATTACACAACGAGCGATGGAGCGGGCTATGCTCGGTGTTTCTCTACGAGATAGAATCAGAAATAAGGAGATACGTACGGTACGGTACGAAGAACTAAGGTAACGGACATAACCTTGAAAATCAGTAAGCTTAATTCGCAGTGAGCAGGGCACATAGCGCGAAGAACTGATAGCCGTTGGCGCAGAAAAGTTCTAGATTGGAGACCTTTCGACCAAAAGCGCAGCGTGGGACGTCCACCGACAAGATTAATGGACGACCTTGTTAAGATCGCGGGATCACACTGGATGCAGACCGCTTGTGATCGGTCGCTGTGGAAAACTGTGGAGGAGGCCTATGTTCAGCAGTGGACGTCCTTTGGCTGATAATGATGATGATGATGACATTATCAAAAAGCATGTCACCTAAGTGGTTTCTCGGTTGTAGCTACCTAATTGTTGTTTTTTGCTTAGGATTTTTTGTCATTAAAATATTTCTTCTTGATTTTTTATTCAATTGGAATACACATTGTGCTGCGCTCGGCTCGAGTCGGCAAAAATGCTTTCCTAACATTCTCGGTGCTGCGGGCGCGCTGCAGTATCTAAAACTGGATTTGATTGTATTTTCAATCACACATGTGGATTTAAAAAAACATTTTTATTAAGATTACTAATTAAGAGGATTGCACCATTATTTTTGTCCTAAATAAAAAACAAATCAAAGCATAAACGATATATACTGAGAGGGAATAATCCTTCAATTAGTAAGAGGACCTAATCATGGAGTGATAAAATAAACTGTGCTTCGTCACAATTACTTATGTTTAAAGTGGCTTTCTAAGTACCTCATGAATGATCTGAAATCAAAAAGAAGGCATGTTAATTAAGAATTGACTACAGCAGTGCCTAACTCTCGGTAAATCATACGAGTACTCGAAATAAAACACTATATGACAAACACAAACATATTTGTTTGAAACATTTCCCAACGTTTCAAACACGTCTAAAACGTTTTTGCTTATTTTTGTTATCCAACAATCGTGCAATCGCAACATGATTTAAGTTATGTTTGCTCAACTGTTAACTTCAAATCGAGTCTTGAATATTTAATTTCAATTTTTTCACAAAAATTATATTGAATAACTCATCCGAAAGGCAAAGGCATAATTACCAAGTCAAATAGCATCAAAATTGCTACAAATCATATTTTAATTTACGGTGTTCGCTCGGTAGGCCGAAAAATGCACACTTTATAACCTATCAATGCGGGAATTGTTTGTGGAAATGCGAAAGCTGGCAACACAGCTGTTATTTATAGACGGTCCGATGGAAATATTGGCATATTTTTGTGATTTTCACGCTGGCAACACCCGTTGATTTGTGGTTCGCGAGCGTGGCAAACGTAAACAAGTGTTATATTCCGTTCGGTTGAAATAAAATGTCTGATAGTTGTAACGGTAGAAGTAAAAGGCATGAAAGGTACATTGTCGGCAATGCATTCCTCTTGAGGGCAAAATACTTAAATTTAATAAGTCAAAGACTTGGAAAACGAGATCAAGTACACATGTATGTATGTGCGTTATTGCATTTTAATAGTACATTATGATACAAGTGTGCTAAGTTGACCATTATATACAAGGCGATATTGTGTGCGCATGAGCGAAAGCGAGGGCGCCATAAGAAATCCGCGTATATTATGGTCACAGGCACACGTGTTTCATACGACGTTTTCAACACACTTGCGAGGAAGAAACAATACTCCAATTATTTACGAAAAATGCGCGCCATTTTTCGTTCGTGTTTTTTTTTCTTGTCGCGATACCGATGCGCGCGACAGGCTGAGGTGCGAACTAAATCGGCCAACAGCCAGCGTTAAAAATGTAATAATTCGTGTTTAAAACACAAAATACAAAAAAAATTAAATGGATTTGAGTTATTTTTTAGTTATAAAGCTGTATTAACCTCGTTACGTATGTCCGGCGGAGTAAATAATAGTTTTTTTTTTTTCATTTTCTTCACTTGAAGTAGACATTTTCATTAATATTAAACTTTATAATTAATCCAAACTTCGTCACAGCCGACAATTATTATGATTTAAGAAAAATGGCGCGTTGTTTTTTTTTCTTGCTGCGATACAGATGCGCGCGCAAGGCTTAGGCGCGAAGTAGATCGGCCAAAAGCCAAGATTAAAAATGTAATAATTCGTGTTTAAAACACAAATCACAGAAAATGTTAAATGAACTTGGTTTTTTTTTTGTTATAAATCTAGATTTACCATTTATTGAAATAAATATGTACATACTGTTATTTTTCGCATAAATACTGTTTGTAATAAAAGTTATAACCCGACTAAATTATATCGCTTCTTCTTCCTACTTACTATTTGGTACTAGGGTACAAATGTAAATTGGTCGGGTAAATAAACTAAAGGCACTAGTGCAATAATATACTGCAAAAGCACGCGTGTTTAATATCTAGGATTATGAGCCAAAATTCGGTGGAATAAAGACGTCGTTAGGAGCAAGTGTGTTGAAAAAATTATTTTGGTCCCTCTCAGTTTTTTTTTTTTTATATTTCGCCACTGATAGAACTCCCTGCATTCCAAAGCTGTTGACTGGAAGAGAATACCACAAGACATTAAGTCCGCCAATTGTACAACTTACAGTGCAATAGAGTTTAAATAGAAAATAAAGTATAACAATCGAATTTAAATAACTTGCCCCAAAATACGTCATAATCACAACGAACATTTACCGTCGTAATCAATACCAAATTTAATTAAAATTGTTGTCAAGGTGGACTTGCACATGCTATATATGCACGCTAATCCTGGATTAAATCATCAATCAGTCAGCTTACTTGACGAGACAGAATAAAGATTTAATCCAGTTACCCAGGGCCTAATTGCTGACCTAGTTTGTTTATTGACTTCTTCTATTTTGTTGATTTCGATACGCCGTAGCATCGTAGTCGTAGCTGCTACGAGTTCACTACTTTTTGTAGCAAATAAATCCGTAGTCCTGACCTACTTCTTCAACGGTACTGAGTTTTGAGTGCTATGCCGGGAAGTACATATGGATTTTAATTTTTCATGTGACTGCACCTAAAAATATACGTTGGAATTCTTTATGAGTACCGGGTTCTCATAATTATCAGCCAAAAGACGACCACTGTAGAACATGGCCTCCCCCACGGTTTTTCCATAGCGACAGATTGTGACCGGTCTGCATCTAGTACGATCCTGCTATGGTTACTTACAAGGTCGTCCGTCCATCTTGTCGGTGGACATCCTACGCTACTCCTTTGGTTCAAGTTTGGAAGAAGCCCCTCAGATCTAGCATCAGAGATGAAATAAGACAATCTGACAATGGTAAGGGACTTACAACGCCACTATGGTTGCATTTTTGCTAGTAAAAAAATAAACGTTTTTTTATCATAAAGGTCAACCTGAGGTGTGAACGGAATGATCTGTAAAACGGCAGAACCGCATGAACGGCATACGTTTGACAGATCATACCATAAGTTTTGAACTGTCAAATGAATACGATTGTTTTACACAATTCCACCGCTGGTTCTACCACCGTAATACAATTGGATTTAATTTATCATGTTTTACAACGTTTTTTAATTTAACATGCCTTTGCCCAGCAGTGAAAGTGAAACGGCTAGTAAAAAAATGCAATTAAGCGTTATATGCTTGGGGTACGAAATGCCTCGTGAAATTCGATTCCCGAATTAGTCATAGACCCGACTAACTATTGCACCGAATGTGGCTAATTGATTAATCGGTCGATTTGACCCATTATAATTAATGGCAGCGACCGCGGACCGTCTGCCAATTTACATTTGTGATTGGCAATAGTTAGGACGGGATGTTTATTCTAACTGTGTCCGCATTTGGGGGGTTAAAAGCCTTCGGTCCGCCGCAAATTATGCTGATTACCGTGGAATTGGAATTATGACAGGTTAACTTCGG
Organism: Pyrausta purpuralis; assembly: GCA_963924145.1. Classification (NCBI taxonomy): domain Eukaryota; kingdom Metazoa; phylum Arthropoda; class Insecta; order Lepidoptera; family Crambidae; genus Pyrausta; species Pyrausta purpuralis. Next base: position 24,850,627 of record OZ001657.1, read on the forward strand.
ACTGTTTTAGAATTTTCGAGCTGAACACCGGAAATTCGGTAGCGAGTATAGCTAACAAGGTTGTGCCTTGTGACGCTTGGTTTACTTTAAAATTTCGATTTCATTTTTGAAACTTCTTTAGCGGCGTTGAGCACTTTTGTGGGATGGGGGAAAAATGTGAAACTCGCGTCAGGACACGTGGGCTGATCGAAAAACCGTAAGACGGTTGGCGAAATTATGGATGTAAGTTGATTTTTCTGAGAGATAAACTTTTTAATGTAATTTAATATAATATAAATTGTAATGTTTGTGTACGATAGCGCAATAAATAAATATTGTAAGATTATTATTATTATTATTTTGCTTGTTTAGTTTTTACTTCTCAGATTGCTCTGGTGTTTCAAGTCAACACGGGCCTAAACCAAGTGCTGCCTCTACGTTTTGGTTTACGTTAGATGAATAACTGGAAATTCGGTAGCTTGAGTAGCTGGTGGATCAGTTATAAATGTGTTTGATGGTGGTTGTGATGGAATGCTTGGGAGATTGTAATTGAAGCGCGTATGGTCTGATTGGTCTGGAGTAGTGTGTGAATGTGCAGATAAAAATTTTCTTACAATCCGGCAGGTATTCAGGATGACTGCTTTCTGAAGTTGTATGTAAGTGTACTTTGAGAGGTTAAGAGATGAAATGAGGGTATGATGCAAGTTGTTGAAAGAACTATAGGTACTATGATAACTTCGGAAAGTCGCCACATACGTTTAATTTCGTCTCTGAGATCCATGTATTTTGAGAGTTTTTCTGAAATAGTATTCTGTAAGTTGTGGGAATTAGGTATAGCGATGTCAATGATAAATGCAGTTTGGTTCTTAGTTTGTTCTTCTTTATTATTATTATTATTATTGTATTCTATCACAAAAATGATAGTACTTTTATATTGATAATAAGAGCAATTCATTCAAAATTATTCCCTAACTATTCCAAAAAATCAAAAATGCACAACGTTGATATTCAAGTTTTCACTTCTGCCGGCACTCCCGGAGTGCAATTTTCTGTTTTTTTTTTAAGTCAGATAATACAATCCATTAGTAGTTATCGTTAATGCTTATGCTAAGTTAGTATTTTAATGTGATGTCATAATAAGTCTGATTACACTATAAAATTACAATGACAAAATTCAACTCTGTAACAGCCAATAATAAAGCTAGCTGGTTCCTAGCTCAAAGGATTAGCATAGCTACCCAACGCAGCAACGCAGCCAGCATCATAGTCTCCTTGTCGCAAGGAAATGGTTTCGTTAGATTTTAAGTTATTTTTTTTATTTTGCATGTCTTAGTTTTATTTTTCTCTTGTAAATAATGTATTAGTAGAGATAACAATTTTTCTTCATTAATTAGATTCAATTTTATTATTGAATTTATAATTTCGGCCACTGATTTGAGAAACATGTGAACTCGGTGGATTATATAATGCTTGATTATAGGAAATCCAGACTTTCCAATATTGTGTTCAGAAGACTAGGGCTCACCCGTACACATTGCTTTAGTGAAACCACTATTTTTCGAATGGTTGTGTAAAAACAATCAACTTTAGCCACCGCAAACATTGCTGTTTACATTTACAAACACTATATACATTACGAATATTAACATTTGATCTTATATGTAATTTTAAAGTGAAATGTTAGTTTTATCTCTTATTTACTAAAGCCGGGTTTCGCAAGTCAGGGTCAGCTTAATTCAAAAATAAATCATGAAGATCTTTGATAGTTTTTATGAGTTTCAATGTGAAGACGCTGTTTTTGAATAAGAGCCCTAATACTGCGTGTGATTTTTGTTGATTATTGTCTGATTTTTTGGATGAAAGCGGATTAAAAAGTATATAAATGGTAACTCGATTTTGTTAGTACTCGTGTCAATATTTCAGTAGATTTTCAATTGATTTCCGAACGAAAATCGCTTGTTATATTAACGCGAGTGATTCAAAAACAGAGTTGCAAAACTAAGCGAACGTTGTGTGTAATTGGTTTTTAATTAACCACTTCACTGCTAGCTATGATTGTACACTTTTAAGGAAAGAATGAAGTGATTGTGTGCCAACAAGATCATCACTTAAAACTGAACCAGTGGAAATGGCAAAATGTCTGGCTGCTTATGAATAAATTAATTAAAAAATACGCACATATTATGTCTGAATACGTATTTACGAAAGAACTTAATTCATGTAAAACTATTTGAAATGTGTCTAGAAATAAAAACGTAGCGAACGATGTACACAAAAATTCTAAATCACTCTACATTCGTGATATTTTCATCTAGGCTCCTGCATGACCGTAGCGTTTTGACGATTCGTCAATAGATAAAATGTTGGAGCTATGATTGCCACCGCGTGCAATTTCACACTATTTGCATTGTGATTATTTATTCACGGCGTATGTACGGATAATATCCGAGAGTTCCGGATCATTACACCTGAATCCTAATTCGCTGAGTGGTTATTACCTGTGATATATACACTTGAAAGTGTCATGCTAATGTTTTTATTTTTATAAATAGATAAAAGAAGCACTATGACACAATTTTGAATTGGTAGATTTAAATCAAATTCAAATCAAATCAAATTCGTTTATTGTGGAACACAGGTACATAAGATCTTAATAAAAATGACGTCTCACTGTGACCTGCCTTATTAGACATACAATATTTTAGTACAATAAAATAGTCATTCAGTTTACAAATAAAATACAACAAAAATACATTTAATTAATTTAAAAATGAAATTGCTTATAATAAAATATGATTCAAAAAGTCTTTAACTGAATAATAACATTTTTCTATCAGTAGTTGTTTTAATTTGTTTTTAAATGTCACTGAATCTATTTTTTTTTAAACATCCGGCAATTTATTGAATATAATGGGAGCCATTCCAATTACACTCTTGTCCACCATAGAGGTTTTGTGGCCTCCAGTTACCAACTTTTGTATATACTGGGTTCTTATATGAATTGACCTCATTCTTATATCCGCTACTTTTGTAAACCGCTACCGCTACGTTTGTAAATTTATATGCAAAGCTTTCCAATGTCACATTTCCTACGTCATAAACGGCTCGGATAATTTAATAATGAGCAAAATTTTACAAAAGCTACATAATTGTAACTACATTAATATTTACAATTATTTAGATATTTATTATAAGTCAAAATAAAATGCAACGGGTTCTTTATATTTTAATAATAAATAAATCTATATCCACAAAATAACAAGGCTTAATATAAGGTTTGGCAGGTGACAAGAACCACAAAATAGACAGTTTAATACGAGTAAAGCCACAACCGATACATTTCATACCGCATTTCAATTCGCTGTCAAAGTATAACGCTCCAAACACGCAGCCCATAGAATTAGCCCGCGATGCCCGTAGGCTTTTCATGTCCATACTCCATTCAGCGGCTGACGAGTGTCAGAAATTTATTGCAACCAATTTATCGCGAAATCCAGCTTTTGGAGCGAGTGCAAAATGGCAGCGTTTGCTGGTAACGCGGTTACTGGGACGATGGCAAATAGACAGGGCTGCCTCCCATATAATATCAAGAAAGTTATACTTCTATGATAACTCAGAGATAGACTTGGCCTCCGACATCAGATCAGTACCGTTACCAAGAGTTTACGGTGTTTTTACTCGCTAGCGACGACGTAAAAAAAGTGTATGGAAATTTTTAGTTCTGCATGTGACCGCTAGAGGCGCTGTGTTATTTTCCATAGACTTTTCTTACGTCATCGCTAGCGAGTGAAACCGCCGTAAACTCATGGTAATGGTACAGGTCAGATCATGCCATGCCTCTTGATTTTGCGAAAGTTCTTGCTAATCGCATAGCTGAGTTTGAGCAGATCTTAAGCTATTAGGTCAACTTTCCATCAACAACTAGGACGTCCAATAGGGCGTTTTCCATTTGGTGAAAATGGTCATAGCTTTGTTGTTACTTTGTTAACTGTACCCCAACGGCGTATTGACATTACTATCACAGTATCGTTGCGAAACTTCTTATCAGGTTGTCAGGTTGTTTACATTTCAATAGGTTAAAAAAATTGAGTAAAAAAAGCTGAATATTGATTTGTGGTACTTAAGGGTGCGCATGTGTGTACGATGTTGGTGTGCGATGCAACGACCTCTATGTTACACTAGACAGGCTAAGGCCAGATGGAGCATCATTCAAAGCGTTGTCTGTTTAGAAAATGTGATACAAAATATTTTCTGAACAGCATATCTAGTATAAAATACATACAAGTCTATGGTGCGATGCAGCTTTGACTGATAAGCAGCTGTCACATTAGTAATACCGCATTGCAATTTCGTATTATATTGATAGTATAAATACAATATATTATCATAAATATTGTTATTCATACTATTGTGGTGTTGGTAGATTCTTATTATATTGATAATATTAGTTTACACTAAGTGGGAATGAAATTTAACAGATTAAATTGGATCGCAATACAAGGCCGCTTAAAATCAAAGATTTTTCCATGATTTTATAATTTCATAAATTCTTGTACCTCTAAGATAAGGTTCTATAATTTTAAAAAAGAAAACTCGATCGTCCCTTCATTTCCAACAAAATTTACTATCGATTGCATTTTATATTAAACATGAAATTGGAAACCCTATCCCCGAACGCTTCCTCGGCTTGTACAGGCTCTGTCGATAATATCGGAGGTTCTAATTATAGCAAATCACTTATTAATTAACCGCTAGTGCATTCAAAATCAGGGAACGCTGAAAGCTTAAACAAATTCAACGGTTTGAAAGTAGATGGCCCCTAACTATACATTTGTTTTATAGGGGCATATGGAGGAAATGTGTCTTCAGTCTTTCGTCTCTAAAATTAATAATATTCGCCAATGTACTGAAATCATTGTTAGGAACGTGCTAAATTTTAAATACACTTTCCTTATATAAATGCTACATTGGAGATAAAAAAATACACGTGGGTGAGCATATAGATGTAGCGACTAGCAGTATTGAGATCTCACCGACTCGTAAATGAAACTCAAATTTTTCGCTGCAAACGAAAGCATCAAACGAAATATCCAATAATTCATCAAGAGCTTCCATCATTTCCTACACTCAACCACTGCAATACAGAATTATTATAGTATTATAATTCAACAATTTTGTCAAATATAAAGTCAAGACCGTATCTCACCACAAAGAAACCAACCTAGTAACGCAACTTAAGTCCTGTATCACAGGTAGAGTCCCCGTCTTCCTCGAAAACCGTTTGAGCGCACATAATCATGTTTGCGGCAGGTTTATCCGAGGCTCCGTACCACGACAAGGTGATCAGACAATGGAACCCGTCAATAGGATCCACATTTATTGCGCTCTGCACCAAATCGTTTGCGCTTGAATTTGTAAGGGGATTTACGGGGAGAAAATCGACATCAAGACGCAGCGGCCCGACTGAGAAGTAGGGTAGTTGAACAATATTAGCTTAAATACCCAAATACATATCATTCTTATAAAACTTTAAATGAAAATTCTTTACTCATCTTTAGTTACTTTATCTTATTATTTTCTCTAAACATCACTGGATGCTGTCTAGTACCCCAATGTCTACGGAATTGTGTCAATCTATTATCAAACACTGTGCAAGCTCTACTATGTAGACAACCTTGCATATTTTCAGCCATAAAACTAAGTAGATATTACACGATCCCAACTTTTTTGGTAAAAAAGATATATACATACATAATTAAATGGATAGCAATTGTACATTAAGTATTATGTATCACAAAATTTTGTATAATCAAACGCACTAAGAAAGACGCTGTGAAAACTTTTGTTTGAAAACCTTAACCCTAAACCCAAGAACATTATGTTTTGAAAAGAGTGACAGATTCTCGACTATGAAATAAGATTATCTAAGTACTTTTTCTGGAGGCCGATTCTCGCGGCATTCGAACTTTTTTCGAGTGGTAATTCGATTGCGAGTTTAAACGTTTTACCTAAAAAAAAACACTGAAATATCTACACGTAAAAAACTTGCACACGAACGAAATCGAAATACATAAAATCGTGAACCTGAGACAGCAAATACAAGTTTTTCTTCGACAAAGAAAATTCGATCGGTGATCTTTTTTCGTATACGAATTGAGGGAAATTTGCCCCCCAGTTAGATTTAGAAACAGACTGTATCAGTTCTGTATGACGCAATGAGTAACTTATTTAAATTGAGCATTAGAAATTCTCTTTAAAAAGCCAGAAACGTGACGTTCCCCAGCTGTGTGTGTGTCTGTATGTCCCTAGTGGTTAAGGCCGCATATTGCATACAGGAACAATTTCGAGGCGTCGTCACCCACCCGGCAAATGACGGATTTGCGGCAAAATGCTGCAACGCAATAAAATGTGCATTTGAATATTACTGCTCTAACGTATGAAGGGTTCTTTGGGGCTGAAACACATTCTGGATTCAGTGTTACTAAAACTTAAAATGGCGCAAATCATATGTTGTGAAATTAAAAAAAAAAAAGGAGGCCCGTAAATAAACAGCGTAGTCAGCAGCAATGGGTTTTATTTCAGAACTTCTATGGTTTATATTACAACCGATGGGTGGTTTATTGATACAGCGTTCCAACAAATTGAATGCCACTTACTAATATTATCACCTATAGAGTGCTCAATAGGGTCTACAACTGACAGACTTGCTCCGCCGCGATGCCAACTCTCTATAAGCACTTCTATATACACATATATGCAGTCACACAGCCAAAGTTGCTTTTTACAAGTGCAATTTATATCATTAAGTTTGTTTAGTGACAAAACACTATAAAAACAAATAATTATACATAGTTCACGTTTTGCGTATAGCATGAGTATTTATTGAGATAAACCACACATGGTTTCGACAAGATCTTTGAAGGGTTGATTTATTTCCAAAAAATGTATATCTAACATTTTATATAAGAATTAGCATGAAGATAAAATCTTTTCTGTTAAACAGTTTCTTTGCTATTTTTAATATTCAAAGTAGTTCCGCTCGAGGCAACATTTCGGTTCCGCTCTGTATAACGTCTTGCGAATCACCGAAAAGATATACCTCTCGTGCCATAAAATGGTATAACATCGATTTATCGTGGGTATTTTTTTCGAGTCTAAAGTTTATACGGGACACTAAACACTGTATAAGGTTTCAAATAGGTATTGTGTGTAATCTATATTTAGTTAAGGAGTTAATGAACTCTATATTGCACATCACAATACTTTTTGCAGTTACTGATTCGCTAAAAAGGAAAGGAAATCTTTGAAAGGTACTAAAAGGGAGCTCAGATAAACACGGGTTACTTTTGTAAATCATTTATTTCTTAGAGAACAACACGCGACGCCATTTTACGACGCAAGAGAGAGACAGAAGATACATGTCACACTTTTGGCGCGAATGCGCGCGCAAGCTGGGAAGGAGCTATCTTTTTAAATGCTTTACAGTACTTTTAAACGTTCTGTTGAAGTTTGTTTACCAAATTCAATGAATAAACAAACGTAGCATATACATATTGTATCTGTTGCGTTACCATGAGTTTATAGCGGATTTACTCGCTAGCGACGATGTAAAAAAGTGTATGGAAAATTCTAGTTCTGCGAGTGATCGCTAGAGGCGCTGTGCAACTTTCCGTAGACTTTTTTACGTTGACGCTAGTAAGTAAAACTGCCGTAAGCTTATTGTGAAACCGCGTGATTACAATCCGTTATATAAGGCTACCTCGTTTTAAGTGATAATATTTTAAAGGCAGATTCAGAAAAATAAATGAAATATATTTTGTACGAAAAAAAAAAAATTTTATACGCTAGTTTTCGAGAAAATCGCCTCTAAACATGTAGCAAAAAGAGTAAAATAAAACACCCCGTGCCGCGTGTTGCTGAGCGGAGCTCTCGGTCTTTCTTTGTAGGTATTGTCATACGCGCCGCCCATCGCCGCCGTGTTGCCTGCCTGCCTACACGTGTCGCGCTCGCGGCCGCTGGGGAGCGGGGGCGGGGGCCCCACCGGATAGCCGCGGCCGCGCGCGCGCGCGACGCGAGTCAGTCTGCCAAAAAAATTCGCGTTTATATGTCGTGTGCGCGCGCGTCGCGGACCTGCGGTGCGTTTTCCGAAGCCTGGGTCGTGTGACCAGCATCACATAGTTTCCCGCCGCGCCTTGACCTGGTACGGCACCGACTGCCAAACACCGCAGACGCTTGCTATGGCGGTTTCTGCACAACGAAGCCCTCCACCTTTATCACTTGAGGGTCCAAGATTTGCTGTTGGCGGGGATTACGCCTTTATCACTTGAGGGTCCAAGTTTTGCTGCTGGTGCGGACTATGCGACGAAGATCGGACAGCACGAGCTCGAGTCCTCCCGTTGACTACTGCGCAATTGCAACAAAACAACACAATGCTGCAGTTATTCGCCACCAATTCCAGCAAAGGTTCAGTGCATACGTGTGTGAATGAACAGTGAATGCCGTGATGACTAGTGAAAAAAAAGCAGTGCTCGTGATAGCTAGATTGTCTAGTGCTCGCTTCAGGGCCCTTATTTTTGAATCACTCGCGTCAAGATGGTGTGTGAGATTCATTGTTTAATGTCCGATTTTCCTATGAAAATTAGTATAATCTCACGTGGAAGTGATTTGCAAAAATGATTAATGAATTTTTTGAGTACCAACGCGAATATTTTGCGTGATTTTTATTGATTTTTAATTTGTTTTCAAACAAAACTCACACGCCATGTTCAAGCGAGTGATTCAAAAATAGAGGCCCAGTTTGCATAATAATAAGGTTAGGAGGTATCGCCTCAATTGGCAATTGTAAAATAAGATGTTACCGTAAAAATAGTAACCTGTTTTACTTCAAATCTTTGACGTCATTGTTTTCAAATGTTAACTTATCGCTGCTAATAAAGAAAACGTATTTGTAAACCAATGCAGAAATCCTAGTTTTAATTTATTTTATTGTGAAATAAGACTTGTATCCACATATCTGTACAAAAACTGAGCAAGTGTGATAATTAAAAGTAAAAAATAATAAAAATGTACGTAATTTTCAAAGATGTGTTATGTTAATTTACGGTACCTAATAAACGAAATTTAAAACAAAACTGTGTTAAATTTACTCACGCAATTTTAAGTGCATATCCATCTTCTGAATCAAAAGGAATCAATAGGTACTCATTAGGTAGGTAGGTAGGTAACTACAACATCTGTCTAAGTTAAATTTAGTAAGATTGAGAATTTTAATAGGTTAGGCTAGGCTTTTTAAAGTTTACTTTCACATAAGATTTGTCTTATTATTATTAAATAAACAGAGGTATCACAACACAATTAGGAAGTTTACTTTCACATAAGCTTTGTCTCCTTATTATTATTAAATAAACAGAAGGAACACAACACAATTAGGTAGTTTTAGTTTATCATACCTGCCCAGCTGTTCAAGTTTTAAGCCTGCGATAAACACATAGGTACCTAAGTTGAGTTTCTGTCTTAGTTTATCATACATACCCAGATGTTAGGGTTTTAGGCCTACGATTAATGAACACTTACCTACCTAAGTTGAGTTTCTGTTTCAGAGAATCATACCTACCCAGCTGTTTTAGGCCTCAGATAAATGGGCACATACCTTCTTAAGTTTTTGTCTTTGTTTTCATACCCAGCTGTTTTGTTTGTTTAGCGTTTATCTAACTGATCTATCTGTTTGATTTATTAGGTACTGATACATGTTGATAATGTTTTTTTCATATTAGTGTTTCGTTATAATAGGTAATCGAATGCAGTAGGTAGTTACCTTTATTATTATTATTATGTAGGACCAAATAAATAGGCGCGCAGCGGCGCCCCCTACCGCCCGAGTACCGCGCATCGGCACGCCGCATGAATGAGATAGGCATCTTCTGTCACGCTCACGCCCACGCGTCTGTCTCGTTCTCGCTTAGCTAGTCCATCTTCCGTCACACTCAGGCCCATACGTCTGTCTAGTCTCAATGTAGTACTTATGTAAGAGACGAAAGGCGATGTCGCGGAACAGGGTGCTCTTAAAAAATAATATTTTTTTTGTTAGGAAAAATAAAAACGTAAACGGGCCAGTTTTCAAAAAAAATAATTATTGGGTCCTCTTTCTATGTTATTGTTTGATGCTCTGTTAAAATATTATCACTTAAAACGAGGTAACCTTATATTGTAATATGTCGATTTTTTGTAACCTGTACCAAAATTAAAATATCTTACATTAAAATAAAAAAATAAATATTGGACATCTATCACATACATTGATCTGATCCTAAAGTAAGTTAATGCTAATGCACTTGTGTTACGGAAAACAGACACTAAGGTGGTACCACAACACCCAGACCTGAGACAATATAGAACCCGGGACCTCGGAGCGGCGACGCCTTGAAACTCAGCGTGCTTAGCTACTACACCACGGAGGTCGTCTCCATTATATCATAAACAGAAATGACGGATCACTGGGTAAAGTGGTGGATCAGGGTAGGTTAAGTGTCACTTCATGTTAGATTGACATGTAAATATACCAAAAAAAGGATAACCTAATAAACCTTCTAACTTGTTCACAATAATTAGACGGATTTTTAACAATCTATTGGAGTTAAAACCATTGATTATATTCTCGCGGTTTTTACAATGTTAGTGTGATTTCTACCATGTACCTAACATGGTACATCCCGTTGCAATCTATTCTAATCTTAATGACTATGTAAGTTTAAATCGATATACTATAACCGTGACATATCAACCAGCTTACTGGCGACCTATGTACAGTCACCGTCAGATATATTTGAGCAGACAAAGTGACCAAATACATCTGAACATTAATATCAGAACATTCATTACTTAGTTAATATCTGAGCAGAAGCTAGTCAATAACTTCTATACACACCACTAATCAATAATATCTGAACACTCATAGCGTCAAATGTATATACGCAGTCGGTCTTAAATATCTGAGCAATCGAGGAAAATTACAGGAGGAAGTGCTTCCAACTTAACTAAAAATACTTAAAAATAGGAACTCTTTTCATAGTTTATATTATAATAAGATGACGCTGGCAGTTTGTAACGATTTATAGTTTACAGTATTGTCGTCACTGCCATGAAAGTGTCATGAAATAAATAAATTCAGGCCATTGAGTATTCAGATATTGAATAATTTGCCCGGGGTTACACGCCGGGAACAAGATAAAAATGTTTTTGAAAGAAAACTTAAAATGTATTTTTTAGCTAACTTAGCTTAGTATTTAATTTTTGATTTTTGATATGTTAGAGACTCGTGATCACATAGACAAACTATGTAAATAGTTTTGTGGGACTATCATTTATTGTAAAACGTTGTTTGCTTAATAAATAAATAATAAAAATTATTGGTTAGTTGTGTGTATAGAAGTTATTGACTAACATCTGCTCAGATATTAATGAAGTAATGAATATTCTGATATTAATGGTAACGTGTAGTGTATGGAACTTATTGACATTTTAATCTGTTCAGTGTGTGTGATGACATACGGATCCGAAACATGGTCTCTTATTATGGGCCTTATAATGAAGCTCAAAATCACACAACGAGCGATGGAAAGGGCTATGCTGGGTGTTTCTCTACGGGATCGAATCAGAAATGAGGAAATACGTAGAAGAACTAAAGTAACGGACATAGCCTTGAGAATCAGTAAGCTCAAGTGGCAATGGGCAGGGCACATAGCGCGAAGAACTGATGGCCGTTGGGGCAGGAAAGTTCTAGATTGGAGACCCTTCGACCAGAGACGCAGCGTGGGACGTCCACCAACAAGATGGACAGACGACCTTATTAAAATCGCAGGATCAAACTGGATGCAGACCGCTAGTGATCGGTCGCTGTGGAATGTCGTGGGGGAGGCCTATGTTCAGCAGTGGACGTCCTTTGGCTGATAATGATGATGATGATGATGAATCTGTTCAGAAGTATTTGGTCACTTTGTCTGCTCCAATATATCTGACGGCGACTGTACTAATTTTTCGCAATCAGTGCCTACAGCGAATAATTACAGGCCAAGAACTTCCACTACCTTAGCTCCTCTAACATCCGATCTCATGAAAGCCGCAGTAAGGCAGATTATACAGAGACTCCAACAGGATAGTTTTAAAGAAGAAATAGAATGCTTGTTGGCCTCCAAAGAAATCCCCAAAAAGAGTCGCCTTTACAAATTATCGCCCACACTTGGAGAAGATCAAGTGCTGCGGATGCATGGACGGATAAAGTTTGTAGATGGTGTTGTACCAGAAGTTCGAACACCAATTTTGTTAGACGGTCGACATCCAGTCGTGAGATTGCTGGTTTTTGAATATCACCGTCGAGCTGGTCATGCTAACCACCAGATGGTCATCAACGAAATACGTCAGAAGTATTGGCTACTGCATCTTCGAGACACAGTTAGAAGCGTAGCAAGTAAATGCCTATATTGCCGAATCAGGAAGGCCAAACCTCTTAAAACCCTCCCACCGGCGATCTCCCGTTTCACCGACTTGCTCATCATCGTCGACCATTTACTTTTGCTGGACTAGATTATTTCGGACCCATACAAATCACTGTGGGGCGCAGACGAGAGAAAAGATATGTGGCCCTTTTCACATGTATGACCTCAAGGGCAGTTCATCTTGAACTGGTCCATTCTCTTTCATCGGATTCAGCAATCATGAGCATCCGAAGGTTTATAGCCAGAAGAGGCACACCCGAAAGAATTTACTCTGACAACGGGACCGCTTTCGTAGGGGCAAATCGCGCCCTCAGCGACTTTTACGATGACACGGTCCTGGACTTTGCCGCTAACCGTAAGATCAAATGGTGTTTTATACCTGCCGCGGCTCCATTCTTTGGGGGTTGCTGGGAGAGATTAGTCCGCAGCGTAAAAGTAGCCTTGAGTGCCACGTTGAAAGAAAAAGCGCCAAGAGAAGAAGTTATGATTACTCTTCTTCTGGAAGCGGAGGCGATAGTCAATTCTCGGCCTCTTAGTCATGTATCAACAGAGAGCGACGACGAAGAAACCTTAACTCCGTTTCATTTCCTTATTGGCACGTCCTCCGACCAGCGGCTGCCAACAAATTTACAAGATTGTGACTTGCTTAGTAGGCAAGACTGGAAGAGAGCGTTGAGATTGGCAGATCACTTCTGGAGCCGATGGGTTAAAGAAATTCTTCCTACTATGCAACCGCGTCATACGGGCGGCACTGAGAATAGTTTGGCTGTTGGGGACATTGTCCTGATTGTAGACAACAACCTACCAAGGGGCACATGGCCGCGTGGAAGAGTATCTGCAATATACCCAGGAAAAGATAAGGTAGTGCGGGTAGTGGACGTGGTCACGGCAGGGGGTACGCTACGTCGACCCACCAAAAAATTAGTTAAATTAGCAGTATAGACTCTGTGCTCTTCTTTTGTGCACAAGGGGTGGGAATGTGGCGAACTCCTTGCCACATTTTTTATATTTTATTTTGCTATGTATTTTTAATATTTTGTCATGTTATGTCAATGTTCGATTGTTATTATTGCCTTTGCTTTGGTGACGTCGATACTTACTACGTGTGTAAAAGTGTTTGCTGTATTTTAATAAACTAACGTCTTTTTCCCCATTTCATGCCTATCATTCCATTATTAGTAATACAAAAATGAAAACGACGGGAATGGACTGTATTACTAATAATGGAATGATAGGCATGAAATGGGGAAAAAGACGTTAGTTTATTAAAATACAGCAAACACTTTTACACACGTAGTAAGTATCGACGTCACCAAAGCAAAGCAAATAATAACAATCGAACATTGACATAACATGACAAAATATTAAAAATACATAGCAAAATAAAATATAAAAAATGTGGCAAGGAGTTCGCCACATTCCCTGTCATATCACCTACCTAAAAATAGCCCACAAAGCAAACTGGATAGCAATAATTGAGTGACACAGCGGTATATGGATTCCTATAACTCCATCATACAGCTCTATAGGCAAATTTGATTAAAACACGGTGTCTGGCAAGCCGTGCGTCACAAAATACCACCCAAGCAAAACTCCACCTACCTACGTAAGCCGTCTTTGCGTGAAATATGGCGGCAGACGTAACATATTCGTGATATTCCCACTAACATATTTCTTGTTTTGTAAGGGTGTTGGCTTGAGTACAGGCGGAGGGATGATTTCACACATTTACGAAAGGAGTAATGTAAAGTAGGTTTCTTTTTGCTTGTCAAATATTGTAACAATCTTGACATTCCTTTTTACCGAAGTAATTCATTTCAAAAGAAGAAAAACACAAAACTCATCAACTGTGTTATAGATAATTCGTCGCTTAGCACTGAATTATTTGAGAAGTTTGTTCAGATGAAAATTGAACTCTTCGTCAGCGAACTACATGAAGCAACTGCAAGAAAGTGCAATGTTATGCATCTCGCGACGAAACACTAGTTAGGAATTATTAATGTGTGTGTAAACAAAAACAGTATAAATAGATTGTAAATTTGTTAATAAAGGGCTCTTTGACTCTGACAGCATTGATTTATCATTGCTCCCTGGTAACGTATTTCCCCTCACTGAGGCCAAGACATCTTTAGCCTTCAACTTTCATCAGTCTGGTGAGTCTGCTGGACTGGCAGTGAGAAATCCAACCTCTCACCTTGTTCCTCACCACCTTCCGTCTGCCACCTTGGGTCTCATGGTGCAGACTTCCTGTACTTATCTATATATTTATTTATTACACATTTATACTGTAGGTTAGGGCTTTAGGGACTTAGGGACTCTTAGCCGTATAGGGTTTGAATAGGAAACTCTAACTCAATCTCTTACAATATAATTTTCATGTGTAGCCAGCCGGTGCCTTTACAAGAGACCACACTTACATTCACTTACATGACTACACTTTACAAAAACATAAGTCGGCGGCTGCACAAAGTTGTCAAAAGATTGTTTAGATTAGTCAACTAGCAAATAAAAACGGACTTTACCACAATACTCGATATGCAAGATAAATGATTCCTTTTGGCTCGATCCTTGAGCACACACACACATTTTAACCTCCTACTCCTGCATCCGTTCAAAAGTTTCTTATGTCCGATTTTTATTAAAGCTTAATTTCAACGTGAGTTGACACATTAGCGGACTTAGTGCCTTGGGTATCTCTACCAGTCAGCCTATAGGGATCATTCCTATTGAGGAGGGATGAGATATGTAGTATTTCTGGAAGATTCTAGCCGCTTATTCTGAGGCTCGGCCTTTTCCCCGCGTGTGACAGCAGCAGACGCGTGTAGCCGCTGAAATGAAATCAGCGTAGATCACCCCGTGCGCCCTCGCCGATTTCAGAGCTACGAATCTGCGGATTTGTTGTTGGTGCTTTTAGCAAGGCAATATTTAAAATGTTGAACTGAATTAGTTATAATGGTTTAGAATGTTTTTAACACTCACAGTGTCATATTTAATCTTTATAAATTAGTTATAGTTACCGAGCTTTAAGAACTCAACAATTCAGCATCGGACTTTTTAGTTGATTCAAAAATATCCTACTGTTTTTTTTATTTATTTATTTATACTTTATTGCACAACCAAAAATTTGTACAAAAGGTGGACTTAACGCCATATGGCATTCTCTACCAGTCATACCTTTGGGCTAAGCAGAAATGATTGTAGGCGGTGCGACAGAAAAAAAGAAAATGGGTTACTATTAAAAGAAAAAAACGATAAATTTCACACATAAAGAAAATATACATGAAAAACACATCTCATAAAACAAAACAAAATAACTACAATTTACAATAAACTGTTGTTAAACAAATTGAGATAACTAACTGTGGCTTAGTTACAACTGTACTAGAAAAGATAAATAAATAAATAATAATGGACACCAATCACCTACATTGCTCTGATCCCAAAGTAAGTAGCCAATGCACTTGTGTTATGGTAATCAGACACACCACAACACCCAGACCCGAGACAATATAGAAAGTTATGATTTCTACATTGACCCGACCGGGAATCGAACTCGGGACTTCGGAGCGGCGACTCCTTGAAACCCAGCGTGCTTAGCCACTACACCACGGAGGTCGTCGAAGGAGATATAATAATAAATGCGAATGTCCAAAATCTTTCATTTTACAATAAGAATGAATTATAAAATTCACTTTAAGCTATACATATTCACAAAAAATGCTTCATAATACTTTACAGTCTGCACCTGAAATAGAGGTAACATTCTACACAAAAAATCAACAAAACACAGTCATAAAACTACTTCCAGTCGGCTAAGTGCGAAATCTAGCGCAGTTTATTTGAATTTTGCGCGCATATGTCTCGTTTATTATACCGCCTTTTGCCGCGTCTGCATCACATCTGTGCGATGTGTAACACATAACACATTAGTCACATTTTCCGCGCGGTCGGACAACGGCACCTGCGGCGCTGTCAAAGATACGAGTGTTTATTAACAACTGCAGATTGGAATGAGATAATGGAGAGTCACCGGGATTTCGGTGAAATGGAGGGACTGTGAACATTATTATGCTGGATGTTTATGCATTGGAAATGAACCTAAAGATTTAATTTTCTAGTCACTGCACTGTAATGGTGTATTGTACGTCAGCATACGTCATGAACTGTCAGATGCTACGAAAAATTCCGCTGCGCATGGCTAGGCACCATGCCGCCGGGTGGTGTAGATATATCATGGTGGCTTTGCCGGTGACATATGTCAATTTTCTGTCAGATACTATGGAAGAAGCCGGTGCGGCATCAGCGGCAACCGGTGTCGCTTGAGCGGCATGGCTGCCGGCACAATCCGCCGGGGGATGTGGATACACCATCTTAAGAGATCTAGTGATGGAACATGGCTACGACATGACGTGAGCACAGTCCACACCACAGTGTTCACAGGCCACACCGACCAGCGGCATTGCCGGCGACCATTCGGCATAAGCCGCAACAGGCCGCCGGGCGCCGATTTGTCTATTATATTGAAGTTTTGTTTTTCTTCAAATTCTCGAATCAAAGAGTCTCAAAACGATCGATCAATACAGATGAATGAATTATCGACGTTATTCTTGGAGCTCCTATAGTTTCAATCTTCGTATTAAACTTGATAATTCATAGGTTAAAGTGCACACCGATGTCAAAAGCCTAAAGTTTACGTTGCTCGTAAATATACATTGCCTTTGGAGTTTCAATAGTTATATTAATATCAGTAGTTAGATATTGAGGTATCTGGATCAGGATCAGGATCCTGATCCAGATACCTCAATATCTAACTTTTAACTATTCATTTCTTACAGTAAATTCAAATAAATTGTGTAATTCAGTCTTAATGCAGGTTTAATTGATAAAAATTTATTGATTTTTTGCACTAGTAAATAGAAATAGTTTTTTTAAAAACATTCTACGTAGAAAGCAGTTTTTTTTTTAAAAAGCTGTGAAAATTATTGCTCGTTCACTATTTAACATAATATGATATGAGCTAGCTAGGTACTGCTATCTGATTCTTTCATAACAATTTATTATTTAAAGGTGCGACTATCGGCTAAGCGTTAGTTTTACTGAGCTAGCATAATACCGTGTTTCTGTCTTAAATAGTAAACCAGTGCGCTATTTATGTAGGTATGATTGCGTCGTTCTTTTATTACTAGGAAAACTAAGGATAATATTGAAGCTATGCAATAGTCAAGTAAGAGTGTATGATTTTTTTAATGATTCAATAAAAATAATTTGTTTAGATTCGATGTACACTTTTATTTTTTCTTTTTATTGTTATACTTTACATGTTTCAAATTTTTTTTTTTCCATACTTATTTGAATTTTCGTCATCAAGCTTTTAACAGTATTATATACATCATCATAGTACATATTATCCTTATCTACAACATATTGCATGCAAACATCGGCATTACATTTACAAAATATTTCACTTTGAATTTTTTCAATGTTTTCCGCATCATATATCTCCAGTCTAACAATTTTCTTTCCTTGTTTAGGTCTTTTTATGTAGGAATAAAGCGTTTCATTCTCCTTTTTATTCTTTCGGGTTCTAGCTGCCTCCACAGCGGCGTCTTCCTGCTGCATGTAGTTGCTTACGCGTTGCGCAATAATACTTTGATTAGGAGTTCTAGTTGGGATTGCTTGAATTGGTTGAAAGGGGAAGATATCTTCGCTGTCCTGAAAAAGTTAATCAATTAAAATTATTTAGTTAATTCTCTTATAAAACATGTAAGTATAGAAGATATCTTATAATATCTTATAAATAAGGTTGATATCATATTTATTTGATCTCTAAGCAAAACAAACAACTTATAATGAACATTATAAATCAATTAAGTTGTGAAAACTGTGTAAAAAATAAATTTTAATTAACTTACCGACATTGGAGAATTTATGTTTAACGTTACGTTGTAACAACGGGAGGGTGAATACAATTTTATGACAGTATTTTTTTAGTTTCCGTGTTATATACTTTTTTTTGAGTGTATTAATAGAGTTTAAAATCGTATAGAATCATAATCTATTCCTTAGCTGTTCCAAAAATGGTAACGTGAAATAAGACTCGCGAGAGGCATGATACGCCTGAGTCGTGTAGTCAGGGGTGCATAGACTGCGGCGCCCATCGTTAACGGTGCACGCTGAACATCGATACATCGATTGACCGATCTCACCAAAGTCTCGGCACCCCTGTATTAACAAATATCTATGTACATAGGTACATATGTATATTTCATTAAATTGTGTGTGTTTGTTTGATTATTGAAAATGTGCTGGTAAGTGTACAGTACCTACCTACTTTTTCTTCCGACTTCGTTCATTCAGTTTACATTTAAATAATGGTATGCGACATGTCTGTAGTTGCAAAATAAATTGATAATTGGTGAAATAGTTCAGGTATGACCAACAAACAAAGAAACAAAGAAAATTTTATTATGATCACATTAATAAATTGATAAAAAATATCGCATCTGAATCTGCGGTGTAACACTAGTATGCATGTTTTGTTGTAAACTGAGCAGAAGTCTACACGTTTGCGTTGTACTATTATTTTGTTTGTAAAGCATTTTCCGTTTTTGGGATAGATTAGACTTTGTACTTGTGGTTGGCGAGGGGGGACGTTGAAAATATGGTCATCAATCACGTGTTATTCTCGATATTTAAACCGAACAAAAAAACGGAAGCGTCATTACAATTTCTGGAAGCGAACATCAACATACAGGATTTTTCAAGCAGTTAACTACATCTTCTAAAAAATGTAAGTTCTTTTTGCTTTATAATTACATTCATTACTCAAAGTATTCAGTTCTTTGGTATTCAGTAATCGTTATTTTCAGTTTATCAATATTTGTGATGAGCATATTATATTATCAATATTTAATTAGTTCCGTATTCAATTATTCGATATTCAGTAACGCGACACTCATTTATGTTTTATTTTATTACCTTAATAATTATCAAATCAATCATTCTTGTGGTAAAAAAACTTGCACTATTCGCTTCACGATTGATATTTTATACATATCGTAGTTATATTAATTTATTATTATAACTGTTTCACGCGAAGTATTCAAACTCTTTCTTTGTTGTTTCCAGGTCGCACGAAAGAGGAAACGCTGACCTTTTATTCCCGTCTGACGATGAAGCTCCCCGCCCCCGAGTGGAAAAAAAGCAGAGAAGAAAACATTCTCCAGAGGCGAGCACATCGAGAGCAAGTCCTGCCCACTCACCAACACCGAAAAAAAAGAAGCCAGTATTCAAGCCTATCTCCACTAAGAGACCTTCTGCGTGTGATCTCTTCGGGAGCAACAGCGAGGAAGAGGACGTTATAATACCTGCGAGTTCTGGTAAAAGACCTACACCTCTCGTTTCTTACATTACACGTAGGCTCGCAAACGGACATTCTCGTCAGGTGTTCGATGACAAACCGGGCACGCATTTCATTGACTTGCGGGTTTACAAGTGCGATGAAATCGAAAGAGTTCAACCAATGAATCGTTGGCGGCACTCGATTGTATGCGTTAAAAATCGGACAGATGAGAACACTGACGCATGGCAGCATCTTGCCAACTTTTTAACGGCAACACGCAAAGAATACCGAGGCTGCCCCCCTACATTTATTAGTAATTATTATTAAAATAATATATAGCTTTATATCATGTACTCGAATTGTAATCCTATATTGCATTTAGATCACTAAGTTGCTTACAGTAATAATTTACGTACGTATAAAATACTACTACTTACTTACTTACTATACTTACTTACTATCTTAAAATGTTTAATCGTGTACTCATATTATAATCGTGTTTACCCAATTAGATTAAGAATTATCAATGGAAGAAATGAATGAATAAAAAACTTTGATCTTAAATTGATTGTGATTTGTTTCTTTTACAGTCCAACCCATCATCAGGTCAAGATCTGATTACAAAGATTTAATGAAATGTGAATACTGTCAAATTGAAATACCTAAAAGTGAATACCGATTTCATCTGAGAACTAATTTACACAAATCTAATTGTATACTGAAATCAGAATTCGAAAACATGAATATAAATATTATTGCCACGGCATTTAAAAAAAGAATCGTGTCTTATAGGCTAAATCCATCTGATGAGTACCTTATGCCAGAGGCCTTTCTAATGGATAGCCAAAATGATATAATGAAAATAATCAATGATTGTCTTGTGAAACATAAGTGTATTAAATTGAATTTAGAGCTGTTTGCTTATTTTATGAAGTCAACATCAGATGAACGAGTACTGAAATCATTTATGACAAAATATGAAATAGTTTACCAATGTACAGACATTAAAGAATTATTTATGAATGCCATTTATACATTTGAAAGTAAAATATCAGAACTTGAACATTGTGAGTCTGGCTGGTCCTGTGTTTTAATGAGTCACTTGGAGATAAACATAAATAAATATTCGCCATTAAAAGCTGGTTCTTATATTGAATTACCAAGTAAAATAAAAAATACTAAGAGTTGCATAAATATTAAAAACAACGACAATCATTGTTTTTTGTGGAGCGTTGTTGCCGGTCTATTTCCTCAAAAGAAAAATGTATGTAGAACTAATTCATATCCTCATTATAACACAGTATTAAATTATGACGGTATGTCATTTCCAATCACATACAAAGATATTAAATTGCGGATTAGATAATAAGGATAATGTTACTGGTCCGTTATATGTAACTTCTTTAAGAAAAATAAACCATATAAATTTGCTGTATATTGAAAAAAATGGGATGGGTCACTATTGTTTAATAAAAGATTTATTGCGATTGGTTAAACGTCAGATAACTCTTAATAAAGGCAAAATGTATTTATGTGACTCATGTTTGCAGTTTTTCACGAGTGAGATAAAGTACAGTTCTCATATGTGCAATAAAATATTGACAGTTCTACCAGAGAAAAACACAACTTTGCAATTTAAAAACTATGAAAGAAAACAAAAAAATAATTTCGTTATATACGCTGACTTTGAAAGTCTTCTTTCAGACCACGATGTATGTCAAACTGAAAAAACAAGGGTTTATAAATTACACAAGCCTTCATGTTTTGGTTATTATATTTGCTGCTCACATGATTCTAATCTGAACAAGTATGTTTCATATAGAGGATATTTCATATAGAAAATATTTATCGAAAGCTTGATAAGAGATATAGAAGATATTTATTATAAATTGTCTTCAAAAAAGTCAATGACCCCTTTATCACCAATGGAAGAAGAAAACTATAAAAACTCTTTGAAATGTCACATCTGTGAAAACTTACTCTTTGACGATAAAGTAAGAGACCACGATCACATAACATCACAATACCGAGGCGCTGCGCATTCTCGTTGTAATCTGATGTATAAAGTATGTCAATTTGTGCCTGTTATTTTTCATAACTTAGCTGGTTATGATTGTCACCTCTTTATTCATGAGTTAGCAAAATATGATGGCTGTTTTAAAATAATACCTCAATCAAAAGAAAAATACATATCGGTCACAAAAATTATCAAAACAAAAGAAAGCCCATGTCCCTTACAAATAAAATTTATTGATTCTTTTCAGTTTTTAACCGACTTCAAAAAAGGAGGAGGTTATCAATTCGACTGTATGTTTTTTTTTTTTATCATTATTTTTTTTTTGTATGTATGTTACCTCATATCTCAGTCGTTTGTCAACCGAATCGAAAAATTTTTTCGCCTACTTAGAGGGTGTACCTTCTAGTTGGTCCCATTTTTTCCATTTTGGGATCTGATGATGGGAACTTGGTGTAATCGAGGGAAACCCTTAAATTTTAAAGGCACGTATAGTGTTTCTTTACTAAAATCTTAATTTTGACGTGTTGTTACGTCTGATAGTCAACATCTTGAGGGGCTGAGCTTATGGTGGAACTCCTTAACGCTTAGGAGTTCAGTAATTATAATGACGGAACTTATGATAGGTAATTTGTAGCTTCTTAAAAAATAGAATCATAAGGTGCAACTCCCCCCCCCCCTCTTATGTAATCACTAAAAATGAAGAGATAAAATAAACTTTAAAAAAAAGTAAAAACCGACTTCAAAACCAAAATGCACTAAACAGTCTTAAATAAACTCTTCACCATTGAAAGGAAAGGAATCCGTTTTAGGCAAACAATTTCTTTTTGGAGTCGGTGCCATCACTTTGACCATCAAGTAATCACAGCACCGACTCCAAAAAGAAATTGTTTGCCTAAAACGGATTCCTTTCCTTTCAATGGTGAAGAGTTTATTTAAGACTGTTTAGTGCATTTTGGTTTTGAAGTCGGTTTTTACTTTTTTTTAAAGTTTATTAAGCTCAAGTTTGAATGACTTATCTAAAAATCTAGCTGAAACAGATTTTTTTTCCCTGACAAAAGAGTTTCAAGAAAAAGAACAGATCAAATTACTGACTCGTAAGGGTATTTACCCATATGATTATGTAGACAACTTTTCTAAATTTGAGGATGATGTTCTTCCCTCTAAACAATCTTTTTACAATAGCATCAAATGTGAACATATAACTGACGAAGAATACGAACATGCGCGTGATGTATGGAATAAGTTTAAGATAAAATCCTTAGGTGAATACACAGATTTATACTTGAAAACAGACGTCTTGTTACTTTGTGATATATTTGAAAATTTTAGAAATACAAGTTTACGACATTATAAGCTTGACCCCGCTTATTATATAACTGCCCCGAGCTTAAGTTGGGATGCAATGTTGCTTTATACAGGTGTTCGACTAGAGTTAATATGTGATTTAGAGATATACGAGATGATAGAAAAAGGAATACGCGGTGGTCTATCACAATGTTCTCTACGGAACGCTAAAGCAAATAATAAATATTTACCGAATTTCGATAACTCACAACCATCAACTTACTTGATATATCTTGACTGTAATAATCTTTACGGTTATGCGATGACAAAAAAATGCCAATATCAAATTTTCGCTTTTTAACTCCTCAAGAAATTGATGCTTTAGACATAGTTAACGTTTCTGATGATTCGCATGTCGGGTACATTCTAGAAGTTGATTTAGCCTACCCAGACAATCTTCATAATGTGCATCGTGATTTACTTTTTGCACCAGAAAAATTCATTCCTCCCGGAGGAAAAACTCCAAAATTAATTGCTAGCTTGTATGATAAATTCAAATACGTCATACATTACGTTCATTTAAAGGAATGTTTGAAAAATGGACTTATTTTAAGAAAAATCCATCGCGTGATTACATTTTATCAAGAAAACTATTTAAAGAAATACATAGATTTAAATACTCGTTTACGCCAAGCTTCATCGTCAGATTTTGAAAAAGATTTTTTTAAACTATTAAATAACGCTATATTTGGGAAAACAATAGAAAATAGACGTAAACAAGTCAATATAAAATTAGTAACAAATTGGTGTGATGATCAAAATGTTACAAATAAAAAAGTTGGTGCTGAAAAATTAATTGCAAAACCTAACTTGAAAAGTATTACAATATTCTCAGAAAATTTTGCAGCCATTCATCTAAGCCCAGAAAAGTTAACTCTTGACCGACCAATTTATATCGGTTTCTCGGTTTTAGAATATGCGAAACAACATTTATATCAATTTCATTATGACTTTATTAAAACTAGATATCAAAACAAAGCAAGATTGTGCTACACCGATACTGATAGTCTTTTATACATCATAAAAACTAGAGATATGTATAATGATATAAGGGAAGAAATACAAAATTTTGATACTAGTAACTTTGATGTTAATAATTGTTATCAAATACCTAGACTTAACGCCAACATTCCGGGTCTATTCAAAGATGAACTGGGGGGTGAAGTTATCAGTGAATTTACAGGATTAAGGTCAAAGTTATATTGTATTAATACCAAAAAAGGAGAAATAAAAAAGGCTAAAGGTGTAACTAAACCGGTAAAAAATCAACTTCATCAGAGTATTTACAAAAAAGCGCTTTTAACTGATAGAAGTTTCAAATGTAAAATGAATGTGATCAAATCAATAAAACATGTTTTGTTCTCTCAAGTATTAGATAAAGTAGTGATAAATCGAAATGATGATAAAGTCCAAGTACTACCTAACCAAATTGAAACAGTGCCTTGGGGGCACTGTAGCACCATATTTTAAATTATGGTATATTTTGATAAATTGTATAGTTTTGTAAGAAAAATATGATAATTTTGATTATAATTATTATAAGAATAAATGTTGATAATTAATATGTTTTCAAGGTGTGTATTTTAATAAATTTAAATAATATGTCTTATAACTATAACTTAATAAAGATGATATGTAAAAATTGGTTTTATTTTTATTTATATTCACACGTTGACCTAGTCAAAATACAGACAATCGTCAGACTTTGAACTAACCACACAATGAAATTTGTCAAACAATCGCTAGATCTAGAAGTTCACAATTTAAAAGTCACCAAGAAATTTTACGATATTAAACATAGTATTCTCTTACCTAATTCAATCCGATGTATTATATGTGGTCCCTCAAATTGTGGTAAAACTAATGTTATGTTGAATCTTTTGTTTCATGAAAATGGTCTCAAATTCAAGCATGTTTATTTGTACTCTAAGACAGTGTACCAACCAAAGTACTGTTTTTTGAATGAAGTAATGAAGAAAATTCCGGAAGCTCAATTCTTTATTTTTAATGACAATAAGGAGGTGATTCATCCTAATAACGCTTTAAAAAACTCAGTAATAATATTTGACGACGTTGCATGTGAAAATCAAGTAAATATACGCAATTACTTTGCCATGGGAAGGCATAAAGAAATAGATTGCTTTTATCTATCTCAAACTTATTCAAAAATACCTAAACAACTAGTGCGTGATAACGTTAATCTCTTGTTAATTTTTAAACAAGACGATATTAATTTAAAACATATATACAATGAGCACGTTAATACTGATATAGAATGGTTAAAATTTAAAAAAACGTGTTCTTCTATATGGCAAGACCACTTCAGTTTTTTAGTTATCAATAAAGATTGTGCGCTCGACAAAGGACGATACCGAAAAGGTTTTGATACATTCATTTTTTTTTAATTCTCAATAAAAACCACATTCTACTTAAAATTTGTCATTTCCATTCATGTTTCTGCAATTACCAGTTGCACTTCTGATTTACATCTCAAATGGATACCGATATAAAAGAACAGTTGGTAAAATCAGTACATAATATTAAAAACAAATTAAAATCAATCCGTAATGAAGAAGATGCTTCCAGTCTTAAGTATAAAAAAGTATTCAAACCCATAACTGATCCCTTGGAAACTCTTATTAAAGTGAATGAACAAGATGATCTCTCATTGCATAAATATAAATCAGTAAATAATGTACATAATGACGAGACTTTAAGAAAAACGATCATGTCTGATTCAGAATATTACAGTGAAGATGATGAAAGTTCCATACAAAATAAAAACGACACGTTAATGTCACTTGATAAGGAGGGTATTATGGATATTTATGATAATATAAACATACCATTTGGGATTCGCAGTGAAAACATGAAACTTATGATCGGAAACGCAGAGGTCAAAATATCTGTATCAAAAAATTCATCAAACACAGATAAAGATAAAATTTTAAGCATCAGTGATAATCGTTTTGAATTAACCCCTGGCTTACAAGAGCTCTTGATCCGAAAAAAACCTAACTTAGATTTAGTTTCTGAAAACGATAAAATGGTTTATAAAGATATACTAAGCATTACAAATGCACACAAAAGGGATTTTAATCCTAATGGGCAAATTAAAGGTGATAAGGGGGTGAAATACTGTCGTATTATTAAACCTCTATTTAGTCAAACAAATGATAAACAAAAATGTTCTGAACCTAAAATTGGGGGTTATATTCCGAAGTTCAAAAAATATAAACATAACACTGATTATGTTTATTGGGATGACCCAAATGAATTAATTGACCGATTAAAATTATTAATTGCATCACAAAGTGCTGGAAACACTAATCATGACAATGAAATTATATCGATTATTGAAGAATTAAAAGAAGCTGGTATTATAAAAGAATAAGTTTTTCATGCAATGTTTTAGTAGCAAGCAATTCATGAACATGGATGTTTGTAAAGACAAAAATTTAGTCCGTGTAAAAAATACTGACAGCAGTGAATTAATATCAAAAAACACTGAATGTCAAAGTTGTCCTTACAATAATTGTCATAAATTAAGTGATAAATTTATCGCTGAAAAGATAAGCAATATTGATAAATACTTAACCAAAATAAGTGACCGAATAAAAATACTTGAACGATCATTTTTTTTAAATGAAATTGCTGGGAAGTTAAAGAAACACTATGAGCAAACAGGACGTAATAAATGAAATTCACAAAAATGCAAGAAAAAATTTTCCTCGCAGAATTGTAGTCTTGAAAGATATTGATGACCTTTGGCAGGCTGATTTAATAGATATGCAAAAAAATTCAAAAGCGAATTGTGGATTTAAATACATATTAGTGGTTATAGATTGTTTTTCCAAATATGCCTGGGCTATGCCACTTAAACAAAAAAATAAAGAACTTGTGTCAAAAGCTTTCAAAACTATTTTACATAAAGGAAGGGTGCCGATAAATTTACAGACAGATTTAGGAAAAGAATTTTATAATAACACATTTAATGAAATCATGAAAACATTTAAAATTAATCATTACTCTACATATTCTACAAAAAAGGCATCAATTGTAGAAAGGTTTATAAGAACATTAAAAAATAAACTTTACAAAGAATTTCATTTGAAAGGTAATTATAAATGGATCGATGGAACACTTGATAAAAATGTGTTTGAATATAATAATACTTTTCACAATACAGTGAAACAAACACCATCATCAATAAACCAAGATAATAAAGAAATTGTTCTACAAAGATATATAGAAACATGTAAATCTAAGAAACAATTAAAGAATGCAAAATTACATGTAGGCGATTATGTGAGAATCAGTAAATATAAAGGATGTTTTGAAAAAAGTTTCACACCCAATTGGTCTACAGAGCTGTTTAAGATCATTAAAGTACAAAATACAAGCCCTTGTACGTATTTATTAGAAGATGCTAGAAAACGTCCTATATTATGTGCATTTTACAGTCAAGAACTGCAAAAAACTAAGCATCCAGATATTTATCTCGTCGAAAAAGTAATAAAAAGAAAAGGAGACAAAGTTTATGTCAAATGGTTAGGGTTATCAAACACTGAAAACAGTTGGATACACAAAAGTAATGTACTGTAGATACATTCTATACATTACCTCCTTTGTCGGATTTCGTTCTAAGTAAAATGAAATTATATCACATATAAAGAGATATCTTAAGTTTTTTTAAATCAGTTACATAAGGTTGTTAAACAAGTAAACAACTGTATTGTTCGTTTTTTTTAAGTTTATTAAAAACATGGTTTATTTAAAAATGACGAAAAAACAAAAGAAAAATACTATTCCTGAAAGCAATTCCGTTTCTCCAAAAAAATATAAGTCAGGAGCTGGCTTTAGGAAAACTTTTAAAAATATTGTCACACATACAAAAAGACATCTCAAAAATCTGAAACCAAAATGTAAGAAAGCGGTTGTGGAGCTAGCAATGGCAGCTGCAAAAGAATTATCTTCGAATCTACCAGTACAAGTGCCAAGAGTTATACCAGTACCTAAAACTGGTGGATTTCTTCCATTAATACCCATATTTGCAGGCTTATCTGCTGCTGGCAGTTTAGCTGGTGGGGTAGCTGGAATCACAAAAACTATTAATGAATATAAAACGGCAAAAAAGCGATTAGCAGAGCTAGAACGACATAACGAAAAAATGGAATCATTCTGTATTGGGAAAGGATTACATCTCAAACCATATAAAGATGGATTAGGAATATATGTAACAAAGAAAAAAAACTAAATAGTCGGCTACCCAAAAGACCCTTGACAAATATTGATATAATGATATACTCGAAAAATATACCCTTTTTTCGAGGTGTTTTCATGAGAGATGAATTGCCAAAACAGCCATTATCAATAGAATGCGCCATTATTAACTTAGATTCATCTAAAAACTCTGGGACTCACTGGGTAGCCTATGGAAAAATTAATAATTATGTTGAGTACTTTGACAGTTACGGTAATTTGAAACCACCGAAAGAATTCGTCAATTATGTGGGGTCAAATATATACTTTAATAATGACAATGTGCAAAAAAACAATGCATGCAACTGCGGACATTTGTGCTTAAAATTTCTTAAGTCATTTTGGTTACGAAAACAAATCTTGTATTTATAAAGAATTGTATTTTTAATTTAAAACATTTAAATCATAGCACTCATTGTACATATACACATACATAATACTTCTTTTCAAGGACAAGTATTTAAGTTTTAAAAAAAAATATGATTATTTTTAATAAAAACCCGGATGTAAGGAAAAAACTGAATACTTCACTCGCAATAACGAAAGTGAGAAGACGGTTGAACAATAGTAAGAATTTAAAAAAGATTACTAAACGTAACAAAGAATTTCTTCGTTCTCTTGGATTTAAAATACAAAATGCTACAAATCACAGATTTACCTCAACATGATAATTCTATCGAAAGTTATGAAATACATACATACAATCCATACAATAATAGCTTTAAAGAAAACGATGAAATCAGAATACCAATTCATCAACAGGATGTGTACCTGCTACCATCAGCAAGCTCTATTTACATTGAAGGATGTGTAAGTGTATTTTCAAAAGATGCTGCTGGAAAAATAACTAAAAAAGAGGTTCAATTTGTTAACAACCCGTTTTCATTTTTATTCCAAGACATTAGATATGAATTAAATGGGGTTGAAATTGATCGCATTAAAAATGCTGGCATAACCACTACAATAAAATCATATATTTCTTTAAATGAAGGGGAAAGTAAAGCTAGTGCAATGTGGGGGTGGAATGTAAACGGTCGTAGACAAAAAAGTGAGAATTTCAGTGTCATTATTCCGTTAAATAAAATACTAGGCTTTGCCGAAGATTATAATAAAATAACTGTAAATTGTAGACATGAACTTATATTACAAAGAAGCAGATCTAATATGAATTGCCTGACAATGGAAACAAGTGATTATTTTGATTTAGAAGTAAAAAAAATACAATGGCGTGTTCCGCATGTACGAGTTGCTGATCGTGATAGATTATTGTTACTCAAATTATTAGAAAAAGATCGACCACTGCAACTAGCGTTTCGAAACTGGGATTTATATGAATATCCAGTATTACCTAAAACATCAAAACATTCTTGGTCTATTAAAACAGCTTCTCAGTTAGAGAAACCGAGATATGTTATAATAGGCTTACAGACAAATAGAAATAATATTGCTACTAACAGCTCTTCTGTATTTGACCATTGTAAAGTGACAAATGTTAAATTGTTTCTAAATTCTCAATATTTTCCGTATGACTCACTAAACCTGAAATTTGACGAAGATAAATACAGTATATTATATGAAATGTATTCATATTTTCGACAGTCATATTACAACCTTCCTATCGACCCACTGCTTGATATATCCACATTCAAAAAAAAAGCACCACTGTTTGTTATAGACTGTTCACGACAAAATGATTCACTAAAAACCGGACCAGTTGACGTTCGGGTAGAAATTGAAAGTTCAGAAGATATACCAGATACCACAACAGCCTACTGTTTGATCATAAACGATCGTCTGTTTGAGTACAGACCGTTAAGTAATATAGTGCGAAAATTATCATGAATGTTATCGTCGACGTTCAAGGTTTTAAAAATGAAAATAATGAGTTTATACCAAAAGAAATAGCAATTCAAAATGCAGAGCGTATCTTTGTAATCTTGATAAAACCACCATACCCGTTTTATAATTTAACTAAATCCGAGCGGTTCCAAGTAAGTTGGATTGAAAGAAACAGAGGAATAACTTGGAATGAAGGATATGTCCCATTTTTTAATTATAAGGTTTACATAAGTGATTTTTAAACAACAAATGTATTTTTACTAAAGGTTCAGAAAAAGTTATTTGGTTAAAAAATATATTACAAAATGATAAGGTATATAACTTAGAAGATAAGAACTGTCCTAGTTTAACGAGATTGTATGAAAATTATACTTTATCATCCGATATTTTTAGATGTTTATATCATAACAAAATATGTGCGTTAAAAAATGTATCTTGTCTTTATAAATGGTGTCTAGAAAATAATATACTTTTCTAATAAATATAATGATCTTTTTTGTGTATTTTATTTGAAACTGACCACCTCTATTTTTTATTTCATAAAATATAGTAGGTACACCAACAGCATACATAGACAACATTAGTAACAAATAATTAAGGTATTATTCTTTAATTATAGGTATACACATGATTGGTAGGAAAACTACAAAGTTACACTAGTGCAAAAAATCATTTAAATTTTTATCAATTAAACCTGCATTAAGACTGAAATACACAATTTATTTTTATTTACTGTAAGAAATGAATAGTTAAAAGTTAGATATTGAGGTATCTGGATCAGGATCCTGATCCTGATCCAGATACCTCAATATCTAACTACTAATATCAGTTACTGTACTACGTTTTGTACTCGAAGTGTCGATTGAATTATTAATGAAAACGTGAGACCGATGTACCAGGCATAGCTATGTATAATATCTAAAATAACATGAAGTACAAACAAAAAGCCGATACTCCCGCAAAAAAAGTTACGCATGTTGGCAAAAATACGTGGTAGAAATCAAAGGCTTCAGCAGCGCAGGTATCATCTGACGAAGAACCCGCCTGTCTATCTACAGTCATAGTTACGAGTATCTATTACAACTGTAATGTTTGTCAACCCTACCCGAGGCAGTGGTCCGACATAACTCGGTCACGGCAGCACGCAGATACCAGGAGCTGTGATTTCAATATGTCTCCGAAACGTACGGTTTGATAGCCCTACTAATGTGGGGACGTCGACCCTGGCACTGCTATGACGATTACCTAGTATAGTGAATAAGAGCAGGTAACTGCCTTGGTAGAGCAGCGGTTGGGACGGCGTCAGAGGTCCCGGGTTCGATCCCTGGGTCGGGCCAAAAATACGTACCTGAGTTTTTCTGTTCACAAATTCTCAGAGTAGCCCGGAGTTAGAAAGTTGACGGTATTTCACCTCCGTGCCTCCGTGCCGGAAGTACGTAAAACCTGGTCTTTGGTCCTGCGCCTGATCTCTTTTCAGTCATGTCAGAATGCTGTCAGAATTGTGTGAAAGGAATATTACAGCTTAAGCAGCCGGATTTGGCAATGTTAGGGAATATCAATCATCTTAGCATTACAATATTAATCATTAATATTCACATTTAATCAAAGAATTTAAAAAAATGATTCCTTAAATTGCTTTAAGTACCGGTAATTTAAGTAATGTTGCTTCCATACTTTCACATCTATAATTTACAATATGTAACATTAAATGCGCAAAACCTGAAAATAGTTTCATTGAAATAACGAGTAGACCACTTTTTAATTTGGGTCACATTTTTCACAAATGTTGTCCTGTCTGGTTATTAATAAGACAAGCCATTACGTGCGCAAACCTGCCGAAATACCTAAAGAAATGGCACAGCAATGGTGAGTTAATTTTGAGCGTCATCATCATCATTATCAGCCACAGGACGTCCACTGCTCAACATAGGCCTCCCCCACGGCTTTCCACAGCGACCGATCACTAACGGTCTGCATCCAGTTTGATCATGCGATCTTTATAAGGTCGTCTGTCCATTTTGCCGGTGGACGTCCTACGCTGCGTCTTTGGTCGAAGGATCTCCAATCTAGAACTTTCCTGCCCCAACGGCCATCAGTTCTTCGCGCTATGTGCTCTGCGCACTGCCACTTGAGCTTACTGATTCTCAAGGCTGTGTCCGTTACCTTAATTCTACTACGTATCTCCTTATTTCTGATTCGATTCCGTAGAGAAACACCCAGCATAGCCCTCTCCATTGCTCGTTGTGTGATTTTGAGCTTCTTTATAAGGCCCACAGTTAGAGACCATGTTTCGGATCCGTATGTCATCACTGGTAACACACACTGGTTGAAGACTTTCGTCTTCAGACACTGAGGTAGTTGAGATGAGAAGACACTCTGGCGCAGTTACCCGAACGCTGCCCAGCCGAGGTCGATTTGATTCGTCGATTGACCTCCTTCTCAAAGTTGGACTTACCCAATTGGATCACTTGTCCCAGGTAGACGTACTCGTCGACAACTTCGCGAGTTGAGTTCCAAACGGATATTGGAGTGGATACAACGGGTACGTATTACAATACCGAATTTTAAAATACCGAATTTCATAAGCCCTACGAACGGAAGGCCGAATTTTATAATGCCGAATGTTGATATGATCGAAAGTTCTAAATACCGAAAGTTTTAAATCCCGAAAATTCAAAATACCGAATCTTATAAGACCTATGATTGGAATGCCGAATACTAAAATACCGAATTTTAAAATACCGAATGTTCGTATGACCGAAAGTTCAATATACCGACTGTTTATATGACCGAAAGTTTTACTATACCGAAAAAATTAAAATCCGAAGATTAAATATACCGAATTTTACAAGACCTATGAACGAAACGCCAAACAAATTGTATTGTTTGAGGTTTGGGATTGAGGTTCATTAAGAAAAATTGAGATTGAGGTTCATTAAGAAAAACAAATTTTGATTGACCCCGAATCGCCGTGGTCCTTCGCCGTGGTACTAGTCTGCCCGATACTAGAGTGTAATTCAAAAGCTGGAGGCGCGGAGGGAGAGCAGCCCTCGCCCGCTGTAGCAAATCTCAGGCTCCCGTGCGAGCTAGAGCGGCTGAGGATGATCGCCGAAGGCGACCAGCAAGCCGAAGTTGCGGAGGCGAGCGTGGGTGCCTGAGATTCGCTACGCTAGGGCGAAAGGGCTGCACTTCCCGCAGCGCCGGAGAAGAGCAAAACCTATGCATGCTGCTACATGTATGCCTGTTTGATTGCTTGCATGCTGTATTCCTGCTTGCTACATGCATGCATGCCTGCTGGCTTGATTGCTTGGATGCTGTATGCTGCATGCCTGCTTGCTTGATTGCTTGGATGCTGCATGCTGCATGCCTGCTTGATTGTTTGCATGCTGCATGCCTGCTTGATTGCTTGCATGCTGCATGCCTGCATGATTGCTTGCATGCTGCATGCCTACCGCAAAGTTAATCTTACTTTTGGGATTTTGAACTTCGGTAGACTAAATGTAGGTATATTAATCTTCGGGATTTTAAACATTCGGGATATGAACCGTCGGAATTTCAAACTTTCGGGATTTCGAACTTTCGGGATTTTGAACTTTCGGTTATTTGAAATTCGGCATATTGAGCTTCGGTATATCAGGTTTAAGTATTTCATTCGTTCGGTATTTTGATTTTCGACGATTCAAGCATAGGTATTTCATTTGTAGGTATTATGAACTTTCGGTATTATAATACGTACCCGATACAACAAGGGAGCTCGACATAATTTTCGTCTTTTCCATGTTCATTTTAAGATCCACTTGTTGGGATACTCGGTCAAGTATTCGAGCATAGTGTAAAGATCGTCCAGCGTCTTTTTGAGCGTAGGTAGTTATAATAATTATGTCAGTGCGGCGCATTGGCCGGGCGATATAACTACCTACCGACTCCTCTCTTGACCGAGCGTCGTCCGCAGAGCAACAAATGATCAGAAATGCCAGGAAAACTAAAACACCTCATAAACCTTATATATTTTTTCTTTTAGAATTAGGTCAGTTGAATTAAAAATCATTTGGGGTGTCTAAGGTTTTGCGCATTTAACATTACACGTTGTATAATCTTGCCCACTTATTTGCAACAGCATTTGGGAGAATTCACCTCACACAGCACACCCGTAAAACGCTTGTAAGCGTACTTTCAAACTTCAAACCCACAAAGTTACCTAATTTGGTGGAAACTCAATTTCTGCGTACCGTGCATCCTTTACGCCCCGATATCCGTATGAAAAACAAAACGGGCTTCTCGTAACTTTTATTTAAGCATCACCCTTTACACTGTGCTCGCTCAACCTTTCGATAACAAATAAAATTACGTATGTAAATACGTTTTTCTGCTCGGCATGGCCGTGAATCTTATTACAGATAACATAGCGTTGTTTTACGGCTGCAGGAATGCTGATAATTGAAACGCCTCCAGGGCTGGATTAAGGGTTCGGGGTACTGGGCCCGGGAGGCCGGTAAGTGATGGCCCCTAAGGGCATGTCACATTCGGAGAAATGTCGAGGTAGTAGAGGACCTATTGCAGAATGAACAATCTTCATGGGTACTGATTTTACTTGAAATAATGTTAGAGCACGTAGAAATCATTTGGTTGATAAGACCAGTATTGTTTTATCTGTGATCAGGGCCCCTATTTTTGAATAACTCGCGTCAAGATGGCGTGTGATATTAAATGATTAATGTCCGATTTCCCAATGTAAATTAGTACAATTCCACGCGAGAGTGATTTGAAAAAACATAACTAAATTTTGTTAGTACCTACGTCTATATTTTGCGTAATTTTCATTGATTTTTAATTGGTTTTCGAACGCAATTCACTCGCCGTATTTAAGCGAGTGATTCAAAAATAGAGCTCCAGAGTATTTAATTAAATGAAATAAATTAATTAAAATGGACACCAATCACATACATTGCTCTGATCCCAAAGTAAGCCATTAATGCACTTCTGTTATGGAAATCAGAAACAACGGTGGAACAACAACACCCAGCCCCGGGACATTGTCAGATAGTTTTGATTTCTATTTGACCTTCCAGCAATCGAACCCGGGACCTCGGAGCGGCAACGCCTTGAAACCCAGCGTGCTTATCCACTACACCATGGAGGTCATCGTATTAAAATAGGCTTAGATAATAAGTATCCGACAGCAGCGTGAACTTACCACTAAAACAAATTATGAACTTAATATCATGTCTGATGATAATGTCTAGACCTCATGTCACTTTGTAACTGGTTATTTAATTTTAACAGCTGATATTATATTTCATAGGCCAAAGGCAATCTTGTCTAAGTTTTAGTTAGCTTCAATTATTTCTATAAAGTTTAAGTTAATTCTATGTTTGAAGTAAAAATGAATCTTATTACTAAAGATGCCACAAATATTCGGCTACTATTCTGTATTCGGCTTATTCGCCCTAATTTTTTGGTATTCGGTATTCGACCGAATAATACGTACCAAATACCGAATCATGAAAATAGACACATCAAAGTTACTCAAGATTATATGTATTCATTACCAAGTTACAATAGTTTAGTAAGTAAAATTGATCAGTGGTAACTTGTGATGGATAAAAAAAAGGTTTTCAGTATTTGTTACGCAACGTGTAGCAAACGATTACGATTTTCGACGTAAATGATACCAGCTTCAGAAAATAACCTTTCACTATACACGCTACTCTTAGTAGAAGAAAGATAAACATTTTTTTAATAACTGATGTCATTTTATAAATCTTTTGACAAACAAACAATTTAAATGAACTAACGAACGAATTCTCAGCAAAATGGTAATGTTTTGTTTTGTTTTACAATTATATTATAATACTAGCGGTCCCCCACGACTTCGTCCGCGCGTTTTGAGTTTGCTCCCTCCCCTCCCGTCGCAGCGTGATGTTTTATACCCTAAAGCCTTTCTCGATAAATAAGCTATTCAAAACAGAAATATTTTTTTAAATCGGTCCAGCAGTTCCTGAGATAAGCGCGTTCAAACAAACAAACTCTTCACCTTTATAATATTACTAGCGGTCCCCCGCGACTTCGTCCGCGCGTTTTGAGTTTGCTCCCTCCCCTCCCGTCGCAGCGTAATGTTTTATATCCTAAAGCCTGTCTCAATAAATAAGCTATCTAACACAGAAATATTTTTTCAAATCGGTTCAGCAGTTCCTGAGATAAGCGCGTTCAAACCAACAAACTCTTCAGCTTTATAATACAGGGTGTTGATTTCAATCCGAGCGGTATTTATAAAAAACAATGTATGATCCCATATAGAACAGGTATGTGGAACCAAATATTACAAAATAATTAAACTGAAATTTTAAGCGATTATTTTTTATGAAACCCTTACTGCGTTGTGGCGTCAGACACTGCATTATGTTTACACTGTAATCGTAGCGGGCGCGAATCGCGTAGCACGCGACAAGTAGGTACTAACTAGCGGCCAGTGCTGATTTATCTGTATCTGCCGGGTACGTTATGCCCGAGTGTGTATGTTGCTATTTTTACCGACTTTAAGAATAAGCGATTTCACGTGTTTGGATTAGTTGATTCCAAATTTCCCTTCCTACTTTAATCGGGCTTAGGACCGACAAACATACCTTAAACTCATCTGTAACAAATCAAATTACCTAATCTTGATAAAACTCACTGAAATTGGGCAATCCATCAGAAATTCTGAAACTTTAACCCGAAACACTTAAATTTGAATCAATTAATGGCGCACTGGGTATCGATCGCACTGTTTTTCATTAATTTGAGCAATCAATTGAGAATCTATCGAACCTCAAACTCTAAATTACTCTACGAATTGAATCTTAATCTAGGCTAACTAAAGTCTTTATTGTACTGTAAGTTAAACACAATTTGAGCCTTCAGGTGGGAATTGGCTTGGCTAATCTTTTGAAAATCAAAAGAAGTTTTGTGTTGCTTTATGAATTTT
Source organism: Pyrausta purpuralis (assembly GCA_963924145.1). NCBI lineage: Eukaryota > Metazoa > Arthropoda > Insecta > Lepidoptera > Crambidae > Pyrausta > Pyrausta purpuralis. The sequence continues at coordinate 24,887,865 of OZ001657.1, forward strand.
TTAGTTATTATTACTTAATGAGCAAAAGTCATGTAGGTAGGTATATCATTTTAACTAACTTCGGGAGTTCAAACGGAAATCGAACCCTGAGCTTTTGTCTAGATTTATGCTAAACCGTTTCAAAATAAAAAAGTACCAAGATTATTAAATGACGCGAGTCTAAAGTATTTTTGGCGTAGTTAAAAATTTGGAATCAACTTATTTACATCGATTTATCTTTACATCTAGTTTTTTGTACATTTTTATTTACACTAACCTCAATAAATGATCGAAGTGTCCACCAGACTAAGCAATACACAGTCTGGCACGGCGTCTGGTGTTCCCTTTTAAACTGTTCAGCACAAAACGATTTTGTCAAACTAACTCGAATGCACTGACTATTCTCTGTCTTAGGTTTGTTGATTCTTCGGTTACACAATACGTTCACCAAACATATTCCTTATAGCTGCACTCAAACTATTGTCAGTTATTGCATACAATCGCAACATTTCAACGAGTTCACCGTTAGAATAATTTTGCGTCATTTTCGCAAAACATGTTGCCTATGCGATGTTATTAGCACAACTGAGGTATGAGCGACGGGTGAGAACGAGAGAGCGCGGGCTGGGCGATAAAAAGAGATAGCCGCTACTTCACCGCACGGCGCTATGGCGGGCGACGGCGGGAAGCCTGAGCGGCGCTCACGCGCCAAACACAAAGGATTGCGGTGCCTTTGTGCTTTGTAGGTATCGTTCGTTCGCACGCAAGCCGGCGCGGTGTGGTGTCGGGTGCCTACTCTAAAAATCGCTAGGGTCTACTTTGAAAACCGTCATTATTTAATAAAAATAAAAATATTTTTTCGAACTCATTTTTTTTTTGTGATTCATGATCAGAACAAGGTACATTATCACCTCTGAAAATTCCGCTCGTATTGAAATCAACACCCTGTATAATTAGAGCAAGCGCACGTTGTACTTAAGCTGCGAACATTATTTTGATGCGGAGTTATGTTAAAACTGTGATAGCTCCTAAGATATTTATTGGAATCAAATGATATACAGGGCAACTTTGTTCTAAATGAAATGCTCGTGATGATGAATGTATTTAATTTGATAAGTATAAATACCTGTGTGTATAATACACCTCTAAAAATGATGCATTATTTTTTTACAAATTTATTAACATAAAAAAGGTTGTAGTAAGTCAACCATAAAAGATAGACTTATGCTGTCGCGGACTTTATTATAGAACTCTTAATGCTGAACAATCTTGTCATTCATGATTTTTGTGTAACTTTAGCGGTTTCCGCAGCGTACGCAGCGGAAGCTCTCAAAAGGAATATCTTTCTCCCGTTTTCGCAACATTTTTCATTGCTGCTGTGGTCTTGTGAGTCGTATCTTTATGTTATATAGCTTAAAGCCTTCCTGGATAAATGAACTATCCAACATAAAAATAATTTTTCAAATCGGGCCAGTGGTTTCTGAGATTAGCGCGTTCAAACAAACAAACAAACAAACAAACAAACTCTTCAGCTTTATAATATTAGTATAGATTAGCGCAAGCGCACGTCGTACTTAAGCTGCGAACATTATTTTGGTGCGGAGTTATGTTAAAACTGTGATAGCTCCTAAGATATTTATTGAATTTAAATGATGTAAAGGGCAACTTTGTTCTAAATGAAATGTTCGTGATGATGAATGTATTTATTTTGATAAGAATAAATACCTGTGTGTATAATACACCTCTTAAAATAATGCATTATTTTTTTACAAATTTATTAACATAAAAAAGGTTGTAGTAAGTCAACCATAGAAGATAGACATATGCTGTCGCGGACTTTATTATAGAACTCTTAATGTTGAACAATCCTGTCATACATGATTTTTGTGTAACTTAAGCGGTTTTCGCAGCGTACGCAGCGGAAGCTCTCAAAAGGAATATCTTTCTCCCGTTTTCGCAACATTTTTCATTGCTGCTGTGGTCTTATGAGTCGAATCTTTATGTTATATAGCCTAAAGCCTTCCTCGATAAATGGACTATCCAACGTAAAAATATTTTTTCAAATCGGGCCAGTAGTTTCTGAGATAAGCGCGTTCAAACAAACAATAAAAGATAGACATATGCTGTCGCGGACTTTATTATAGAACTCTTAATGTTGAACAATCCTGTCATACATGATTTTTGTGTAACTTAAGCGGTTTTCGCAGCGTACGCAGCGGAAGCTCTCAAAAGGAATATCTTTCTCCCGTTTTCGCACCATTTTTCATTGCTGCTGTGGTCTTATGAGTCGTATCTTTATGTTATAAAGCCTTTCTCGATAAATGGACTATCCAACGTAAAAATAATTTTTCAAATCGGGCCAGTAGTTTTTGAGATTAGCGCGTTTAAACAAACAAACAAACAAACTCTTCAGCTTTATAATATTAGTATAGATTCTGACAAAGCGTGCCGTGACGTGATTCACTCGCAATTGAATGAAAAAAACAGCCCCGTTACTCTGGACACAAAATCCGATCCAATGAATATATCCATCCCTGTCACACGCGTACACGGCCTGGTATGAGTGACAGGGATGGGTATATTCATTGGATCGGGTTTTGTGTCCAGAGTAAGGCCTCAGGTACACGTGGGAAACAGGTTTTGACTTTTCTTATTCTTGTTTACGCGCTGGACAAGTACCTACGTATTTTTGCCGAATATTTGGCGGTTCGGCCAACAGCGTTGCCGAATATACGGTATTCGGTATTCGGCCAAATCACTATTCGTTGCAACTCTACTTATTACTTATATTCTCACTGCGTTTGTGCCTCGATGCGCTCATTTAACCTCATAATACGACCCTGGCACACTGTCTCCCGGGGCCGGTAGTGATAGGGTTAAATGTGAAGTGTTCGACTACTTTGTATATACCTATATAATGCACCGGGGACCTACTCTGTAACGCTGTTAGTAATCATCATCATTTATTTGCTTTTAAACGTGGTACATGTAAGATTATAAATATTAATGTCATAAAGTTCATACATATTCAGCCATAATAAAAAAACAAGCAAATATATCAAAATCTTAATATTAAATTAGTATCAAATTAATTTTCCCAAATTAAATGTCATCATTGCTAATCAAATATCCTGTCAGTGAATAAAGTAGATTGTTATAAATTAAAATACAACTTATAATATATATATATTGGGTCTGTATTGAGAGAAGCAATAGTTTTCCTTGATTTAACCAACGCATTCGCATGCGGAAGCAATGCGGCTGAATGATACCTACAAAGGATGCATCATAACATCAAGCTGTGTAAGTGCGAGTACTAGAATACGCCAATGTCACATCCCGCATTCGCGCATTCCGCGCTGCCTGGCCGCTCCGCTATGAAAACTCTTGTAATCCGCCAGTGTGGCACTGCTCTAAGATGTCCGTATTCAACTCAGGTCATCTCTGTCACTCGAATCCCAAGCATAATCGGTAGGTAATCTAGGTAAGTCGCAAGCAACACATGTGAAGCATGCCCATAGGGCGGCATTTTTCACGATTGACACATACCAGTGTGTCCGACCGCTGAGTCACTTCCATTTGCCCTTTACGTTTTACAATTGACTTGTTACCTGTGTCACTACCCGTGTAAAGAAAGTAAAAGATTTTTCATTTCATTGCATCATCATTCATTTCATTTAATTGCATATTTGTTATCGGACTGACGTATCGACATCCGTTCAAACTACGAAATTAATTTAAAAAACGAATATATCAAATCTAGCCGAAACCCAGCAGAAAGGCTTATCGAACGTTTTGAATCGCCCTGCGAAATCGATTTTAAGAGTAGGACCCCAATGAGCTCTTCTGTTTATTTTAAATCGGGTGCATTTTAAACGTACCGGTCAAAATTGAGCTTTGGCATCCAATATAAGCGCTGTTTACGGTCAAATATTCCGCACCAAATAATTACTGTTTGCACAACAGACACGGCAAATAGGTGGCAACCATGAACGCTAATTAAGCTCATTTTATGACACACTGATTAAAGTGATTTGTTATTCATGTTATTTTTCACTATAATTAAAAAAATATTAAAACTTTCGTAATTAATTTTCTTTGGTGCCGTTTGCCGCCTATATGATCTGACAGTGTGACTGGCAGGTATTGCATTTAGCATTTAGCCTTGAATTCCATCTTTATAGAAAAGATCCATTCGTGCATTTACAAACTTAGTTCCCGCGAATCCCTGAGAGAATTCTTTAAAGAAATTAACATCCTCACTGTCGCTTCTCAATACATTTTTGTTAATATCATGTACGTACGCAACAAATAAGATATTTTTATATAAAAAAGTGTACACGTTCATTTGTATAACACAAGAAATAAAAACAAAATTCTCATTCCAAACTTCAGGTTAGCCGAAACAATGAATTCATTTTGGGAAATTGTGTCATTTTTTTTAATAATATGCCTAGTAGTGTGATTGAACTACTTATGAATAAATTTTAGTTACATGTCAAAACTACCCTAATGTCGAAGACGACGAGAATGTATGGACAGTCCAGCCTGCACCAAACTGACGTACCTACCTGTTTATTTTTATTTGTATCATTTTTGTGGCAGCTAGTGGTGACTGAGTTTGTTCCGGCGTTTCTTCTCAGCACACCAGATTGTCTGTGTCTTAACTCGAAGCGCTAGTAGGGCCCAAAAGGTAAGGTGTCATGTTTTAGCCCCATAAGGGCCATAATTGATTGATATAAACTAATTATTGACGTTCATAAGTGGCATTTTGTGTCCTAAATTGAATAAATTATTTTTGACTTTGACTTTAAAGTTTTAACATAATTTACATGACGTTCAGAACTCATCAGCACTATTTTATTCTAGTACTTAACTACGACACTACACGAAAGCAAATAAATATCTTCCACTTTGCGCACTCACTGTTTCTCAAAGCTGATATTACCTTTACATCCATATAACCTCATGCTGACACGGCATATAATCAAACTTTAGCTTCGATATACAGGATGTTGTTTCGGTCAGTGACATCCAACTCATGAGTTATGCGTATTCTAAAAAAAAAATTTCTTTAAATTCTAAGTTAGTTTTTTACAAGAACACCTCTTCGCAACATTTACAAAAATGACATTACGAATGGGAAAACTCGCACCCTAGTGCGTAGCTAGCGCTTATCTACGAAATACTACGCCGTAGCTAGTAAACTCGACTCGATCGCTGTACCGCATTAAAAAAATGATTTTTTTTTTTTCATTTCAAAAAAACAAATATTTTTTATATTTTTTTGGCATCGGTATCGTTTTAACAGCCACCCCTGAGTCACTCGTGGCTAACCAAAACAACACCCTGTATATTTTCAACTGTTAACAAGAAATACACTCTGAAATTAAGTCTTTTGTAACAGAGATTCTTGAAACGTAAGCAATAAAAACAAATCAAAAATGTATACGCCTTTTAAAATTCAATTGGCATACTAATCGTAGCAGCGGTGGATTTGGCAAACAAACCGTCAGTAAATAAAAATAAAATGCTCGTCGGCCATTTTTCCGCAGCTAGGCATGCATAAAAATTATGCGATGCGATGCTATTAGGAACATGATTCACTGGTGCGCTGGTATAATGAAATATTACGACAAATATTATAAGGCAGGTTTTTATTTAATAAATGTAAATTTTAAAAACCCCTTTGACTTTAAAAGTAAAACGGTATGATTCGAATGTCGAATCGAATAATTTGTTTTGTTTTTTAATTATATATTTGTTTTTATAGTTTTTTGTCACTATTCAAACTAAGAGCTAATTTTTCAATAGTCAAATAAGAAATATTGGTCGAATAAAATACAATATGGCTGATTTAAAAAAGTACCCTTATTGTCAGCAATCATACGTAACTGTCATTTTTAGGGTTCCGTAGCCGAATGGCAAAAAACGGAACCCTTATAGTTTCGTCAAGTCTGTCTGTCTGTCTGTCTGTCTGTCTGTCCGTCCGTATGTCACACCCATTTTATTCTGTAACTATAAGCATTACACTGTTGAAATTTGGTAGGAAGATGTATCCTATTAACCGCTTACCGATTTTCATACAAAAAATAAAAAATAATGAGATTTAAGGGGGGGCTCCCATACATGAAGCTAAAACCAAAACATTTTTTTTTTAGTCAAAACTATACGTGTTATAATTTATCAGTCTGATAAGTTTTGTCTGATCATTGAAAAATTGGCCCTTAATAATATAAACGCACTTGAAAAAATAAACTGTGTCAGACGTGAAATCGAACGTGTCTTACTCTATCCGGGCGTACGCCTATGCCACTCGGCCACCGGCACATTGGCAAGCCTGTTAAATTTTGTAAGTGCTATTATTAACGCGTAGGCTGCGTGACTCATCAATGTTGCGAGATTGCTCTCACAATTCAAATTTAATAATATAAAATGCACTTTAAAAAGGAAACTGTGTCAGAGCTTCTCATCTTAACAAATTGTTAAATATTTGTAAAAATATTTCCTTCGGATATTGTGAGAGCAATCTCGCAACATGGATGACGTCACACAGCCTACGCGTTAAAGAAAGCACTTGCGAAATTTAACAGGCTTGCCAATGTGTCGGTGGCCGAGTGGCATAAGCATACGCCCGGCTAGCGTAAGACACGGGGTTCCTCGTCTTACAGTTGCTTTTTTCAAGTGCATTTTGACAAGTAATTGTATAAGAACTTCGTTTTCCCTTAGGGGTATGAAACCTTACATTACGAGTGCATCGATAACCTATCGCCCCAATTCGAATTTTGAAAACCGAAATACCTGTGCGAAGTACTAACGAGCGGTAACATCTGTCCTCTTCGTCATCGTGTTGTTGTCCGAATTTTGGAATAATCGTTGCTTTCGACAGATTTTTGGCGAAATAGATTGAAATTTACTAGGTAATTTGCACTTGGGTTCACTGTACTGCGTAACACCACATTCATAATGCAGCTGTGGATATTATATACTAGCGGTCCCCCGCGACTTCGTCCGCGCGTTTTAAGTTTGCTCCCTCCCCTCCCGTCGCAGCGTGATGTTTTATATCCTAAAGCCTTTCTCAATAAATAAGCTATCTAAAACAGAAATATTTTTTTAAATCGGTCCAGCAGTTCCTGAGATAAGCGCGTTCAAACCAACAAACTCTTCAGCTTTATAATATAATTAGCGCAAGCGCACGTTGTACTTAAGCTGCGAACATTATTTTGGTGCGGAGTTATGTTAAAACTGTGATAGCTCCTAAGATATTTATTGGAATCAAATGATATAAAGGGCAACTTTGTTCTAAATGAAATGCTCGTGATGATGAATGTATTTATTTTGATAAGAATAAATACCTGTGTGTATAATACACCTCTAAAAATGATGCATTATTTTTTTTCAAATTTATTAACATAAAAAAGGTTGTTGTAAGTCAACTATAAAAGATAGACTTATGCTGTCGCGGACTTTGTTATAGAACTTTTAATGCTAAACAATCTTGTCATACATGATTTTTGTGTAACTTTAGCGGTTTCCGCAGCGTACGCAGCGGAAGCTCTCAAAAGGAATATCTTTCTCCCGTTTTCGCAACATTTTTCATTGCTGCTGTGGTCTTGTGAGTCGTATTTTTATGTTATATAGCTTAAAGCCTTCCTCGATAAATGGACTATCTAACATAAAAATATTTTTTCAAATCGGGCCAGTAGTTTCTGAGATTAGCGCGTTCAAACAAACAAACAAACAAACAAACTCTTCAGCTTTATAATATTAAGTATAGATAAGCGCTGATTAAAATATTTGTTTATATAAAAAAAAACTACAATTCAAAATTTATTAATTTATAAGCTATTGCTGGCACTTATACACGTCCCAACATTGGCCCACATTGTACCACAGCTTCGAGACAATTGTGGACTAGTGCTGAGAAGCTGCGCAACAAACTCAGTCGATATTGTCAATTTCTCTGTTTAAAATATTACAATTTTAATGTTCTTACAAGCTAGACCATACATTGTTATCGTTCATATAATCATTTATTCTATAATATCCTTTAGTCATTAAACATTGTTTAACAATAGATTTGAATTTATGTAAAGGTAATTCAATTATATTTTGAGGCAATTTATTAAAGAAAGTAATACGTCCCCCATAAACAAGTAATTTAACTTCTTAAAAGTCTGAAGTTTGGAACGGTAAGTTTATTTTTGTTTCTGGTATTGAAATCATGTAAATGAGACGATGAGCTTACAACCCAGAAAGCCAATTTTGGAATCACTCCCGTCAATTTGGCGTGTCATTTTCTTAGATTAATGTTCGAATAAAACTACACGGTAACACTATCGTGTAGTTTTATTCGCACATTAATCTTTAAGCAGTAATCTATACTAATATTATAAAGCTGAAGAGTTTGTTTGTTTGTTTGTTTGAACGCGCTTATCTCAGAAACTACTGGCCCGATTTGAAAAATTATTTTAACGTTGGATAGTCCATTTATCGAGGAAGGCTTTAAGCTATATAACATAAAGATACGACTCACAAGACCACAGCAGCAATGAAAAATGTTGCGAAAACGGGAGAAAGATATTCCTTTTGAGAGCTTCCGCTGCGTACGCTGCGGAAACCGCTAAAGTTACACAAAAATCATGTATGACAGGATTGTTTAGCATTAGGAGTTCTATAATAAAGTCTGCGACAGCATAAGTCTATCTTTTATGGTTGACTTACTACAACCTTTTTTATGTTAATAAATTTGTAAAAAAATAATGCATCATTTTTAGAGGTGTATTATACACACACGTATTTATTCTTATCAAAATAAATACATTCATCATCACGAGCATTTCATTTAGAACAAAGTTGCCCTGTATATCATTTGATTCCAATAAATATCTTAGGAGCTATCACAGTTTTAACATAACTCCGCACCAAAATAATGTTCGCAGCTGAAGTACATACAACGTGCGCTTGCGCTAATCTATACTAATATTATAAAGCTGAAGAGTTTGTTTGTTTGTTTGTTTGTTTGTTTGTTTGAACGCGCTAATCTCAGAAACTACTGGCCCGTTTTGAAAAAATATTTTTACGTTTGATAGTCCATTTATCGAGGAAGGCTTTAAGCTATATAACATACAGATACGACTCACAAGACCACAGCAGCAATGAAAAATGTTGCGAAAACGGGAGAAAGATATTCCTTTTGAGAGCTTCCGCTGCGTACGCTGGGGAAACCGCTAAAGTTACACAAAAATCATGTATGACAATATTGTTCAGCATTAAGAGTCCTATAATAAAGTCCGTGACAGCATAAGTCTATCTTATATGGTTGACTTACTACAACCTTTTTTATGTTAATATATTTTTTTTAAATATACCATCATTTTTAGAGGTGTATTATACACACAGGTATTTATTCTTATCAAAATAAATACATTCATCATCACGAGCATTTCATTTCGAACAAAGTTGCCCTTTATATCATTTGATTCCAATAAATATCTTAGGAGCTATCACAGTTTTAACATAACTCCGCACCAAAATAATGTTTGCAGCTTAAGTACAACGTGCGCTTGCGCTAATTATATTATAAAGCTGAAGAGTTTGTTGGTTTGAACACGCTTATCTCAGGAACTGCTGAACCGATTTGAAAAAATATTTCTGTGTTAGATAGCTTATTTATTGAGAAAGGCTTGAGCATATAAAACATCACGCTGCGACGGGAGGGGAGGGAGCAAACTCAAAACGCGCGGACGAAGTCGCGGGGGACCGCTAGTCTATTATAAAGCTGAAGAGTTTGTTTGTTTGAACGCGCTTATCTCAGGAACTGCTGGACCGATTTGAAAAAATATTTCATTTCTGTGTTGGATAGTTTATTTATCGAGAAAGGCTTTAGGATATAAAACATGACGCTGCGACGGGAGGGGAGGGAGCAAACTCAAAACGCGCGGACGATGTCGCGGGGGACCGCTAGTTATATTATAAAGCTGAAGAGTTTGTTGGTTTGAACGCGCTTATCTCAGGAACTGCTGAACCGATTTGAAAAAATATTTCTGTGTTAGATAGCTTATTTATTGAGAAAGGCTTTAGGATATAAAACATCACGCTACGACGGGAGGGGAGGGAGCAAACTCAAAACGCGCGGACGAAATCGCGGGGGTTTTAAAATAAACTTGCGTCTATAGTGTTTTTTTATTCAAGATACATAAGTATTTTATTATTTAATTTGAAAATATTGACGTTTTTTTTTTAATACAGCTCCTGATCATGTATGGTATAAATATAAATACACACATCAAAAGTGTTTAGGGACCAACATATATTTTTGCAATAACTTTTCTCCTGATTGATATTAATTAAAATTTTCTTTAAGGGTTCATCAAATAAAGTGTTTTCGTTTGTCTACAGTAACGATAAACCAAGTCACCTTTGCATTAATAAAGAAATTTGCCATTTTCCTAATAAAGAGATTTTTGACATTTGAACCACTAACATTAAAGTTCGAAAAAAAGACTGAAATAACAATTGTCTTTAAATTTTTTTTTGGGTAACTTAAGCAATTAATAATCCGTGTTTCTACCGCGAACACTAACAACACAAGAACATCGGTTTGGCATACTCAAAATGAGTTCATCCAAATCACGCTGTGGAAGGGCCGCCCATGTTTGTTGCAACAACAAGAAAAGGTCTTCTTGCGTCTGGATACCCTCCATATTCGGCAGAGCTCTTCTCTGTAGCATATCCCATGCATGCTCAATCGGGTTCAAGTCTGGCGACTGAGCAGGCCAGGGCAGGACATTGATGTTAGCTGCGGCGAGAGTCTGTCTTACAACTCTTGCGGTGTGCGGTCGTGCATTATCATGCATTAACTGAAATAAGGGACCGATTTGCACTTGTAGAGGAACGATGACGTCTGATACAATCGTCTCAGCATAAATTTGAGCGTTGAGGTTGCCTCTGATCCGAATCAAATCAGTTCTTCCGCCGATCCAAATACCCGCCCATACCATGATGAATCCACCACTATAAGGATGGACTTCCTGGCAGGGTTTTAATCGCTGTTGGCGTCCAGGGGTTCTCCAGTGTCGTATACGTCTTGTATCCGGTCTCATACCAAAACGAGACTCATCAGAAAAGCACACGAATCGCCATTGTTCTTCTGCCCAATTTCTGTGTTTGATATCGAATCCTACGATTGTGCATTGCTATAGGTGGTACCCGTAGCGGTCTTCGGGAATGAAGGTTCACTTCATGCAAGCGGTTTCTGACTGTTTGCTCGCTAATTAAGTTCCTTGAAGAGTGATGAAGCCTCACGGCTAACATCATGGCGGTTATTGTTGGAGCTCTTCGAGCTGTGATTTGAATGTATCGGTCATGTCTCCGTGTGGTGCAGCGATACCGTCCTCCATGGCGCTCAGCCACGGTTCCAGTGCTTCGGTAACGTGTCCAAAGTCGACTGATTTGTATTCAGAGCTAAAGCCACAGTACGTTGTCGGGAACCATCTTCTATCATTCCCACGGCTCTGAGCATTTCTTCCCTGCTTAAATGACGTCGCCGCTCCATAATAACGTTGGTTTTAATCAGTAGTAGGGAAACAATACTAATAATGTCAATGCGTTGTATGCAATGATTTCAAAAGGAAGGATGCGCCCATGCGAACATTTTGGTCAGAAATTCTGAGTTCAACAGAAATAGCGACATCTGTGACAATTCACACAAACTACGTGGTTGCCGCGGTGCATAGATAGACTACGTAACCTTGTACGCGCGTACAAGTTTCTGAATTTTTGTTTTTTAGCATTTCAGATAAATTATGTCAATGGCATTGGCATGTTGTATTTGTAGGTAGGTAGGTAATTTTTTGCGATGATGTTCTACAGGTCTCGGTAAAAAGGTAAGTAAAAAAAAGTCTGTCAGTTTACTTTGCAATTGTAATAAAAAAAATAAAAATAATATTATAATAATTACTGCCCTTTAAATAAAACAATTTTTTTAAGTTTTTGTCTTTCTGTGCCTTTCCCCGTGTTTTCCGTGATAGACTCATGATGCATTCTGACATTTATATATTTTTTAATGATGGCTCGAATAAGATGCAATCTATGATTAAATGTAGCCGGCTGATCAACAGAGTGTGAGTTTAAAATAGTGAAAGTGCTTTTTCCTAAAAACTTTTCTAATGTTTTTGTGGATAGGAACATGTGGTCTCTTTTTGCCATAAATTGGGGTCTATTAATTTGTCTTATATTTTTTTCGGTTTCTAAGCACACTTCAAATAGGTCAGGAGAAGGAAAATAAAGTCCGCCCATATTTGTCAATTCTATCAGCCTATGAAAAAATATTTTTTCGTTACTCACTAGACTGTCTACACAAATTTCACACTTAATCTTTTTTGTTAAGCTTTTGGCTACCCATCCTGCAATATACCCAACAATGAGTTCTATATTCTCGAGCAGGTGTCCAAAAACGTTCTCAGTTGGATTATCCAAAGTATGCGATAATTGTGCACAGTTATTGTAAAAAACTGGTTCATGCTCATTAATTCATCTTCTTCTTCGTGACGGCTCATTTCAGAAGTACAATTTATGGCTTTTACTGATGAAACCTTTAAAATGGGAAAATTGTCCAAAGGAATGCTGTTTCCAGTAAATGAAGATTTTAGAGACAAATGATTCATGCAACGCCTGTACGCTCCTTTTAGTTGTATAGCATTTGGGTTATCATTATACCCGCCGTGCTTTCTTATCGAGCTTAAAAATAGCTCCAAATGGTCTTGAGATAGGCGGTACGTAGAAATGTACTTTAGTTTATATTCCGACTCAACTAAATTTTCGTACAGTGTTTTCAAACTCTCCAAACACACAATCAATCCTAAGAACCCCATTTTGCTTTTGGATTCCAAAATGTTTTTTTTTTAATAATCAATACGATTCGTGGCTGTCTGTTGCGTTTTTTATTAATTCTTTTCACGTTCGAGAAAATTTTTAATCCTCTAATGAAAGTAATAGCTTTCTTAATAAAATTAAATATTTTCTCTTTATTTTTTGGGGAAATGGCTCTCTTGTAGCCAGATTGATTGAATCTGCGAGAATTCAAAATATCGAATATATCATTGAAAAAAATAATGAACTCTGCTGTAGCACTGCTTTCTGCAAAATAGCTACTATGTAATACTTCATTGCAGAGTGTCAGTGATTTTGCAATACTTCGGCTTAGCAATTGTGTTGCTAATTTTACCTTCATAATCTGATTTTTAAAGTATATGTGTCTGTAGGTTAATTTATTTGCAAAATTAAGCCGCTGATTTGTTTGGAGTTTTAAGAGCCGAATCAAAAATTTCCATTCAATTCGCTGACCCTGCTCGTTGAAAATTATCTTTTTTTTTCCAAACACGTTCCTAACTAATTTAATCATGTGACATGCGTCCATGAAAACTACAATATTCTCTTTTGTGACTGGGTGGGTGAAAGTTGTTTTCAATTGACCTTTACTACTTATATTGCATCCCAGAATGTTCGCAGCTTTCACGTTTGTGGGACATCCATCGAATGTCAGGGCTCTGACATTGACACTGGTTACGCCATAACATAGTTTAAAATAGTTTAAAATTTCGCGCCTCGTTCGATAGGCTTCGTGTCTGCCACCCCGCTGGTTATCTTAATTTATTAATGTTTTTGCTGGTAGACGCATATTTGTTCTCCTTTACCTATCCTTCTCCCTTCCGCTATGTACTGACTACATTGGAGTGAGCGAGAAGGAAGATACCGCATAGATTGCATTAATCCATATGGAATGCAAATTAGTTCGACTCAGGGAGCCATAGAAGACGCTGGAGACATTTTCTCGCCCCGCGTTTGACTCAGCTCCTCCTTATAGCTGTATCATTTTCTTTCTATCTGAACTTGCTGTGGAACTATCGTCACAACTGTGGTGTAGTGGTGTAGTGAACAACATAAAATACGTATGTGCGGTGCGTGGACTGAGGCTGGGAGTATCCGCCAGGTCTTAGCCAAGAAGCAGCCGTTCTGGAGCCGATCACCTGCGAACTCCAAGGAATCATCATCAGTACGTACCCCTTCATTTCCTTGTTCACTGCCCCTATATGTGTTCTACCAGCCGTACAGATCTTAACCCATATCAATTGGCAAAAATATACCCCGCGAACCAGAAACCTTACAGTCCACACCTATTCTAATTTCGATTAGAACCCTTTTTAACCCCGTGAAAGGTCTCGCAGAGAGCCTAGCATTCAATCAAGTGTTTGGCTTCTCCATTTATTTATGGCCGCATCGAGCCGGATCCTTTTAAATCATCTCAAATTCACAATATTTTCCGCATTTCTAGCTACAATCGTGCTTTACGGGGTATTCTCTGCTTATTTTCGTGTATATTTTTGGGGAATAATTGATATTTACCGCTTATAATTCATATTTTCCGCACCACGTTTCATACGAATTTGATTCGCATATTTTTCTTAGTCTCCACCCCTGATCGTTCTCTAAACCGCGTTTATTTTTATTTTTATTGCATTCGAGCAGTCATTGCGACTATCAGTATCGTATCTCCGCATTTCCGCATTTTTGCTTATTTGATTATTCATTGCGCACTTCGTCATAGTCATCTCCGCATATTTTTTATTTTTTACTCGTCGGTAGATTTAACTACACCGCTCGCTTTCGTCATCTTTACCGCTGGGCCCTTACTTGCCTGTCTATACGCACCACATATACTTATAACGCGCCCGAACCTGCCCGCTGCAGTTCGAAGGCCGTTTCATTACCGCAGTCCGCATCCGTAACTTCTTTATTAATTTCGCATTTTTATTGCATTTATTGAAAATGCCTAAAGAACAAGGCGCCGCTTCTGCCAGTGAGGCAGTAAGTGATTCCTTATCTATTGCCATCCAACTGGCACTATCATGCCGTAATATGATTTTTGCACGCTTGCAAAGCATTTATGACCTAATTGAAAAGGTTAACGCCGGCATTGAGCCGCCAGCAAGTTTTATGTGTGCTTGTGTCAATGTAGATGCACTACGCACCGAGTTCCGCGACGCGTATGATAGATACAACACTCTTCTTTTGAAACAAGACCCAAACGCTAAAATCTTTGAACAGTCATGGGCTAGTTTTGAGGACCTGTACTGTCGCATCAAATACAAATATGCTTCTCTAGTAAAGCCTTCCGCGCCCGCTGCTCCCCCTGGTGGCAGCGATCTTTTCAAGCAGCATGTGCGTCTGCCACCCATCGAAATCATGTCGTTCGATGGTGACATTCGTAACTGGCCGTTATTTTATGCTAATTTTAAAAGTACTGTCCACGATAATAAATCATTAACTAACGCTGAGAAACTGTACTATTTATTGGGCAAACTGTCCAACAAGGCTCAAACCGCGTTTTCAGGCATATGTCCAGATGAAAATAATTACAAAATCATTTTCGATTCGCTTATTAGTAAGTACGAAGACAAACGACTTTTAGCTTCTACTTATTTAAATCAAATGTTTGACCATAAACCATTTAAGACCGCGTCTATTGAAAACTATGAATCATTTTCTGACAATTTTGTTTCCGCCGCAAACGCAATAAAAAACCTAAACATCGATAATCTATCGGATTTTATTTTCTTCCATATAGCTATAAAGAAAATCGATTCTGAAACTGCTCGGCTATTCGAGATGAGCTCGCAACGGGAAATACCTAATCTAGATAGTTTGGTCAAGTTTATTAAGGATCAATCACGCATTTTGCAAAACACCAAAGCTTTAGATGGTTCGAGTTCATCCCGCCTTAGTTCAACCAATAAGCCGCAAAATAACAAACCCAACAATAGGGCTCCGCAACCGCAGTCATATACTGTTTTAAATAAACCCACGAAGTGTTTGTGCGATAACTTTGTTCATGAACATCTATATAAATGTCCCGCGTTTCATGATATGTCGCCAAGTGATCGCTTTAAATGGGTCAAGCAGTTGAACGCTTGTATTAATTGTTTAAGTCATAAACATAGGGGAAACGATTGTCAGTCAAAATCGCGTTGTAAGGTTTGTCAAAATAAACATCACTCGCTTCTTCATTTTAACAATCGCGATACGCATTATTCTAACTCATTGACACCTAGTAAATTGTCCGCAGTCGCTAGAACGCATACAGGTTCGACTCATGAGTCGAGCGCGCCGCCTTTTGTTAGTAACACTGCTTCAATGCAACCATGCATTTCGCACGCGTCACCGCCATCTATATCGCTGTCCCCGGCTAACACACATACAGAATGCAGGCAGCCGGCGGAAAAGATGCGCGATGACAACGCGCATGCAGTTTATCATAACGCTCCGCAATGTAATGCATCCATTGCCGCGTCAACCGTAAAAATAAATAATGCTCACACTTCTAAGCGGCAATGTAACGCGAACACAACTGTATTGTTGTCAACTGCGAGTGTTATCGTTCGAGACGCAATTGATAACACAGAACATCTCGTGCGTTGTTTGCTGGATAGTGGTTCGCAAATTAATTTTATTACCGCCGATTGTTGTAAACTTTTAGGTTTGACTAATTATTTTTCTGATACTCCTTCTGTAAAGGGTATTGGTGGCACAGAAAAACCTGTAAAGGGTTCCGTACATTTTCAATTCGCTTCCCGCTTTAATTCGAATGTTTTATACAATATTCATTCGCTCGTTGTCGATAAGATTACCGACAATCTTCCAACCGCTCCAGTTGATATTTCCGCTTTGCCCCATTTGAAGGGCCTTCCGCTTGCCGACGAGTCATTTGGTACTCCTGGTCGCATCGACGTGCTGATCGGGGCTTCGCTCTTCCCGCACCTGTTGCTACCTCGCGTGGTCAGTGGCAACACTTCCGCACCGCCCGCTGTTCAGACCGTACTTGGGTACGTCATCATGGGCACTGTGCCCGCATTGCCTCCGCGCCGCAGCAAGGCTTCTCTCGCTTGTTGCTCTTACGTTCCACAACCGCATCTGTATGATACCGACTCATTAGAATCGGCTTTAAAGAAATTCTGGCAGGTCGACGAAGCGCCCGTCACTCATTCGACGAGCAAATCGTTCGACGAACTAGAGTGCGAGCACTTCTATTCAGCGACCACAGAACGCGATAAGAACACAGGTCGATATACTGTGGCTTTACCGTTTCGCACCGACGTGTTTTCTTTGGGAAACTCGCTCGAAGTTGCTAGAAAACGCTTCGCCGCTTTAGAGAGGAGACTAGAATCCTCGCCTGAATTAAGTTCAGCTTATAATGACGTCATCCGCGAATACATTGAGAAGGATTATTTATCCCCCGTTCCGCTCGCTTCTTCTGACGATGGTCGCCCCGACTACGTCATTCCGCATCACGCAGTTGTGCGTTTGGATAAAACCACAACTAAAATACGTTCTGTTTTGGACGCTAGCTCTAAAACTAGCTCTGGTATTTCGCTTAATGACATTTTACACAGTGGCCCCAATTTGCAGGGCGACTTATTCACAATTCTTTTAAATTTTCGCTTGTTTTCCGTCGCTCTTTCGGCAGATTGCCGTCAAATGTTTTTACAAATTGGTGTAAAAGAAAATGATCGCCGCTTTCAGCGTATTTTATATCGTTTCAATGCGAACGATCCTATGGTATTGTACCAGTTTAACCGCGTTTGTTTTGGTCTTAAATCGAGTCCATACCACGCACTTCGCACCATACAACAGCTGATCGAGGACGATGGTCATAATTTTCCGCTCGCTCGCGACATCGCCTCCGAAGCTTTGTATATGGACGACATAGTTTTTAGTGAACTGACAGACTCGCGCGCCATTCAGGCAGCTCATGAACTGATCCAACTCTTTAAAGGAGGTCAATTCGATTTGGTCAAATGGACCAGCAATTCCCAAACTGTATTAAACAGTATTCCCGCGTCGCATAGGCTGTCTCCGCAGCTTGAGTTCGACAAATCAGTCGACCAGAAAGTTCTAGGCTTACGCTGGTGTAGGTCGAATGATTCTTTTGAGTTTCTTATCTCCGCACCGCCAGATACGTGCACTAAACGCGCTATTTTGTCGGCGGTCGCTCGTTTGTGGGACATAATGGGGCTCGTTGCACCCGTGGTCCTCTTTGCGAAACTTCTCATTAAAGAATTATGGTTACTCAAACTCGATTGGGACGAAGAGCCCCCGCGTCATATAATAAATATTTGGCAACATTTTCGTGATTCATTACCGCTTCTCAACGATTTCAAAATTCCGCGACATTTGGGTGTATTTGAAAATTGTGTTCTGCGCCTACTTGGATTTTCTGATGCTAGTGAACGCGCATATGGTGCCGTGGTATACGCGCGTGTCACTCGCCGTGATATAACAAGCGTCAATCTAGTTTGCGCCAAATCCAAGGTGTCACCGGTCAAACCGCTAACCATAGCTCGGTTGGAGCTCTGTGGTGCAGAGCTTCTTTCCAAACTTCTTCGTCGTGTTTACAACACGTTCGATCCGCGATATAAAATCACTTCTATTCACGCATTCACTGACTCGCAGGTGACTCTTTGTTGGATTCATTCGTCTCCGCACCGTTGGCACACCTTTGTAGCCAATCGTGTCGTCCGCATTGTGGACAACGTTCCGGCGGAGTGCTTCTACCACGTAGCTGGTACCGAAAATCCCGCTGACTGTTTGTCTCGTGGCTTAACGCCTGATAAATTTATTGAGCATCCCTTATGGATGCACGGACCTGCCTGGGCTAAACGTGATCCATCTGAATGGCCTATTAATAAAGTTACCGACTTAGGTTCGGACGCTATTCCTGAGGAGAAGGTCTACGCTCACCCGGCGGTTTCCGAAGATAATTTCGATTCGCCTTTACTCGCACTCGCAGAACGTACGTCTTCCTGGACAAAGTTACTGCGCATTATCGCTTTCGTGTATCGCTTCATGAAAAAACTCCCGCGCCGGACTGACGCCGTTACCTCAAGTGATTTAGATTTCAGTGAAAACATTTTATTGCGTCACGTTCAAAGAAAATATTTCGAGAAAGATTTCGCAAATTTAAAGAATGGTAAATATTGTTCGTCCGCTCTTATTAAACTCAAACCATTTATAGATAATAATGATTTGATCCGCGTAGGTGGTCGACTAACTCATTCGGCTGAGGACTATAATACGAAACACCCTGTTGTGTTACCGCGTCGTGACCACATAGTCGAGCTGCTCGTAGACTACTATCATAAAAAATATTTACACGCTGGTCCGGAACTCACTATGTCGCTGTTGCGTAACAAGTATTGGATCTTGTCTGCCAGACGTATTATTCGTTTTAGAATCCACAAGTGCAACGCTTGCCACAAGTGGAAACCGCGTCCTCAAAGCGCGCCGATAATGGGCGACTTACCTGATTACAGGACAACCGCTGCTCTTAAAGCATTTTCTCATACAGGCTGTGACTACGCCGGTCCCATCCCATACGTTCCTATACGTTCTAGAGGTACAAAGAGTCGCAAAGGCTATTTGTGTATTTTCACTTGTATGACCACTCGCGCCATTCATATTGAATTGGCTACTGATCTTACTACCGCTTCGTTTATTGCCGCATTAAAACGTTTCTTATCACGCCGCGGACCGGTGCAGTGTATTTATTCTGACAACGCGACAAATTTCCGCGGAACTAATAATTTCTTACGCGACCTATACGACTTTCTTGACAAAGAATACCGCCCTCGCTTTGAAGAGGAGCTTGCTGAAAACCGCATAGCGATGTCCTTTATACCCCCCGCCAGTGCACATTTCGGTGGCTGCTGGGAATCTCTCGTTAAGGTTGTTAAGACACACCTTTTCAGAGTCATAGGTCAGCAATTACTCTCTTATGAGGAATTGGTCACGATTTTGACGCAGATTGAGTGCTTGCTTAATTCTAGGCCCCTCACTGTGCTCAGCTCTGATCCTTCGGAGCCTAAGGCTTTGACTCCTTCGCATTTTTTGCATACTTCACCGCTTCATTCCCTGCCCGCTGCGGAGATAGACTCTTCTACTGCAGAAAACCTACTCGAACGACATTCGCTTATGGACAAGTTGGTTCAGTCGTTTTGGAAGAGGTGGCGAAACGAGTATCTTCACAGTTTGCAAATGCGTCTGAAATGGAATAAACCCAACGGAGACACGATCAGGGTAGGGACCATAGTAATCGTTGTCAATGATAATGCGCCTCCGCTATCGTGGCCTCTAGGTATTATTGAGAAGCTGCATACGTCTAAGGATGGCTTCACACGCGTCGTCTCTGTACGCACGTGTAAAGGCATATTAGTGCGGCCTGTGGTCCGCTTGTGCCCTATTCCTACTCAATAACTTATTTCGTGTACCATTCGCCCCATTTACTTAGTTAGGTTATTTTTTTTTTCTCTGATATTACCGCGTTTAATTTACTTCTTTAAAGGTGACCCTTTAAGGCCGGGGGGAAATGGTTACGCCATAACATAGTTTAAAATAGTTTAAAATTTCGCGCCTCGTTCGATAGGCTTCGTGTCTGCCACCCCGCTGGTTATCTTAATTTATTAATGTTTTTGCTGGTAGACGCATATTTGTTCTCCTTTACCTATCCTTCTCCCTTCCGCTATGTACTGACTACATTGGAGTGAGCGAGAAGGAAGATACCGCATAGATTGCATTAATCCATATGGAATGCAAATTAGTTCGACTCAGGGAGCCATAGAAGACGCTGGAGACATTTTCTCGCCCCGCGTTTGACTCAGCTCCTCCTTATAGCTGTATCATTTTCTTTCTATCTGAACTTGCTGTGGAACTATCGTCACAACTGTGGTGTAGTGGTGTAGTGAACAACATAAAATACGTATGTGCGGTGCGTGGACTGAGGCTGGGAGTATCCGCCAGGTCTTAGCCAAGAAGCAGCCGTTCTGGAGCCGATCACCTGCGAACTCCAAGGAATCATCATCAGTACGTACCCCTTCATTTCCTTGTTCACTGCCCCTATATGTGTTCTACCAGCCGTACAGATCTTAACCCATATCAATTGGCAAAAATATACCCCGCGAACCAGAAACCTTACAGTCCACACCTATTCTAATTTCGATTAGAACCCTTTTTAACCCCGTGAAAGGTCTCGCAGAGAGCCTAGCATTCAATCAAGTGTTTGGCTTCTCCAGACACCAACAGAGTGACATTTTTCAAGACAAATATTGACAGTATTTGCTATAAGTTCACTCGTAAAACCATCCACTAAAAAATAACCGACTGGAATTTTCCAATTTTCAGAGAGACAAACGAGCATCATTACAAAAGCTTTCGTAGCTTTCTTTTCTTTGTCAATTTTTCCATATCCCATATCTACGTGACCCACATTTCTTTCACCTTTCCATAATTTGGCCTGTCGAATGTTCATTTCATCAAAAATTAGACAGCATTCCATATTTTCATATATAGTATCCCTTTTTAGTTTCAGCATTTCAAACGATTCCTGTGTGAATCCAGGTTCACAGTTAATGGAGCTATACCTATAACAAAGAGTATAATGAAACCTATAAAGTACGAAACAAACGCGTCTGGGTTATAAGTACCATGTAACTAGATTAATAACTTACCATTTGGTCAAGGTTCTTGGGTGAGGAAGGCAACAATCAAATTTTCTTCGCACATATTTATAGGCAGATGGCGAATAAAAATTTAAAGTCATAGCAAACTTTCGAAGGGCAGGTGGATATGATGGTCGCTTTATTGTGCTTAGTTTATTTTTGTTTCTACTGTATTTGCTTTTCAACACTTGAAGTCTGTACAGCTCTGCTATTTCAGCATTTGTTCCAAGAACAGACTCAATTTCTTCAGTGATATACTTCTTCTGTTTTATATCTTTAATTATATCTAGCAGTGATTTGTTTTTAATTTTTAACCTAGCATTCTGCTTCTTCAAATTTTTTATTTTCTTTGCTGCATCACTTTGACGTTTTTCTAATTTTTTAATTCTTGTTTTTAGGTGTACCTTCCTTGGCGAGTCAAATATTGAATTGAGGTCGCTAATGTCAACATACATTTCTTCTACATGTGAATTCTGTGCTGGCGTTGAAGGCCAAAGTTGTTTATTATCACAAACCTGTAAATAATTATATTATATTAAGTAGATAGGATTAAGCAAACAATATGTATTTAGTTATATTTAAGAAAAATAGGTACATCTGAGTCTGTACCTTAATCTCAAATCGCGGTATAGCCGATCCTTTTAGTCTCCGGAGCCCGCTTTTTGAAATATCAATATCATTGTCACAAAAATGAGCAGAACATACTCTTGTGTTTTTATGAGGCTTGAAATAAGGCTCCTTTCGTTGTTCCCTTATAATGCGACTCCAAATTTCTTTACGCTTAGAATCATTTGGAAATCTGTAATTCAAATATTTTATGAATCCGTAATTCTTCATACATACATTTTGACTTTTAGGGTGCCGTACACAAGGTAACGGGACTCTATTACTACAACTTTCCTGTTCGTCCGTCCGTCTTTCAGTCTGTCTTCAGGCTTTATCTAATGAACCGTGAAAGATATTTAAAACTTTCACAGATGATGTATTTCTGTTGCCGCAGTAACAATAAATACTAAAAAAACAGAAAATAATAAATATTTAAGGGGACTCCCATATAACAAACGTGATTTCTTGCCCGTTACCATTGGATAGTACCAAAATTCAAATTACTGGTACTAAATTCTACTAAAAATAAACAATTAAAAATTACGTTTGTACAATGTTACTTCGTTCATTTCGCGCTTTGTCAATGACGCCATTTGAATTTGCTAGTAAAATAATTAAAATTTATTCCTAATTTGTTTATTTAATAAAATGGAAAAAAAATAATTGTATAGTCACTTACCGATGATACGATATCCCATGTTTCTTTTTAACCTTTGTGTCGTAATTTTTGCAGCCTTTTACCACACAACTAGGCATTTTTATGACAAGCAAATTCGTTCACTCTCGCACACGGTCCGCTGTCAACTGAGTCGCGTTGGCCCTAAACTGTAATTTTAGGGCCAGCGCGCTGGTGCCATTTTTCGCGCGGTTGGCCTGGTCCTTACGCAGTAATATGTAAGTCAATGGTTGTATGTTTTTATAGGGAAAAAATATTGACAGTTGATTTTCATCTTTTACTCGAATTTGATTGACAGTTCCTGTTTCAAATTATGAAATGCACCAAAAAGCATCCATATAAATTTATAAAATCATAAATTTATTACAAAGCCACATCTCAATCTCAAGAAATACGCATAAAAATGCTTGATCCCTAGACACATTTGATGTGTGTATTTGACAACATCACATACATTGCTCCGATCCCAAGCTAAGTAGCTGTGTAATGGAAATCGGAAACATAGGTCGTACCTCAACATCCAGGCCCGAGACAATATAGAAAATATCGTTTTCTATATTGTGTCGAACCCAGAATCTCACGAGATGGCGACGCTTGAAACCAGCGTGCTAGCTACTCGACCACGGAGGTCGTCATAAACTGAAACGTATATAAACCATAAAATTAATATTCCTATCGGAATAGTTGGACAGGTAAAAGCTGTCAAACGAAACCGATTTAAGATGTCAGTAACTAACATAAGTAAGTAACATTTGTAGCTTTAAATGAGATAACCTTTCGATCAGGTGATTTATAACAATGTTCCTAAGTTAAATATATGTAGTAGTTTACTGCATGATAAACAGTCGACACAAAATATTGAACATGCAGCTCTAGTGTAAAACTAAATGTTATTTCATTATACAAAATATTCGTCAATATACATTCCCTGTGTTATTCTGTCTTTACTTTTTATGTAAATTAACGTTTGTAGAATAGAATAATCAAACTGCGTACTTTAAATTTGAAGCGCATTGGTAAATATAAGTCGTATATTAAGATGCTTCAATTTGGACTAATCTACCTGTTAAATGATTATTTGTTGGGGTTATGCCGATGTAATGCATAACAATCAATCACCGATCAAGTCACCATGTTTCAGACGCATTATTTCTCCAAAATATACACAATTTCACTTTTAAATATAAAAAATCAAATGCACGTAATTTTCAGCGAGCTTCTGCTGGGCGGTCAACTGTTTGACATCTGACAAAAATGGTTCTGCTACCCATCTCTTTTTATCACACAGTTTGCTGCTCGTGACATCTCGCTTTTGCCGTTCTATTCCAAAGGGATAATAATTTTATGATATAAACTGAAGATGGTGACGTCACAATGCCTCCCAGTGTGACCAGCTCTTAACCCACCAATCCACCATATTTCATTCTCCGCCAAATATACAATAAAAGGAAGTGAAAACCGTGCAATAATAATTAATTTTTATTCGGCGCCAACGCGAGCGGCCTGCTGGAGAGTTGCCAGGTGTGCCCCCAGCTGAATTTTTAATGGTGGCAATATTAAACAATTGAGTTATCGCGTTTTTGCGTACCAATGTTCATTTGAGTTTTGATTGTTGTTTTTCAGATCTGGCGCTGCGCAGTTCCCGCATTTTAATAGAGTCAGTTAAAACGAGTTTTCGGCGTGGGAAATGATTTTGATATTACAAGCTTCATTTTTTTTTATTTGTTTGCATGCATCTGGAATCATCCGTACCTACCATAATAACTCATGCACGACACGACTGATGTTCACCTCACTTTTTTTTGTTTTAATCTTTTCTGTGAAGTACGAACTTCAGGATGGGAAGTCCTACGATCTACGGTTTTGTATTCTTTTCTTACCCGTTATTAACCTAAGACCCCTTACACACTGTGACTTTTAGCATCGATGCAGTCGCGCGTTTTGAAAACGTACTTCAGCATGACGACTCACGCAATGAACAAATTTAATTTAGCATCAATGCAGTCGCCAAAATTCAGTACATTATTTGCCAATTTCCAGAAGCTGCATCGCGACTGCATCGCCGCTAAAAGTCACAGTGTGTAAAGGGTCTTTTCGCTATATACAAGCACCTACCTACTTATTCATGCAATCTTCAATGCTGTCATCTTTAAAGTATAAACATAAAATTAAAAATTGTAAAGTCCCCAACTATTAAGGACCTGATGATCTCCAAACGACTAATTGGGTCATGTTACTTTACCATATAACTCTAAATTCAATATCGTTAAAGTAACACGATACCTAATTTCGGATCGATCGGACAACTAGAAACTAGAAAAGATCTTGTACTTGAACTAGATGATCTTCAAACGGTTTTTTATACAGGGTTTTGTTTTGGTCAGTGACATCCAACTCAGATATGAAACGCTTACTATTAAAAAAATCTTTATATTAAATGCAAGTTTTTTTAAAGAAAACCTCTTCACAACATTGAATAATTTAAAAACGAATGGTGTAACTCGCACACTCGCGCGTAGCTTGCCCTCATCTACGAAATACTACGCCGTAGCTAGTAAGCTACTAAAAAGCGATCTAGCGTCGGTAGTTTTGACTCTCTCGCTAGCGTCGCCATAGCAAATTGATTTTGTGGGATTTTTCCAATAAAATTATATTTTTTTAATTTTTTTTGGCATCAGTATCGTTTGTACAACCACCCCTGAGTCGCTCGTCGCTGACCAAAACAACATCCTGTATGTTCTACGTTATTTTGATCATTTTTGTTTTCCTTAAATAAATAATAACAGAACAGCACAACAGGTTTTCATGAAACAAGCCCAGAACACTCGGGATAAAATTATCTATGACACCAAAAAAAAAAAACTAAACAAAACCAGTTTAACCGGTTGGGAGCAACGATACCACAGACAGACACCTTAAAGTCAGCAAGAGATACGATCTTATTCTTCCCACATAAATAAAAGGACTCAGATAGATGTTTCCTACTTTGGCAAATGGAATTAACCATATGCATTCAGATCGTACCTAAATCCGGCTCAAATCGATCGACCTAGGCTAGTATTCAATCTAGACTAGATTCTAGATTCAAGCCATCTAATAAAACGTCACAGCTGTGCAAAGATTTTGAAAGGGTAGATCTCTTTTCAGAAATTGAAGTAGTACAATCACGAACTACAAATATTGGACACCAATCACATACATTGTTCTGATCCTAAAGTAAGTAGCCAATGCACTTGTGTTATGGAAATCAGACACAACGGTGGTACCACAACACCCAGACCCGAGACAATATAGAGAGAGAACTATAAATGATTATTAAAAAAACTACACCAATGGTCAGTAAAATTGCCATTCTGACATATGGTGAAGGTATATTTCCTTCAAAACACACACAATCGTAAGTATTCAACAGCTGGTAACGACAAAAGCGCAGCGTAAGACGTCCACCGACAAGTTGGACAGACGACCTTGTAAAGATCGCAAGATCACACACACAGGATGCAGACCGCTCACAACCGGTCGCTGTGGAAAACCGTAGGGGAGGAGGCCTATGTTCAGCAGTGGACGTCCTTTGGCTGATGATGGTAACGACATTATACAATTACTATCGATGAAGAAATTTTGCTTTAGTGTATAGTTGTAGTCAAAAAGAATAAATTTATGGGTACGACAGTCAAAATCGAAAAAAAAATATTTTATATACACAGCAACATGGATAAATCGCTTATTTTGTACTTTGGGCCATTACAAGAACGTATGTTCAAAAATAAGTCCCAATTTCATTGACAAATCGTTGTCAAAATAAAACATGAAACTACTTAGGTACCTACTATGTAAATATTGTATTTTTGAAGTCTGCTAAAATTGCAACATGTAGTGACATCTATTGAAAAATGCAAGAACTTCAACAGCCTTCAAAGCATTATGATAGACCGAGCTTATTCTCGTTAATGTAGGTCTACATTTAGAACACAGATGGCGCTGCTAAGAAAAATGTGTGTACTCTACATAAAATTATTATCCCTAGTGGAAAGTACTTGAATGGTACTCTACTAAGCATTGTTTTTCATTTTTTTGTGCTTTGGTCCATTTACCAATGTCAGAGGAAAATTTGTCGAATATGATACAAAATGCTTAATTTGGAAACGCAATTTAAATATTTGACAGCAATCATTTATGATAATGTAATTTTTAAATCTGACTTTTTAAAAGTACTAATTCGGTCGGTTAAGTCCATAAAATTAATATTCCCAAAGGGATAATAATTTTATGGTTAAGTCTTATCTGACTTTGGTTTAATAGATTCTAAGTCCTGACTTTTCCAACTTCAGAAATGGAATATACGTCGAATGAAATACAATACACCATACGCCTAAAATGAAAACATAATATAATTGGCGGCAATCATATATTATGATGTAAATGTCTTTTTATACTTATTCAGGGCAGATTTTTCAATAGTCAGATAAGAAATATTCGTCGAACAAAATACAAAATGGCTAATTTGAAAACGTCACCTAATTGTCAGCAATCATACGTAACTCTCATTTTTTTAAAATCTGTCATTTTATAATTTATCAGTCTGATAAGTTTTATGTAAAAATTGACCCTAAAGGCCGATTTTTCAATGGTCAGATAATACTTATCACACTAACAAATTATAAAGCGACAGATTAAAAAATATGACAGTTACGTATGATTGCTGACAATTAGGTGACGTTTTCAAAGTAGCCATATTGTATTTTATTGGACGAATATTTCTTATCTGACTTTTGAAAAATCAGCCCTATGTCGGATAAGTCTTATCTGACGTTGGTGAAATCAGCCCTTAAGCCTGATTTTTCCAAAGTCAGAAAATGAATATCCGTCGAATATGACACAAAACGTCTCATTTGAAAACTTCACCAATTAAACGGCAATTATGAAGATGACATTTTAAAATCGGTCATTTTATACCTATTCAGTCGGATAAGTCCTATCAGAAGCTGGTAAAATCGACTTTTAGTGAAATAAGATAAAGCACCCTTAAAATTATATCTAGACTGTTCAATCATAGACAGAAACCACTCGTGGATAAATCCCTGGTTTAATTGAAAAAAATGCAAAGATTTTGAAAGGAAAAGGCAAGTGTTCGGTTTTATAAGGCCTGCTACAGAAAAAACATTAGCTAGATTTAGTAGGTACTTATTGGTATATCTACTAAAACTGTATCTGTTGAGATGTGAAAACCATATCAACGCACACAAAAAGACCCTCAATCGGTAATTAAACGTGGGTACCCGGCACACAATGCGAAATGTCGTCACGCTCTGCGTCCGATCCCATGCGGGGTCCCACTCTGTTCAACTCTATGACTGTCTGTCAGAGGTCAAATTATATTATATCTAGATTTATCTATATCCTGTTTGTAGGCTGACCGAGAAGGGATACCTTTTTTATTCTTTGAGGGAAGGGAAGAAAGGATCTACGCTGTATAAGAACGACACTGCTAGTAAATAATAGGTAGTTTTGTGAAAAATCTCGTGGGAAAACAAATGTCAGTCTCTTTAAGACATAGAATTACATTATAGGTGTTTGAGGTACAAGCGATACCCGCAGCTTTAAGTTTGCTCCATCCCCTCTAGTCGCAGCGTGATATTTTAAAGCCTAAAACCTTCCTCGATAAATAAGCTAACACAAAATATATTTTTCTATTATCGTCTCGTAGTTCCTAAAATTAGCGCGCGCGTACTTAGTGAAAACCGACTTCAAACCCAAAATGCACTAAACTAAAACATTTATTTTTGCAGTCCGTGTTCTGATAGTTGATCCTTGATGGTCAAAGTGGCACCAACTCCAAAAATAGTTTGCCTAAAATCCTTTTTAAGGTCTAGAGTTTATTTGAGCCTTTTTAGTGCATTTTGGTTTTAAAGTCGGTTTTTACTTTTTTTAAGTGTATTTTATTTCTTCATTTTTAGTGATTACAGGAGAGCGGGGAAGGAGGGGGGGGAGTTGCACCTTATGAAAACGTTAAAAAATGTAGAATATTATACAAAAGTAAATTCCCTCCCCTTTGAGGTAAATGGGTTTACTAGGTTTAAAGACAAAAATGTGTATTCAGTTAGCAATGTGAGCGAGACATTTCAGAGTAGGGTCTCAGATTTGTTGTGTTTTTAGTGTTTTTGCTCAGACTGTACACATCCGGGATGGATTGCTGCTTATGTATAGTGTATCTTGTTAACTCTTGTTTCATTCTTTGGAAAAACACAGCCACTCTTTGTTTCTTTCTAGCAATCAGGCTGGAAGGAAAATATGGGCAGCTAATGTTACATGTTTAAAAACCGGCTAAGTGCAAATGGGACTCGCCCACTGAGGGTTACGTGCTAATTTTAACTAAATTAGGGATCCACTTACTTCCACTAAGCTAAAATACAACAATATTTTGTGTACAGCAAATATAACTTTGTTTTTAATGTTTTTATGACGTTATGTTTGCGGTTGCTAAAAATGTGTTTCTCAAAAACTACTAGTTCGATTTCGTCCAAACCAAACTTTCGTTGAAAGTGTTTGTTAAGGTCTACAGTACATATTTCTTACAAAATTTACATTTGCTTAGTTTACATATTAGAGAGAGGGGACGCCCATTTTACCCCTTTGAAAGCATCTATCTCGCAAACGTTAGACTTTTATAGAAAATGGTTTTGGGAACCTCGATGTCATTTTAAAAGACCTATACAAAGACCCCTCTCGACGCATAGGTATGACTAAAAATATTTTTTTCGGTTTTAGTTTCATGTATGGGAGTTCCCCCTTAAATATCATTATTTTTTGTATAAGAATCGTAACGCGGTTAACAGAATACATCATCTTCCTCCCAAATTTCAATAGTGTGATGCTTATAGTTACAGAATAATGTGGCTGTGACATACGGACGGACAGACAGACAGACTTAACGAAACTATAATGGTTCCGTTTTTTTGCCATTCGGCTACGGAACCCTAAAAATGACACTATTATTGTGATTGCGTAATATTGCTGTGATAGTTGATGCTTGATGGTCAAAATGATGGCACCGACTCCAAAAAGAAATTGTTTGCCTAAAACGGATTCCTTTCCTTTCAATGGTGAATAGTTTATTTAAGACTTTTTAGAGCATTTTGGTTTTGAAGTCGGTTTTTACTTTTTTTAAAAGTTTATTTTATTTCTTCATTTTTAGTGGTTGCATAAAGGGGGGGGGGGGGGGAGTTGCACCTTATGATTCTATTTTGGAAAAAATGGAAAAAATGGGACCAACAAGAAGGTACACCCTCTAGGTAGGTGAAAAAATATTTCGATTCGGTCGACAAACGACAGAGATATGAGGTAACATACATACAAAAAAAAAACATACAGTCGAATTGATAACCTCCTCTTTTTTTGAAGTCGGTTAAGAACTAATTTAATAGGTAGGGAAATACTTTATTTAGTGCTAAACACTTAATTAATAACAAACAAGAAAAAAATTAAAACTAAGACATGCAACAAAAAAAAACTTAAAATCTAGCTATTCGAAAAGTAACCATTTCCTTGCGGGAAGGAGGCTATGATGCTGGCTGCGTTGCCGTGTTGGATAGCTATGCTAATCCTTTGCTCGTATGAACCAGCCGGCTTTATTATTGGCCGTAATAATTTAGTTTTGGTTTTAATGCTTGTTCAATATTTCCGATAGAGATATATATGATCGTAAATATTTAGGTAGATACCTATGTAATTATGTTGTTTTCAAATCGATAATATTTTACTTGAATGAATAAATGGATTTATTTGCAAGAGTTTAGTCACCTCGTGCATCCGTGGCTTACGAGTAGAGTTTAATACGTAGACTTTGATAAAGATGAGAACATAAAAAGTATAAAACCACCTAAAAAAAGAAGTTGAGTTTTAAAAGAAAAGGACTCCATTTAAGCTCAAGCACCGACTCCAAAAAGGAATGGTTCTCTTAAAATATAGTTCTGTCGTTAAGTTTATTTTTTTAAGGTTTTTTTTTCGACAATTTCTTTGTGATTATAGAGAGGGGAGGGCTTTCATTTTTTTATAGTTCCTTAATATACTACAAATGACCTTCTCATCATAATAAGTTATTTTTGAGTTCCCGATATTTCGGCACTCAAAAATACTTAGCACTAGCATGGTAACAATCTACTCTAATGTTAGTGACTATGTAAGTTTAAATCAAAACACATAATCGAATTAATAACTAACTCCTTTTTAAAGTCGGTTAAAAATATTAATGCACGTATGGACTTTAGTGGTAAAAATTATAAAAAATAAATAATAATAATAAATATTCTTTATTGCACAAGTAAGGACACAAGAAAGAATAAAATTACAGACAAATCATTTGTACAATATTGGCGTTCTTATCGCTGGAAGCGATCTCTTCCAGACAACCATTGGGTAGAGGAAAACAACGTTTATTTGTGAGGTAGAAGCGAAATTACGATATTATCGTATTTTTTTTAAATAATTTTCACCACAGAGTTCCTTGTCATAAAAGCCTTAGTATTCGGACTTTACCCACCAAAAAAACTTGAAAATAAGACTCCACTGTACATAAAGATGGCATGCCTCGTAATTAAAAAGTGAATAAAAAAAATCAGAGCAATTGACAACAATGAACATGAAGTGGATCAGTTATTGTTTTGCTGCCGCGGTCGACGATCGACCTATTAACCCAGCCAGAAGCGCGCAACATTTTTATCGTTTTTTTGTTTATTTATTAATGATAAAAAAACATAGCATGAATACTTTTTTTTAAAAAATATAGGTTTATTTTGGGTTTTCAAATGCGATCTAACAATTTGGTACACATTAATGAGTGCTATTTTATATTATATTTGTTTATAAGATAAAATACCTAATTTAATAAAAATTAATAAGTGCAGTTGTTTGTTTTTAGTACTTAGTGATAAAAGTACTTATATATTTACCTGCTTGCAAATAACTTCGAATGTAGTAAAAAAAAACATTAACAATCTGCATGGTGTTGTGTATATTTTGCAAAGGAAAAGCGTTAATTACTTTTACTGTCAGGGCATCCTGCAATAACATTTAAGCAATTCTCAGTTTGGCATCCGAAAACCACTTAGCATTAAAAGCTCAAATAAAACATTTACTCAGCCCACTTTATTTAGGATACACCGAAGTACCGTTAACGCAAAAGGGTAAAAAGTTGGGCACACCTGCCCGCATACGTTTGCGACCTTTGCATTGGTACCGGTCTAGTCGCCTCTCGTCTCTCACCGGTTCCTCTTCCGATACGAGATCGGTAAGAAAGTCCGTCGGCAAAAACTAGGTTTCTAAAGCGGTTGATAAAACCGAAAAAAAAAGTTTCTATACTGCTGGCAGAAGAAGGTTCGAATTGCCGCGTGAATTTTAAAAGTAAAAACAGAATCTTTTATTTTTATAAGTGGCCAGTGACTGTGTTTTTTTTTATTGTTTAACTAACCGTGACAAATGATTACTTTTTTACAACTTTTTTGGTGATTTTGAAAATATGACAATGTAAAGTTTAGTGAACAGTGATGTTTAAAATTATTAAAATGAAGTGTGTAACAATTTTATTTGTTTTTGTGTCGATGTGCACTCAATATGGTGAATTTTACAAGGAGATAGAATACGAACCAAGGTTAGTAATTATTTAACAACTTAAATTCTTATTTTACTAGTGCTGATTTTTCAATGGTCAGATAAAACTTATCAGACTGATTAATTATAAAGCGACAGAGTTAAAAAAAATGACAGTTATGTATGATTGCTGACAATTAGGTGACGTTTTCTAATTAGTCATATTGTATTTTGTTCGACGAATATTTCTTATCGGACTATTGAAAAAACCACCCTAAAAATAATTTAAAAAATACATAAGGTTTTTTCTTCATTTATAATGTTTTTAATTGTTTACACAACTTAATAAAAATCGTTCTGAATTTTTGGTCCCTAAAAGATCAAAACTACATCAAAGTAATCTAACTAGAGACCCGCGGCATGCATTTGCCGCCGGCGCGGGCGCCGCTAAGCCAGTAAGCTATTTTTATGTTGTGAGCAGTGATTTGTGTAAAAGTTATTGTTCATTTTATAATACTATACTTAAGATCCTGAATCTATCAATCGATCAATCTCAATCTTCCTACCCAGAAAACCCAGAAAAAAAGGTCTCCGGCGCAGATGCACTAGAAGACCCAACCCTAGATAAACTAAGAATAAGAGCTGGAAATGATAATTACTTAAGTACCTGAATATTCTTAGATACATAAGAGGCACTAATCTTGTAGAAAGCACGCAGAAGTTATAGTTAGTAATAATAGTATTCATATTAATATTAATTAATATTATTAAAATTAATAAATATTAATAAATGTTCATTTATCGGACAACGTGAATCCATTTAGTATTAGTAAGAGAATTACAGAAAACTTATTTACTAGTGTTAGTATCTATTTAATATCTTATCTATCTCTAAAAGCGATTGAGTGATTTTACACCAATGCTTGATCAATTCATAGCCATACTTTTATTTTTTTTTCAAAAATTTGGACTTAATGCTAAAAAGGTTCTCTTCCAGTCATACCTTTGGGCCGTGTAGAAAGATTGTAATGAGCGCATGAAAGTGTCTAATCGCATGCATGACCAGTCCATCCAAGACTGCAAGCAAACTCAGTTGCACAATGTAACAGTTGATATCTTTGAGCAGTTGATTCATACTTGCAATCCGATAGCCATATCCGCTCCGAAGTCAAGACAAGAACCATTGTTATATTTATGAACAGCTTGGTTTATGACACGCATTCGTGCCGGAACAAAATATATTGGACTTACCTACCCTGTAACTGAGGAGCTTAAGATGCTCATTTGTCTCCAAACATTATAAACTTTTACGCCATCGATTAAGATAAGGCTTGATTAGTTAAAAAATCTTATGTTTACTAAAGCATACTTTTTTTTAATAAAGACGTACGAACATAGATTTTCAAAATATCTCAAACGAGTTAAAAAAAAAATAGAAAATCAATCAGTACATGTCCAGTTTCTGCATTGCAACTACATCGCTGTTAAAAGTCGCAGTGTTTGTTAGCATCGATGCAGACACGCGTAAGGATCGATGCAGAAGCGCGGCTGCATCGAGGCTAACGCGCGTTAGTAGATATCGATGCAGTCGCCAAAATTCAGTACATAATTTGTTAATTTCCAACTTCTGCATCGCGACTGCATCGATGCTAAAAGTACTGCAGTGTGTAAAGGTTGACATTTAGCGACTGCATCGATGCTGCATCGCTACTGCATCGCTGCTAAAAGTCGCAGTAAACAAAAAGTATTGCCTCTCATAAAACTGACTGGAAACACAAAAAAAATATCACTGGCCACTAAGAACCTACCAATATAATAAAAAAATGGCCAATCGCGGGTTTACTATATTTTTGAATCTGAAAACGATGCAATTAGAAGCAATAAGAGTTGGAGTAGGTAGTGAATGAAAACCTATCACACCATTTTATTATAAACAAGGACATTTTGAAATAAGTTATAAGTAATTTAAGTCTAAAGTATAGATATGAGCCATATTTTTATGAAATTACATCGAAATCTATTCAGTAAAGTCCATTTTTCTTGGCTAGTTGAATGTTTTTAACAACCTTGAAATTTATTTTAACAACATAATTAATCTATACTAATATTATAAAGCTGAAGAGTTTGTTTGTTTGTTTGTTTGTTTGTTTGAACGCGCTAATCTCAGAAACTACTGGCCTGATTTGAAAAATTATTTTTACGTTGGATAGTCTATTTATCGAGGAAGGCTTTAAGCTATATAACATAAAGATACGACTCACAAGACCACAGCAGCAATGAAAAATGTTGCGAAAACGGGAGAAAGATATTCCTTTTGAGAGCTTCCACTGCGTACGCTGCGGAAACCGCTAAAGTTACACAAAAATCATGTATGACAAGATTGTTCAGCATTAAGAGTTCTATAATAAAGTCCGCGAAAGCATAAGTCTATCTTTTATGGTTGACTTACTACAACCTTTTTTATTTTAATAAATTTGTAAAAAAATAATTCATCATTTTTAGAGGTGTATTATGCACACAGGTATTTATTCTTATCAAAATAAATACATTCATCATCACGAGCATTTCATTTAGAACAAAGTTGCCCTTTATATTATTTGATTCCAATAAATATCTTAGGAGCTATCACAGTTTTAACATAACTCCGCACCAAAATAATGTTCACAGCTTACGTACAACGTGCGCTTGCGCTAATTATATTATAAAGCTGAAGATTTTGTTGGTTTGAACCCGCATATCTCAGGAACTGCTGAACCGATTTGAAAAAATATTTCTGTGTTAGATAGCTTATTTATTGAGAAAGGCTTTAGGATATAAAACATCACGCTGCGACGGGAGGGGAGGGAGCAAACTCAAAACGCGCTGACGAAGTCGCGGGGGACCGCTAGTTTGAAAATAAAATAAACAAAACTTTCAACTTCGTGGTTGAATACTTACTTAAACCTTTTTTTATCAAATAGTTATTTTATTTTATTCACTTATATTACTTTGAAAGTTATGAAATGAAAAGATTGTTTACATTACTGAACTAGCAAAGAAAAAGGGACAAAAGTTTTAGCTTGAAAGTGTTTCAAAATCCATTCTACCTCATACACTTTCTCTTTCATAATATTAGTAGGATATATTTTGACTGTATGCTGTAGGTAGGATACGTTTCAAAAAGGAACTAATGAGAACGTTGGTTTGCTCAATTTTACATATTACTTATTTTGAAAGAAATAATATAAAAAAACACTTGATTTGTTTTTGTTTACGCATATATGAGTAGTCACCATCCGCGATCTTTTGCATATGCAAACTTAAACACAGTTAATAAAAACTTTTCTTCACTTTGAATTATTTTCATCAAGTCCACATTACCACGTTAATATACGGAAGGTCATGTCATGCTTCTTCTTACTATAAGGAAACGATTAAATGCAATTTGCTCGACGCATCATGCCCTTGGCGCCCATGGGAAATAAAAGCCAATTAATATGCCCTTTGATTGACGTTACTATGAACGAAGATTAATTTATGCTATTGTTTTTCCGATAGTTAATAGGGAAGGTAAATGATCGGGCACGATTTTGGTACTTAATTTGCGTTTATCATCTAGACTTATTTAGTAACAATGACGGTCTAATAAAATAAGCTTGGTAATATAAAGTAGACCTGAATTCATTACGAGACTGGTAATTACGAATCATGATCTAAGCATTAAATTAGTCACTTAAATTATTTGAAGGTTTAAATAGATTTCTTATTTTATTAATTATCCTCTAAAGATATTGCCAATGTTTGCCTTGTAGAGAATTATATAAAAGACTTTTAAAGGGTTCAGCTATTTCTACTTTTTTTTTTTGATTATGCAATGCAATTTTAAAAATATTTGTGAGTCCTTTACTTTATACGTATTCTATATTGTTATAATGATGCTGCCGTTGTAAACTATTTTAATCTAGATTTTTAGCATTACAAAGTTAAGGTATTGAGTTGACCGCGGTTTCGTCGTTTTAACGAACTGATAAATGCGCAACCACTGACCAATCCTTCACCTTACCTATTCTTACCATCTTTTGCAGCTCCAGCCCATGCACAGACCACAACCACCTATTCCTGGCTCCAGGGGTACTCACAGCAGGCGGCAGCAGCCGAGCCTGCGTGTCTCGATTCAAGCCGGACGGGCCTGCCAGGATGGAGCTTGTTCTCGTCTCTGACGCTGAGAACAAGGAGTCTATGGCTGTTAGAGAGCTTCCTCCAGGTATGAACAGCTCTTATCCGTACGTAGTCGGCAACTTACTGTTCCTAGCTCCAGGGGTGCTCACAGCAGGCGGCAGCAGCCGAGCCTACGTGTCTCGGTTCAAGCTGGACGGGCCTGCCAGGATGGAGCTCGTGCTCGTCTCTGATGCTGAGAACAAGGGGTCTATGGCTGTTAGAGAGCTTCCTCCAGGTATAATTAGCTCTAATCTGTATGTAGTCGGCAACTTACTGTTCCTAGCTCCAGGTGTGCTCTCAGCGGGTGGCAGCAGCCGAGCCTGCGTGTCTCGGTTCAAGCCGGACGGGCCTGCCAGGATGGAGCTTGTTCTCGTCTCTATAGCTGAAAACATGGAGTCGATGGCTGCAAGAGAGCTTCCTCCAGGTATGATTAGCTCTAATCCATGCATGGACAGCAACCTACTGTCCCTGTCTATGGCTGTTAGAGAGCTTCCTCCCGGTATGATTAGCTTTTATCCGTACATAGATGGCAAGCTACTGTTCCTGACTCTAGGGGTGCTTACAGCGGGCGGCAGCAGTCGAGTTTGTGTGTCTTGGTTCAATCCGGACGGGCCTGCCAGGGTGGAGCTCGTGCTCGTCTCTGACGCTGAGAACAAGGAGTCTATGGCTGTTAGAGAGCTTCCTCCGGGTATGATTAGCTTGTATCCTTACATAGACGGCAACCTACTGTTCCTGGCTCCAGGTGTGCTCACAGCAGGCGGCAGCAGTCGAGTTTGCGTATCTCGGCTCAAACCGGACGGGCCTGCCAGGATGGAGCTCGTGCTCGTCTCTGATGCTGAGAACAAGGGGTCTTTGGCTGTTAGAGAGCTTCCTCCGGGTATGATTAGCTCTAATCTGTATGTAGTCGGCAATTTACTGTTCCTAGCTCCAGGGGTGCTCACAGCAGGCGGCAGCAGCCGAGCCTACGTGTCTCGGTTCAAGCCGGACGGGCCTGCCAGGATGGAGCTCGTGCTCGTCTCTGATGCTGAGAACAAGGGGTCTATGGCTGTTAGAGAGCTTCCTCCAGGTATGAACAGCTTGTATCCTTACATCGACGGCAACCTACTGTTCCTGGCTCCATGGGTGCTCACAGCAGGCGGAAGCAGTCGAGTCGGTGTATCTCGGTTCAAACCGGACGGGTCTGCCAGGATGAAGCTTGTTCTCGTCTCTGTCGCTGATAACAAGTATCCACGGCAATCTACTGTTCCTGGCTCCAGAGTCTCTCACAGCGGGCGGCAGCAGCCGAGCCATCGTGTCTCGGTTCAACCGGATGGGCCTGCCAGGATGAAGCTTGATCCCGTCTCAGACGCTGAAAACAAGGAGTCTATGGCTAAAGAGCTTCCTCCAGGTATGATAAGCTCTTATCCATACATGGACGGCAACTGACTATGTCTGTTACAGATCTACCACCAGGTACCCATGAGAGTAGAAGAGTCTACAGCGGCCATGTACATAAAACTGCAAAGCAAATGGTAATTGTGAATGATAATAGTGGTGAATTGATTGAGATACAACTAGGTTCGTCATTATAAAATTAAAACTGCAATAAGAATCAAGTAAAATCTAAAAGTAAACGCAACCTTACAAATAAATGTAGTTGTGTTTTTATCGACAAAGAAACGTAAGTACAATGTATACCTAATATATACGAAAAACAATTGTCATTAATCGGACAGAAAAGTTCTGGTTTGGAGACCCTTCGACTAAAGGCGCAGTGTAGGACGTCCACCGACAAGACGGGCAGACGACTTTGTAAAGATCACACTGGTTACGGACCGCTTGCAATCGGTCCCTGTGAAAAGCCGCGGGGGACGCTTACTTTCAGCAGTGGACGTCCTTTGGCTGATTATGATGATGATTATTTATTTTGTTTTGTTTTAGGCGACGGTGGCTGCATCGATATCGCCGTTCCACAGAAACCGAATACCAAAGCCAAATTAATTATATCTTTATGGTAAGTCAGTAATATACCTACAATCAACATTTATTTATTTTATTCTTCATTTTACTGACAAAATATAGTACAAATGGGGGACTTAATTATTAAAGCATTCCCTACCATTGGGTGAAGCAGAAACGATTGAGGCGACATAAAAGAACTCAAAAAGCAACAAATTAATTTCAAGCTACTAATATACTTACATAAATACTTAAAAATAAACCTACACACACATATATTATCCATACATAAGCTAACAGAGATTAAAATAGGGGAAACATTATGTACTCTCTTTGTTACTCTATCAACTTTTTCCTAGCCACTATGATCTGGATGAGTTCAAGAAGAGAGTGAATAGACTATTACTAGTCAGACATGATCCATTCTAGACCACATCATCGCTTACCACCAGGTGAGATTGTGGCCAAATGTCTGCCTATATAAAAAAAAACCCTTAACAACTTGTTTTATGTTAGTGTATTTGAAAGTTTTCGGGTTATATTCCTTTGGGAACACTGATGCAGGCAAAGAGTTCCACTCTTTGCCCGAGCACATTATAATAGACGTCGAGAAGCGCTTAGTTCGCAACAGTGAATATATTTAAACGATATTATGGAGACTTATGTTCAGCAGTGGACGTCTTTTGGCTGATAACGATGTTGATCATAAAAAAATAAAGTTAGCCTGTCACATCCCACTGCTGGGCAAAGGCCTTACCTCAACCATAAGGTAGTTCGAGCCATACTCCACCACACGGGCTCAGTGCGGATGGGTGGAGGGGTGTTTGCAAGGCAAGTGACCAACCCTGCTGTCAGATGTTATCATGCCGCCCATAAGGCCTCTGACTAGGTTTAAGGACTGATATCAACTGATATTAGCCGGGACCAACGGCTTAACGTGCCTTCCGAAGCACGGAGATGTGAGCATCGTGATGTACGTCACTTATATCGTCGGAATGGTCACCCATCCAAACACGACCGCGTCTTAAGTTGCTTCACTTCGGTATCACTACCAAAGCGCTGCTACCACTGCGCTACGAGCACCTCATGTTGATCATAATCGTTATATTTTCCTAGGTACCCTGAAGCTCGTTGCTCTTGGCGAAGCGAGATGACAGTCAGCATCGCAAGCGGTCGCGTGGTAGTGGCGCACACTGAGCGCGCGCGGTACCGGCCGGGGGAGATAGTACGGGCGCGTCTGCTGGTGCTGAAGGCGGACCTGACGCCGCAGCATGGCGTGGTGAGTGCTAATACAACGCTATAACGTTCTCCTGGTCGTATCCGACCTCTAAACTGAGATTGGCCTTCGGCGAGGGAACTTGTTTATAGTGCTCTGAATTTGCACAATACACAAATGATCTTTCTCGGCCTCCAGCCTCCATAGTGAAGAACGGACTGGCGATTTGGACTTCCAGACTGACGGACAGATGACTAAGGACTTTTTTACGGTTTAGAAGAACTTTATTCTCATGAAGAACACTTACATTCTGTTCACTTACTGAGAAAACATTATAAAAATAGTAAATTTACTAAATAATGAGCGCAAGGAGCACTTAACCTACACTTAATTTTAGCAGTAAACAAAAGTTAACTCCAACATAAAATATCATACGAAAGACAAACATCAGTTTCATCGCTACTAAAAAATAACAGAACTTTAGTAGGTAGATGTTAAAAACTTATGAGTTAAAACCGGCCGAGCAGACATGGATGAAAAAGGACTTTTTTTTATGTTTCTTTTTACTTTGACACTTAAAAAAAATATTTTATAAATATCCTAGGCTCATCCGTGCCTGGGATTTTGAATGAGAATAAACGGACGACGAAAAGTAAAAGACAGTCTTTCTTTATAAAGATCGTATAGGTACACTTTGTTGCTTCAACTTTATAATTTGGTGAGACGGTAGATCCATCATGAACGGTTAGAGATAAGCATGATCAACGGCTTAACGTGATTTCCGAGACACGGGGTGTCACAGTATTTATATTTATTGTCCAGTATTTTCAAGACAGAAAAACCCCGAGTCAAAAATTTCGGCATAATCAGGGTTAGATCCTGGGACCTCTTGGGTGGCAACCAGCGAGCAAATCACTTCACCAAAGAGGCAGTCACACACAGAGGTATATACTGCACTACAGACAGACTACAAGCTTCATACATAGCGGGCTATTTTCTAAGCACTACTACGCACGCTGGCCCATACAAAATGCCAGACAGAGAGAAAATCAAGACAATAACATAAAGGTCATAAAAAGTCATGAACGTCATTTATTTTTGCATATAGACCAAATGAGGGCATTCATTCACGTCCCAACATAGACCCTACCACAGCTTCGGGACAAGTGTGTGCTAGTGCTGAGAAGAAGCTGCGCAACAAACTCAGTCACTATTGTCAATGCCTCTTTCCAAAAGTTTTACAATGTTTGTGGTGATCATGCCAGTCCATACATTACGATCTTTAAAATAATAATGTACTTTATAATACTCTTCGGTCCCTTTCGATCCCATCTACTTTATATTACCCTTTAGCCTTAGCTCCGCAAAAACGACATTCTGTTAGTCGGCCCATTAAAAAAAACCTTTCAAGGAATACCTTACACCCGGGCAGTAACTATATTGTACATAGGGCACTCAAAACCCACCAGGCGTTGAAATCCTGACTGTGGTTCGAAAAGCTTCTGCTTGGTTAACAGCCTTAAAAAATGATTTGAAATCACCTTTGAAGATAGAAATAATGGTGACATATGCACATAATCATCGAAAAGAGCATTTAAACTGAAACCAATTTGATGTGACCCTCAAATTACATGGAGTTAGTTCGCTCTGCCGAGTTTACGGCTGACCTTGCGCATGAGTGGAGTTTTTACACATGTTTATAACTCGAAATATTTTATTGCATGGGACGGCAATTTCACGACTCGACGAGCCGCCATTATCTATTAATGAGATGAGTAAAAAGTGGCAGCAAAAATGCTTATTAATGAGTCACACATGGCCTTCTATTCAGTGTTGTATTGTTTATTTAAATCTCGCAGATATATTTACTACAACGGGATGGTGTACAAAAAATGGACTTAATGCTTAAAAGTATTCTCTGTTTTTGACCATAGCTTACCAAAAATATTATTATCTGTACTTCTATG
The DNA here is from genome assembly GCA_963924145.1 of Pyrausta purpuralis. Taxonomy (NCBI): domain Eukaryota; kingdom Metazoa; phylum Arthropoda; class Insecta; order Lepidoptera; family Crambidae; genus Pyrausta; species Pyrausta purpuralis. The sequence goes on from OZ001657.1 coordinate 24,929,580, forward strand.
CTCAACAGTATTAGTATAAAGCTGAAGAGCTTGTTTGTTTGAACGCGGTAATCTCAGAAATTACTGGACCGATTTTTAAAAATAATGTGTTGGGAAGGGAAGCAGCAAACTCAATACAGGCGGACGCAGTAGCCCGCTACTGCGTCCGCCGTCCGCGTATGGTAGACTGCTAGTCTGCTGACAGCAAAACTCCATATAAATAAATATCCTTTGGACATTCCCACACATCGCCATCTAGCCCCAAAGTAAGTTACTCAAAGCTTGTGTTATGGGTGCCAGACAACGGATATAATACTTAAATACTTTTTGTTTGTAAATACATACATGATATACATAGAAAACACCCAAACCAATACAAACAGACATGTTCATGCACACAAATGTGTGTATTGTGCGGGGATCGAACCCGCAACCCGCTGCGTAGTAGGCGATTTCTCGACCACTTCTCCAGACAGGTCGTCAATATATTTTTCTAAGATTTAGGATTTTAAGATGTATCATCAAAGGTATTTGACCTCTTGATACAATGTATATTATTTTACCACTTACCATTCATTTTCTTAATAATCCTGCCGTAATAAATATTTAAACGCACGTCGATGCGTTTGATTAAGATAATAAATTTCAGAATACTTGGATGTAACCATGAGCTATACAACCTTCGCCGATTTAATGATATTAGCAAGAATTCCGAAGATGTTATGCAACAAATGTTTTGAATATGATATCATAATATTATTTACTTGGTACTAAGTAGCAAATCAGCCGATTACGCTGCATTTTTTTTGATTCAAATGCGATTTGAATTACAAAAAAATTTACCTACAATCAAAATACCAAAGCCTTATTATGAAGACCCTTAACTACTGGCCTAATTATTTGAATTAATTCAAAATCAAAATTATTTATTTGTGAATTTACTTAGTCATATTGCCTAAGAAAGTACTAAGTCATTTTTTGCGTCCAGTGTCATTCTACCATCTTTACAAGTTCGTCTGTCGATCTTGTCGGTGGACGTCCTACGCTGCGTCTTTGGTTAAATGGTCTCAAATAGAACTTTCCTGACCGTACTTAGTTTTAGACGTAGACCGACCGTAGTTCTTCTACGAATCACCACATTTCTGATTCGATCTCGTAATCTTGGTCAACAAATGTTCGTACGATGTACAATAGTTTTTAGATGACACATTTTTACATTTCATTTGACATTGTTTCTTTTTTTATCAATTATTATTATTGAATTATGACTTGATGGAATTAATATGTCTGCCTTTTGGATATTTAAATACAATTTGTTCACTTTTAATGTCATTTTTACACGCCGAATGTTGGCAAAACATGTTGATACTAAAATCACTATTTTATTGTCATCATTTATGTACACATGTTTAGTAAATAAATATCTCTATCTTTATGACATCTTCCGCTAGAACGTCGGATGCCCTGTACGCATAAAATTAATTACCCTCTTCAGTAATTAAAATTCGAAAGTCAAGGTCCGAGCATTCCTTTTTTTCTGATAAGCCAAGGATAGAATTCATGACGAGAGATAGATTTCGACGACGCCTTTGGTGTACCGGTTAGCGCTTCTGACTACTATGCCGGCGGTCGCGGGTTCTGATCCCGCAAGGGGCAAATGTTTATGTAATGACTACGACAAGTATTTATGGGAGTCGCCTTCGTCATAAACGTTGTCTAGTATTCGTAGCAAACGAAAAAAATACTTCAAAAGCATGACAATTGGTGTGTTGCCTGGCGCATATTTAAAATAATAGTAATATGCCTCGGAGTCGTAGTTTTTCTTTGAGTTTAAAATTATTTTCTATATTTAATTGATTTAAAACAGGTGAATATGACTGATATAATGTATTCATGTGTACTATATAACGCAATATAGATTACAAATGGACAAAATATGGTCTCACCTACTTTAAAAAAATAACGTGTAAGTATTATTGTCTATGTGTCATATATCTACGTAATAAATTACTTACCTAGGTTATTTAGCTTCGAGAAAAAAATATATATCTTCACGGAGATTTATTATGTATGTTTCATGTTACGTCATAAAACTAACTTATCTTAATTTGCTATGCAGATACTTTTTTTAAGCGTCCTAAACTGATTGCAAATAAAGGGAAACCTGTTATTGGCTTAACTTTCTATAAGAACTTACTACTTTGTACAACTTATTACTAAGCTGTTGGTTCTATTAATAAATAAAAATAAAAAAAATATACTTTATGGCACACCATAAACATAATAATTACACAGGATAGTATAAGTACAATTTAGGCGGTCTTATTACGGACAACCTTTAGGTAAGGAGAAGCATGAAGAATGAAAGAAGAGGCATGGATATGAAATATTTCGAACAAAAGTCAAGTGAACATTTTTATAAAGACAGATAAAAGAACAATGATAAGTACACATCATAAAAAAATTAATGTCTAGAAATAATCATAAAATACACACCATAATACAAAATATATAAACTAATACATATTTAATTAAACACATTTTACAAAAAAAATACTCCATATAAATACATAGGCAAAAAATAAATGCATAATCAGTTGCAACCAGCTGATCCGAGAGCCACTGTAGAGTAGGAATAATTTTTATTTTTATTTATTTATTTATAACTGTATGGTACGAAACAGGAAAGCTTTTCTGTGCTCTATAGTATACAAAAACAGTAAACAGACTAACACAAACTATTACGCGCTATGGCTCGTACTTATGAGGGTAACGTCCAAAGTTACTTGAAAATAACCGCCGTTTAAGATCAGCAATTAACGGTTAAAGTGTCCACTTCGATGGGTGAAACTGTCGCCTGGATGCTGATAAACAAGATTTGCATGCCGTAAGTGTGTCAGTGTTACTGCGCGACCGGTTTGTGTCTGCTGTCACTGCGACGGGTATTTTGAGAGGGAACCACAGACAGACATTTGCTAAAGTAGATGACTCCATCAACATAAATACATTTTGGACAACACCGCATGATTAATTCGACCTCAAAGAAATGTATTTTTATGGGAATCAGAAACAATTATGTAACCACTTATCAACCCCATTCTCATTCCGACCAAATTATAATTATTACCTATTGTCGACCTTAAATAAAATCGATGTGCAATCTTCTCCACAACAGAGGCATTTTTTTATTATTCTCTGAAACGAATTACAATGTTGACACATTAAATTGGTTCAATTTGGTTGATTGATTCATCAAGAGAGTGAACATCGTTTTGCAATGTTTTGCTGATGCTATTTGTTTTTTGCAAAGCAGATTAACACTCACGTCATCTATTTTCATGCGAATCAATAGAAGGAACACTTCTGATAGTAGTTAAACCTTTTGTGACACCCTAGATTCTTGTCTAAGTAAAAAAAACGGCCAAGTGCGAGTCGGACTCGCCCACTGAGTGTTCCGTGCCAACTTTAACTGAATTAGGGATCCACTAACTTCCACTAACCTACAATACCACAATATTTTGTTGACTGCAGATATAACTTTGTTTTTCATAGTGTTTGTATGAAGTACAAAGTTATGTTTGCGGTTGTTGAAAATATGCTATATCTCAAAAACTACTTGTTCGATCCCGTCCGAACCAATTTTCGTTGAAAGTATTTGTGAAGATCTACATTATATATTTTTTTCAAAATTTACGCTTGCTTGGTTTAGAAAATAGATGGGGGGGGAGCATTTTACCACTTTGGAAGCGTCTAGCTATGAAACGTTAGACTTTATAAGAAAATGGTTTTAAGAACCTCTATGTCATTTTAAAAGACCTATCCTTAGACTCCCCACACGCATAGGTTTGACGAAAAAATTTTTTTTTGGTTTTAGTTTCATGCATGGGAGCCCCCCCTTAACTGTCATTATTTTTTATTTTTTGTATGAGAATCGATAAGCGGTTAACAAGATACATCTTCTTACTAAATTTCAATTGTGTAACGCTTATAGATACAGAATAAAATGGTTGTGACATACGGACGGACAGACAGACAGACAGACAGACAGACAGACAGACTTGACGAAACTATAAGGGTTCCGTTTTTTGCCATTCGGCTACGAAACCCTAAAAAGCCTGCGTTAAGTTCGCAACAAATATTTACCATTTTTTTTTCAAAAAAGTAAAAACCGACTTCAAAACCAAAATGCACTAAAAAGTCTTAAATAAACTCATCACCATTGAAAGGAAAGGAATCCGTTTTAGGCAAACAATTTCTTTTTGGAGTCGGTGCTGTGATAGTTGATGCTTGATGGTCAAAGTGATGGCACCGACTCCAAAAAGAAATTGTTTGCCTAAAACGGATTCCTTTCCTTTCAATGGTGATGAGTTTATTTAAGACTTTTTAGTGCATTTTGGTTTTGAAGTCGGTTTTTACTTTTTTTAAAAGTTTATTTTATTTTTTTATTTTTAGTGATTACATAAGAGGGGGGGGGGAGTTGCACCTTATTATTCTATTTTTTACGAAGCTACAAATTACCTATCATAAGTTTCGTCATTATAATTACTGAACTCCTAGGCGTTAAGGAGTTCCACCATCAGCTCAGCCCCACAAAATGCTGACTATCAGACGTAACAACACGTCAACATTAAGATTCTAGTAAAGAAACACTATACGTGCCTTTAAAATTTGAGGGTTTCCCTCGAATACACCAAGATCCCATCATCAGATCCCAAAATGGAAAAAATGGGACCAACTAGAAGGTAAGCCCTCTAAGTAGGTGAAAAAAATTTTCGATTTGGTCGACAAACGACTGAGATATGAGGTAACATACATACAAAAAAAAAAAATGATAAAAAAAAAACATACAGTCGAATTGATAACCTCCTCCTTTTTTGAAGTCGGTTAAAAAGCTCTGCAATTTCCAAATATTCAGGGCGCGACCTGGTTTTGATTCAACAGTATAAACACAAAATTGCAGTATCGCCGTTTTTTTTGTTCTCGTTTATGTGAAAAATTAAATAAAAGTATGAATTGCGCTATTTTGAAAAACAAAAAAAAATAAGTACGTCTCTCTACTTTCTACCAATCTCGTACACAGGACTTGTGGTTTTTTACTTCTTCTATACTGATAATTAGAATAAACAGTTTTAGAAGTAAAAAATATCTTCATAATTTAATTATTACTACTCGTATTTTTGCTTGCTTTCAGCTTGCTTCGATTCTATGATTTACGGATACTATTAACGTCAATTCAAATATTGTCGTAGGTCATTTATGAGCCTATAAAATCGAAGCAATAAATATTTGTTTGCATTGGACTTTGTTCAACGATGTCAAGTAAAATATTTCGCACCATTTATTATGTGGAGTCAGCGGTCACTTAACACGGTCAGCGGGTTAAGGCCTGATGGGTGTTATTTGTTTGTTTGTTTAGCTGTATGAGTAGTACTAATTTTTGTTTCGTTATTAGACTTAAATAATAATAAAAAAATACTTATAAAAGTAGCAGGTATTACGAACTTTAGTGATCTAAGTTTTTTTCTAACACGTGTAACCATCATCCTCGAATCGAATCACAGTTCTTCTGCGCCCTATGAGTAGTTGTCACTTGTGATCCAACCATAGATATTGTCTATTCCTGTGTTGTAATATGCACGTATGAAATTTGACGCGTAGGACCTATTTATTTCATATCTACATATATAAAACAATTAACTCTTTCATGTCGCGCACTCGGATCCAAGTGTTTACGGCTACGACTTTTTCTGACGTGATGAAAATGATGTGCCACCAGCATGCTGTGTGCCAACCACTCGGGCCCGCGTGTGCAATTTTTTTAAATTAATAACACCGCAAATATTTATTTACGATTTTTTTATTAAAATATGCGTTAAAAATTCGGTAGGCAGTCAAAGTGGTAATAAAAAAAGTGGCTTTAGTAGAGGAAACGCTAATTTTGTATAGAAAGCACAATCAAACGATTTATGAGCGTTGGTGCTAGCATTAGCGTTGGCATGTGACAAAGTGTTTAGTAGAGCAACAAAGAGTACCATATTATGATTTGTAATAATACAGGCGTCCCGTTGCCTCATCAATATCCTAGCAACTGTTCCAGCAATTCCCTCACCATAGTCCCGGCGTAGTCTCCATCTTATCTGCAATAGTCCTTGCACCTGGCGGGTGCTGCTATGGGTTGTATCTCCTCAATCGTGCAGGCAAAGATAGAACCCGCCAGATGCACATATCCCAAAACATTAAGGTATCTCAACGGGGCCTCTTTAGCCTTTTTCAAAAGGACCGGTTTTGGCCGTGATATCCCGCAGGAGAGATACAATAATAATTAAAAATAATTAATATTCTTTATTGCATAAGTTAGGACACAAGAAACAATAACATTAAAGACAAATCATTTGAACAATATTGGCGGTCTTATCGCTAGAAACGATTTCTTCCAGGCAACCATCGGGAAGAGGAAACAATGTATTTGTAATTTATTCTTTCATTTTTTCATTCTCAGATAGATGAAGTATGGCTAGAAGGCCCCGGAGGTGCGTGGCAAGGCGCGCGCGCCGCTCAGTGGTCTAACATGCGCACGCGCATGGGCGTTGCGCAGCTGCAGCACGCGCTGGGGGACGCTCCACCGGGCCGCTGGACTCTACGAGCCACTACCGCTGATGGAGCACAGGTACCGTCACTTACCATTTAGAAAGACAGCACAGAATAGGAAATAAATAAAATTAATAACGTAGGAATTCAGTAACAGAATAAGTTTGTAAAGTTCGAAAGTAAAATATTTTGTCTAAAAGGATTGCTGGTAGTCTCCTCTCCAAACTAGGTGATCCTGTCTTTTGGGGGCTCGAGTTTGGCGAATAATAAGATTAATGAAAAGGTTTAAGATCACTGTGAGTAACTAGGTAGTATGATTTTAGGTAAATCAGAAAAAATATATCTAACTAGCCAATACTAGCCAATAGGATTGACCCATTAGTATTTATTGACTAATCAATACAAACAAGAAAATCAGGTATCAAATCTGAGACCTTAAATGGTGACACTGAAAACTTATCTTGAAAGTTCTGACGGAATATAAATAAATCTAAGAGCAGCTTGCGGATGTTTTTGGAGCTACATTTTTATATTGAAACTGACAGTTCCTTACAGAAAAAAGGAACTCCATTAATAATAAAAAAACTCATACAGAGTTCATTGCTTCATTAAGTGTTTGAAATTTTCAAAACTTTCACTGCCTGACAAAGGGAAGTGGTGTTTCTTGGGAAATGGCCGAAGAATAGCCGTTGGGATATCATTACCTTGTTCGTTGAATAAGATAATTTATGCCTGCGTTTTACGATAGAGATTGAGTTTGCTTTGTCGTTAATTTACCGTTTGTTAGTATCCATTTGTGAATATAAAGGTTTTGAAACACAAATATAATGCGAAATATGCGTTAAAGTCCGATCTTTTTTGCTTGTCGAATATTGTTAAAATCTTGACATTCCATTTTTCCGAAATAATTCCTTTTCAGATAAAAAAAACTCAAAACTCACCGACTACATAGGTTAATCATCGTTTAAAACTGTAATCTTTTAAAATCAAATAGTAAATGAATTTTATTCACAGATATTATTTTAAAAGTTATAAAAAGATTGTTTACATTATTGGACTAGCAAAGAAAAATGGAGTTTACTTTGATATCATTTAACATTTATGCTGTTGATTATTAAAATGGTTTAAACTTAAATTTCTGTGTATTTTCCAGGGATCTGCGACATTCTGGGTAGGTGACTACGAACTGCCTCCCTTTCAGCTGAGCGTGCGTCATGCACACAAGGTTCTGAGGACCAGTGATAGACTAGTGTGGACTGTTTGTGTCAGGTAATATAAGTATTAAGGTGTATTCTATTTATATCTCTTCACGCCAAAAAAAATATAAATTGCTTATTAAGATCAGCCACAATAGCTTAATAATTATAAGCATGCTCATTGAAGTTTAGTCCACTTTTCTTACTGTTCAATAAAATGCTAAGTGTAGAGCTAGCGTCTCAATTCTTTTGGGCTATATTTCTTTTTACAAAAACAGAGCATTAAGCGCGAGAGGATTACTGCATGGTGGCTCGGTGCGCCAAAGTTCGTGCATTCAAATCCCACTCCTGCGGGTTTCTGAGGTTGAGGTGTGTCAATGCATAGCCATTTAGTTAATTGATCTTACATTTGGCTCATAAGTCATCTCGCAAGATGTAAAGATGGACCATGTTTATATGGTTTGTATTGTAGATGTTAAGCTATCACACACATCTTCATGATTGCGCTTATTATCGATTTCATACTAGAACTTCATACTCGCGATTGTGCCCTCAAGGTACCCCTGGACAGAAGCAGTAGAAGGCATGCTGGTCATCCGAATCCGAGGAGCAGGTGGGACCACAGTGGTGCAAGAACCGACCAGCAGCATCAAGACCGTGGTCAGGATCAAGGCACCTCGGGCGTGTCATAGACACGCGGCGGCTGCTAGAAGGATTGGGCTGAATGGAACTAATCTGCCTGATGTGGTGGTTGCTGATTTTTCCTTTCAGGTTAGTTCCTTGGTCTTTTGTTGACGTATGTTGTTGTGTTTCATTCAACCTGTTGCAATTTACAGAGTGAGATTGATTCATTTAGCAAACCCACTAAACATAGTTCACTTATTTTAGGTGTTCTGAACACCTAATATCCCTATTAAAGTCTTATTTCTTGCTTCAAATCATTGTTCACCAACTGCCCGGATTCAACTGACAGATATCTGAAATATACATTGTCATAAATACCTCGTCCATTATTTAAAAGTATGATTCTAAATTTCAGGAGGATGGAACCAGGATATGGCAGAATACTACTGTGGTATCGCAAGTTGTGGATAAACCGATCAGCCTCGAATTCTTGGCAAGACATCAAGCTATTATTTCCCCAGGATTACCTTATAAGCTAAAGGTGAGTGAAGTATCTTTCAATGTTAGTAAATAAAGAATAGCAATGAACACATATCAACACCGACAAGATGGGCAGATGACCTCGTAAAGATCGCAGGACCAAACTGGATGCAGACCGCTTGTGGTCGCTGTGCAAAACCGTGGGGGCGACCTAGACGTGGAGTTCAGCAGTGAACGTCTTTTACCTGATAATGATAATGATGATGATGAATTAATGTTCAATGGTCAGAAGAATACCTGGGGTAAAATTAAGAAGTCATAAACACAGAAGCCATATTATAAGTTGGACTTTAATATCTGTTTAAATCAACATTGGCTTATCTGTTTTGACCAGGTGAAAGCAACTCGGTGGGACGAGAAGCCAGCAGCAAACGAGCGCGTCAAAGTCTGTCGCGTCGATGGTTTCCTTGAAAAATATACCCCATACGGGTCAACCGTCAATGACTCCTGCCACGAAGCTGTGACGGACGACAGGGGGGTGGCCAAGGTCATGTTCACGGCTACTAAGGAACACATCAGCCACTATAATTTTGTGGTAAGTTACAAGTTTTTAGGTTTTACGCAGCACTGTTAATAAAAAAAAGATTCCTAATCTACAATGTTTATGCAAATCTACAATATCTAATCTACAATGTGATCTCTAATCTATAATCTTGGCGCCATGAATCTTGCTCATTGCCAATAGAGCTTACTGATCCGCAGAGCAATGTCCGTTACATTAGTATTCTACGTATCTCCTTAATTCTGATCGATCAGAATCTTTGCCATCGCTCGTCGCTCGATTTTTAAGCTTTCTTATTAGGCTCATGGTTGACGTCCATTTTTAAGTAATAGGTACATGTCTGGTAGGGTAATTGAGGCGAGGAAATGCACTTGCGTACCTTCCCTAACGTTATCTAACCGATTTGATCGATGGTCTTTTCGAAGTTCCGGGTGATCTTGCGCATAAGCATTATGATCTAACTACTAATTACCTATATTTATACCAGGCCTCCCTCCACAACGACAGTAGTGTATCGACGCCTCCTCTGTACATTTTGGCTCAAAGCCACGGCTCAGTACACGCGGCTCTCGGCCCTGTGAGGCCTGAGGCCAACTCAGGCCGGACCTTCGTACCTTTGTACGTCAATCTGAGGGATGTGGCGAGGCCTCTTACTGTCCATTTTGTGGTGAGTAGCATGTTTGTCATTCATTCATCATTGTTCTATAATATTTATTCTTTAAAAAGTCTAGTATCTTATACATTGACTATATTCTCATGGTAAGGGGGAAGGTCTTTGCCAAATACACCAATGCAAAAACGTGTAGGTATTTGCATGAGTAAAAATGTGTCCTACATCAGGCTTGCTTGCCTCTCATACCAGGTCTTCTTTTAAATTACCCTGCTATTAGATCTTTTAACATTAAAAGTTTCAAACAAGCAAGGCTTCGAAAAACATACCTGTTTGGAATGCATGAAAATGGGGCTTAAAAATTAACAGCCTTCTTAACATTTTTTTATCATACCTAGTTTAAGGCAGAATAAGAAAGACATCGAAACTACACATAATGTGGTAGCCATACAAAAAAAAACCATTTTTTTTATAATGACCAGTTCTCTTTCAGGTAATAACCCGAGGAGGCATCATCTATCGCTGGGGCGCAACAACACAATGTCCCCAGACCAGTTCCTCTGACTACATCCCCACCACCTCCAGAAACACACAATGCTACCACGCATACTCTGCCAACTCAGATTTCAATACCACAAACTCCCAAACATACCCCGCAAAAGCCAATGAAACCTTCGGCAACGACCTGGATTCGTTACTAGACAGACATATGCTGAGGGTTATGCTTCCAATAAAGGTCACCCATCAAATGTGTCCAGATAGCCATTTGGTGGCGTACTTCTATTACAAAGGAGAATTCGTCAGCGCTAGCAAGCAGTTTGAGATGGAAGAGTGTTTCAGCAATAAGGTGAGTTCTACCTAAGTAACGTAATTACGACTATGTACTTATAAGGTAGTCTGAAATCGTATTGAACCCGGTATCTTAAGACCTACTACAGGGTATATTTGTGATTTCTGATATTTTGTATTTTATACGCCAGCTTAAAAAATATTTACGACGGTGCGTTATGTGGTTAGCGCTCCTGACTACTATTCCGGCGGTCGCCGATTCGAATCCCAGTATCATCATCATCATTATCACCCAAGAGACGTCCACTGCTGAACATAAGCCTCCTCCACGGTTTTCAACAGAGACCGATCACAAGCGGTCGGCATCCAGTGTGATCCTGCAATCTTAACGAGGTCGCCCGTCTATCTTGTCGGAGGACTAACGATTCAAATCCCGCGAGAGGCATATTTTTATGTAATGAGCATAAACACAAACCTTAGTCATGGGTTTATATGTATTCAAGTATTTATAGGAGACACCCTCGTCATTATCGTTGTCTGGTATTATTTCTTAGACCAAAACCAAGACAATTGGTGAGTCGTCTATTCAATCTATTCAGTCAATTGGTAAGTGATAATTGGGGTCGAATAAATATGCCTCAACATATTTATTTTAGCTAGTTTTATGTAGTAAGCAAGTTACGTAGTCCTAAAAATATGGTCTTCGTACCCCTAGCACAAACATTAAATATGTATTCATCATCATCATCATTCATCTTTCAGGTAGAAGCAACCTGGCTATCCAGGCAAGTAGCACCAGGCTCTACAGCCAGTCTCCGCATCACCACTCCCGGACCGGCTCTCTGTGGCCTTTCAGTTCTGGACTCAGCATCTAAGTGGAACCAACCTGGTCCCAATGTGAAGGAACTGGTCATGTCTGGGCTGAAGAGGCTAATAGACAGCCATAGAAATTTGACACAGTATGAAGCTCCTGGATATTGCTTTTCGAGTAAGTAGTTAGCACTTTATAGATTAACCTTATCAAGCATCCATAGGAACAATTATTTATAGCATAATGAAACTCATGTACTAACTTTTAGGTATGTAAAAGTGTAATCAAAAACTGATTACATTAGCCAGTTATTAGTTTTATTATATCTTTTCAAAATATTGTCCATTGACGTCAATACACCGCTGCATGCGATGGAACCACTGGGAAAAGCACTTTGCCCACTCGTCCTTAGGGGTCTCTTCAATGGCATCGCGATACGCAGCCACCGCTTCTTCAGCATTCATAAACCGCTTTCCTTTAAGTTTTTCTTTAATTTTTGGAAATAAATAAAAATCACAAGGCGCGAGGTCAGGGCTATACGGCGGGTGACCCAGTAATTCAACGTTTGATGTCGCCAAATAGTCGATCGTTCGCTTGGCGGTGTGCGACGAGGCGTTGTCGTGGTGAAGGAGGATCCTACTGCGAGGTCGTTTCTCTCGAACTTTTTCCAAGACAAGTGGCAAACAATTGGTAGTGTACCATTCTGCAGAAACTGTTTTTTGATCCTCTAACACAATTGTTGCGAAATGACCTATCCTTCCAAAGAACGAGGCCACCATTTTTTTTCCCGCACTTCGATCTCTCTTCACTTTAGTTGGCAACTCCTCGAAAGGAAACACCCACTGAGCAGATTGTCTTTTGGTTTCAGGATCATAACAGTAAATCCAGCTTTCGTCACCTGTTAGTATGTCGAACACAGCATTTGAGTCACCTCCGTTAAATCTTTCAATCATTTTACGGCACCAATCCACACGATGGAGTTTTTGAGCCTTAGTCAAATTATGAGGTATCCACCGGGCGCAAAGCTTCCTGACCGCTAAATGTTCGTGGAGGATTTTGTGCACTTGACTCATACCGATGCCTAAGCTAGTCCGAATCTGCTGATAGGTCACTCTTTTGTCAGTCTCTATCATACGCCGCACAACACAGATGTTATTTTCAGTCGTCGCCGTAGAAGGCCGTCCCTCACGTACATCATCAGTGAGATTAGTGCGACCACGTTTAAACTCATTAAACCAGTTGTAAACAGTCGCACGAGATGGGGCTTCATCGTGAAAGGCCAATCGTAGTCTATCATAACTTTCTTGTTGACTTAAATGACATCGAAAGTCATAAAAAATCATTGCACGAAAATTTTCTCGTGTTAAATTCATGTTGACGTGACACAGACAATTTTCAATTTGCCGCCAAATCGTAAAACAAATGACAAATGAATGAAATATATACTCAGTAATATTGGCAAAGAGTTCTATTTTCAAATTTTAGAATATTTTTTTTATTATATTGTTTATAAGTGGCCAGTTCTAAGAACTTTCAGTTTGACCCTCGTAGATAAAGTAGTAGAGGCATACTCCATTAGGCGCGCTCAGTATGGGCAAATGTCAAAAATCATACCGAGTCAAAGCTGACTAGGCAGTTCAAATCTGAAATTAGAAATTTTCTTTGCAAGAATACATGCTTTTTATAAGATGTCTGAAGAAACAAAGTATTAAATGTATTTCGCCTGCATGCAGAAGTACAAATATTAACAAATAATTCGAATTCGGTAGGAAGATTTAGTCTAAGTTCTAATTAGAGCTTACCGGCGACTATCAAACAATATCATAATTTATCGAAAGCATTAATGGCCCACTGAAAAAGATTATCTCCAATAATGATAAAGCCTCAGCAGAAGCAGACATGCCGTCCACCACCATCGAACAGACGGCGTCCTGGCTGGCGGCTGCAGGAGTCAGGGTGACAGGAGGGGACTTGGTGGTGAACGAGAACTGCGAATCGAAGGCTGAAGCCATGATTGAGGAGAGCACTGTGCCGAGGAGTGACTTCTCTGAGGTGAGATATTAAACTGAACTGCATTCCTATGCTTTCTTCGTGATAAATTATGTGGTCTTTCAGGAATAGGGCAACGGGCTTTTTTCTCAGCTTTTTAACACTTTTTAATATAATCGTTAATAAAATTTCGACACGTTCAACAGTGTATTAAATGACGTACTAATTATGAATTTAACTGTTTTTGGTGGTTAATAGGGTATTGTATGTCATACACGAAGGAACCGAGCTAGATCATCAGTGCATTGCATGTAATGGACAGTAACCGTCGTAGGACTTACTTACTTCGAGACAAACTTTTCTGGAGTAGTAATAACCCCCTTCAAAAAATTACGAACACAGTAGAGGTCCATCAGGAACAAATTTACGTTTAAAATAAGCTTATTGATAATGATTGCCTTCTCATTTGTTTCTTCCACCAGGCATGGCTTTGGCGCCTTGTAGGCGTCGGCAGCAACGGTTCAGCGGTGGTCTCAGCCAAAGCACCGGATTCCATCAGCCGGTTTGAAGCCTCTGCTGTCTGTTTGGCCAGAACAGGCATCGCAATCTCACAGCCAGCTGTTTTACAGGTACCAGCGTCCTAACTATTATTTTTTAAACCATGTTTGCTATTCAACTAACTTGCTTTGACACTCGTTGACTCGTTGTGTGGGCTTATCGTCAAAATTAATTGAAAAAAATATGAATACTTGTATGTGTGCTATTCCTGCTCATATTTATTTTGCTTACCTTCCTATAGTATAATTTGTTTTAATTGTTATGTTTGAATTGTATTGTTTAATTTAGGAGACTCCACTATATAACTGCCGTAGAAACATGTTTGGGATTGCTATTTAGTACAATACCATTACATAAGTCTCTTCATTTAATGAAATTGATTGTAATCTGTTATGTTGTCCTGAAATAAATAAAAAAAATTGTTTAGCAATTCAAAAGCTAGCTTGTAAAAGCTAATGGTTAATCTACTTTTTATTTGAAATTGCTGATTTCTCTTTTCTTTTCTTGATTGTGTTTTCTACACATATTTCTTGATTCCCTTTGAGTTGAAAAACTTAGTAATCTTTGCAGGTGTTCCGTGAATTCTTCATCCACGCGGACAGTCCTCGAAGATTAAAGCGTGGCGACGCGACCATCGTGCGGTATCGACTGTTCAACTACTTGTATGAACCACTTAGTGTAAGTAAAATACAATGAGATGAAACCGTGCACCCAAAGATTAACAACAAAGTCATTTTTGGTGTCAACAAAATAAGCAGCCAGCTTATTTGGTATTTTAGCTATTTGTGAAATAAGTGGAGCTCTTATTCTGATAAAGTTGGCACAGAATTGAGCAAGTCCGACTCGCTCTTGTTAAGATTGCAGTCCGTAATTCATAAAGAAATAGGGTAAATAAAAGTTGAGTATCTATACCTACAAATATTCGTGTACACACTCATGTGACAAAATAAAGTGCCTTCAAAGTAAAAGGTTGTTCCTTGCATGCACCTTTAGACTCTCATTATTCCCAAAATAAGTAGAACACATACTGTAACCAGAATCAGACTTGCAACCCAGGCGTTATTTACAGCTTTGATAAATAAATTACAAATAAAAGTCACAAAGAGCATTATAACCAGTCAGAGCATTATATTGAAAAGTACCCCAGCATTTGGCAAAATTGTTGCTAAAATTAGTATTATATTATCTGGGCTAAAATACAACTTTTTGTATGGGACCGACATCGGCTCGGGTGATCGGCACTCTAGCATGGGAAAGTAGTTTTTTTTTATTACAATGTCGTCCAATATAAAAACCGGCCAAGTGCGAATCGGACTCGCGCACCGAGGGTTCCGTGCCAATTTTATCTGAATTAGGGAATCCACTTACTCCACTTAGTAAAATACCACAATATTTAGTTGACAGCAATTATAACTTTGTTTTTCATAGTGTTTGTATGAAGAATAAAGTTATGTTGGCGGTTGTTCAAAATGTGCTATATCTCAAATACTTCTTGTTCGATCTCGTCCAAACCAATTTTCGTTGAAAGTATTTGTTAAGATCTACAATACATATTATTTTCAAAATTTACACTCACTTAGTTTAGAAGTTAGATGGGGGAAGGACGCCCATTTTACCACTTTGGAAGCGTCTAGCTATGAAACGTTAGACTTTAAAAGAAAATGTTTTTTGGAACGTCTATGTCATTTTAAGAGACCTATCCATAGACACCACCCACCAACCCACGCATAGTTTTAACTAAAAAAAATTTCATGTAAAGGAGCCCCCCCTTAAATACTTTTATTTTTTTATTTTTTGTTTATGAATCGTAAAGCGGTTAACGGAATACATCTAATAAAGTGGCTGTGACATACGGACGGACATACTGACAGACAGACGTGACGAAACTATAAGGGTTCCGTTTTTTGCCATTCGGCTACGTAACCCTAAAAATTGTTGTATTTGAGCATCAGAATTAGCCCCGAGGAGAAATGCAGTTAGTCTTGATATACCCTATATACAGCAGCACAACACTTGATTTTCAAATGTTTCAGGTACAAATCCAAATTCTAACGGACGCTCACTTGGACGGGCCGCCTGACCGCGTGGAGTCAGCGTGCGTGTCTGCGCGCGCGTCTGTTGCTAGACGAGCAGAAATACGCGCCAAAGTCGCCGGAGACGCGCGTCTAAGTATCAGAGCGAAGGCTGTGCTGGATAATAACTGTGCAAATGGGACCGCTTCTAGGGCTTCAGCTAGGTCAGTATTAGTTTTAACAAGACTAGAGTCTTATCAGTGTCGTGCTTTTGTATTGTGCGTATTTCGCTCGCACTTAATTAAAGACCACCTAGCCGATTTCGTGTGTGCGCACTCTCTATTCCTCTCACTCTCATAGACCGATGGAACAGCTATCTGACACGACCGGAGAGAGATCAGGCGCAGGACCAACGGCTTTACGTGCTCACCCAGGCACGGGGAAAATACCGCCAACTTCCAAACTACAGACTTCCCTGAAATGTTTTTGAACAGAAAACCTCAGGTACCTATATTTGTCCTGACCCGGGAATCGAACTCGGGCCCTCTAACACAGCTGTCGCTAAAGTGTGACCCTCTAACTTCTGCGCCACCGAAGCTTGCGCTTACTGATAAAGAGAGTCATATTATATTTTTATATATTCTAGTGATGAAGTCATCATACAAATCACAGTGGAACCAGAAGGCGTGCCAGTTCAAGAACAAAAATCTATACTTCTGTGTGGAAAAGGTAACACCCCACTTTGGTACGAATTAATGTCCTAAGTATTCAATTCAACGCTCTATTCTCCATTCTACGAAAAAATTTAATATTTTATTTCTTTAGGTAGTGTAGAATCAAGTCAATCTCAAGTGTCATGGACGTGGCCACCCATCCAAGCCGTGCCAGGAACTGAGACTCTGATGGTGTGGACCGTTGGGAATGTTACTGGACCCTTGCTTGCCGTAAGTTCAGCAGTAGCTTTTAAGCCCTTTTTTAAATTGAATTTGTTTTCTAACAATACGTTTTATCGGTCTTTTTTCTTACATGGGCAGAACCGCCGTATGATCTCAAGATGAACTTTGATATTTCAATTCTGGATTCCAAAAGGTCTGCGGCAGCTGTATAATTGCATATTTTTCATCATCTAACGTTGAAACTGTTGTAATTCGATCCTAGTTATCATGATACTAATTTGTTTAAAAAAAATTAGGACGCAGATTCTCTGGTAACGTTACCGCGAGGCTGTGGCGAACAGAACATGGCTCGACTTGCTACAAATCTGCTAGCGTACCAACAGCTTCCTCGCAACGATCCAGCTACTGCCATCGCTAAGGAACACATTGCTAAAGGTATTCACACAGATATTTGATTAATTTAATTAGTAAGTGGGAGTAGTTACAGTAATAATAATAATAAAAATAGTCCCCCTAGCCGATTTCGACTACGGTGGCAAGTCACAATGACAAACCGACTGCCCGGTACATATTATAGTGCACAAGTGTGTGCGCAAACACAGGTGCACTATTTATTCCTTTCACTCTCATAGCCCTTAGGGACTGCAATCTGACACGACCGGAGAGAGATCAGGCGCAGGACCAACGGCTTTACGTGCTTTTCCGAGGCACGAGGGTGAAACACCATTAACTTCCTAACTCCGGGCTACCCTAAGAATTTCTGAACAGAAAAACTCAGATATATATTTTCCCCGACCCGGGGATCGAACCCGGGACCTCTGGCACAGCCGTCGCTTTAAAGTGCGACCCTCTCACCGCTGTGCCTGCGAGACAGTTAAGTAAGTAAGTAGGTACATTATTTTCAGGGTGAAGACGACAAAACCTAATTAATGACCTATCAATAGGAACCTGCTCTTCTTCTTTAATTTAATTGGTTTGCAGGCTACATGCGTCAACTGCAGTTTGCGCGTACCTCGGGTGGATTTAGCGCTTTCGGCGCGCGGGATGCGGGGCCTTCGACCTGGCTCACAGCTTTCACGCTGCGGTACCTCAGACGAGCTCATCATGTATGTTAACAATAATAAATAAATATTTGACAACATCACATACATTGCTCCGATCCCGAGCTTAGTAGCTAAAGCACTCGTGTTATAGAAATCGGAAACAACGGTGGTACCCCAACACCCAGACCCGAGACAATATAGAAAATATCGTTTTCTACATTGACCCGACCGGAAATCGAACCCGGAACCTCACGAGATGGCGATGCTTGAAACCAGCGTGCTAGCCACTCGGCCACGGAGGTCGTCAAAATCTGTCGGATAAGACCGATGAATTTCATCATTTCATTTCCATTAGCAGCTGCTGTTAGAAATGTATAAAATTATTTTGCTTTAATTTTCCGCTGGCAGGCAACTAAAAACCCGAACCGTCACCGCGTTGACAATTAGTTCAGGCAAATGCAGGATGCACCACCCGCCCTCCCTCAATACGCATGCGGCACAGCTGATGCAATTATTAGTACACAACACCAACGTGCAATAAACCTCGAAGCGTTTCGCCATTACACGTGGCATCCTCAGGAGATGTTGTCGCCTCGACGGAGCATTTATGACTGACTCTGCTCCGATTTCCGCAAAGTACCGACTGATTCCATTAATTATCTAGAGATCAGCCAAGTTACGAAAACAATGACAAATTGTTATTTAATCATATTTTAGTTCATTTTGAGAACATAAAATGTTTATTTTCAGATCTTAACACCAAACTTGCCAGTTCCTCCGATCATAGAGCGCTCTGAACGCTGGCTGCTCGACCAACAAATGGAGAACGGCTGCTTCAGGAACGAAGGACAAGTCTTCCACAGGGAATTGAGGGTATGAACACTTTTGTTTGCAATTAACAAAATTCTAGAGCTCAGTGACTAGTTTAGTTTCATTCAGAAAGTAGAAGATGAATTATAATTAGGACCCCACAGCTCTACAGTTGTATTTCACTAACAAGTAGAACACCAAAATGATAATAACTTGATATAATAACGACAATTTATAAGCCACGCTGATGTACCATTACCATGAGTGTTTTAGGGCGATATAACTCGCTAGTAACGACGTAACTTTTTGTACATGGAAAATTTTAGTTCTGCCAGTTACACAGGCGCTGTGCAATTTTCTGTAGACTTTTTTTTTACGTCGCCGCTAGCGAATTAAACCGTCTTAAACTCATGGTAACTGTACTGCACTGTTCATCAACGTTCTAAATCTACTGATTATTGTTCAATTCTTATACTCTCTACAGGGAGGCCTGAACGAAGACGGTGAGATCGCCAGCGTGGCCCTCACAGCCTACGTGGTCACCTCTTTAGTATCCTCCCCCCTCCCCCTCCCTCTCCGCGTTCTACACAGTGCGTTATCGTGTCTGCGCGCGCTGCCCGTCGCTCGCCGCCCCGCTAGAGTGTTCGCGCACGCGCTCAGGCAGTACGCGTATGCAGAACTACGAGACTATGAAGACGAGTTGAGGCAGGTATGTCTAAGATAGCCAATAGATAATATGACTGTAAATAAGATGAGTATGAGGTAGATGAATGAAAATGAAAAATCTTTATTCGTTGCAAAGACATATAACAATATTAGATGTAGACTCGTTCTTTTAAGTGCATAGCACCTGTGCCAGAAGGAGTCACTCTTCCTAATCAATACAAATCTTATTTATAAACTAAACAACAAATACAGAACAAAACAATCTTATAGCTACAATCACAAAACGCATGTGTGTGGTGTGTGTGTGTGTGGGTGTGTGTGTTTGTGTGTAGTAGTCAACTTCTACGCTCAAGCAAATCTTCGGCTTCTTCATAATTTAGTGACTTCAACCACTTACTAAGGTTAATTTTGCATTAACTCAAATGAAAAAAACTCAAAAGATGAGCCTCAAATATGAGGTCGAAAAGGCATAGAAAGCCAACGCGTTACCATGAGTTTGCTCGCTAGCTACGACGGTATTACTCGCTAGCGCCGACGTCACTTTTGTATGGAAAAAGTTAGTTCTGTCAGTGAACGCTAGAGGCGCTGTGCCATTTTCCATAGACTTTTTTTACGTTGCCGCTAGCGAGTAAAACCGTCGTAAACTCATGGTAACGGTATTGGAACGGACGACGGGCTGAGGCGTAACAACAGATACGGTAACTTTCTAATCATAAGATCAGGTGAAAGTTAGACGAGCTCCGATACGTAGGTTTAATATGGTTATGTAGGTTTGTAGAAAATTGCAATTTTTGGTCTAATAAGACAGAACTCGAAATAACTGGAGTAGCCCATAAAAGACCGTTTTGGTATTTTAAAGAGAACTAATTATATCTGAAATAGCCAATAAAAGAAGCTGCTGGACTGTGCACTCCTCAGTCTGAGCATCTCAAGAAGACTCTCGGAGGAGAATATTGCTAGAAAGATTAAATACCACTCCATGTCAACCTAACTTACTTGGGACATTCGAATTGCTAACAAGGTAATCATAAGATAGGTACCAAAAGTGATGACATGAACTAAGAATTTACCAAACATTGCGTTATTTAATCTGCTTCACAGACCAATGAAGCAAGCCTCCTCTCGGACAGCAAGGAGGCTGTGGGCGCAGGGCTGAAGGAGGAGGAGGAGATGAGGGAACTAATTGAACTGCTGAAAATGGCGCGCCGCAGCGGAGACTACGTGTGGTGGGAGACTGGTGAGTTCACATCATCATTTTTAACCAATAACATCTAATGGTTTAGAATGTTTTTAATACTCACCAAAAATTTGGTAAGAGCGTTTGGCCCGGTTAGCCAAGAGGTTGCTGGTTCAAGTCCCCGTGCGCAATTTTTGGTTTCTTATTTCATCTTTATGAATATAAAATATGACACTGTGAGTGTTAAAAACATTCTAAAGCATTAGATAGCGAAGCGACATCAATTTCCAAGTTGAATTTATTCTGTAAAGAATAACTGCTTGGGCCATCTGTTTCATAAACAGACGACTTGATGGCACTAAGCGTCACGCAATGACGTACCTATTCATAGGAGACCACAAATTTCATCCGGATTCCACGAATTTCAATGGAATCCGTGACTCTTGTACTGAAAAATATGCTTTTGGATTTCAGGTAGCCTATCCACATCAATAGAAGCCACGTCATACGCCCTACTAGCGCTTTCGCGGTGTCCACCCGCGCTCAGGGCTGCCAGCTGCGCGCCGGACGCCAGGGCTGCCACACGCTGGTTGTCAACACACAGACACGTCGCCGGGGGATTCCTGTCCACACAGGTCAGTCAGTATACAGGATATCATAGCACGTAGCTAATTACGTCAATAGAAGCACGTCATACGCTCTATTTCTAGCTCTGTAATACATAGAATCCTCGTCGAGAGCCTATTGTCCGCCCAAATCGTGTATGCAGGTTGCCTCTGCTGTGGGTGGAATTGAAATCATAAAAATCCAAGCCAATTATTTAACCTGAGGCTACAAAAGAAACGCAATAAAATTGGTATACGGAGGTAGGTACTTTGAGTGTATTCATCATCATAATCAGCCAAATGACGTCCACTGCTGAACATAGACCTACCCCACGGCTTTCCACAGCGACCGATCACTAGCGGTCTGCATCCAGTTTGATCCTGCGATCTTTATAAGATCGTCTGTCCATCTTGTTGGTGGACGTCCCACGCTGCGTCTATGGTCGAAGGGTCTCCAATCTAGAACTTTCCTGCCCCAACGGCCATCAGTTCTTTGCGCTATGTGCCCGATACGTTGAGTTTATTACACCGAACGAAAATTGTTTTGACCGGCAAACTAGCTAGTTTAGCTTGAACCAACATTATCAATCCAATATACCGACGAGCTGGCATGTCGAACGTAGTGTGATCCTTAAAGCTACCAAAGATACAACGTCATTGGTGACATCAAAATTGAAGAAAGATACTGAGAGAGAAAGTGATTTTTGTCATTTGATGGGGTGTCAAATGGAATCTATTACTTTCAGATTTCAGGTAGCCTATCCTCATCCATAGAAGCCACGTCATGCGCCCTACTAGCGCTCTTCTATTTTTAATTGTTTCTATTAGTTTTCTTTTCCTTTATCACGGTTAAAACTTTTTTATTATTATTTTTCTTCGTCCATCTGATTCCCCTTATCCTCCTCCAGCACCACATTTTAAACTCTTCCTATCTTTCTTAGTCTGGATCCACGTTTCACATTCATAGAGTGCTATACTCTAGATATACACTTTCATGACAGCTTCATCAGAAGCATAATACGAGTAAAGGGAAGAATAGAAGGGAGAAGGAAGAGAAGAAGACCAAGATTAAGCTATATTCAAGTTATTTATTTCAGAATAAAATGCATGAAATTAATCAAAAGTTAAATTTTTCGTCGTATCAAAAGAAAAAAAGAATGATACTGACGAGTTAGCTAGGAATATGTCTAATATTAACACAATCTCTTTTACTTCCAGGACACTCTAGTAGCCCTAGAAGCCCTGTCCGCCTGGTTAGCAGTCCAGCCGTCTACGCCGACCAACCTGACAGTTCGGGCCCGCAGTGGAACCGACTCTAAATCAGTAACTCTACATCCAGGAGTGAAAGTGCCTGACATAATGAAGGTGGCAGTTAGTGGTCAAGTCGATGTGGCTGTAGAAGGTAAGTTGTAATACTTTGAGCTCTGAAGCCCTGTCCTTCAGGTCAGCAGTCCAGCCGTCTACCCTCACAGATCGGGCTCGCAGCGGTGTTGACTCAAACACTGACTGTTCCAAATCACCTGCTTTATTCTGCAATTCCAGTAACACTTATAAACGTGTCCCGGCTTTATTACTCTACAAAGATCGAGGAGAATTCACTCTGAGAGTCGAACGGTTGGAGGCTCGTGACACTACGAATTTCATCAATGGGGAGGATTTCAACTGTCAAGCAGGGCTTGGAAACCGGTATTTTTTTTGAACCGGTTTGACACAAATACAGGTGGAACTTTTTGAAAAAGGATTCGTTCCTTTAAACCGGTTTTTAAACCGGTTTGGAAAAATATGGGTATTTTGAATTAACCGGTTCAAATTTTTGTTCAGGCAGGACAACCACTCTGAACTTCGTTAAGATCTGCAAGCGGTGATCGCATCTGACGTTTGTTTCTGAATCTGATAATTAGTTTAACATCTTTTGAAGAATATTCGGTCTAAAAACAAGTCGCGTTGCGATCGTCGCGAGCGGCTACGAATTAACCGGTTTATTGAGGTTCACAGTATCGCTCTTATTTGGTTCCGCTCCGGAACGGAATTTTACGATAAAACCGGTTTAACCGTTATAATACCGGTAAATCTTGAACCGGTTTCAAGCCTTGCTTAAAAACTTCTCGTTCGATCCCGTCCGAACCAATTTTCGTTAAAAGTTAGTTAGTCGCTTGCCTTGCAAACACCCCTCCACCACCCCGCACTGAGCCCGCGTGGTGGAGGGGTGTTTGCAAGGCAAGCGACTAACCCTGCTGTCAGATATTATCAAGCCGCCCATAAGGATTCTGACTAGGCTTAACGACTAATATCAACCGATATTAGCCGGGACCAACGGCTTGACGTGACTTCCGAAGCATGGGTGCTCGTAGCTCGTGGTAGCAGCGCTTTGGTAGTGATACCAAAGTGAAGCAACCTACGGCGCGGTCGTGTTTGGATGGGTGACCATTCCGGCCATATAAGTGACGTACATCACGAGCATCAGGAGAACATATTGGACTTCATAAAATACTTGATATTTGGTAGCGACATTTTCTTCAAACATTCTTGGGACGTTTTATCGTCATGAGACTTTAAATCTTAGGGAGAACTGTCAAAGTTGCATATTGCTTCTTTAGGCAAGCCGCAAGTTACAATATCCATCCATCGACTAAAAGCTGTCAAAATGTTCTTTACGGTCTTACAATTATCCAAAAAATGTAGTTTTTAGGGTTCCGTAGGCGAATGGCAAAAACGGAAACCTTATAGTTTCGTCAAGTCTGTCTGTCAGTTTGTCCGTCCGTATGTCACAGCCACTTTATTCTGTAACTATAAGCATCACACTGTTCAAATTTAGTAGGAAGATATATCCTGTTAACCGCCTTACGATTCTAACTTCTAAACTAAGCGAGTGTAAATTTGAAAAAATATATATAATGTAGACGTAAACAAATACTTTTAACGAAAATTGGTTCGGACGGGATCGATAGCTCAAACTACCTCATAGTTAAGGTAAGGCCTTTGCCCAGCAGTGGCATATTACAGGCTAACTTTACTAATATGTTCTCGTATTGTCACATAATACGTCACTTTTTCAGGAACCGGCTGTGCTCTCGTCCAAGCTACTCGCTCATATCACACTCTTGACTCCGACCAACCCAAAGACAAGCTGCTCTCGGTCCAAGTGTCGGTGCAGACTGACGGCAGCTTCGACTGCGACGTAAATGCGACTTACTGCTTTTGCGCTGCTGTTGTACAGGTAAGACTACCTATTGTTTTGTGGTCAATGATATTAACAATAATAGGTATGTTATACGTTCACAAAACAAACGAAATATCTATGCTGGTCGAGAGCGACAGCACACATGCGCAATTCTTATTAACCACATTCCTAGACGATGTTTCAAAGACAATATAGCATAATTTTTACAGTAAGAAAAAAAGTGATAGTGATTAATCCTCTGTTACGCTCAAGTGTAAACTAAATTTCATTTATTGACCAATCAATGCTCTGCATTGCACACTTGAATTACTTATAACCAATCTATGATCGACTTATCGACCGTTAGTGTCGAGGACATTGCGTCCTTTTCACACTTGTAAAAATAACAATTTACTTTCTCTTTCAGCTTTGTATCCGTATTTTGGAATGGATTTTACGTAAAAATATTCAACATTTATTTTTTTATTTATTTTATAAAATATGGTACACCAACAGCACATATAGACAACATTATTAAGAAATAATTAATTAGGTAGGTATCATTCTTCTACATATGCCAATTATAGGTATACCTACACATCATTGGCAGGAAAACCACAAAGTTACACTAGTGCAAAAACAAACAATAAAATAGTTACAGTTAGGAAATAATTATACTGAACAGACAAAGATTAAAGAAAATAAATTTGACGTCACACTTGTCGTATAGCTATTCGCAGACTAAGTGAGAGTCGTCCTAATTAAGACGTTTTCGAGTCTTCATATTGTGCGCCTGGGTAACATAATATGTTATTATCTATTCTTTTTAATATAATTGTTTGTGGTAAGGTTACTGAGGATGAGTATTCGTAAATACAGTTAGAAGCTACCCTGTCTGCTCATTACTCTCTCTTTCTCCCTCTCTCTCTCTACAATAAATGTGATTAGTCCTTAGTGAAAACTAGCCTACTTGACCGTACTAAATTAAGCACAAAAGGAATATTCTTTATCTGTGGTGTCTCTGTTTGTCAGGCGTGTGTGGTGTGGACGGGCTCGTTCCCGGATATGTGTCTGCTCGAGGTGGCGCTGCCGTCGGGATTCGGCGCAGACGCAGCCAAGCTGTACAGCCAGCTGCAGACGGATAACTTGCGTAAGTTGTTTATATACTAGTGTTACTTATGAGCTGCTTTAAACGCAATCTCGTTGTTAACTGGAATTTCTCCAGCCATATTGTCAAACATATTTCTTTCAGGCTGGAAGACCTATATAAAAAAACAGCACTCTGCTTTAAAACATCACGCTGCAACGGGAGGGGAGGGAGCAAACTCAAAACACGCGGAGCAATTGCGGGGGTCCGCTCTAATAGCTATTCATACTTTCATCACAGAAGATTTAATATTACGTTAGCAGGCAATTCGATGACCTTATAGCAATATGTATATAGCAATCATCAAGTATGTGCAGTCAGCATTCCATGGTTAAATATTACTAACTTACGGCCGTTCCCTATATCCATTCTAACTGTGGTTTTGCCCTACTAGAGTTAGAAATGGTTATCTACCTTTAGATTTTTTGTTTCTATAAACCTACTGGCAGTAGGGTAAACTATCTCTGGATGCATCTTATCGATGGGAGGACGGATAGCTTACTAGGGATAGGCATTTGTATGAAATTGACATTTATTGCGTTCCTATAATGTTTTTCATCTGACTGTCAGTCAGTTTGACTATCTCTAGTAACCCCAGAATTCAATCCTAGGATTTTGGAGGATAACGCTCTTGTACACCCTGGCAAATTACTAGTTTTAAATGTTTCATTGATTTATTTATGTAAAAGTCCTGCTGCTCACAAGGTTAAGATAGAAACTTTCTCCCTAGTGGCGAAGATGTTCCTTTACCCTAAGAAACTGACCCTAGCCATAACCCCGCCTAACAAAAGATACTTAGATATAATAAGGATGATGTGGTAGGAGAGCTGCGTTCAGGTCATCCAGGGCAGCAGCGTTAAGATGGTAGGTAGGTGGTGGGACCCGCTACCAGTCTGACAGACTGCCCAAACTGATCATAGGGACGGATAAAGGTGTCTGCTGCAGTGAAGAGAAATGAGAACAACAAGGACGGATAATATCTGATTTATTGGTAGTAAATTAGTTTATTTAAAATATTAACAGATACATTAATAGGTGGGCCGCCAGTGTGAGTTCCGACGGTGCTGGATTCTGCTATGTAGGTCACTGACGTGTTCGTAGTTGTAGAATGTAAGGTGCTACCTCATACAATTTATGAAAAACATATAAGTTTCGGGTGGCGAACAATATTGAATCCAAGTTCAAGCAGTCAACTTTTTCTCTGGGAACAGCTGAGAGACTGGGAAGGTACCCGATGCTTTGCATAGCATTCGATGAGCCTGAAATAATTCCACCAGCATCATCATCTATGCCTTTGTCAAGGGAAGGTGGACTTTTTGCTGTGGCTGAAAGAAGTAAATAAAACAAATCAGTATAACATGAAAACAACTGGTATTTAAGCAAAGGATATTGACCAAAACTCTATAGAAACTCTGCACACTTTGCGGCAGCATGCGTCTTTACAAAATGTTTGGATAAAATATATACCTAAATATTTGAAAGAATACACACAAAAAATATTTTTGATAAATAATCAGGTTTACAAGGAATTCAACGGCAGATTAGGCATTTTGAGGTTATGTTTTGTGATTGCAGAGTTAATGCACCTCACCTACATTCATTTTGATACATTCAGAAGGTAATTGTTATATTTTACTAAAGTAATTCAATACTTAATAACTTAGTTACCCTTAAAATACCAGTACAATTATAATTCAAACAAGATTTTTAAAATATAAACTACAAAGACGCAATCTGGACCCGGCTTTGGTCAATATCCTTTAAAAACCGTAAACGACTTGTTTGTGAAAGTACAATTGATACTCACTCACTGCACTTATTTTTATGGAAATAAAGTCCTCCTTGAATACATTGTTTACCAGCTGGACACATTGTTTTTTCTAAGCAACCGGACAGCATTCTGAAACGTTTGCGAAAATAAACTGGAACTATAACTTTCTATTTCTTTTCAATCGGTCGTTTTGAATTTTAAAATTTATAAATACTTTTTACGTTAAAAAGTATTCATCTTCAATCAATTGACGTAGGTATGATGTCAATCAATCAGCTGTCTGTCAGAGCTCAAAAACGTTCCATTTTACGTAAAGTCTATGCATGCTTCACATAATATTTTTACCCAAAATAGAATATATATATAATTAGGTACATAGCAATAAAAATAAATATTATTTTAAACGTATTATATAAATATTATCCTTGGTGTATCATAATGACCACAAATATCGTGAAAACGTTGACGCGACGTAATTAAGAGGGTTTTGTACAACTGCGTAATTCGAAACGTAAGGGAGGGCTTGGATAATGTGGCCTATCTTCTGCTAACTGGAGATAAGCAACACCTATCTGTAATATAGAAACTGTTTATTATGGTCGATAGCTGGTGACAACAGTTCGAGGATAGCTATCTATCTTTGATCTTAGTTTGCATATAGGGAACGGCCGCAGAACATGTTGGCACAGAGGTTTATCACTACGGTTTATAGCTTGTTTCGCCATTTACCTACTCGTATGTATCTAGTGGTAATATTACCTATGTCAATTACTTTTGTGTACCGTTACCTGACACAAAGTAAATCTCTGCAACTCAATAATTTAACGGCTTTTATTCGGCCGCTTCTCCTTCCAGTACTCCGCCGCATAGAGCTGACCCCTAACGCAGGGCGCGCCACGTTGTACCTGGGCCCTCGCTCGGGCTCCGCCCCGCGCGCCGCGCACGCGTGCTACGACGTGCACGCGGTGGGGCCGCGCGCGCGCACCAAGCCGGCGCACGTCAGGGTACTGGACTACTACACGCCTACGGTCAACGACACGCAGGTGCGCGTTTACTGATTTCTGACTGTTGTACTGCTACCAGGGCTTGAAACCGGATCAAGATTTATCGGTATTATAACGGTTAAACCGGTTTTATTGTAAAATTCCGTTCCGGAGCGCAACCAAATAAGAGTGATACTGTAAACCTTAATAAACCGGTTTATTCCTGGCCGCTTGCGACGATCTCAACGCGACTTGTTTTTTGACCGAATATTCTTCTGAAGAGGTAAGAACAATTATCAGATTCTACAGAATTATTCCTTTTGCCATTTTATTGTTTATATAATATAATCAAAATTTCCAAAAATATGTCGAACAATTACCACAGTACGTATCTGATAGGATATGTAAACAAAATAAGTTTTATTGAATAAAAACAAACGTCAATGCGCTCACCGCAAGCAGATCTTAACGAAGATGAGGTGGTTGTCCTGGCTGAACGAAAAGTTAAACCGGTTAATGAAAAATACACATATTTTTCCGAACCGGTTTAAAAACCGTTTCAAAGGAACATAACCTTTTTCAAAAAGTTCCACCTGTATTTTCGTTAAACCGATTCAGAAAAAATACCGGTTTCCAAGCCCTGCTGCTAACCCGTTCGTTTCTCACTCATTCTATCGCGCGCGCTTATATTGGACTGCTACACGTCTAGTGTCAATGACACCTAGGTACGCGTTTACTGATTTATGTCACTGTTGTACTGCTAACCCTTTGACGACCCGTCTGGTGTAGTGGTCGAGAAATCGCCTACTACGCAACGGGTTGCGGGTTCGATCCCCGCACAATACAAACATTAGTGTGCATGAACAGTCTGCTTGTATTGGTCTGGGTATTTCTATGTAGGTATATCATGTTTGTACTTACAAACAAAAAGTATTTAAAGATTATATCCGTTGTCTTGCACCGATAACACAAGCTTTGAATAGCTTACTTTGGGACTAGTGGCGATGTGTGGGAATGTCCAAAGGATATTTATTATTATTATTTATTAGCCCATTAGGAACTCACTCATTCTTTCGCGCGAGCAAGCCAGCGCACGTTAGGATACTGGTCTGTGGACTACTACACGCCTACGGTCAATGACACACAGGTGCGCGTTTACTGATTTCTGTCACTGTTCGTCTATGGCGTCAGTGGCGCCGCGACTGTGACGCCGCGACAGAACGACAGATAGATGTTCTATGCAAATGTATGAAATTCTTGGGAACGTCATTCAAGCGCAGTGTCACTGGTCGCGGCATTAGTGACGCGGCGTTGGTGGCACTTAACCCAGATCATACTACTGGCCTTTTTAAAGGACACCTTAGTGATTAGAAAAGACGTGTAGTTATATCAAATATAGCTTCCTTTCTATCATTTTACATTTATTTAAAATTCAAATTAGTAAAAAATATATTTTCTGTGAACCTGAAACTCATATTTACCTATTTTTAATTAAATGTAGTTTTGAAAAATAAAAATGGATAAAGTAATAAGTATTTTTCACAAACAAGTTTTGTTCTTATTTTGTACATAGGACATGTTATGTTTCAAAGGCGGATCTTGTCCGTATTAACTGGGTTAGAGACGCTGATTCTTTGACGCTTAGATCGAAAGGCTACCTTAAACCGTTTGGAACCTACTCATTCTTTCGCACGCGCACCAAGCCAGCGCACGTCAGGGTACTGGACTACTACACGCCTACTGTCAATGACACGCAGGTGCGCGTTTACTGATATCTGACTGTTGTACTGCTAACACTTTGACGACCCGTCTGGTGTAGTGGTCGAGAAATCGCCTACTGCGCAGCGGGTTGCGGGTTCGATCCCCGCACAATACAAACATTTGTGTGCATGAACATGTCTGTTTGTATTGGTCTGGGTGTTTTCTATGTATATCATGTATGTACACACAAACAAAAAGTATTTAAGTATTATATACGTTGTCTGGCACCCATAACACAAGCTTTGAGTAGCTTACTTTGGGACTAGATGGCGATGTGTGGGAATGTCCAAATTATTATTATTTACGCGCGCACCAAGCCGGCGCACGTCAGGGTACTGGACTACTACACGCCTACTGTAAATGACACGCAGGTACGCGAGATTTGATCTATTCAGTCTTATTCTGCTAACTCATTCTAAACTGACCTAATTTTTTTTAAAAGAACTGAATGTATTTAATCCTTATTATAAATAAATTTCTATATTGACCTGACCGGGAATTGAACCCTCGGAGCGGCGACGACTTGAAACCCAGCGTGCTTAGCCACTACACCACGGAGGTCGTTTTGAAGGTGGTCTTCTGTACCGTTACCATGAGTTTACGGCGGTTTACTCGCTAGCGACGACGTTACTTTTTGTATGGAATATTTTAGTTCTACGAATGACCGCTATAGGCGCTGCGTAATTTTTCATAGACTTTTTTTACGTCTACTATACCAAACCTACTGATGCGCGTACCATACTTCAGGCCATCAACGCAACAACATGTAGGTAAGACTCTGTATCTGCATAAGTTTAGAGTGAGAACGCCACGCTGTACGCTACGCTAGAGACCCGCGGGTATAAAACTTAGAAAAATAAAATTTAATTTATAAATAAATATTTTGGACACCAATCACATTGATCTGATCCCAAAGTAAGTAGCTCAGACACAACAGTGGCACCTCAACACCCCCAGACTCGAGACAATGCATTTAAAAGTAAAGTTATCCTGTAACGTCCCACTGCTGAGCAAAGGTATTACCTCAACTATGAGATAGTTTGAGCCATACTCCACCACGTGCGCTCAGTGAGGATTGGTGTTTGCAAGGCAAGCGACTAACCCAGTTGTTAGATGATATCAAGCCGCCCATGAGGCCTCTGACTACGCTTAGCCGGGACTAACGGCTTAACGTGCCTTCCGAAGCACGGAGATGGACATATTGGTACACTTTTTTTTATAAAATTGACCCGACCGGAAATCGAACCCGGTACTTCAGAGCGGCGACGCCTTGAAACTCAGCGTGCTTAGCCACTACACCACGGAGATCTTCATCCGACGTCTTCGTCATCGAAAAAAATCTTTATTCGGACTAAAACATACCTGAATATATTTAAGTTTAAATTATAACAAGAAAAAGTCATAAAATCACGCTAGTTTCCAGAAGCTCTCAAACTAAGCAATGCCAGGTATCTTGTGAGACCAACTGGTCGCAAGCCAAATAATTGGCTGAGATATTTGGCACTTTTAAGATCAGTGAATGGTGTGAGTTTTTGTGGTGGATCTAAAATTCAGTACTCACCTTTTATTATGCTAACCACCTCTTCCTCTTGATCTGCGTTCGTATCAAGCTGGCTAGGATAAAAACCTAAGAAACAATCAAATTATCTTGTATCAATAGGTTAGGTTAGGTTATTAGTTTCTTAGATAGTTACTTCAACTTTTAGCGATACAACGGCCCCCATATGATAACTTTGAAATTCAACGATACATGATATTTCACAATAATCCTTTATCTCAATAACACTTTTTTCTCCAGATGTACAGCATCCCGGAAGACTGCCCAGCCCGCATCGCTCACGACGCCCCGGAGTACCACTCCTCCGATAACCTCTTCACCAGATCTAAATCCCTTAACAACAGCGAAGAACTCCTCATCAATCACGACTTCTCTTTCGAAGACATACCAGATGGAATCCCCCTAGAAGACCCGATTTACGACACCATAAACAGAGACGATATCGCATACCTTATGAACACCAACGAAATTCAATCAAAAACATATCCTGAAAACGTGAATGCAATCGTCTATACTCGTAACACAAAAATAGAAAATATCGACGAGAGTATATCTCAAATCAATTCAGATGCTATTAAAAAAATGTATACGATTAGAAAAACAAAGGGTAATCATACTGAAAGACGTATTGCTACAAGAGTTGAAAACGTTTTCAGCCATCGTTTTATTGATCAGCGCAATCGTGCATTCTGGTATCCCAAAAGTGAGGATTTCAGACCAGTCCCCAATACATTTGTTCCATTGTCGTTCGATCAGTTCAAGGCAATGTTTGGCAGAGAAAATGTCGATCATCCTGATATTGCTTATCATGATGAAAGCAAATACAAATTGACACAACCTGATAATGAAACTGAATTCTCGGAAACCCACCAATTGTTACCGGCAGTAAAAAAAGAACTTCATATAGATGGCAATAATAAAGATACTCATCAAGAAAACAAGTTGAATTCTCCATTAATTGAAGGAAATGACAGTACAACTCCGAAGGAAGAATTCCTAAACAGCCAAGGGCCTAAAGAAGCATTACCTCCAAGTGAAGAGCTAAACCCGAACTTGGCTAGTTTTCACGTCATAGAATCGGAGAAGGATCTAGAAGTTCCCACGGGAGTAGAGGGCCCCGTGCCGGCCGTGGTCCTTCCACCACAGAACTTTGTAGCTGTAGCACCTCCGCCTGGTAAGATTGCATTGTTTGTTTAATTTATTAAATTATTTATTCTGTTCACGTTTTTCGTTGTTATGTTTCGTTAATATATGCCAGCAGTAGGGACACTATAACCAGTTTTTTTTTCGACTTCAATAAAAGGTTATAAATTCAATGTGCATAATGTGATATCGTTGGGGATTTAAAAACTATTGGGTATGTTGATCTAGTAAGGCTTCCAAACACGTTTGCTGAATGTCGCAAGTGTATGAATGTATAGACATTGTATATTTTTGTGATGTTTGTATATTTTTTGTTTTTCCACCGATTCCTTGAAAACGAGAAGTCATATCGAGATGATTCTTTTTAAGTTCAATAATATTTCAACTTAGGGTACCTACAGACCTACAGTGTAAGTTTAATCAAAATCGGGTAAATAGTTTTTTAGATATGGGTAATAACTCAAAATCATGAAACAAATAAAACAAAACATTAAACAGCCTTCAAGAAAATACTAAAAGGTTAAAAGAACGCATTCCCCTTCTATTTAAGAGAAACATTATTCGGAGTCGGTGCATGATGTGCGTAGACTGTTGGTTTTACGCAGATCATGCACGAACTCTAAATAAATTTGTTTCTTCTAAATAGATCGGTCCATGATGTTATAAATATTTGTATATTTTTTGGGATGAAGCAATAAACGTCTCTGTACTTATATATGATGTGCGTAGACTGTTGGTATACGCAAATCATGGAATACGTTGGAATTTGTTCCTCCTAAATAGAAGGCATAATGCGGTATTATAAGCTTTTGTTATTATCAGTGTAACATATTCCCCACACGAAATATGTTTAGCAAAGCCTCAATTAAGCTCCAGGATCTGGAGGCCGATTCTCGCGACAATCGAACTTTTTTCATGTGGTAATTCGATTGCTAATTCAACCGTTTCACCAAAAAATCTAGTAAAATATGAACACGTTAAAAAACTAATGCGCGATCAAAATCTAAATACATGGAAATCGTGACCCTGAGATATCAAAAACTATTATTTCTTCAACAAAGAAAATTCGATCGGTGAATTTTTTTCGTATACGAATTGCACGAGAATTGGCCCCCGGGTCTTTCTAGCACCACAGTCAGAAATCAAAAGGTTTTAAAATCTTCCTCATGTTATTATTACTATTATTAGTAATTAAGTTTTTCAATTTTTTATATGTATAACTATAGTGATAAATGACCATCTCTGAGAATGACTGTTAGTGGTGAAATCTTCTTCATTGCCTTCATCCCGCGGTCTGCACGTTAAAATTTATAGTTAGGGAGGCGAATAGGGGAATTTTCGGTAATACTCGAGCGTGGCAGTTTAAGATATGAGAGATACCTTGGACCTAATAGAACAACCTTGTAAAGTATTTAGCTCTATATGTAGTGACGCGCGCCTAGGATAGACAATCAGATTAGTAAAAAAAAATCGATAGTCTGTAATACTCGAGCGCGTCAGATTAAGATATTAGGGGTTGATTTTAGTGTTTTAAGACTAAATTTAACTAATCTGACGATAAGTCCTTGACGCCGCCGAGTTGTAGGGTCGCGAACTTGTAAAAAAAAAACGTTAATCCGGCATTCTCGAGCGCGATTTTTTTTATTTTTATTTTGAAGAATATAATCTAAAACGTACTCAAAATACAAAATCTGCCGGTTTCCGCATGACCAGGAGTGTTGAGGAGCCATTTCGTCTTCCGAAAAACGCGTTGCGGCATATAAGTCGCGAACGATACATTTTACAAAAAAAAAGTTTAAATAAACAAAAAAGGTAATTTTATTTTACACAAAAAAGGTCTCTTTACATTTTTGTCCAAAGTTAAAACTTTTTGACTTGAAGCTTCATAAAAACTCCAACTCCCGGGTTTTTGAGTATATCTTGAAAACTGAGGGTGTTAAAAAAAATGATATGAAATAACGATGATTAAATTATGTTACTTTTATCTCAAAATTTTTTTTTTCTAAAGCTTCTCGACAATTTTCGTGGACTTGGAAAAGGTTAAAGTAAAGTAAAGTAAAGTAAAATGCGTTTATTGCTTCCCATACAAAAAATAACTTATCTCTATCACAATTTCTTAAAATTGTAGGTTACGCGTATCTGTATACAAAAGTATTATTAACATGTACAGTTTCATGTATGTATATTATTCAATAGCCTGTTGATCCTCAAATTGTTTTCTGGACGTACCGTCAGCAAAACGAAGTGAAGAATTATTAAAAAGAAAGAAGAAAGGAAGAAAAAAGTAACCAAAAAACCTTTCCGGTCAGATTAAGAGAACCCACCAACATTTTTGTCAGATTAAGAAAATATGCTTTCAGGATACCGAGATGAACCTCCCCTATGAAAATCTGACGCGCTCGATTATTTCAAAAAAACTATTTTTTTTTGCATTTTCAAAAATTCATCGTAACTTATGGTCACGCCAAAATCGTCAGTTTTTTTAAAGGGAGCTTCCTTGGGGCCTACTTAATACCCCTTCCGAAAATCTGACGCGCTCGAGTTTTTTTTTTTTTTTTTGCATTTTTGACTACTTTATATGCCTACCCCCACCACGCAAACCGGCAGATTAGTATACCGTTGTTATCAGAGGCACTTGGGGCATACGTAGTATGAATATCTGACGCGCTCGAGAATGCCCAAGTAACTGTTTTTTTTTACATTTTTTAAAAACCGTACACGCCAAACCCACCGCTAAAATGGTTTTTACCATACAAGCTTTTCTTTTCGAAATTATTTTATCTTTCGATTTTGATAGGTCTCGACGGCGCCGTTGAATTACGCCATTTAGCTACCTCGCCTCCCTAACTATTAGGTATTAGAGAAAGACGCAGTGGTTCGATTCCCCTGCTCAGAGAAACTAATCTCATCAAGTGCTATTAAGTTTAGTAAAAAGACTTACACTATTATTTTTGCATAGATCTATGTTTTCAAATTTATAACCCCTTGGTCTAACTCCAGGTTTTCAGCCCCAGTTCGCAATGGAGTTCGGGCGCAGCAGGACCACTCCATATCTGTATCAGCAGCATCCGCCGCCACACTATCGCAGCCATGACGAACATACATATTACGACCACACTTTTGCGTTTAGACGCGGACTCACTACAGTACCATTACCATGAGTTTACTCGATAGCGACGACGGTTTTATTCGCTACCGACGTAGTAATTTTTGTATGGAAAATTTGAGTTCTGTCAGTGACCGCTAGAGGCGCTGTGCAATTTTCAATTGACTTTTTTTTCGTCGTCGCTAGCGATTATGACCTTTTTAAACTCAAGGTAACGGTACTGGTGGGTGATATTATGTGTTATTAGATCATTTAACGAGCTCACTACATACAAGAGCTAGTGTATTTACTTTGTTTCAACTCCAGTTACATTTTTAGATCTGTAAGTCGTCCAATGTCGTTTTTTTTAAAGCTAATGAAATTAACTGCTGTTATTGGTTCCAGCAAAAGAACGTCGACCAATCACATTAGTTGATGTATGTTTAAACGTAACTGAAGATAAATTTTACATGGTGCATTTATTTAATAAGACGGCTTAATAAATACTGTGTATAATTTGAGTGCCGAACTAAGAATCTAAGCTTAAATATAAGTCTGAGGTTAACGTATTCTGTGGAGAAATATGTACTTATAATTATTTATGTAATTTATCCGCGATTATTGAGGATAACATAAGAAAAAAGAAACTTACTCAAAAATGTACGATTTCGTAAGAAATATATATAATATTATAAGTATTTTACTTTTCAAGATACTTAGGCACACTTGGTGTATGTCACGATTAGCTTAGATTCCTTCCGGATTAAATAGCCATTATTTCTCTTTCAAGATCAAAGAAACTAAAAGAGACGGAATGATGAATTCAGCGGACCTAAGATTCGCGCCAATTAATTTATCATTTATCGAGGCAATCGATTTCAAACGTCTTTTTTATCATATTTAAAAGGTTTTAGTAGTTTTGATATATTCATTTATTATTGAAAACAATAAGGATTGATTTACAAGTGGAAAATGTGTAGCAAAACAGGTTGTTTAGGAAATAAAATCATTTTATCGACGCGATTAACGGTATCGAGGCGTACTTGTTAGGCTTACAGGAATATGTTAATAAAAAATAAAATCTTAACAATTCGCATGTCGGCCCTGAAGGGTCCTGTTTAAGTAAGAAGTATTTTTCTATAACTAAGCAACATAAGCAAGTAGTTGGGTGCTATAGCACTTAATATTTATTTAACAAGTAATTAGTATAAGTTACTTAAGTAAGTAAGAATTATTTATTTCGTACGCATGACTGTCGTAACTTCGTAAGTAGGTAATTATGATATCACTATTATGTCATACTGCCGCATTGTTAGGCTGTGAATATACTCGTTTACACTTTACTGTTCTTTTATTTTATCTAATATTACAATACACAGATTTTACTTTCAGGCAGGAACTACTTAGCTGCCTCCGTAATTATTAAATAGTACCTATAGGTATATTTTTATTAAGCATATCTAATTTTTATTAAGCACCCGAGCGGTCGCATGAGACCGCATAACAATAGAATATCTATTGTGTCTCGTTCACATACGCTTGAGGGATTAATACGACACGTTTTGTGTAGTGGTTTACGCTCCTGACTATTATGCCAGCGGTCGCGAGTTCGATTTCCGCAAGGGGCAAAAGTAAGTTAAGTATTTATGGGAGACGTCCCCGTCATATTCGTTGTCTGGTATTCGTAACCCAGAGAAGAAAATTCCTAACTGCGAAATAGGTACTATTAGAGGGCCACTAACTTCATATCTTGTCGATTGATTTCAAATTCGAAACAATGAAACGCTTTCTTCAAGGGCCGGTTACGTGATCGATAGTCAACTCAACTTATTGTTAAAAGTCGTTACCATTGGTTGAATAAATATACTAAATAACAAACTCCGTTTAAACGATACCTAAAGACTGTGCAACTATTGTTCCACGTCTTACTGTTAACAGTGTAGGTTTAAACAAAACACTTTACTAAAATTAATGTGTCGGTGGCAGAGTGGTACAGGAACGCGCCCAGATGGCGTACTGAGACAGGGTTTGATTCCTTGTCTGACAAGCTTGTTTTTACAAGTTTAATTTAAGTTAAAAAGAATGCTAGTTTATTCAAGAGCTAGAAATATTTCGGTTTTGAAAGTTTTCTTGGCTTTATTTCCTTGAACCAGTAGGTACCTACATATCTTACCCCTTTTTTATAATATATATATTAGAGACAAAACACTTAAAAACAAAAAATAAAATTATACAACAATTTTAGCAATTTTGCTTGGCATCGGCTGATTCGGCAGTGCCTTAGATTGTAACGTATCAGTATCAACAGGAAAATGGGAACTTCGTACAAGCAGATTCTGAGTCATAGCTTTACATTACGACATAGCTCTCTAACATCACCCGTATTATATTTGACCGTCTGAGCATTCCGAACGACCAGAAATAAGCGCCCGTATTTTATAATAACTCGCGCGTGTAGCTCACATATCATTTGCAATTTCCAGGCTAACGTTAGACTGAAAATGAAATTATTATGAAGATATAGCTGGTGACGTCGTCACTACCACGATGATCATGAGGAGTGAAGAAATGTAAGGAAGGAATCATTTCAATCACGGTGCTTGCAACTCGTCTGAAAACTTTCGGGAGGTTAAGTCCATAGATTTGCAATTTAGGCAACCTCATTGCCTAGAGCAATTTCTTCCAGACAACCTTTGTGTCTAAACACAGTATGCCGAAGTTACGCGGCTGATTTTACGTTCCGACGTAGTCGGCTGATATGACACACCATCAGCGCCGGATTTAATATAAATGTGTGCTGTTTATGTCAACTAAACACGATGTGCCGAAGTTACGCGACCGAAGTTCCGCGGCTGATTTTACGTTCTGGTCCAACGTTTCGGCTTAGTGTGTCGTCGTCAGTAATTCAAATAGCATTGGAGGCGTAATCATGCCAAATTCGGTCGTGTAACTTAGGCATAGTGTGTTAAGACACTTTATGTAACAAACATCTTCAAGGAAAAGGATAGGTTATTATTAAAATTAGTATGTTCGTTGAGTTTTGTCTTCAGGAAAATATTCCAAATGCGCAATAGTATTCCCAACTTACAATTGACCGATAGTGCTCCGTGCCAGAGGGGAGTCAAATTCTTTTTAGCAGATATAATAAATCGGTTAGTCATATCGGTTATCATACCTTTTCTTTGATTTAATAAGATCATATTACTGACCAGACACGACGACAGCTTTTGCCTTGGTTAATGAACCCATCGTGTTGACAAAATGCAAATCTGACCAAAACCAGTTTGTGGAAAGTCCATCCGCCAGACAAACTTAAAACCTGTCTTATCTAGTCATTTGATAGCGATAATATTCATCCGTTAATTATATCTAAAGCTATTATCGCTAGCTTTCGTGACACACCCTTTGTTTTTAGGTACCTTTAATGAAATAAGATCCTAGTGAAAAATAAAACCCTGCTAGGTCGAGCTTCGAAATTAAAATTGTTTGTTGCAATTTTTGAAGTTCCCTGATGCAAGGAATTACGAAACTGGTTCGCATTCCGTAGAGTGCACGCCGCAGGTGCGGGGCGCGTGACTCACACATTCATCATTCTCAAAGTACTGTTATTGAAAGGGTCAGCAATATTACAATAACCGCTTTTGTATGTACAATAAATAAGATCGCCAATTTGTAAAACTCTCCGGAACAGAACTTATCAGTACTGTTATTGAAAGGGTCAGCAATATTACAATAACCGCTTTTGTATGTACAATAAATAAGATCGCCAATTTGTAAAACTCTCCGGAACAGAACTTATCAACAGTGCATCCTGAACACATCAAATACCTAATGAGACCATGACTCAAAGTATCTGATAATGAAATTGAAATAAAAAGAAAACAGTAGTTAGCAACATTTTAATATATATTTTTATTCAAATGAATTCAATCATACATTACAGAATACTTGGATTTATAATGTACGTTTTTTATTATTAAAAATAATTATAATAATTACAAAATAACCATTACTGGTGTTATAATTATTAATACACATTATATAAAAAAAAGTTATGCTCCCATTCGCACTCTCAAGAACCATTTATATGGACTTAAACTTTTACAATTCTTCGTTTTACTCTGAGTTACATAGAATACGTTTGAGCAAGATGCGACAATCAAGGTTTTTGTAAATTGAAAAATATTGAATATATTGTGCTATGCTCATAAACGCTGCATTAAAGCTAGGTACGTGGACATTTTATTAAATTAACTACACTTTAAATGCACCATTGGGAAACATCCCTTATACCTTTCCGGATCAATTCTCACATAAATTCACTGTTATGCAAGCAATATTCACAATATAAATAATACTGATTTAAAATCAATGAATTGGTAATTTGGATGGATTGTAATTAATCTTTGTCATGCAAGTTTAAATAACAACATAGCTATTACAATATATTTTAAATTGGTATAATGTCTATCATAATCATAATTGACATGCATAATATAATTCAAAATCTAAATATGAAATCATACAAAACTTCTTCATATTGCTTACACAACCAACCATTCTTGGAAAGCAAATAAATAATTCAAACTGTTGTTTCAGTCATAGGGATCTTCTACAGACCTACTAAACTGCTCTAAAGCAGGTCCACACCTAAGTACAATATTACTTTTGTAGTTGCAATACTACTGACAAAAATGGACACAACTCATTGAACTGTCTCTTTCAGTAGGCAAAAGATAACTGTCCAATTATCAGCTACTTTGGAGGCTTGACACCATTTTAATAATCTTTCCATACTGAGAGTAACAAAATGCAATAAAATTTAACAGTTATGATAGCGATTTCTCTATATACTCATAGATAAATACACACATGGGAACAGGAAGCCCCAGTGCCCATAAACATTTGAACATGATTTACTCTTATGCAAATATGTACAGAGGCGTGGAGCGGCCGCTGCGGCTCAGAGCGCAGCGGCGGGACATCATTGGCTCTTCAGCTCCTTGCCAATCGTGTACGATACAAGTCGGGCCCAGTCAATCTTACTGCGGGTTACAGGCAGCTGTCTTCTAAGTGCCTTGAAAGTGGTATCGCTCATAGTCTTATAATTGTCAGAAATTGCTGTTTGGTAAGCGTTTTCCGCGTCACACACGAGCCGGACGAACTCTTTCGCCGTCGCAGCCTCACCTGTCGCAACCAGCGGCGCGCGGACCTCCTTCGAACTCACCAACTGGACGTTTCCGTCTTCGTAGTAATGCACCTGCACGCGAAGCATGCCCCGGAGTTCCGCAGGGCCCGCGCCCACGGTTAGCGTCCAGACAGAGCGCCACCGGCCGTTCCAGTAGTTCTTCGGCTGGAACTGATGGTCTTCGATACACGCCACTAGTGAAACAGCACCAGATTCTAGAGCACGGCCGACTACTAAGCTAGCGACGTGTTTGTAATGCGCGGCCACGTACGCCGTGAGCTCTTCGTCGAGCGCCGCCCGCCAGGGCTCCGCAACTTTGTCGGGCTCATACGGTTCGTAATCAGACGCTTCTTTACGTAAGTGGTCATATTTGAAGGATGTCTTGGACCGCGGGTCGAAGAATCTACCTCCACCGAGCTCGTTGTGGTCGGTTATCAAAGTGTGAAGTTCCGAGCCTTCGAGGCGCACGGGCGTGAGCTGATCCTTGTTGTACTGCGCGAACGCCCCGCTCGCGCCCTCCTTCAGAAGATTATCGTTGTTCAGAAGGACCCTTACATCGTTAAACACTTCATTAAATTCACCAGGTGGAGAATGAAGAATGAAATCCGAAACAATTCTAACTTTTTCCTGATCACTAATCACTTCGTCACCGTCCGCCGCCATTTTTGATACTTTTGACACTTGTGACGGAATTGACGGATGTGCAAAAAAAATGTAGCCACCAGTATCGTTCGAAGTGCAGTGCAAACAAAATTGAGGCAGTATTTTTAGTGTAAAGACCACCACTGTTTGGGATCTACTTTTGAACATAAACGTTAAACCATCATCAAAAATTTT
Source organism: Pyrausta purpuralis (assembly GCA_963924145.1). NCBI lineage: Eukaryota > Metazoa > Arthropoda > Insecta > Lepidoptera > Crambidae > Pyrausta > Pyrausta purpuralis. The sequence goes on from OZ001657.1 coordinate 24,971,608, forward strand.
AGGTTTAAAATACAATCGATCTATGTCATTAGCAAGGCCGCGTTCTATGTTATGTATTATTTAATGATCCTTACTTCTGAAAAGATGAAAAGAAACAGGTATTCGAACAGGTAGCTTGCGGACATGGGGGTGCATTTACGAAGAAAGTTCGTGATTGCGAAACTTGAGTATTGCATCCGTGTTATATATTCATTAATTACAGTTACTAAAATAAAAACTTAATTGTTTCTTATTACTTTGCTTTGTTCAATATTCCTTCCTTATGATTCCATTTTCACTCTAAAAGTTCTGTCGAAGTATTGACTGACTGTCACTGTCATTCGAAACGAAATTATAACTGTCTTCGTACATGAACACCAGCAAGCGGCAGTGTTGTGTAACAAATTTTATTGAAATTCAGTCGAAAGTTACAACAAAAATGCTTAACTACAAATACTACGACACCCCTGAAGGTCAGGATATCTTCTTAAAAACATTTGCTACGTCCAAATACGCGGCATTAACTGGACTTGGTGCAGCTACATTCGATGTCCTCATGTACTCGCATCCCAAAGGTATTGTGAATACCGCTGGCCGGTTCATGTGGTATATCGGGCCTTTAGTCGGCATGGCCGCAGCCTTCTCTGTGACCACGAATGTAGCCCAGAACATCAGGGGCAAGAACGACAAAATAAACTATTTCCTCGGCGGTGTCGCTGCGGGTTCAATTTTTGGAGCTTGGCAAAAATCGGGGACAGTAGGCGTGCCAGCGGCTGTGATACTCGGACTGATAGCAGTAATCAAGAAGACTGGCGTCGATGAAGGCTGGGAGTTCTTTCCAGATTTGCCACATGCTACAAAGACAATCAAATCAGTCAAACATGACTGGAGCCTAGCAAAGGATATTGAAGAACTGAAGAACTTTACTACAGGTGAGTCTTGCTATGAGCTCACATTTACATTGTGTGTCCAGGATTACTGATGCACAGCTGTTATCATTAGAAAGGCATGTCTTTTTTACATACCAATTACAAAGTTTCAACTCTCGGTTCTGCCTAGTTTTTTTTTTTCAAAATGAATTATTGAAAATCATTACAATTCTTAATTATTTAATAATTTTGTCTTTTTTTATGTTTGGTCTGTTGTTGCGTTTCATTATTTATATGCAAGTGTTTGGTCGAGTTATAGTTTTGCTTTCAAAAGCACTGTATACATATTTTTAAGTTTATTTGTATTGCAAACATTGTGCCAATAAATTACTAAAACTAAATAAATATTATCATTAAAAATAATTAAAATAATATTTTTTACAAAAATAACATGAGAGGTAACAACATGCTATCTTGTCAGCCATTTTTGTTATTTCGAATTTCAAGGGAGTGGTTGAAATGAATGAATGTTTTGTCAACCCTGACCTGCCGTGGTCCTGGTACTGTGTGTGGTACTTGTCTGCCCGACACTAGAGTGTAATAGGTTAGTTTAGAACTGCGACCACACAGAGATTTTCTAGTTTTTAGCGGCTTGTTTGGGGGAGGAGGGAGGGGCGGAAATCACCTGCCCAACCACGCATGAGGTGAGTGCCCCCCTTAGAAGAGAAGAGCCCCCTTCCCCTTTTCCTCCCCCCAAAGGGATATTTGTGGGATTGGAGGGAGTTAAAGGCATTTTTTT